>CM075298.1:2585431-3185431 GCA_037672795.1 Lagerstroemia speciosa | reverse complement strand
ACATCTAACTTCAACACGTACAGTGCGGGATCCCACGTTATGCAATATGGCAACAAGAGCATCAAGCAGGAGAAGCTCTACCTCTACCAGGGCTTTGATCCTGCAACCTTCAATCTCCCTCTGAACGAGGTCGACCTTGATGCCCCGCTCGGAGTCGTCAACCAGAGGGACGCCGACCTCCACTCTCTCTGGCAAATGGTGGGTCCTAGAGAAGTGTACGGATTATCTTTCCGTTGTCATGATATAATAGAATGGTTATCCATCTAACTGCCGACATTTTTTTTTCCAGTACATGAGATCGGAAGGAGAGCTGGAGAAGAGGAAGGAGATCCTCGGGGAGATAACAAACATCATGAAGCACCGGATTCATCTGGATGCCAGCGTCGAGATGATCGGGATGCTGCTATTCGGACCTGGCAAGGGGTCAGCCATTCTGAGTGAGATCAGAGACCCCGGCTTGCCCCTGGTGGACGATTGGCAATGCCTGAAGTCCATGGTGACTAAACTATACTCTCCTCCGCAACTTCACTGCACAAACCGGTTTACAAAACCCGAGCCCCACCTTGAATGTTATACATTGTTATGCAGGTTCGACTGTTCGAGTCTCACTGCGGGTCACTGACTCAGTACGGGATGAAGCACATGAGGGCATTCGCAAATGTATGCAACCACGGCATATCCAAGGCTTCCATGGAGGAGGCGTGTCTGACCGCCTGCTACGGACTCGAGGCTGGCCACTTGCACCCGTCGAACATCGGGTACAGTTCCTGATTGCAGTAAGGATCTTAATTTTGCATGAACAAGCCAAATAAAGTTTGTGAAAGAAAGGGGACATACTCCCCGACTCTTGTACAAATTAAGTCGATGCCTCAGTATGTAAAACATTCTATGCTGTGTACTGTGTGTTTTCTTGTGCGATGAAGTGTTGTACGGGTTCATGGGCCGAGGCCTGGCCTTTTGGTCCATTCTGTATTATTGCCCTGCTTAATATTTTTCAATATTTTTACTCGGCCCAAAAAAATATTTTTAAATTACAAGGGATTTTCATAAATCTGAAAGGAATTATTAGGGCGCATGAAATTATAAGGAATTATTTTTATTCTTAAGCCAATTTCACTATTTCTCTTCTAAAACTATTATTAATCTCGATTTTCTCCCCAACAAAATGTTACAGAATAATGTTTTTTTTGCTTAAATATTTTTATATTTTTTGAGTATATATCATTAGTATCTAGAAGTTTTATGAGCATATTTAATTAATTCAGTTCGAGTCAGGTTAATCCACTGGGAGTTGAACTCTCTTAATATGAGATTTTTTATTTACAAAAATTTGAATTCAAGACCTTTGTTTGAATGGAGCTAAGTGTCCAACCGCATAAACAAGTGCAGATTGGTCAGCAGCCCATATTTTGACATTTATTGGTGCACATCACCTGATTTGTTGGAGATATCTTGAATATTTTGTGGCGTAATCCGATGTAAAATCCAAACCCAATTAAAAATTCGTATGACCCGAATTGTGAGTACTTTATAATTCTATGGCAGAGGAAACGAAGGGATTGGAGGGCCGGTTTGCTGTTCGAGTTGACACAAACCCAATGTATGGATTATGTATTTTTCGGGATTTAATAGCAGAATACCTGTTCGTTGTATTTAGAAGTTGGTAGGAATTTCAGTTGTACTCCACCATTATTTGCTGCTCATAGTAAATATCGTCGCTTCTCCTTTATCTGTAAATGTACAAACGCTACTTATGTTTGCTGTCTACTTCTCTTTTTTCTATTCCAGTATACTTTGTTCACTTAGCCGATTCTCAATACGATATTTAAAAATACATTGACCTATGATTAATCAAGAGCTGGCATTGATTGGTTTAGTAGTTAATGGACATAATTCTCCCAGTCAAAGAACGCTAGTGATCTGATATAAGTCTGTCCTGGATGACATCAACAACTGGACCAATGAAATTCGTGCATTAGTAGAGTGAGATGGGTAATTTGATGGCGGCTTTTGAAATCGACGATGGCGTTAGCCTTTCTAATTAAATCGATTGCGATTGACAAAGCCAGCCATGCGATCCTCTATCCACTGCCAGGTGAGACAGCTATGCCAGTTGATTTTTCCACGTTGTCCAAAATTGGCAAGAGCTATCCTTTTTATTATTTCATATTTAATTTTACATTATGACACCAAATCACCAATTTCTTACACGAAACATAAATTTCGTATAATAATTTGAAGACAAATTTTTATATATTCGATTCCGAGGAAATTCATGGACATAAAATAACTGAAAATTTTACTGATAAGAATTAAACTAAAACAACTGCTTTCCTAAAGTGTATGTATGTTATTGCGATGAATTCTTTTCTTTAAAAAAGAAATTGGAGTTGCCATAACTGGCACAGGGTTTTTTTGAAAGAAAATTTAGAAAATAACATTTTTTTGGTTCGAATCACTGGTATCCAAAAGTGTAATGGGCTCCCACTAATCCAGTTTAAGTCGGGAAGGTCATTTGGGGTAAAATTCTCTCAAGATAAATTTTTTCTATTCACAAGATCCGAATCCAATACCTTATTTAAAGAAAAAATAACAATTTAAGTTGATTCACAATGATAAACATAAACTTGGATAAAAGAGAAGACAACACTGTGAGCTTGTACATGTTGTCGTTTCCTACGATAAAATATCACGCCGCCAACTTTCATTTGAATACGATTTTTACATCTTTGACTGATTACACGTACTATATCCATGTGTGAAATACTGATTTGTGATATGTGGACCTGAAACGACGCCGTTAGCAGCCTGGTACCGGGGTCATGCGCGAGCCAATCATTCACTTCACATGAGCGACACAGTGGCCTACATCAACTGACCTCGATCAGTCTCTGTGTCTCACCACCGCCGGCTTACCCGGCCGTCCTGCCGCCAGCACCGGCCGCCACCGGCAATCCTTGTCTGGATCCTCTCGAACTCCGAGATCCCACACGGCAGCGTGATCCCACCGGGGTGGTCGTACCCGTGAACCTTCTCGGCCTCCCTCAGGAGTTCCCCGAACAGCGGGTGGTTGAAGTATATCACTGGCACCATGACCCTGCGGGTGTCATCCGTCGACCGCCCCACGTACACCGCAAGGAACCCCTTCGGGACGTCGATCCTGGCTGCGGTGTTCTCCTGTCCCACCCGGACATATCCACGGGTTTCTGTCGATCGGAAGTTGCAGAGTCTCTTGGCCCCGCCGGAGATGAACTTGCCGAGCCTGAGGACCTTGGAGATGCTCCGGCGGGAACGGCTCTGGTTATTACTCTTCACTCTCAGTCGAGTCATCCAGTGGAAGACCTTCACCAGCTTCCTCCCGATTCTGAATCCTCTGTTTCTGATATTCATCGTAACCCTAGAGACAATAAAGCTTCGTTATTTGCTGTATTCGATCGAGTTGGGCTTCCTTTTTACTACCGTAACTAGATGAAACCGCGCGGCCGACGGGGCTAGCTCAGAATCTTCGGAAACATACGATAAAACCGGGAACGCGGGGATGGACAGTTTCAGGGTCTGAGAGGCCACGAGGAAAAGGAAGAGATTCACATACAGAAATATGGAAATTCCAAGGCCGAAAAAGGTTGAGAGTGACGCGGGAGGAATCTAGAGAAAGGACACTGGACTGAAAAACAAACGTAAAAAAAAAAAAAAAAAGAAGAAGAAGAGGAAAAAGGCGGCTTTAGTTCGGTGATACATCGCTCTCATTTTCAAGCAGTTTTATACAGTAAGATGATATTTTTAACTAATTTATCATCGAATAGATTAAATATCTATTAACTTATCGCATATACCACGTGATATGTACATTATACGTAACACTTTTTTCCATCTAAGGCCTTTTGGTCGGCTCCGGCAACCCACGATTGAACAAATTTTCGAACCTTGGGGTATTTCAACTTATGTCCATGGACGGAATCGCATATAACTTGAGCGGTGGTATGGCAAAAAAGGAAAAGGAGGATCTGGGCTTTTTTCTTGTACAAAGGAAACCTTATCTCATATTCGTGTGAGATCTCCGGTTCATGAGATTCAACGGCGACCCCCTCGCAACTCGACCCACTAGCTATCGAGTTCGATTAAATTATATGTGAAAGGTAAGAGTCGTGTAAAGGTTCGCGCAATTATATTCCTGCAAGTTGGCAGTAGGGCCGAAAATCTCAGGGTATCGGGGCCATAAGAGAACAAGATTTGCATGCTTGTTATACTCGTACGTCTGACATGTATGAGTAATATAATAATTATTTGATCCTTGGACTCACTCAATTAAGCAAAAAATGATGATTTGGAAACTATTATTTATGTCATATACCAGCATCATTTATATAAATGTCGTACGGAAACAAAAATTGAACCACCTATCCGTACTGCGTACCAAGTCGAATGAATGTTTGTGTGTTTCTCTGTCTGGAGATCTAGATAGAATATTAAATGGACTATATTTTTTTCTTAATTAAATTTCAAATTCGAGTTTTATAAATAAAAAAATTTATGGTGGAAAGTTTTATCTTCTATTCAACTAACTTCGTTCAAATCTTAACTAATTAGTAATTATTTAATTTTGGGTAGTCTGTGGTATAGAATGGAAAACAATAAAATCGAAAAGTATGAGTCGTGTGAATGGTTTTCCGATTTTATTTCAATTAGATACAGTGTTGAGTGATAAATCTTATATCGGATTTGAATTTAAATTTTATCACCACCTATAAATTTAAACTTTTAGATAAATGTGGGTCTAATCTCTCAAAGGACACGTGGAAATTTCATTGGAACCGGTTATTAAGTGAGCTTATATTACACTATATTCAAGTGTGAAACTCGCGATCAATTACAGAGCTCGAGGACAGTAAAGAAAACCAGCCTCGTAGCCGATTGTCCCTCATCAGAATAAAAAAAATGAAGTATGTCTAGTTCGATATCAGTTGTTGATGGTGGGTATTCAAAGGCACATTGCAGGTGTTTAGATTTTTAGATAAATATACATCCAATCTCTTACAAGTCAGTCAAAAATTTTATAAACTTTCATAAACAAACTAACGAAATATTTTTCGGACCATATTCAATTTTAGATTAATCGATATCTAATATATTTTTAGATAGTAGATAGTGTCGGATATGGCTCGGCAGATTCAATCCATTTACGGGTATTAGATTCTCAATATTCCCAGTTCTACTCGACGACACTGACCTTACGAAGCAAGAATCATTTTCTAGTATAAATATGACACGAGTGAAAAAAAAAAAGAAAAAGGAAAAAAGAATGATCATTACCTGCCTAACGCACATCCACGTTACGGCTGACGTAATGTACGGGCAGTTGGGTCATTTTACTCGTTTAAAGAAATCGGGACTTGTTCGGGATTTTGTTTTCATGGGTCAATCTCACAAAATCTTAAGGCCTGGTGGCCGAGAGTAAAAGCCCAAGTGTAAATTCTCGAGACGAGGCCCATTGTATTATCATCAAAGATGGGCCCAACCTAAGTTTGGAGAAATTCCAAATCGATAAATTAATGTTAATTACATGAGCAGTTTCTATAATTATTACTAATTATAATAATTTCATTGACGTTTCCGTCACGTTATTATGCGGTAAAATCATCTAAAATTCTTCATGGCCTGTGATTCGTAAGTTTCAGCTGCTCTAACTCGAGTTGCATTTGGTGGCTATTAGTTAAGGTAACGTGAAGCCGAGAAAGATGGTTTGGCACGGTATTACTGTCATCGTCCTGGAATAAAGAAATTCTGAATTCGGTTATTATCAATGAAACTCTCCGCACTAATTTCACATTAATCTCTCTCTCAAGAGGAACAGGTCACACAGGATTGACCAGTGTTGCTTGTCCACGTGGCTCTTCCAAGAGTGAAAGTAAATCAACAGAACATTTTTTTTCAATTATAAAGTAGATTTGTGATTTTAACAGAAAACTCTAAGCAATCCTCCAAAAAGAATACAGGGCCTTAGTTGCTTATCCATCTATCATTAGTTCTAAATTAAATTGAATTTTAATCATAGTTATATGCATTAATCTTCCATTGTCAAATTCTTTCTGGCAGCAAAGCGCAATTAACTGGTCAATATTTGATTAGAATTCATGTATACATAAAAAAATATATAAATCTCCTCCTGAACAGATAAAACTTGAAGAAGAAACTTCTCTAGATATTTATAATCAGAAGCATTTCTCACATGTAAATATGAATGGTAAATACGATCGAGTTGAGATTGAGAGATAGAGGACGGTGAAAAAAGGGTTTTGTACAGTCGTGACAACACATTCGACCTCGAGAGCCAAGAGGTCTCGAGTTGGTCTTATCCTTCGACCTCTTCTAAATCTCCGGGTCTTCCTCTGAAAAGTGAAATTGAGACCAGTTATTGACAAAGGAAAACAGTTGCAGGGGTAAAATCGCCTTTATATTATACCGAGTAGATCTCGATCGTTCGACTGAGGACACATGGTAGCCGATTAACCATTAATTTGACTAACTACATTTATTACTATGGTAACCTTATAAACGTTACATTACATAACCTCTCTGTCTTCGTGCATTATTTTCTCTCCCTACCTTCACACTAATTGACTTGAGTATCAGAAAAACGAATACCGGCTCTGCTTTCCTTCTTGGTTTGAAGTGCTCCGAATAGGTTCAAGACAGTCCGGCTCTCAACCGTTCTTCGGGTCTTCCCTACAACTCTATTCCATCTGCTTCTCAACAGTAATGATTAGAAATCGCACTCTAATGCCCCTCCTCCCTGATCTGTTCCCACTTCCTTTTCCCATAATTATCGCCATAATTGGGATTATGATTCTGAAGGGGACATGTAAACCGAAACCTAATCATGCATTTCTCTTTGTTGCTACTGACATAATTATTCCGCTCTTTTGTTCTTATGTCACTTAGAACACTCCATGAAAAGACACCAAACCTTCACTTCAGCCCTCCACACCCCCGATCGAAAAAGAGGATTAATTAAATTAAAATTCACGAGAGGGACGAAATTAATTATATTGTCATCACGCCTTTTAAGGTTTGAGTGGACAGAACAGAGCAGGGCCGGGCATCTCCCCTGCGTAGCATATGTTTTTGTGCCCCCGACAAGACACGGGAGTTGACCGGCACAGCTGGAAAGTCAAACGTCAACTTTCCCCGTCCCATCTACTTCAAATTTGGCCACGCTGTTCTACCCGAAAAGAGGGAATTAGCTATGGCGGAGAAAATGAATTTAATATAGTGATACAGTATTCAGCCTTTTAAGTTAAAAGTTTATTGGATGAAGTCGAATAATATCGGTGAAATTTTTCGTATTCATTCAATATTCTTATTATTTTAATAAGCACATTCGAGAGACTTTGGTCTATATCTAGCAATTGATAAGTAATCTATGCAAGTTTTTAAATGTCACACTGATTTGTTTACATAATAATTCAGATTTTATAAGAGAATTAGACATTATCACTTTATAAATTATATTAATTTTGGATGAACATGTGGTTCCGACATCGTGTAAGGTCCAACCATTACAATAATATAACAGCGTAACACCAATGTTAGTCTGATAATTCTTGGCCTGGCTGAGGTATATTCCTCGACAGTCTCATCCTAGCTTGGCTAAGAACACAACGATGCTCCGGTCGCGTATATAATGCAAAAATACAACGATATGGCCTTGATCTCAACTAGCGAGAATTGGACACAAACCTCTTAATATCGGGATAAATAAAATATCGCCGTATTAAATATATTATCAGGATATTTTCTAATTCTTCAAAAATTTAATTTAACCACCCAAATTTGTGGGTTTTTCCCGTAATTTTGCCTGCAAAATTAAAACCATACATTATGTCTCTGTGGATAGCTTCATGATTATTTTCAGTTAGTAATGGACACTAATTGCACTTAATTTGATGAATAATTACAGGAACATTTGTGGCCTTAATTACTTACCTTACATTACAGACAATGACATGGCCCCCAATGAAAACTTTAAACTCAACTCTGATGCATTTAAGAGATCAGATCACATTGCGATTTTTGAGTTTTCACAATTTGATTTTTCGTAAAATTACTTAACTAATACAATGAGATATATAGTCGATTGGTATTTATAATAATTTTGAATAATACACCATAAAAAAATTATGTTTATGTTTTAGCTTTAGAATTTTACATTTAAAAACAATAACGATTTGGAAATTGAAAACAAAAATAAAAAAAAGGAAAAAAGAAGAAGACAACGAATGACAGGAAGAAAGGAAGACTGCCCCTCGTTGCCCTCATGCCCTAAACGAGGTGGCCCACAACCTCAGACATCGCCGGCGATCTTTGCAGACAGCGCCTGTGGCGGCGGCGGTGGCCGGCGTGGGGTCATCCACCGCCCATATTAGATCGGATCGGGCGGTGTTTCTTTCCTTATATGCATTCCGATAGGGACACGTATGGACTGACGTGTTGAAAGAATCCGGAAGGAGATTCCAAAGCGTGTTCTTATGTGTAACACAAATGATCACGTGTTTAAAATGGGTACGATTAGCAATGATCATCTTCCGCGGGGGTCATCCGAATGCCACTGCTTGTCTAAATCTGTGTTTGCCGCGTGTCCTTGCGCATGTACTTGTCTCCATTCCTCGTCTTCAGCCATCAGCAAAGACATTCAACTTTGATCAATGGACAGGCAGCCATTCTCTTCCCGACATGTATTCCGTTCACATCTAACTGAGTAGGACTCATCGAACGTAAATATACCAACTCTGTAGACCACCAAACTTAAGCTAAGATATCCGGATCCGAGTAATCCGTATTTCTAATTGATCCCAATGACTGATTTCTACTTTTTTTTTTCCCTATAATCTAAATTCTAACATTTTAAATTTAAAACTTGTATTAAATCACATATTTCAAATATCTTTTTTATTTTCATCACGGTAATAATCCCATGAATTATTTCACCATTTTTCTTAGATTTAATCGTTTTTAAGTAATCGAGTGTACTGTCTATGCGGAATGGATGTAAGTCTTAACTAATAATTAGGTATCGTACTTTGTCTAAGAACCTTTTTGTGTTGAAATGTGAAGTCATCGATATATATATATATATATATAACTTTTACGTATTATTAGTTTTTATATTTTTAATTAATTTTTGGACTATTGAAAATTCATATCATTCTTTTAATGTCTCGTGACATCACATGCAAGTGCTACATCGACAAACAGGAACAAATGAAGATACCGTTAATACTAAGTCATCGTAGATTAATGGTCTTTTAAGTAACCGACTGTCGAAATCAACATTTTAGGATAGAATTAATTCATTCAAAACATTCAATACTCGATATTTAAAATAAATTTATAAAACTGTCATCATTTTTATAGAATTTTAAATGTGGTACTAAGAGAGCAATAAGAAGAAAAAATATTCTAATTTCACAAAAATTTGGTAAAAAATTTTAATATGGTTAGATATGTTGGAGGACAAAGTCGCAATTAAAAAACACAATTTAAAACACTTTTATGAACTTTACAGTTTTATGTATATTATAGATTATGTTGTAAATTATGTTTATTTTTCCATTTTTTGGTGTGCTTTATTCGATATTCATTATCCTAATGTGCTTTAATTAATTAAGATTTGAACTGAGTAAGGTCACTAAGAGGTAAGCTCTTACAAATTTTCTTAATTTACAATACTCAAATTCTTGAATTGACTTAAGAAAAAAGGGGACGTTAAACAGTTACAATCAGCTCACATATTAATATGACGATTGTGTTTTTTTTTTTTCCTTTTCCGTATGCTCTATCCAGCATTTGTTAGCCTAATGAGTTTTGATTAATTCAGATTCGAGTAGAGTACTCTTATAAATTTTCTTAATTCACTGTACTCGAACTCGATAATTAACTTAAGAAAAAGGAACGTTAAATTATTACTATTTACATATCTATACAGCTAAATAACAAAAAAAAAATTCAGATGTTGCTTTATTAAAATGATATAATGAGAAAGTATCGATCAAATTGCTATGATTCGTAATAATTATGGTAACTGTTGGGGTAATTAGCACGGATGTGCTCATTTATCACAATTTAATTAGTATTTTTTTACGTGACGTGATGGGATTAAATTTTAATTTGAAATTAATAGCATCTACACTCGATTCTTATTGATCGAACTTCATCTACCCCTTTATTAATTACATTCTCAAATCTAACTGTTTAGGAGAAAGATTCCCCAACCCATGACAGTCCACCCACAACCCTTCCTGGAAGACTTTGCATCTGCTCGTATATGTACATATACATATACAAAACCTTATTTATAATGAAGATATGTATATATATTTATTGTCTATATGCAGGTGAGCAATCACGATTTCTAACTTGTACCAATCAATGGATAGTGTCATATATATGTATATAAAAGTTACATTTGGGTAGGATTTCAAAACGTGTGGCCCTACTTCGTACCGATGATATTGCCCTAACTTTACTCCATATACCCCCTTTTGCAGGTACACACATATATATACCCCATACCTTTCTAGGGATGACTTGCCACAAAAAATGTTTCCCTAAGATGAACTGCAATCGCATTTCTATAAAGTTGTTCTATGTATATCACCTTATATTCGTAAGTTCAATAAGCCGTCACCGATCCATGATCGAGTTAGGTCAACTCACTGATGGGGTAAATCTCTCCTAACACGAGACTCGGACCCAAAGTCTTACTTGAGAGGAAAGAGATGTCTTACAATCTCAACTAATCCGTGTCGGTATCATATGTTTATAATTAGTTTGATAATGTTTAAACGGTAACGTAATATCAGGGCCAAACTAATTTTTGGATCAATTTTTAGCAAGAGCTGATTAGCTTGGATGAGAAACTCTATGGACTATTGGCTAGGGTTTGATCATAGAGGGTTTGCATTCATCTACGTAACATGTTCGATCCATTTTCGGAAAACTAAAATTGTCGACGCGCCACCTAAACATTAATCTCTTGTGAAGTTCCATGGTAAACTCAGGAATCGGTATTTTTTTAGCGAATCCTTTTGCCAGCTTCCGAACATATGGAGAAAGAGTACGTTAGTTATCAACTATCAATAAGACCGTACATGACTGCTGATTACAATTTGACACGTTATAAATTTATAAGGTTTAAAAAAATTGTATGGCTTGAGAAGATATAAGAAAAAGAAGTTTCACAAACAAAAATTAAAAATTAAAAAAAAAAAAACCCTAGAATTTTTGGCCTTATATTGCGATGATGGAACTGCACCAAATTATCATCCTTCGGTGCAATATCAAATTTTAGGACCGTGATCTTCAGAATAAAGATTAACAAATAAATACATGCCACAGCAACCCATCCCTAGACCTTTGACATAATTAAGAATCAACTTTCAATCCAACTCATCGGACCACACGGTAGGATCAAAGGTAACTTTCTAACTTATTATATATATATATATATGTATATGTATATGTATATTTATAAAGTAGGTAACCAATAGGAACTCACCAAGGAGAGAAGCCTCAGTTGGTCAGATTACATTTTGCATTTTAATTTGAATAGCGTAGAGGTGTATAGTTTAAAATTAGTTGAAAAAGGAAGTAAAAGAGATTACAATCTTTCACTTGTGAGAATCAGATCAGATACTTTTTTTTTATCTTAGATCGAGAATAAAAGTACAATACCAAGGCATGAAGCCATCTTTCAGTTTAATTACTCTAATTTCCAAGTGTCTTGATCAGAAGGAATAACCAGGAGAGAAGACAAACATATAGAGAGAGAGCGGATCAAGAAGACACAGAAGACACAGAAGCTAAGCCTTTTTTTTCCAAATGCCATTGGGGCATATCTTTCTGGAAGTTTGCAACTTGGTCCAATGCCAATGATGCCATACTCTCTCCCTCTGTCCAGTAAACGTGGGGAACCGATTTAATAATGGTTCTATTTCAGCAATCATTACTCAATGCCCCACCCATTGTCTAGGTTTTGCATATAATTCTCGGGTCATTTCAATTCACTATTTTTTTTAACAATTGAGATATCCCGTCCCAGCTAACAGGAGTTATGGGACCTCCTCCTTAAGACACACGGAATAACTTGCAAACTACGTGTACTGAATAAGCCAGCGGAATATGACAGGCTCGAGAGAGTTATACAGTCCTCACCCACAACGAAATGTGCCTCTGGGAATTCATACTTTGGAGGTCTTGGAAGACCTCCCAAAACCCGATCACCCGGGCTGCCCCTCATGAGCAAATAAGAAATCATAGGGACATTCCGAGAATCGAACTTGGGACCTCTCGCCATTTAAATTCACTATAGACTGTTAGGAAAAAAAAATATCGATACCTTATTGTTCTCTTGATAAAATACTAATATTTTCCTCTAATAGATCCATTTAAGAAACTCTCTCTGTATACATACACGTCACCAGCCATCTCCTGTCTATCCTAGTTCTTTCTTACATGTGTATGTGCGTGTATATATATGTTAACCTTTTGCTGATAATGCCAGTTCCATAAGAGCAACCAATACACTATTCATGAGCAACCCAACAAAAAATAGCATTACTTCGAGTACAAACCCTACCTTTTTCATTTTTTTTGTTATTGTACTCTCTGGTCATGGCTAAGCCCCCGTGCCTAAATACAGCACACGACTTGAGCCAGCGTTATCTGAGAGTTTAACGTGGTTTTTCCTTGAGACATAGTCAAAATGGGTAGATGATCTCGATATCTTACATATGCTATTGAATATCATCTATGATCACCTTTAATGAATCTTATCCTCCTGCAGGCCAATCTTAGAGTATAACTTACATAAGATTAATTTATCTTTTAAATATCAGGTAGTAAACACATAAAAATTTCAATATAGATTCAATCAAATAAATGACAAATTTTTTTATTGTAATACATAGTGTGGATAGCTCCACATAACTCTTAAGGCAAATGATGAAATTACCATGAGAGATCAAAAGTTGAAACATACGTAATTTAAGCACGCACAGTCTAGTTGCAAGGTCAGCAATGTGGGGCCAGTAGATGATACCTGGATAACGTACGAGGCTTTTGCTTCAATTCTATACCTGTTTCCCAAACATATCATAATAAATAAACCGTTTTAACAGGAAAAATTAAAAAAAAAATTCGATACAGTAATATCGTTCTTGACATGAGATTAAGAAGTATTGCATTCGATTCTAGTCAATACTAATAATCCACCACCACTTTATTACTTTTTTCGCTTGTTAACTTTTCTGTTCTCTTTCGCAATCGAAAAATTACTTTTTTATTAAAAAAAAATTTATAATGCTATTAAGTACGATTAGTTGTTACGCTTTTTTGCTCCAGCCTTCACTCTTAAGGCCCCACCAAGCCGGGCGACGAACCGGCCCGAAACCCCGGCAAAGTCGTGATGCGTTTTAACTTATCCGCACGCACGCACAAAGCACCTAATTAGATTGTGACGCGTGTCTCCCCCACAAGGCATAGGACAGATCTCCGATCGAGTGCCTTAGAGAGAGAAATAATCGAGGATAAATCCCCCTACTTTGCCAGATGTTACATTCTAGTCCCCGTGTTCGATCGTTGCATTCCCTGTCGGCACAATCTTTAGGAGTGTTTGATGCCATTGGCTCGCACAAAGTGTCATGTTAATTAACAATAAGCACTACACGAGCTTCTCGTTAGAAAAAGATTTGTCTTGAATTTGGACTACACATTTAATGGGATGCGATCACGGTGCCTAGAAAGATATCGCACCTAAAGAAGGAACGACCTTGTCCCAATGGTTCGAATAGAACGATAGACTGAAATGATTATTCCTACGATCCACGGTAGGGTGCTGTAGCGGCCGGAAAAATTGGCATGGACTAGACTGGGATAAGATAAAAAGAACGTGGGCTTGTTATGATATTTTCTTCAACTTTTTTTTTTGTGTGCAACATCTAATATTCAAATACCTAATGGGTCAATAAGGAATAGGTATTTCTTATGAGAAATATAATTAAATGGCAAAATTGCCATTGGATAAAATGGAAACGACAATATTCTCATAAAAATTTTAAAATCTATTCCCTGTCAATTCTCTTCTAGTGAACCAAGCATTGTGTTGGAATAAAATTGTATCAATTATGAATTTTTCTTTGTTCAGAACTCGAGCTCAAAATAAAGAAAATAGACGTCGAATCACCGCAGTTTATATTTTTAATATTTTTCCAAGCTTACGTGGGCTGAAAACGGGGGGATAACGGAGTGGGCCCCGGGGGGGTGCCGAATGGTGAGCTTAATGATCGCGGGCTCGCCCATGCCGGACCGTCAGCCGCCACGTACAGGGAGACGCCCTCTTAATTATTCACCCGGGAGTGGGACCCACACTCCACCACCAACGGAGCCAGCCGGTCCGCTCGGCTAGCCGAGCCGAACACTGGAAAAAAAATTTGGAGAGACGTCGCTGTCAGATTGCTCGAGTCGGTTAGTGGGCCCCATCGGCGGGACTTTTTCGGAAACCAAATAAAATATACGTATCGTTTGTACCGACGGGATTAAAAGGAAATTTGGCAAATTGCAGACCGACCAACCAGAGGCCGCATGCTGCTGCTGGTGAGTGGTGAGGGGCTTGAGAGGAAATGTTAATATATTGACTTTGAAAAGCTCTGTGGAAAACCCTTAAAAAAATCCTAAGATGAACCCGTACCTCTAGGGACAGATTTAAGCGGCATTAAAAGGGTTAGTTACCTTTGTCAAAAGTAGTAAAATATATGACCAAGAGGGGTTGGGCCGAGTGGTAAGCAGCTCGGTGCCGCTTAAGGAGGTCTCAGGTTCGAGACCTTACGTACGCAGACACCCCTCTTGGGAGCCTCACCCGCCATTGCCAGGCGTGCGACCCGGGGCGACCAACGGATTAGTCAAGTATGGTTGGCTGAAAGATGCCATCTCACCGCTGGTGGGGCCTGCTTGAATACCGTGGCTGGCGATAAAAAAAAAGTAGTAAAATATTACGTAATTTTTACTGACTTTATCTTTTAATTAAATTATTTATTATTCACCATCGCTGGTCCTGTTAGTCTCTTACTCTTACTTGAGTTTCATGCTTCTCAAGTTCGGTTTCTCGATCCGTCCCTGCTAACTATCATATCATATTATGATTCTATTAATAAATATTTGACATACTGATAAAAGATGCACTCTTGTCTAAAAGAATGTGCGATTAACATATAGAAATGATTGCATGACATTTTTTCACTATTTCATCAAACAATCACGAATTATCAATCGGTTTTTATGAATCTTGACGGTCTCGATTCACCTAGAAATCCCTCTTTAAATGGGCATTTCCATGTGTTATAGCAATCATTTGCCTTGCACTTTTTTGGATGAGGATAAATTTTGCTATTCGTTTTTGTCGTATGTAACACATTTTTAGCACAATAGATAATAGCGGTGTGCGATGGTCCACGCGTCGATGTTAATGTTTCCGGACGCGGGGATTTTAATTGAGGAATTGCTTGGTTTATGGCCATTTTAGAAGAAAAGCCCTTTCCCCTTCCCATTTCGAGAAATTTGACAAGATGTAATTACATCACATCTGCATCCAAATTCATGCACCCCTCTGCCGGATTAATTAATACTACCATGACCTAATTAGAAAAGACTAGATTTGCAAGCATCCAATCCAATTGTTAAATAAGTTACAAATGATCTTCTGCATGCGCTACATGCAATAATGTGATCGATCTTTTGTTACCGATGTATCGGAATATTCAGCACCTCGGTGTTGCGCGATTGAATTTGATGGAACATAATTAATCAAAAGGAAGAGATTAGTTTAGTCTCTCATGAAGGATTATCAATATTATCCTCTAAACCACGCGCTGTGGAACACTGGATGGGTCGATGGAGAGGAGGAGGGATGGGGAAGGTCGTCCCTCTCACTTTATGGCTGTAGAAGAATGTTTTGTTTTTTCTTTTCACCCCCGCCATAAGAGAGAATGCATCATAAGCTTCTGATCTCTCCATTGCCATACTATTCATCATTAATGTCAGCATAGGTCCTTTCGTGTTTTTGCTCGTGTTTTTTTTTTTCCAGTATCTAGCACCGTTCGGTGCCGTAAACCCTAACGGATTCTGCTCAATTCAGATTCAAATCAAATCTATCTAATAAAGAGTGAAACTTTCCGGGCGATAAATTTTTTTTATTACATGAGTTGGACCCAAAATCTTGCTCAAAGGAAGAGATACCAAACCTGTGCCGACTTTTCGGTCGTGGGAGGGCTGAGTAGTCTTCAAGAAGCTCACCTTATCTGATCAATGCTTTCATCACTCTCTCTCTCTGAGAGACAGCAAAAGGCTAAATAAAAAACATTCTCTTCTGTCTTCTTTCTTCTCTTCTTCTGCAGGGTCCCCATCAGTTGCTGGTGGCCTGAAAACCCTCTCTCTTAGTGAGAGATCACTGTGTGTTCATTTCCCATAGCCCTCCCCACTTTTATTCATTAACAATAGCTTTTACAGCAATCAAGCAATCTGTAGAAGATAAAGAGAGGGAAGGAGGGAGAGAGAGACGATGATCGATGATAGCGAGTGACGGATTGTAATAGCTGCCCCTAGGGCCTAGCTAGCATATGTGTGAGCTTGTGCCAGAACTTAAGTATATATAATCTTCTTCTTCCCTCATTTCTTTCCCGTTCCTCAGACCTTTCCATTTTTCCAGGCCATTCTCTCCTCTCTCCTCTCTCTCCTTTTCCGTTTCGTAGCTGCTCGGGATCTGATCTCACGACCGGAAAAGAACGAACACGGAGCTGTGCTCCTTTTCTGTCTGGTCGAGTTCAATTCCCGAGGAGAAGCCTTCCTAGTTTTCACTATCTCTGTGCCTGTTGTCTCTCTGTCTGCTTGAGCCTTGACATAGGGTTTGCCGGAGATTGACCGAGGAGCATCCAGCAGCGTTGTCTCGAGCTTCAAGAGACTGATCAAGTCGGAGCGTCGTTTTTCTTTATATCCTTACGTGAAGGCTAGACCAGTTGGGCTTTTCTGCATCTCGATACACTGTGAGCTCTTCTATGTATATCCTCGTTCTTGTTCTACGATCTTCTTCTGATGCTGATCTTCCTCCTACTCCTCCTCGACCATCTTGGCTGATTTGCCTCCGCTGTCATCACTCGAAAACTGTCGTCATCACGAAATTAAACTGCACTGATCCTAGCCTCAGATGGAGCCACATAAAGATCTTTCAAGGATTTAACAAGAAAACGCTGAAGAATAGAGAGATACATTTGCTCGTGACGAATCTAAAGCAATGACCATTTTAAGCTCATTAATATAATTAATGATCTACCACCCTCCAACCACAGATCAATTAAACTCGATATGCTTGTTCATGCGTGTTTCCTCTTTTCTAAGTCGGGATGATTAGGCTTAGTGATTATCGCTTTCAGGCATGTTCTTGCATTTAACCCTAATTAGGGAAAAACCTAATCATTTGTCATTACTCTGATGCATCGTCATGTGTTAAGTATACTTGCCATCATACGCTACAAAATTTTTTGCCTTCTGTTTCCCTTTTTCCGATATGAATTGGTTCATCACAGATTCTGCTTTCTAGATTTTGATGTTCTCTCCTCTATTTTTTGAGTTTTGCTCTTCATATTCAGAATTTGCAGGTGTTTAGATTAAATTTCTGTTGCAAATTTCAGCGGGCAAAGTCTTCAAATGGTTAATCAGCATGAATTTCTAGCTATAAGAAGATGAGTAAATTATTTTTCTTTGGCATGAAATTATGTGGATAAATATTGATCGTATTTATGGTTTTCATATATTCACTTGTATAATATAATTTCTATATATTTTCGGGTTTTTTCTTAGCCAGCAGCAAGCGTGGTCATCAAGATCATCCAATTCCCTCATAGCTATCATACATACGCTTACTTTATTGAGTGGACAAGCACTTTCCAGTGAATTGTTTCATCTGAATTAGCAAACCGCTTGGGCAAACAAGAGCCTAGGTTCTTGTCCAGTTTGTAGTTCTATTATAATCTCAAATAGTTCATAGATTGGCTCGTTTTTTCTGACTACAAAACTAATCTGTGGGTCTAAAGAAGATAGAAGGAAAAAAATAATAAAATAGCACATAGAGTTTTACTTATGAGAATTAAGATCGGATCTTTTGATGTCAAATTCACGGATTTATTAATATTATACCGTTTGCATCATTGATAATAATATGTGGTACATTTGCTTTCAGCTTGATTTCTATAACCCATATTGAATTAACTTCTGCCTTTGTTCGCACTATGGGGCAGGGATGGATTAAGGGAGTGTACGTAGAGCGAATAGTGATACCCTCCCTAAACACAAGAAAAAACAATAAAATTTTATATAAATTTTATTTAACATTGTCTTTTTTTTAAAATATGTTGCCTTTTTTAATTTAGCTTATTGTTCTTTAATAAAGTTTTGCTCTCTTTGGATATATTTCCTAGATCTGTCCCTGCGGGGCTTTTGTGAAAAACTGTTTTTAGCTCGATTACAATGCTCCTTACCTCAATTCTTATCAAGCATGTAATTCCACTCGTCCAATGATTTGTAGAAGTAATGATCTCATCTATGCATGGACATGGTATTGGATGCCAATCTCAGTTCTTAAAGAGTTACAACGTGTTAGTTTTGAATATGTACAACTCCATACACTCGGTACACATCGATCAATATTTATGAACAATAGTCCACCTATACACGTGTTCACTATGCCACAGTCAGTCAGAAGAGCTAGCATTTTAAATTGTCAACGATAGTCATTTCTCACATTAAATTTTTGTTACATCCTAAGGCAAAGGATGTCTCTTGCATTTTGAGAGCATAGCACGAGGAAGACATGCACAGCATGCCATCAAAAAGCTCAGCAGACATATAATCACCTTCAAAATCCTTTTTGACCTCCTTTTTTCGTCTTTTCGATGAACATTGCAATCTCTGAAATACATAAGGATATGTTAACTAGGCATAAAAGGGAGACATACATGATCGTGCTGCAAAACACTTTGTGCATGCCAACACTCCCTCTCTCTTTATGCATGAACTCCATTGCCTATATTGCCACGATTGCGTTACATACGATAAAGAAAGTGAGATCATTAGCCTACCCCCATCTATCTGAATGGAAGACCTAGAACCATCCATTCTGGGGCGCTGTCCAGTGGCATCACTTGTGGCTAAGACCGAAACGTCCTGGTTCGACTCTTATTAGTATGAATTTACGTGTCACTTGATTTCTCATTCTTCTTGGAAAAAAAGATGTGACAAGTTAATTACTGTTGCTAATGTTACCATCTTTCCCTGCCAAATCATGAAAATGTTGTTCAGAATATGGAGGAGAGTTTTGCAAGCAAATTAATTCAATTGCTAGACATTTACAGCAAATCATTACTGTCACACATCACCTTATCACTATGTACTTGATGCTAATTTTTCTTACATTTGACTTGGGCAGGACCTTGTTGTGACTGTAAAAGATATGAATTCATTTTCACATGTTCCTCCTGGCTTCCGGTTTCACCCCACGGATGAAGAACTCGTCGACTACTACCTGAGGAAAAAGTTGCCTCCAAGCGGATCGATTTGGATGTTGTCAGAGATGTTGATCTTTATAAAATTGAGCCATGGGATCTGCAAGGTACTAAACTAAAAAGGAGAAATGATAGTAATCTAGGCAGCTAATAATGATATTTAAACTAAAAAGCTGGTTTTACACATGCGAATGTTCAATTAATCGGATGCTTCTTAATCTGGACAGAGCTGTGCAAGATAGGGAACGAAGAGCAAAACGAGTGGTACTTTTTCAGCCACAAGGATAAGAAGTATCCGACGGGAACTCGAACTAATAGAGCCACAAAAGCTGGATTCTGGAAGGCTACTGGAAGAGACAAGGCTATTTACTCCAAGCACAGTCTAATTGGCATGAGAAAAACGCTGGTCTTTTACAGAGGACGAGCCCCAAATGGACAGAAGTCCGACTGGATCATGCACGAGTACCGGCTAGAGACCAATGAAAATGGAACACCTCAGGCAAGAACTTGTCTTTGCTTGTAAATCTGTTTCTCCTTGTCTTTGTTGCGTAAACCAATGATTGATTCCTACAATACATTCTGGTGGTATTGTTCCATTATACATTCTCTTTTAGGGTCTTACAGTAACCTTAATGTGCTCCAATCAGGAGGAAGGATGGGTTGTTTGTCGGGTTTTCAAGAAGCGAATGACGACGGTCAGAAAAATGGGAGAGTACGACTCTCCATGCTGGTACGAGGAGCAGGTCTCGTACATGCCGGAAGTTGATTATCCAAGGCAAGTTTCGCAGCCGTACGCTTCATCGTACCACCACCAATATATGCCGTGCAAGCAAGAACTCGAGCTTCAATACAGCAACTTGCCACACCATGAAGCCTTAATCCTTCAACTGCCACAACTCGACAGCCCTAATTCAGCAGCTCCCTACGTCTATGAAAGATGCAACACCGCCAGTAGCAATCTTCAACCTTCAACCCTAACGGAGGATCAGGAGCATATGCTGCAAATGCCCCATCAGAGTATGAGCGCATCGCTTCACGGAAATGCAAGTGAGCTGGCACGGGATGAAGTGACTGACTGGAGGATCCTGGATAAATTCGTTGCATCTCAGTTGAGCCATGATAATGCCATCAACTCGAAGGATGCCGCTTCTCAGGACTTCACGGTGGTTTCTAACTCCGCCTGCCAGATTGAGCTATGGAAGTGAAGGAGAATCCAAGTTCGGGCTAGAGAAACCATACATTGATCGTCGTAGTACACATCAAACAAGCCAGTGAAGAGAGAAAGGAACCTGGATCCGTGTCGCTGTGTACATAATAAACTAAAATGGTACTGCTTTAGCTCGTGAGCTAGATCCATATATAAGATGACTATAAGCGTGATGAACGTTAGTAAATGTATCTAGATGGACCATATCTATCATCGAGTGATATTGGGAATGGCTCGGTGAGACAGATCTAATTGTACTTTTCTTTCTTGAACAAATTATATCATGTTTGGAAGGTTAGATATCGAGGTTTCTAATTTGGTCCCTCAATCTAGCTTCCAATTTTCTTTTCCTAGTCACTGAATATTCTTGCTATACTTGGGTCTTGTCAATGACTGTCTTGAAAAATAATTTAACCCCATGACTGCTACAATCCATTTTTGTGTACCTCCTTTTTGGGAATTTTTTGATGTATTTTCGTTGTTAAACCATTACACAGGTATGATCACTCATGCACAAATTAACTAGTGGGAAACCCTTGTTCAAACCAAAATTCAATGTTTTTGTTAAGAACCCTAGTTCAAACCAAAATTCCATCTTTTTGTTTAGTAGATGCAAACATAGGTTTGTGGTCGTTAGCTGATTGTCTTGACAGTGGTTGTACGCTTCCTCATCAATATCATAGATTGATAATGGAATTCTTTTTTGCATTATTTTTCAGGTTGAAGTATTCATTATCTCAAGCCTTCATTCATTCTAAAACGGTTCCTCTTATAAAACATATCAATATTGTAGCATGAACAATCGAACCTGAAATGTTGGAAGGGGAGAAATTCTTGTACTTAACACATATATTAAGTGACAATGCTGACGTGAGATGTTACAAACTAATAAAATTAAGTCATTTATGAGATTTTTAATTTTTAGAATTTTATTAAGAAAATTTATATATCTTATTTATTTATAACACCACGTCAACTCTATCATGTGATATGCTTGTTTCACAAAATACTCTCTCCAAAATGGGACGATGAAGAGTAGTTTAACTAATGGAAAGTATTTACAGCTAGACAGTAACTCGTGTGAGAGGAACCAAGTTGTCACTAACAACAAAATTCACCTGAAAAACCTTGAGTCCTAGCTCTTGAAAAACAAGAGAAAGATGGGAATAAAAGGAGTATAGGATGTCCTACTTGTAGAAAACAAATTCATAACTTCTTGGTCATAAGTTGAAGGCACTGTCAATCGATTCTAGCTTTGCATCATATATTCAAAAATTCGCCTTTTCTCATAAATTTTACTTTTGGCTTCTTACTTGGATAAAAATCGGAGCTGTCAGAGAACTGTGGAAAGAAGAATAAGTGAACTACAAAATCTGGTTCAACTGAACTTCCAAAGCAATAATCTAAAAGAATGATAACATATTGCTATCCCCTCTTACTCTTGATAACAAAAAAAAAAAACTCGTTATGGTTGAGAGCTTCATTTCATATATTAAATGACTGCAGGGTTCTTGGACGAATGCATTGACCGGAAAAGGTTATTCTCCGGTACCGATTAATCTCATAACAATTGATTCATACAAGTGAATAGATTCCATGAAAGCATTTGTGCAAGTGCTGGCCCAGTTGACACATTTCAGAGAGCTCTCGAAATGCCACATGACACATTTCACAAGTGTCCGAGGGCACATGCATACATGGATACATATATATGTGAGTATGAATGTGTGTGTATGTGAAGGTATGAAAGAACATGCTCAGTTAATACTAGAAAATGACTGAGAACATAAGCCAGATGATTTTCATTGGAGAGTTTAAGGGAAAGAAAAGAACTTACGGCAAAGAGGAAGCTATGAACTGTCCAGAGGTGGGAAGAACACGTGAAGGAGCTGGCACTAAAGTGAAAAAGGAGACTACGTATGTACAAGCGAGTGCTCCTCTGACCGGGAGTTATGCTTGAACTTGCAGATCCTCAGGCATCCTGTGTGACTGAACGAGGTTCTATCGATCTAATATAGAAACAGAACGGGGAAGAAAATGTCTGCGTGTATATTATTATGTTGGGGTTTGAGGGTGAAATGCAATTGACCTGGAGCCACAAGTGTTAGCTTTGGAGCAACTGGTCCAAGGTCAAGCATGAGAATCTCTTCAAAAGAAAACGAGAGACACAATCATTGGGCGTGCTCTCACTCACATGCCGAGGAGAAGAGGAAAATGTAGTCAGATGCTTGTCTACATGCCATCATTTTTTTGGGTTACTAATAAGATTCATAAATTTAGAAAAAGAGTAGGAAGAAAAGAAAAGTAAAGAGATATGGACAGTGGATCAACGAGCATCGGATGAAGGTTCTCCTGATTTCAGATCGAATGATATTACTATATTAGATCTCATTTCTCTACGTTCGATAAAAGATCCCATTTCTCTACGTGGGATAAATATTTGACTCTATTGAACTCTTATCAATAATTGGTACCGCGTATTTTGGGGCGTATATACATTTATGTATGTAAATCTGAGAAATTTAAAGCTACTTCACAACCTAGTGCTCAGCAATTTCACCATATTACAAAACCGATGCATGGCATGTTACGTCCAGATAGAATCATAAAACGTCCAAACATATTTCGACGTAACCAGTTTAAGCATCTTCCGACGATAAGAGGATTTGTGTTTATCGATGAGAGCTTCAAATGGGGCATCTTTTCGTCTGATCATCTCCCTTCATCTTCCCCAACATCTCACAGTTTGGACATGGTCAGTATAACTGGGGTTTGTTGATGTTGTTCGAAGGTTATGATACATTGTGTTGAGCATGGATTGAGCATATATATGTGAAACAATGCCATGTGTGAAGCATCATCTTCATCATCTGTTCAGACCTCCATGGACCTTTGGAATTACGACACAGTTGTACTTCTCTGTCTGTCTTTGTTGTGATCATGTCTCTCATACGTGTATATGTACACACCTCCCCTACAAGTACACCTGATAAAAAGATTCTAATGCCCTTTCTTCTTTCATTTGTGAGATTCCACTTTTTCTTCTTTTACAATGTACGCCCGTAATTTTAAACGAAAATAAGAGAAATAAAGAAATTAATAAGAGTACTAGAAATTTAAACAACGATAATTAAATTTAAGATTTCTCAGTTTCAGATTAAGAATAGCATCACCACACCAAATCTCCTCCTCAAAATTCTCTTTTTCTATTCCAGCAGTTTTGACATGGGACAGCTGGATAAGCTTTTTCACTTAGAGATCGAATCTTTGATGAACTGACTCATTCATATGTTGTCCGAATCAATAAGACGATGTGGCGAGAGTCACACAAGGGTTATTATCAGTTGAATACAACATGCTACGGTTCATGATCAGTTAGTGCATGAGATTGCGATGTTAGAATTCTATCTTTCGTACTTAATCCTTGATAAGGTGACTGACACATCTGGATTCGAGTATGCTCGATTACAGATATCATACTTGCCGTGGTATAGAAACATATGAAGGTACGAACTGGACATGTTTGGTGTATAGAAAAATCAGGTTGTCCTAGGATACCTACTCCAATCATTGAATTGTATGTTTCATAAATTTGTCTAAACGCATGCCCTGGGATATGAGGCGGAGGGCACAGTTCTGTAAATCAATTAAACCTGGCAGATTGATTAGATTCAAACAAGTTAGTCATCGATGAGTAAAAAAAAAAAAAAAATCTCACTTTTGTCAATTTTCTTCATTTACTAAAAACTCGATAACAAAATCTATCTTAGAGTAAAACGATATATCGAACTATCTAAACCTTCTTGGTTATGAGGGCAAAAATTATATACATATATTTACGCAATATTAATCTAATTTATATCTATCTCTTATTCATAAATTCAATGATCCTAACTAATTAAAGTTCAAGTCAGGTTGGACCATAAGGGATGAAACTCTCCAAATAAAAGACTTTCTTTATTTATGTGACTTGAATTTAAAGCATAAACACAATTTCATTCAATTCCATTTGATTCAAAATCGAAGAATCCGACATAAACTTGGCTACTAGCAGCTATCGAATATCCTGGTATAAATACCAAGTCCGCATTCACGATTATTTAGCTGCCACGAAACATGGAAATCAAACCAATGCTAGAAAAGAGCTCGGCAGCCTCAAAGGATCGACACATTTTATGATTGGAGGCTATGGAGAGGTCCATCCACAAGGGAGACATCCAAATTCTCGGTGTGTTGATTGACCATTGATGAATGCTTCCCCTTTTCACAATGTCTGGTTGATGGTATGTATGTTAATGGATTCTTGGGTCCACTAAAAGTTTGAAGAAAGGTAAAGCCCAAGCAAGTGCATATCTCCAAGGGAAGGCCCCACACTTGGCTTAAGATATGCTCTTCCTCCACTCTTTTTTTTCAAGTTAATGAGATTCCTCAACTTGCACAAAACCCACTTTGCTGCTGCTCTTCCCTCCCGAATTCATGTTCGAGAGTTGATTCATACCTGAGTAAGTAGAAGCGGTGTAGTGGTATTCGCTCTTACCTAAAACCTAGAGGCTATAACCGTGATCTTCATCAATAGGACATTTTGCACTTCCTTATTCACGTTTTCTATTCATTTAAATATGTGAATATTTTTTGTAATGGGAAAAAGAATTCATTCGTGCCCTTTCACATGCTCTTCCCCTCCTGCAACCTACAAACACAATAATCAAACAGGGAAATATAGTTTGATACAAATAGTGCCGCTTTTATCTTGTGATCTGGAGGTACTGCTTTCGATTTTACTTATAGAACTTCACGTATCCCTTTTATCACATTTTTCTTCTACCATTCTAGGCCTATGTTTCTCCACGTGCACTGAAAATAATAATAATAATAATAATGAAACTTGTTTATAATTGTAAGGGGGACCAGGTTCTATTTGAAAAATCCAATGTCATATCGCTCTCCATATTATTAACATAATCATGTTATGTTCTATCATTTATCTTAGAAAAACAGACAAGCAGGCGAAGTTTACACTAAAAACTTGTAGCATTTTTCACAGCATTTTTTTTCATATAAATCTAATGATATTCAAATCAGAAAATTTTTTCAACATTCCTGAAAATATTCTAAGAAGTGAAAAATTGTAAATATGCTTGTATTTATGGGATGGGATTATTACTGTCTTCTTCACAACTCATTTAATGGCAAGATGAACATCCATTTCTCTTCCCCTCCTGCTGTAAAACATAATTTTCTTCGAGTCTCCTGATACACAAAGATGGCTTCATCACACCATAGATCTGAAACTCGAATCCAGAACTCGAAAGATGCAAAACATTCAAATGAAGAGTTTGATCATACATCGTTTTGCTTCCCAACTCTGTTCTCGTGAATGTATGCTGCTATCAGTTTACTTACCCAAGTTCTATCAAAACGGGTTCACTCTGCAAATTTCTCTCTTATGTACAAAGTCTGAATGGAGTTGTAGCAGCTTTTCGTGCACAGACTCAGTCCTCTAATTTGCATCACAAAGGCCAGTGCTGGAATCGCAGTACCCATCCCGATCGAGCAGTTTCTGAGGCGGTGCACTGAGGAGTGGAGAAGAAGGAGAGCCATAGGCATTCCGTCGGCTATTTCCGCATCCTAAGCTCTTTCTCGTGCTCACTCCCGTGACAGGGTTCGTGCCACTCGCATATTTGCAGAGAGCCTATGCATCAACAAAACCCAAAAAGGCCGAGATTTTTAGTTCTCCAATGACGTGTTTAGATTGCTCTCCTTTACTTCCCTCCCATTCCTTCAACGCAAACACGCTATAAGATGACTGAGTAGGAGCATAGCAGCATAGAACTGTTAATTTAGAGCTACCTGCTTCTGTGGAAGGTCCAATACAGCATCACTGAAGTCGGCGCCTTCGATGATGGCCCCACCAAGATCGCTACGAGTGAGAACTGATCTCACCAAGACTGCATTTGTAAGATTGGCCTCATTCAGGACCTGTTTATCCAAAGTACAAACCGATTTAAGCCTTTAAGCTTCACCTGTAAAGGCATGGCAACGTATAAGTTTACTAAACGTTGCCCTTAGGCATGCATCACACTACTGGCTTCTTTCAATGTCCTCTTAGCTATAATTTCACCACAACACATCTATTTTTCGTCTTTCTTTGGATCAGATATGGATAACATTAGTCGATGGTGTTGCAGTTTTACCATTCTATCCATCAATGTGTCACTCAAATCGGCACCTGAAAAATCGAAATAAACGATTAGTCATATTAAAGGAAAACTTATTCTATTTATCGGTTAGATCAAGTTAATGAAGGTCTGTGATCTATCCACTCTCAATTCAAAAATTCAGAGCTCCTGTGGAGCAAAATACCAGTGAAGTTTGCTTTGTAAGCAACAGCCTTCTCGAGGTAAGCGCCATTGAATGTCGAGCCACTGAAGTCGGATTCCCTCATATCAGCAGCTGTGAAATTTGCTCTTCTGTATAAGCCATTGAGATTCATGTCAAGGACACGGAACTCCTAAATTCAAAACACCATTTTGAGACTAAGCTCTCGGAGCATCACCTTAGATTTTCATTGACATGAACTGCTTTCCTGCAGAAGACAAATGGTAAATTCACTCTCAAATTCGATTCAGGTTAATGCAACATGAAGAAAGAACAACTGAAGCACCGGACAGGACAGTACGGGCTAGATAAAGGACCTGAGATCTGCGGAGCCATACTGTGCAGCAGATCCAATCCCAAACTCACCGCGTGTCTCGGCCTCGAACTTGTTGAGATCAGCATTCGCAGGAAGGGAGGAGCTGAAGCTGATAACTGCAGCCGCCAAGGCAGTAGACACCAGTGTACGCCAATTCTTTGATTCTGGCCAGACAAAAACAAAACAACAAACGTGAAACCATACTCACTTTCCGAACCACGAACGGTGTAGTGAATGCGAGCCTCGTGTTGTATCATTGAGTTTGATATTCCATCAAAACATGGGCTAAACAAATCATCACCCAGCAGGTGAGAATTTAATCAATTGGAAGAAATTGTTGCAATCTGGAAGCTGATAAACAAGTCATTCAAAGCAATTCTTGGAGGCCACATGTTATATCATTCAGTTGCATTACGTGTTGGACTCATAATCGTGTGTATATTCTGCAAACACGATTTCATCTAAACTTAAATCTGTAAGTTCATTTTAGTCACACTGAAGGTCGCTTGTCTCATCTGCAACGCCACTAATCTAGATGCTGCTACAAAGGTTGTTTCTCCGGGCACCATTGCTGCAGGGGATCGAGCTGGTCTTTAGGCGATTAGCCTTGGACCAGGGACGATCTAGAAAATCAACCTAAAGGGGGTGAAACTCAATATGGAGAGAAATGTTAAATTTCAAGTTGGAGAAATAATGTAACTTAATAGAAATATTGACAAAATTGATAAATTTTGTATATATTTCTACAGGTTTTGTCGAGTTTACGGGGATCCCTAAATCCATCCCTGCCTTGGACTAAGATCGAATTCATCTCCCTTTGCTTTGATGGAGAATCGCAGCTCATTCTCAAACCTCTCTTCGGTCCCACGACAAATTTCCAGTCTTGATAGATCATACCTAGCTTTGATCAATCCTAGTAGTTCTGCTGGGTCCCCAAAAGAAGCCAATAGCTCGGACCCATCTCCTAGCAAGACGGGCATTAGATGTTCCGACACCTATAAGATCGACTGTTGCTTCCAGTGGTAAGGGAGATCCTTGGTCCTAGTGGGGGGTACGGAGGGACAAAAGGAAGTCCAACAGATAATAATCTAACCATGGAACTATTGGTTTTGGTCGAGAGTCGTATGATTGCTCTAAATCTCCAGTCTTCATAACATGGACTGCTTGTATTTAACAGTATAAATCTTTCCAGGCAAATAAGCCATACCGGGAGGAGCTCGCTCCGAGGAGGAATCTAGGCGGCAGGCGATGCGGGTGGCCTTGGGACAGAGACACGGAAGCTTCTGAGGTTGATAGGAAACAGCCATGGAGCTGAGAGACAGAGTGGCGATGGAAGTGAGAGACGCCATAGCTGAGGATGGGGGGAATAGAGTCTGAAGCAGGGGAGCGCTAGTTGGGTGGAATCCAGGGGGAGATACTACAATGAAAGCGCAGACGTCAGATACTATGGTTATGGTTTATCCACATCCTCATGTGTAAGAGTACTGGCCGGGATGAGCACACTTGTTCGTACGTCGTTCCTCGGATGACAGCAATCCCTGGCCAATGCCCCGTTTTCATTTTCATTTTCTTTTTTTTTCAGATTTTAAAGAAGTCCATGACCTAATATAAAAAAGGAAAAAATATGCGAAAATACAGATCATGTTAATCGAATCCAAAACTTCCGTAAGTTTTGATTCTTGGTGCAGAGCTAGTGCTACTGTAGTAATTTCCTTTATCGTTTGAACTAAAGAGGTAAAGGAGAATTTCAGTAAGATTGGATAGAAGGATCTTGACCAATTTTTGAGTACATAAGAATGTCACCACATTTTTCCGACTCGAAAGAGCAGAGCACTTCTCCCTAGATCTGTTTCCGGTTTTCAATCATCTTGAAAATGGATCAACCGGATTGAAAATCCCTGTTACAAAGCTGCGCTTGTGTGTTTTCAAGTCTTGCGGGGTAAATCATGGAACTTTAGATTACCCGTTTCATCATGGGTATGTAAAGGAGGCAAAAAGTATGAAGATCTTGGCAATCAACTAGATAACACAAGGGCCATTCGCAGTCAGTGACCTCCATGGAAGACAAGAGAGCTGCAGGCATGAAAAGAATGAGAGATCCCAATAAATTAATCAAACAAGGAGCCAATCATCGCGGTCACATCTACAAGATCCACTGCTTGTGAAAGAAAAGAATGCTGTGACCGATATCATGGAAAACCTCACGTAGACAAGAATTAGAGTTACACGCCTAAAAGCACTCAGATGGTTTAACCCGAAAAGAGAGCGAAACACAGAGGTGAGAATCTATGATCACTGCTGGCACACACATCAGGACACAGAACCAGTCAAGCTTTAGCAAATGAAACTGGGAATGAGAGCACATAACATGAGTAGCAGGGTGAGCACAAAGCTTGATTGATTGCTTCCGAGTGTAAACGCTGAAGATATGTCTTGAGGCCTGGTACAAAGAGAAACGAGCTCACTGGTAATTCTATGAAAACTTAACAGAGAGAATCAGAGGGAGTTTCCAAGGTTACTTACTTTTGCAAATGTTCAAGTTTACCGCAGAAGAGAGCATTGTCGGGAATTGGAAACTCGGTTTTGTTGGTGGCCTCAGGATTGACGATCCTGACATAGGTTTCTTGTCCGAGGTACCATGAATCAAGATTTTCTGTCCTGAGGTTCCAAACACCAACATTGTCGAGAGAGATCAGAATTGCCGTCCAGGCTCCTGGATAGACCTGAACATGAGATAGGGGCAGGATATCAGGAACAATTCGATTCACACTTCTTTTCTCATGAAAAATTAGCAGAAAACATTCAAAGTGCTGTTTTCTGATGAAAGTATAGAGAGGTGTCATTGTTTTTTTAATGTGAATGAAAACAATGAATTGAAAGGGGATAACACCTGCACTGTGGAGCGGGCAATCCCATCCCACTTATTGTATGTGCCTCTGCTGTTTTCGGTCCACTCACCATAATCCATCCTGCAAAATGCAAACAAAGCTTGGCCATGAAAATGATTGATGGATGGTGTGAAGAGAAAGTTGAAGGGGATGCTTTTAATTTAAAGATCCTCAGCTGCAAAATCTTATGGGTAACAGTTGATTCTTGTCCACAGGTTTCTCCATATTCTACTGAAAGCCAAGTGCACACAGCAAATGGAAGAGAACTGCAGAGATCCCAACAGCAAATTATAAGAATCCTACCCGACAACAAAGAAAGCATAGCCGCTCATATGGTAGGACTGCATCTTTGTGTCATTATTCTGTAAAATTACTTCCATGAATCCTCTGTACGTTCCGTTAATGACAGATGTGTCCATCTTAGGTGGGCCTGTCAGTGGTTTACTTGGGAAATCGAGCTTGTATACTCCCTTCAGTTTATACTGGTCAGCAAGCCTTATCGGAGTCGAAGGATTGACAAAGGAGACGCCACTGAGAGTAGTTCTCCGTTTCCCATTAATTGTCACAGGAGGTGTATTTCTCAGGACATACACTTCAGTAACGTTGATCGACCCGTACCGGAAAGAGCCCTGTGGGTTTGGACGGGCTCCACTTGCAGTTACATTCCACCTGATCAATGATGTGGAGGCAAACAATTCAGAGCCAGAAATTGGAGAGTAACCATACCTTATAGAAGTTATTGCACGTTGATTTCTTGCTGCAAGAGAAAATTGTTTAAAAGAAACTTAAATGAATGATTCAACAGGCTTTACATTTTCTGAAAGATGGATGAAAGGAGTGATTAAAGAAGTTTGAAAGTTTTTCCCAATTTTTCAAATGTAATAATTGAAATTTTTAATGCACTCACTTTTGACAGACAGAACATGAGTTGGATCACAAAACATGTTCTAGATACATCTGACTCCATTTCCCTTTCTTCATCTCTCAACAAGAGAAACAGGAAACAAGAAAATTCCCAGACTCTAATATGAAACTAAGCTGTTCTCACACCACGCAAGTTAAAATCGCTTGTATTAAGTTTCGCATGACAGAAACACCAAATGAAGTGACTCTTGCTTTGGAGCCGGGAGAGATAAAAGGGAAAGACAACCTCAATGCAAATCAGAATAGAAGAGCAAAAACAAATATTTGTCTCTTGGAAGAATTAAAGAAAAAAAGGCCACAGATGACAGATCAAGTGCTTGCAGACATACCTGATTGATCTAGCTTGGTTCATGGAGAAGGTTTTGTCAAACTCATCATTGGGGGCATCTGGAAGAGGGCCCGAGGCCTTCCCCTTTGAGTTTGTGTAGTGCAAGATCCCAACTCCAGTAACTTTCTGCCACAGTGACTGGTTCTCAAATCTCGCACTGGCTACAATATAATAATCAGAGCTTGCATTCTGATCCATGGTCACGAGGAAAGAATAAGACTGGCCCACGTGAATATCCAAACTCGTATAGTTCTGTTGAACTGTATATGAACCCTCAGACTCTGCCAAAAGAAGGTTGTGATTCTGGATCCTGAAATTCAAGCTTGTCGATATCCCAACGTTGTGAACACGAATGCGATAAGTTTTTCCTACCAGAAATATCAGCGTAAGTTCAGCAATTTGGCAACAACAGTGTAATCACACTCATAGAAGACGAGCTTACTGCTGAGAATATCAACCTTGTTTTCACTCTTCTAGAGGAAAATTGGAAAATTATGAGAAGCAAGATTGACTTTTCACACAATGAAGCATGAACTTTAGAAACCCATTTTCCAAAGAGAATCAGAGTCACCTGGGTGGACTGTAATGGTTTCATAGTCAATCCCATCCGGGACAAGAGTGTCATTATATCGGTAAGGTCCTTTGCCGTTGATAAGAACCCCATCTGGTATGCCAAGATCTTTCCCTCCATTGAGGGACTTCCTCAAATCCTGCAAGAAATGAAGAGGCCAAGCATCATGCTTGTAATCTCCAATCTATCAATTTTCAAAGAGGCTTGGATCTCGTTTCAATAAATACTAACCGTATGATTCCTGGTATACCAATCACCAATCAGGATCACAATGTCACCATCTGGAGTTGGAAAGGGAATTGGAATTATGGCCCTGTTGTTGATAATGAATCCTCCATAGCCACCAGCTGCTCTCTGGAAATTGATGGATGGGAAGTAGAAGAAACTCCCAATTTGGTCCTTCACCTGAAATTGGTAAGTCCAGTTCCACTTCGGAGGGATCGCGCAGTTGGTGCCAAGGACTCCATCTTGCCATGAGCTACGACGCTGCTGAATTCCCGACCTATTGCAGGCCATTGTCATCTCTCACATTACAATTTTAACTTTAAGAAAGATAAGGAAAATCTACAATTTACTAAGTAGTACAACGTCGGAAACAAAGAATATCACCAGTGCATGAGAAGACCCTCATCCAACTTGTTGTGGACATTGATGACAACATTGTTGTTCGTGGTCACATTGATGGGCGGACCTGGGAACTTGTTATTGATAGCGATAACCTGAACAGAATAGCAATGAAATGCCCATCTTAGAGATTGAAGGAAGGTGCACGAGAAATACATACAAGCTTTACACCAAGCATGACTCTAGCACAGAAAGAGGGACAATACCAAGTACTAGCATTTTACAGCTTCAGCATAAAGTAGAAGAGAGAGCAATGCGTCAACAAGTTGGAAAGGGCCAGGGTTCAACTATCAAAACCCACATTTTAAGTGGATCAACAACAATGTACATCTAATGAGAGTATTAAAGACAGCTACAGTCCCAGGCCTCAAAAGCAAGTGGATGTCTTAAATTTAAGCAGTATAGAAATCATTAGAACGTTTAAATTTTCTACTTCTGTATCCTGGTTCTAAGTGTTCCGCCACAACAATCTAGTGACTGTACGTAATCACAGAGTCGAGCGATGAATACACTGAGAACACCGAGAGGCCAAGCAGTGGAAATTCAAAACCTTGAAAGTGGATCACAAGAACTCAAATTAAAGCATGACGAACCTGCCCAACAGTCACAGATCTGCGACTACGCATGATTATTTGGTAAAATAGCAAGAACCTACCTCAAAATTTTAACTTTTGAGAATACCAAGCAGGGTTGAAAAGGCCAGTAAACAACTATAGATGGTGATAGTGAGAGAGAGAGAGAGAGAGAGAGAGATCTTCAAGCGCACCTGCTGAGGAACACCCAGAGGAGAGGCGGTGATGTAGGAGACCTTGAAATCGTAGAACACGAAGGGATCATCAGCAGAGCAGATACCAAGGAGCAGCCCAATGTGGATAAGGCCAACCGCGCATAACCGACTCAGAGCCATTTTGTGAGACAAACAAAGAGAAACCGAGCCCTTTTCTGCCAGGGAATCAAGCAAAATCACCCCTTTTTCTTCCTCTTGCTTTTGCTTCTCTCTGGGCTAACTCCCTCACACTACTACATTATCGGGAGAGGAGAGTGGAAAGGGTGCTGAGCTGCTGAGTTGGTAGGATGATGAGTAGGAGTCTGCTTTTTCCACAGTCCTTTTCTGCAGTGTGTGTACTGACCACGGAGGAGGAGTGCGCGAGCAGGAGGGCAGTTTTCTTGGGCCGAGCAAGAAACATTAAAGAAAACAAAAAGAAAATGGGAAGAAAACAGGGAGGATAGTGTGCAAGAAAGAGAGGACTTTGGCTCGACAGAGGTCGGATCCAATCTCATTTTTGTCGGACAGTGGTCATCGTTCAGAGCAAATATTAAATGTGTGAAGCATAAAATCATTATGTAAAGATCTTACCACGTATAAAATTGATATAAAAAAATAAAAATTTCACACGTATTAAAATTTAATAGAGATTTACATAACAAATCCGTTGTTCATTACGCAGCGAGTATTTACTCCACCATTTGAGGGAGAGATGGAGCGAGACAAACAGAGAGGACAGGAGTGAGAGACAGAGTAAAGAGTAAACAGCTAATACCCACCTCATGGTTTATGCAAGTCTACTTATTAACGGGTAGATATCCTTCTAATGAAACTCGAATCTGACATATCACTCAAATGATAAGAGGTATCGAACCACATCAATCGAACCATATCTGTCTTGCGCTCCATTTTATTTAAAATAATTTGATCTAGACAGTGTCATCCATGATCTTCTCTGTCCATTTCCTTTTCTTCCCCCTCAGGGGCATATCATCATCATCACGATCAACATCATCGTAGCTTTTATTAATGGGAAATCGATCTGCTTGTTAATTAAAGTAAGGAACGCTTCTTTCTTACTCTTACTCATCAGATTCAGACCTCACATGTATTATTGCCTGTGGAATGACTAATAAATGTTGATTTGGTGAGACTATGAGTGTGCAGGTGTAGCACTCCGCGTCCGACTTAAAAGTCCCACTGGCAACTCTGTCTCGCATACTTTACATGACATGACGATGTTAATTAACGGATCGAATGCTTTGGATAAGGTCGGGGTCTGCCGAGTTCATGTTAGAAATTTGCTGGATTAAGATGCAAGGATATGTGGTCGATACAAATCAACACCGTCCGTTGTACTCCTTATATTTTCCTAAGCAAAGAATGCTTCGACAAGGAGAAAGAGAGATCGGTGCAACGGCACTATTCTTGACCTGAAAAATAAGAGATTTCGAGTTCAATTCTCGTCGGTGAGACTTTCTGCAACTCTTTCTTTCCTATTCATTCTAAACGCACGTGCATCATCTGTCCGTCGAAGAAACGAAAAGAATGCCTCGATGGAGCATCGAAAAATAGCTAACCGAAAAGGCAAATCCCAAGCGTCATTCCAAGAAGAGCAGTATACTATGTTGACTTTGGCCCGAACGACACCTAGGATTCTTGCTCTGCAGTGATCCACCGAACAATCAATCCTCTCTGTGCACAAATCATGGGAAGATAGGCTGACTTGTTCCGAATAGTAATTAGTTAAATATATTTAAATTTCTTGATGTTAAATAATGCATACAGAAAAAATGAATGAACAGGCGACGTGGGTCAATTGGTTGGAGCATCTCTATTCATGTTATCATCAACCATAATTGTACGGTGTTAGGTAAATCATTTGCAACCTAATCCCTATCAATGTGCGACGCGTAATGCATTAAAGAGTTTGTTGTGCGAATTATCGTTCGGATCTTTACGCGTGTAAAATTAACACTCGAAAATTTTAAAAATTCTGCGCGTGTCAGGGTATGAAATAGATTTACACAATAAACCCGTTATGTATTATACATTGAATATATGCTCATGGATAATGGGGAGCAACACCCGAGCCAACCGGTCCATGCCCCGTAAGTGGGACAATGCACCTTTGGCTTCGGAGAAAATCTTGTATGTAACAGGTACACCACGTGGCAGTGCTGAGCGGTGTTACAAGCCAATCAAATCAAACCATTTTTAGGACTATTTTTTTTCCTTTTAGGATTTATTAAAAAATTCTAAAAATAATTAAATCCTATTAGCTCGTGATATTAAGTCAGTATTATCACGAGGTATATCCGTTATACACAATACTGTCTCCCGGCTGTGGGTGGCATCCAGTCAGTGCAGCATTTTGCTAGAAATGGATCATCAGTCTCGAGGCCGCCTTTGAACCGAGGTGGTCCCCAGGAAGGAGTGTTTCAAATTTGAAATTCAAAGGTCCGTTGCGGAAAATGGAGATTCATGAAAAGAGAAACCGTTGCTTTTTTGGCAGCTTTTTCGTGGGTCCGTGCCATGGGAAAATATCATACTTGTCCTTTTCTTTTTAGATAATTAGAGTAATAGTGATATGATGAGAAAAATTTAATTAAATTACTTTAATTAATAATAATTAAAATAATTATTCAGATAATTAATATTAATTTATTCTCGCAAGTTAATTAATATTTCCTCATGTGACACGTAAGATAAAATCTTTTAAAAATTTTCCATGCCGTGTGGGCCGCTTTGCAAAGCTATACATAGGGATCAAATTCAATTTGATTTTACTGCATCCTAAAATGGCCAAAACAATCGAGAAAAGTAGCAAACAAAATAAAATTGAATTAAAGAAAATATCCAAAAAAATGAAATAACAATTTTTAAGGTATCGGATTCGAGTATTGTAAATATGAAAAAAAATTTCTATTGGGAAAGCTATATTGTACCCCTTAATAAACCAATCCAGCTCAAACCCGAATTGGTCAGGATCTATTGAGATTCTAAACATCAATTGATTTACATTTTATAAACAAAAACATCAGGAAAGAGGTGTACCTTTCTTTTACTTGTATCAGATCAAACACGCACAGAAAGTCTGCGAATTTCACGAGCGGAGCATACAATGGGCCTGCTCGCTCTCCGTAGTATGATTTTCCGGCCCATGGGCGCCGAACAGTGGGCTTGTAATAGGAAATGGACTACTCAGACAAAGCAGCGAACTCGATCAACAATTATTTGACATATCAGTTATAAATAAGTCAAACAGAGATGCCGGGTTCGAGCCCCTGTGAATGCAGCAGACCTTCTTGGGAGGGGTCCCCGGGAAACCGTACCGGACACCGGGTGAGAAACCCAGTTTTTGATGTTACAACCTACTTATAATATAGAATGCAGGCTCGAAATGGGTTCAGTTTGATGTCATTAAACTTTAGATATTGGACCGTACGAGTCGAGAATAATAATGCATAATAATTTCAGAAATACACGACATTAAGCGGGAAAAATAAACCCACCGACAAAAAAAAAAATGAGAGAGACCAAATCATCTGTGTTGCCCCAAGTTTAATAGGTCTGTGAACCCTGTGCTTCCTTCCAACTGCTAAGGGACCTCAGAAAGTCCATCACCTGCATCACAAATATTTTAAGCAATTCCACAATATGAGACCCTTGCTCAGCCAAATGGGCAGGTTCTTAGTTTTGATGAGCTAAGGAAATGTTTACTGCACCTCTGATGGGTCCTTCAAAGAGTAAAATGCCCGGGTTTCTTTCGGGGCCGGAGAAACCAGAATGCCGAACCCGATGTTGCTCCTGCGAAGCACCTGAAACAAGCCAAACAATTTGAAGATCAGTAAATCATCAGCCTGTCGAGAGGCGAGAAGAGACGAATTGAACGTATTGTGTTACCTTAAATGCATCTTCATCGGTCTTGTCATCCCCTATGTATATTGCCAGCACATCATTGCAGCTTCTCAGCCCTGCACCAGCGGTAACAGAAGAATTTAGATCAAGGAGAAGAGCCGAATCGACCGAGTGGCATTGAGGGAATTGGAAGTGCAAATGATGAGCAGAATCGACTAAGAGAGCCACGAGAGGTGCAATACCGAGTGATTCAAGAAGGAATTCGACTGCTTTGCCCTTGTTCCAGTCAATTACTGGGCGGACCTCCAAAACCTGAAAGGAAATTAATTGAGACCAACCCCCAAGGGCCAAAGGAGCTGATATCAGAACCTTAAAGAAACTGTATACATAATAGATATGAAAGCTAGTGTTGTGTAACAGAACGACATTGTTACGGATTGACCGTCGAGCCTATAACAGTACCTTACGCCCATGGGTTAACCGCAAACGAGGATAGCCTTTTAAGACATCGTGGACACACTGGGCAATAACAGGCCAATTCTGCAAAATCCCAGAAAGAATTCCACCCTATGAGTAACTTGCTATCGACCAAGTCGAGTAGATGTTGAAATTCTATAAAGATCGTAGATTTTTGCTGACCTTCTCTTCCACATTCCGATAATGTACAGAGGCACAGAATTTATGGTTTTCAACTTTAGCGCCATTAATACCCTTCGTGGACTCGACAAGCGCTCTAAAAACCTTAACATGCATATATGGATCAGATTTGCATATCCTTCAGAAATATAGATATAGAAGGAGGCAACAAAACTTACCTCATCAATCACAGGTAAAAATTCTCTAGCTGGTTGGAACAGATTTACCTCCTTTCCCTACCATACGAAAGAGCAGTGATATGGATCATGGGATTATTTCTAGGTGAAAGGATAGAAAGAAAGGTCATTAACACCAAAAATTACTTTTTCGTTCGTTGATTGGAGACGATTTAGATGGTCATTGGACCCACTGTTGCTGACTGGACCCATTATGTCCATTCCATGACTACCGGCATAATAAAGTTCAGTTAGTCCTACCAAGTCATAAACCTGAAAAGCAGAGAAAAACCAAGTGTTCTGATAGACCTTTTGGGAAAAAACCATGCTTCGGAAAAGCTCGATCCCAGAGATCATTTACATACCTTATTGCGACTTCTTCCACTAATAATTGCAGTTGGGAAATGCCTTGCCAAATTTTTAACAGCAGATCGCATCTGAAAATTATGATTGAATCAGCATAATGATCATATAAAACAAATAAAATGATGTTTGCACTAGCAATTTCCTTACATCATCAGACATAAGAGCCAAATCTGGATCGTCCACAATTGGAGAAAGGGTTCCATCGTAGTCCAGAAATATTGCTATCTTCTTCCCATTAGCTTGGTTTATAATCTGCTCAAAGGATCTGAGTGCCGATGGATATTTAAGCTACATAATTACAAGAACCAATGACCTAAATCAAGCCAGGCGAAAAAAACTAAAGAATTTGTCTTATGGTTTATCTGAGGAAAGAAGACAAAATTACCATCCAAGAAAGATAAGACGTATCAAAATCCTCTGAAACAGTTTCTAAATTAAAGTCCTTTGCCATCTTCTTGCGAGGCGGAGAAGATGCTTTCATGGCATCAAGCCATCCATTAGATCGAACATCATCAAATTTCCCAGGCTTTCTTCTCGGGATTGTTATATACTTGCTCGAGGAAGATGACGTGCCCTGCTGTGGATAAGGCAACAGGCTGCTGTGGACTCCACCGAGACTAGAGTTACTAACAGGTGCAGGATCAACGAGAACAGAAGATGCGTGATTAGATGTTACGTCCATCGGGTCCAGATCTGGTGGTAGAAGTGCGTATCGATGTGCTATGAAACCAAAATTTTTGCTCCCTGCCTCCTCTTGCCAAACTGGAAGACTTGAAAAGCTACTTCTTCCCCCTCAGTTTCTTTTACCCAACGCTCTTGTCAATGAAGAACCACCTCTTCAGAGATTGCTTGTCAGTGATGTTGGGTGAGCAGTCCATTAAGCGTCGCTTTCCATTGAACTGGTTATACAGAAAGACTGTCAGCCACCCACTGAATAATGGTAAAGCAAAAACAAAAAGAACAGAATAAGCTACAAAAGTGTATCTTTTACCTTCTCATCATGGGTAAAACACCACATTTATGACAGTTGATTAATCGAGCATTCTTGTATGGGAATCCTGTGACAGAAACTTAAATTCAGAAGCATGATCTTTCTCAAAGTAATCAAGCCACCGATGTGTATGACGATGCATATAAGATGCTGCGTTGAAAACTGAGGACCCGAGTGGGCCTCAGACAAAAATCCAGCCGTACCATCAGCATCATTTTCATATCATAGATATATTCTTCTCATTTCCTGTGATAAGCAGCATTGTAGATCCGCCAACCCGTGAGATACGGGACGCTGGAACAGTAAGTAATAAAATAGAAGAAAGGAACAAAACTTTTGCTGCCCTGAAAAGACACTACAACCACCAGAAACGACCACGAGACCCCACGATATTAATTTAATGAAAAGAGAAAAAGAATGCGAAGTGTACAAATAAGCACGGCAACCTATAGTTATTTGAATTGTTAAGGTTGAAGATTTAATGTCCAACGCTCTTCATACCAAAATATAAAATCAACATCAAAGTTCATGTTTAAAGAGTTAACAAATTAGTATCCAACAGGAAACTTGAAAAACAGAACTCAGAAGCAGATTTCGAGACTTTCTAAGCAGGATCAATCATCTGACATCCACATATTTTTATGGGGCTTTCTAAACAAGATATCCACAGTAAAAGATATACATACATAGAAGCCGCAGATTTTTACCACATTTATGAGACGGAGGGGACCCCCTTTCTTTCAATAATAGTAACAGTAAGTGCGGTTGTACAGCAGGGAACTTGATTGAGACACGTTTCGAAATTTCAACATCATTCAACAAGTTTAGAGCAACAGGACAGCATAGAAAATTGTTAATTGACTAACTAAAAAAACATAGGGCTGTCACATCGCCATCATTTTCAAAAAGTACATGGCTCCTAAACTATGAAGGGATCGTTTGTGTGGTTTGATGAGGAAAAAAGTAAAAAATCATGCAAAGCTGTCGCAATCAATAGAGCTTAACAAGTCTCCCAAGTGCCTTACCGCCAAGGACAAACCAGATAAAATATTGCCCACCAACGAAAATTAATATAATCATCAGAAAAACTGAAACTTCAATGGTGCAATCTTTCTTGGAAGGAGGTGGGACGAGAATACAACATGTACCTCTCCATCAAATTCCTCCGATTGAAGAATCGGAAAACATTAATTATTTTCGCAGGAGATGGGAAATAACCCGGGGAAGAAACGATCCTGTGAGACAGGCGGGTGCGCTCGGCTCCGATGTCGTTCTCAAAGTCCGTCGATGATGACGTGGCAAAAGATTTCTACAGGACGTTACAGGGACAATCGACGAAAGCAAAAAGGGTAGGAAAGAAACTGAGCGCAGATGGAATAAATTCTGGTGCTCGAGATTTAACGATAGACGACAGCGTTGAGCCTCGAAAGAGGCAAGCGGTGGGTACCTGAATCAGGGTGAGCCACGACGTTGCTCCTTCTAAACCGTTCCAAAAGGAAGCGACGATCCCAGAAACGTGCAAGATTTTCCGATGAGCATGGCCCGAGGAATTAATTGCCTGATCGGTAACACCGAATTCCGGTGATCCAATGGAAGATTCAGCTAAGATAATTTAGCCAGAGGCAGCGCCGGTGATGGGGAACGGAATCGGCGACGTGATTGAAGGACGAGTGCGGGAGAGAGAGGGAGGATGGAGGGACGCGAAAGGCGGACTCAGAACCGAGAGAGAAGAGGAAGGAGAACAAGCCGAGAAGTCCGGAGGGGTTTTATACAGAAATGATAGGTTCTGGGAATTATTATTAGAAAATGCTAATGTTATTTTATTTTATTTTAAAAATTAATAATAAAGTATTAGCAATTTCATCTAACTGGCATTTATTTTTTTATTGACTATGATTTGATGGCCGCGAGGGAGACGTGCTTTTGTAAATCAACTGATCCCTCAAGTTCGTCAGAATAAAAAAAGTTCATCTTTTACTCGTAAATCCTATAAAGGAATGAAAAAGTCAACTTTAAGGAAAAATTCTTATGTATAATCAATATATTACGTAATTTTATTTACATATTAATAAAATTTAATTGTTTTAATACTTATTATAAAAAATAATTGAATTTTATTAATCTGTAGCACAATATCAATATTACTATGTCTTATATTTATTACATACAAGACTTTCTCGAGTTTAAGAGTAGAACAACGAAAGTTATATTGAGCAAGTTAGAAATTTCTTTTAAGACAGGATGATTTAAACATTTTATGGTAGAAAAGATTTCGCAATTCGTTAATTCAACTGATCATGCTTGCCAAATTTAAAAGAGATAAAAGGAAAACCATTGATGCCGTCGGCGACTGGCGCGTCGGTGGATGGGGGCCACTGGAGCCGCCAGGCTGGCGGGACCTGACCGAAACGTGGAGGTCAGCGGCTATGAGGTAAGGATGACGACACGCGGGAAAGTTTCTCGCTCCCCGCCGTCCGTCGTCGTCGGCGGCGGCGGCGGAGAAATTTTTCCCGTGACTGTTTTTCAGCTGCAGACCAATAGCGTACTTTCTGCCATTCTCAATAATTGTTATTTTTTAAATATAAAATGCCTGCTATTTATAAGTTTAAATTTTGTCCGATCTTGATTTAAACCGATATTAAGAATAAGATTATTCTAACCATAAATTTTTTATTATATATCATCTTTATATTAGAATGAACTCTGAGCAATTCAAAATCCAATTAAATCGGTCCACTAGGGGTAAAAAAATCCTAACGCAAATTTTCTCCAATTATAAATTTTTTATATTGATAAAATCCGAACAGGTCTTATATGCATTGAATCGAGCGAACGAGCCTCGTTCATTATCCCACAATGATTTAATAGGAAAAATATTAATTAGATTACTCTGATTCATTATAATAATTATTCGAATAATTAATATAATTTTACTCATAGGCTGGTGATTTCTCAGGTTGACGGGAGGGGATAAAATTATATAAAAATTTATTGCTTCTTTTTTTTTTTTTGGTGTTTGACTGGTAGTGAAAACGCAGAGGGGATCACGTGCTGAGAATGCCGTGTGGTATAAAGGCTGTTCCTTTTGACCATTTTACGGCTAAAAGAGCCAAGCGAATCTCGTGCCTCCAGTCACGGGGTGGCTCCCGGCACGACCTGGCGACTCTCGACCCCGTAAAATCTTCCTTATTTTTCCAAAAGTTTCTTGATGAAAAATAAAATAAATATTCCTACCTGACCAAAAAAATTCCTTTTTATTTATTAAGAAAATATTTGGGTCTCACTTTTTTTTCTTCTGATGAAAATGGCCAAAGACATTTCCCTCGCAAATTCGAGGAAAAGAGTTACCATACTACCGAAGACTCGAATAAAAATCCAACAATTCTCGAAGCAAACACGCTTCCGATTGTTAATCAATTCCCAAGTTGATATATGTTAGGTGCCATATTTAGTTAAAAAACCATAGTTTACTTTAAAAAAAAGTTAAAAGTAAAAAAAAAAAAACTGTATACAACGAAACAATACAATTTAATATAAGCTAAAAAAAAAGGACAAAATTTATGCATTATTTTTTTTCCTTGAATCCAAATGGCTGACTGTACCCTGCATTTCTAATTTCATCCATGCACGCCTCAACAAAGTCTCGGCCATCGTAAACACGGAGGAATGGGAGAGATATTGACGAAGAAATTATCGTAGCAGATGACTCTTCGTCGCGGCGACTTTGCATGAATTCGATTGTTTGGTTCATAAATTACAAATTAAACACATGCCCAAGTCTGCGAGGAACAGTGGAAAAAAATAGTAAGTATTTTGGTGTGTGTACCACTGTTATCCAAAAATTCTATAGACTACTGACTAACTCCAGTTTGAATCAGATCGGCCCATTAGGAGGCAAATCTCTCCAAGTATGAGCTTTCTCCTTTCATAAAGACTTGAATTTGAGACTTTCACTTAAACGGAACAAGTGTCTCACCACCTGAACCAATTTATATTGGCTATTAATAGAGTAATTTGATTTTTAAGATCTTTCCGTTTTTATGAATACCTAAGTAGGATGGTTGACTTATTCAGTTCAAATCGAGTCAGTCCACTGAGAGGTAACGTTCTCCTCGCATAAATTTTTTTCCATTCGCACTAACAGTAAATTATCTTCGCTCTATATTACCTGTGTATTCCATCCTAATGATTCATATATCGTTTCCCTTTTCTCAGTTATAAAGGAAGGTCACGGGTACAGAAGAAGATGAAAGAAGAAAAATACGAAAGAGATATGAAAAATCTAAACAGATGAAGAATGAATCGGAAATTTTCACTTTTTAGATCGAGAATGATGCATTGCACCGAACCCCTTCCTCTACATCGTTTCCTTTTATTTAATTTTGAAAAAAATGAATCCAACGCGAGTCCAATTATTGCATCGCCTAACGAGTCCATGGGGGAGCAACGAAAGGTGGGGGGCAAAGGTGGGGACTTGTCGAGCACATTATCGAGCCAAAAAACTTAGGTCACGTTCATCGAATGACACAAATAGGTCTCATCTCTCTCGTTACATCATACACACACACACATCCATATATGTATGTGTATATATATATATATATATATATAAACATGAAAGAAGAAGAAGAAGAAAGTCTTGTATATAACGTGGCGATATTAGCCAATCAAATCATGTTATTTTAAGATTTTTCTTTTAAATTTTATAAAAAAATTCATAAATAAATGTTAAGATTTTATTAACCGGTGTCATCGCGTACATTGTAGCAACTTTATACAAAACATTCTCTCACGAAAAAGCAGGCAACAACGTTATTATTGGCTTGAAGGGACCTCAATTTCCAATTCATGCGTCAAACAAAAAGACACCCAGCAAGAAAGAGGGTTTGGTGCAATAGTACGATACTCAACCTGAAATCAAGAGGTCGTGAGATAAATTCTCATCGACGAGACGAGATTTCTCGTACATTTTTTTCCCTCTTCTTTCTATATCATTTTCCGTATGTTTTTCTTGTACGTCGAAAAAAAAAAGGCAGTTATTGACAATAAATTTGACAGTAATTGGGGTTTGTTAAGGTGTTCCCCCTATCTCTATTTACGTAAAGCTGATCGTTGCACTTGTTGGAGAGAATATTATGTGTAATAGGTATGTCGCATGACAGTTCTGACGTAGTATTACTATGAAATAAATATTAATTATTTTAATATTTATTTATTAAAATCTTAAAAATAATAAAATCCTATTAATTTGTGATATTATATCAGCAGCCCCACCTGATATAACTCCCTGTTGAGACTTAAACTTAATATGGACACCCAATATTGATTAATTTGCAATTGAGGAATGGGAAGATCTCAAGATCATCATTAAGTTGAAAGGGTCGATAGAAATTCTTTCAGAGATCTCGACGAGACTGTAAATTAATTTTAATGTGTATTTTGACTTACTGAAAAATTGCATGGTGCAAAGGAAAAGAAACCTTCTGAGTCCAAAAGTCAAAAGCAGCGACGTTGGATACACGAGGCAAGTTGGTGTCCAGATTGATGACGACGAAAACAGAAGGCACCCGGGACCCATTCCCATTGTACCCTTCCCCTGCCGGTAACTTCGTTGACGGCTTCTAGAAAGAAACACAAAAGATCAAAATTACAAAAGGTGTCCTTAAATACGATCTCGAATTCAAAACTTTGTGAATAAAAAAAATTGTACTATAAGAGTGTTATCTATTAATAGATTGGCCTAACTTGAATAGATTAGTTAGAAATTTAAATGATTTCTAGATACGGATAGTGCACACAAAAAAATTAATTCTATCACACGAATAATTATCATACCGTTGGTTGCATGAGTTAATTTGGTGCAACTTTCCTTTTTAAATTGTTACGATGAGTAAGTTTTATCTTTTAATGGATTCATTAGTCTTAATGAATCATTTCGAAACCATCCTCTAGACCGTCAGAAGTCATTGCTTTCCTTCCCGAAATTTTTTTCTCGGTGTACAGATGATGCACACGGGTGTAAAAGAGATAGGAGGAAGAGACGATAACATAGACACGAGAAGTCCTAGCAGTGAGATCAAAACTATAACCTCCTAGCCATGGGAAGAGAACAGCACTACTAACTTTATCAAATCTTCTCTCTCTTGAAGATCTTATTTCACAGATCTAATAACGGTTTCAGTAAAGAAATTCTTAAATGATACATCACCACATGGAATAAAAAAATACCAATCGAATTATAACAAACGAGAAAATTAATGTTAAACACTTCGTAATATCTTAATTATTACTGATTAAAAAATTTTATTTGATTCTTTCTATAATATATACCATCTAAAATTTTTTCGATTTCAGTGGGACCAAGCGCCCAGTGACGGGTGAATTTTGCATTTATGTCCTTTACTCTTTCCTATTCCGGTAAAAAGTGCTTTACACTTTCCTCTTTCTTTCTTTCTTCTCAAAAGCCAATGATTGGTGGTTGCTCTCGCTAAACTGTGCAACCGAAAAAAATTTTATTTTATAAGAGTTTTATCAACTCGCATATCTCTTTAATTTGAATTAAATTAGTCAGGATTCATTAGATTTGTAAATATTGGTATTTCAAAAAAAGATGCACCTAATTAAATAATTCAACTAACGCTTTTCTTCGTGAGGGACCCACAACCCGCACCAACGACAAGGAAAAGTTGTACAACTATGTGGCGCTGATGCGATGCCACGAATCGTTCTGAAATTTTTAGGTGGATTGAGTGCGTACATAGTTGTAAACTCCATCGTCCAATGACAAGTGTCGGTATTATCTTTAAAAAAAATGGAATGTTATTAGTTGATAGAAAAGATGACATTATATTTTTATTGACGTATCGAATATTTATTAGTTGAATTCGTAAAAGAAAGGGAGAAATCAAAATGATGTAAGAATACTGTCGGAATCTGACGGGGAGATGACTAGGATTTGCAGCTGGAGAGCACGCAGAGCTTGAAGAAAAGAAATGTGGGCGCATCGCCCAGCAGCTGTCGGAGTCTTTTTCGGTGAAAATTCTGAAGAAGAGCGCAGCTGCCGAGATGAATGGTGGAACGATATGTAAACTTAGGGAGAAACTCTTAGATCATCCTACCCTACCACGTGATGTGAGAAGATAATAATCATATCGTGACAAACAAGTAGATTGGTGTTGATCACATCCGGGTAGTTGCCTTAATTATTGCTAATCGGAGCGATTTAACTGGTTCTTCATCGTTACGTTACTACGAAATGAGATTATTTAAGATATTTTTAAATTTGTCATTCTAGCGGTGATTGGGAAAAGAAAAAGAAAAATGATAGCTGGAGCGGTGGATACTATTGTTCCAAAGCACCTTCGGGGTCCGACTAACGAGAGTTACAACACTTACCTCATCGGGGCACACGCAATAGCCTGCAAACCACGTGTGCAGGGTAAGTCGGGTGAACGTAATAGGCTCGGGAGCCACAAAACCTCCACTCTCCAGAAAATACCCTTAGCGTTGTGCCTACTGAAAATCAAATTTGGGGGGTTTCAGACCCCTTAATGCATGTCCGACCAGCTGGGCTGCCTCTCGAGGGCAAGAGGTGGATATTATTGTAATCTTAGCTTTTTAATATCGATTTATTTATTTAATCATCGATCAAAAAGCATGCATTTATTTGATATTATAAATTCAGACATAGTAAAATATAAATATTAAAGGAAAAATTATATTAAAAGTAAAAGCTCTTCACATATGGCAGCAGTAGTAATAATAGAGAAAAATATATCGGAAATCTTATATATCTGTTGATTCTCTGTATATGAGTATTAAATATTTTAAAGTGGTAAATCAAGTTTTATATGTTACACATATTACAATAGCGAGTTATTTATGTCAGCTATCACCACTTTATGCTAATGTGTATTGATGTCATATAGGACTTAATCTATTACTTTGAATTATTTACGACTCGCTTAAAAGAATTCATAAATATATAGGACTCGCGGTATTTTTTCTGAACAACAACAACAACAATAATATAAAGAAGAATTTTACGGAAAATTGATAATCCCTGTTAATCATCTCGAGCACGCTCTATCGGGTTAAATAGCAACACGGAATCAGTTTAGGTTAAACTAGAATCAGTCAATGACGGACCATCTCAACCATCTCGCACGGGGCATCTTCACACGAGTATCGACTTAGCCTTGACTGACGCATGCCCCTGGGTGGTCGATGATAACATCTTGTGTACAGACATCGAAATTTCGTACGATCCGTGGCCATACCCCGATTAAGGATATATGAAATTTTACAAAGGTTATTGATATCGATATGTGTAAAGATCTCCTACAACTCTCGGGCAATCGATAACTTGCAAAGCTAGTTATATAGTTCCATCGCTCTTTACCGTAAAAAAAAAAAAAAATTATATATATATATAGTTCGATTGTTGATAGGAGTTTACACAATTTGGTATGCAGAAGTTTACTGGGCCTTAGATAGCTTAGATCTAAGCCGAATCAACTTACCGAGGGTTAAAAATTTCCCGCTCATAAATTTTCATTCATAAGATTTAAATCCGAGATTTTATTTAAATAGAAGGAATATCAATCCGGCTCGATCAATCTACATTACTTTTAAAATTCTTCCCTAATCTGCTGGTTAATGCAAATGGCAGTGCCTACCAATAATGGAATGGCTGAAGGAATCTCGTAATTTGCTATTTTTAGCATCTTTATTTGTCTGACAGCTACTGTGTAATTACATTAATGTATGAATGCTGCACGTTAATTTTAATTTAATGGTACGTGGTCAGCTGGTTGATATTTTCTATCAATGTAAAATTACCACATTCGGCACGATTAACCTGACAATTTCTTGTCCCATGTAGTGCTTAATAATTAGATTATGCCCCCACTTGTGTCGAACATGCTCGACATTGAGAACTCGAAGCTTTGGCTGGAAATCACGCACTAATTTATTTTCTGTAACAATTAAATTTATAATAACTGGGAATCGGATGACAAATTCTTCGGTTAGACGAGTTCATGGATGTCTTTGGCGAACTCTATCAATGGTTGTTTAATTAACTTATGTCACCATCTTTAAAAACTGAATATTAGTAATAGAGAGGAGACAAACTTGGTATAGTTGATACTGCTCTGGACCTGAGACCAAGAGGTCGCTGGTAGTTTGATTCTCACCGTAGGGAATCCCTCTCCCTGTCTAGCTTTATTTCATGTTCCTTATGTCTCCTTTCAGGCCTGCGTGCTTTCATTATACATCGAAAAATATCAACAACAGAATGAAAAGGATGATGTCACATCTTTTGTTAATGTATTAGACATTCGTTGGTTCAGTTCACGGAAGACATGACGAGTTTGATCCATGTAAGAATTTCTTCGGAATCATATATATTTATAATATCGAACTCTTCACTTCATTTTATCGTATCTTATTTTTAAGCCAGTAGCCCCATGTCTTTTATATTATATATATATATATATATGGATTTTCATTTTATATGTTCCTCCTGTTTCTAAGCCGTTGATTCGTCCCTGAGGGACAAAACTCTGGGCAGAGTGAAGGGGATGGAGAGGACAAGTTGGCAAAATTTTATACATTCCTCAGCATCGATCTGATGCACAGACAGAAACCGACCTGCCGATGCATGCTCGGTTTTCATCCTATAAAATAATCAGAAGTTTTATAAGTTTTATAAGCATGAGCAGACTACTAGACCAGATCAGGTGTGTCGGAAAATCTATATATATATATATATATATATATCTGTGTGTGTATTACTGGTAAACAAACAGCAGTTCTAATTCGACTTGCAATTTGTCACATGGGTTTTAAGTATAATACAGAGGTGGAATCAATGTGAGCTGATTCATAAGATCTGATGCACCTTTATCTTAAATTAGGTTTCGAATTTTAATTTTATGAATCATGAAAATTTATCATCAGGAGAGTTTTATTCTTTAGTATAATAACTCGGTCAAATTTTTTTTACGACCTGTACCACCTCAACGTGCCCTAGCTAACAGTTTTCGAGCTAGAAGGGAGGGCCCACCAGGGGTAAATCCTTCCAAATTAAATTATCTTCATTCATAATACTGGAATCCGATACATTATTTAAGAAGAAGATGCGATGCGTCTATCTTATACCACTTCAACCGGCCCACTTTGTTGTCAAACCCTTTTTAAAATACGTGCAGTAGAATTGTTTTTTTGTTTTTTTCTTTTTCAGGTTTTGGTAATGTAGCTGACAGACGATCAATTTGATTATTTAGCTAATTAATTGTCGACAGTAACAGCCCAGATAAAGATAAACCTCCCCCATATGTTACAGAGAAAATGTGTTATTTAAATTCCCATACCCGTATTTCTCCTAAGTGGGGGCTTTATAATCCTGGTGCCCGTCAGATTTATCTTACTTATCCGGAACACGTGACTTGCGGGCTATTACGTGTGCCCCTAGGAGGAGTTTCACAGTCGATATTAGTTGAGTCCAGAAGGCGCTCGGATATCTTAGTTATTTAAAAATAAAAAATCTCACAGGTCAGATGACCCTCCCTTTCTTTCGAGAGATTCTTAGACGACTCTACTCCGTCACGTGACGTGAGAAAGTACCAATTAAGTTGTGACGAATGAGAAAATTGATGTTAATTACCCGAGTATTTACCGTATATAATTGTTATCATTCAAAAAAATTTTAATATTACCATGTTAACGTGAAATACGAAAATCAATTATTTTGTCCTTCGATTTATACGCGCACAATTATCTGGTGAGAAGGAGAAAGTATTCTATGAAGCCCAAGTCTCTGCGTAAAACAGATGGGCTGATCTGGGCCGTGAGTCCAGTGGAAAGTACGACTTTTGGAGAATTTAATAGTCTGCCTGGGGGATGGTAATCTTGACCCGAACTCCCCGACCCGGGCAGCCCCACCCTGGATCGGGGCTGGACCCGAACCGAACTGTGCACCAGTCGGGTGAGGGCCTGGGCCTATCCGCCAATTCGACCCGCCCCATCATATTATATTATTATACATTCTTTTCTATCTAAACCATGGATATCCAGAAACCCAATGAGTCTTACTAATTCAGTTCGAGCTGGAAAGCTCATTACGGGGTAAAGTTCTCCCAATGTGGATTTCCTATATTTACAATATTCAAACCCAAAACCTTATTTAAACAATCGATCCGCTTTTGTTATTACTGTACATTTTAAAATCACACGGTACATACTCTTCATTCCTTCATCTCTTTTTTCAGATCTCCATCCCTCCGAATGTCTTGTTTAATCCGAGACACTTCCAACGAGTGTCTGACCCTTTGAACAAACAATTGCATATCACCTGAACTATTCGGTGCAAAAGATTCCCATTGATCTCTCTTCTGTCTCGAGTTCAAATATCTCGGTCCCGATCGGGTGGGTAAAGGGTCAGGCTCGTGTCCTGTAATCCGCATCGGAAAAGCTCGACGTGCCTTCATTGCCTGCCCGTTAAGAAAAGATCTAGCAGTGCATTACCAGACCACATTATCAGCTGGAAGCAGAACACTACAACATAAGAAACCGCACAGATTAAGGAAAAGTAAACCAACCGATCCGTGCATCGAAGCGGACACGACGACAGTGACAGTGCAACATCCCATCCGGCCCAGCCTTTAGAATTTGTTCTTTTATCTTCATATCTTCCACAAGATAAGGGACCCCTTTTTTGTGCATATTTGAACCCAACGGCAAGTCTTTGGCAGCAATTGGCCATAACCCGGAGTTGCTGGTCACGGAGAATTGGAGTTTGATTAGAATGCAAGCAGACCCCAGCTTTAATGGACGAAGAAAGCTTGGCCAGAAGATTATAAAAGATTGTTATCCTGGAAAGCGGAATGCATAGATTATAGATTAGATGCTTGTGACATGTTACAGCCACAACTGGCAGATTATGGAAGATTGCCAGACCAAGCATGATCCAGCGGAATGGCAGATAACGTTAAAAATATACACAAACGCAGAGAGAGAGAGAGAGAGAGAGAGAGAGCCTGTGTCTTGATTAGATAGATCCTTATATATTATGTCATGATGAAATGCAATGATTTAATAGTTTAGAATTCACTCTGGTTCAGTCGAAAGTTACCGATTTCTTGAACTATACTGAATTTTTGGTGGTATTGTGCCAATATAATTACAACCGGGCAGCGGTTGGACAGTACGTCCAACATGTTCATCGAGCACCAGCTATACAACACATTTGATATGTTTGTGGGTAAATATAAAAGTTAATCCGAACATCATGTAGTGAAATGATTAGATTGCCACTATTGCAACCCATCACCAGAGACAAAAAAAAAAGAAGAAGAAGAAGAAGAAAGAATGATTCTTTGGATCATTAGATATTTTCTCAGCATCAAGGGTTTATAACGAATACCGTCTAATTTATATTAGAGTACAATCAACATTCGAATTATAAATTTCTTCTATTAAACTTCTTTCCCCCCACTGTCAGGACATATCACTACTCTCTTGATGGCTTCTGGGAGCTGCTCATCTCCTTTTCTGAAGTGCCATCAAGTATCGATCGGATACGCGAGACCGAAGAAGAACATAACTATAATATCCGAAATCGAAACCGGAAGAATGGATGTTCTATCTCATCTGTGTGTGTCACTGTCGAGAAGATGACGGTCGAGATCAGCATTTCGTGCGCAATGGCGTTTTTGAATAGTGAGTGAACATCAACATGGACAACATGGTACACATGCCGTTCCTTTAAATCGTACATTAATCAATGTAATATCCTCAGTAAATTCAAAAATATTTTACATTAATCCAACGCGAAAAAATTAGGAAAGCACGACCAAATAATTTATTTATTCTTTTGAGTTACAAAAAAATTTATGAGATGACCAAAGACCACTTCTCCAAATATTGTTTCTCAAATTAATCATTATTATTCATCAAACGAATTTAACGCAGCATTTATTATGGAAATGAAAAGCTTTAACGCACCAAAGCTAATTAAATTCATTAATAAATCCTCTTTAAATGCACTGAAACGGTCCAACGACTCAAATCTTAGTTTATCCTACACAATCCTTATTTGAACAAGGGAGATTCAGCAATTTCTTACCCATTAGTCGATTAATTTTCTGAATAAAGAAATTAAAATAGTGTTAAAAATAGTAATGATAAAAAAAAAAGGATTAATATTGACCTAGCATCAACCCATGAGAAAATTTAAAAAAACAGAGAGAGAAAAAGAGAAACAACTTCAGATGAAAGGGCAAAAAAAAGAGAAAGAGAAAATCAAAATTAAAAAAAAATTAGTAAATTTTTTTACAATCTGTAGATAATAAGGAAGCAGGGCAGCACAGCCCGAGAATCATACACCAGCAGGTCGCCATTCTCACCACCCACTGAGTCGAACCCGGCCCGGCTCCCTTCAAACGGGTCTGACCCGACCCGCTTCTCTACCCGGCCTGCTATGACCCGGCAGACCAGCATTGCTTTCCTGCCCCGGCCACCGCCGGCGCTCTCGTGGGCCCGTCCGCTGCCGGAAAACGTGCAGACCGCCGCCACTTTGCCCCGCTGTAAGCTGCCCCACACGCCTGTGTAGTCGCTGGCCCCACAACCGAGTGGCATTGGCCCCACGCACTGGAACCGCATCACCTCGTTCCCGTCGGCGATGCACCGGGCGTCCTCCTCCCACGCGCCGGACTTCACCGCCTCGCGGTACTCCTCGAACCTGGCGGCGGCGCGTGGCCCGTTCTGGACCTTGAATATCATCTCGACCCGGCCAGGGAACGCCTTCGGCCCCCAGCTGGAGTGGAAGATGATCTCCACCACCCTCCGGGAGGTGTGCCCCTCCGGCAGCTCGGTGAGAGCCGGGTAGAGGAGACCACTGGAAGGTGTACGGACGGGAAGGGGCGCCGCCGGGAGGCCGGGCTCCGTCGTCTTGGTAGACTTACTGGTTTTGCACCGGGGAGGCGTCGGTGGCACCGGGAAGGCTTTGGGCTTCCTGTGCTTAGGCCTGGTGGTTCCAACGACGTCCTTGAGGGCTTGAGAGCGGCTCCGGCAGCTGGAGGTAGAGGGCAGGCCCGCCCTCCGCTGACTCGGGTCGTGGACGTCTTCGAATGCCCTTGATTTGCACTGCAACGACTTAACCCAACCATGAGCCATTAAGGGATCGTCCTCGATCAGAAGCCGAACCGGCCGGCGACGAACTTTTCCAACGAACACTCTGTCTCTCCTCTCCTTCTCTAATCCCTACTGTTCTCTCACTCTCTCTGGTCTCTCATGGGGTCCGGTGGGGGAGAGGAAGGAGGAAAAACAGAGAGAAGAGAACATGGGCGCGATATTAAATGAAGGGTGAAGCATAGGCTAATGCAAAATGACGATACTATCCTTCTGAGCTGCCCACTTGTACTTTGCTCCTTCCTCATTGGACAGAAATACACGGTGAATGTAGAAATTCTAAACAAACATTATCGCTAATGTATCTTTTCCATGATGAATAATTGTTTTTATAATATATTACGTGATATAGATAATATGACAGTAAGTGTTTAATACATTTATAAAAATAATTATAAATATCTTAGAAATTATAAATATAATAATGAAATATTAAATACCTATTAACCTATAATAAATATCAAGTAATGTATTATTACACGGAAGATTCTCCTCTCATAACCGGAAATATATGGTAAAATGATAAAATTTTAAATGATCCTAATTCATAATGACATAATGAGGAAATATTAAATAAATTATTTAATGATAACTACTGAAAATATTTAGGTGATTAATATCTAATTACTTATTTGTCCCCGTCAAATATATCAAAACAGCTATTAGCTTGTATGGGTACAGCAAATTTAACTAATTCATTTGTAAATTTTTAAAATCGAAAGCTATGAAAATTAATTCGTACGTGCATCAATATATTAAACGATTAATTACTTAATTTTTTTAAAAAATGGTTTTGAATAAACTATTTTTCTTTTTTTCTTTGTGAGGGAGATAAACTAGTTTTAAAAAGGTTGGCTGACTCTAGACCATCTGATCAGTAACTTGAATAAATTTTTACCGTCTGATTCGGGCTCTGTCACAGATTTAATGGGCAGTGGCTCTTCTGGTGCTTTTGAAATATTGTGATCGTAATTTTGTTTTATTCTTCGCGAAGTTTTGTTTGTCCTTTCGACAGAAAAAAACGTAGCTTTGTCCAAATTCCTGTACTACGATTCACAGTTGGTATATACATATGACAAACAGTCATGAATGTCTGTGCGTGCCCCTTTTGTTTTTTTGCTTTTGTTCTTTCTTAAAAAGTTTCTATTGTTAATAATACTCGGAGATTATTAGAAATTTGTACTGGAATATTATTTTTTAATTTTAAAGAAAGTTCGTATAATAAAGGGAATAAAAATAAAGAAATAAAATAATATAAAAAGTTGCATTTTAAAATGAACTTGCTAGGTCCGACCAACTTCTCACAGTCGGTCTCACTCCCTCAATCTCTTTCGCTACTCTCCTCTCTCTTGTGCACTCCCCTATTTCTTCCCTTGCACCTGCTACTAAGTCAGGCATCAGATAGCCGATCCAGTCATCGACCGGCACTTAGCTTTTCAGCAGAACCTTGGAGTTCCATCTGTACCGCTCGGAGTCTGAACTACCACGGACCAACCCGCCAACTCAAAGACCCAGTGCAAGTGCCAAATCCAAAGAACTCACAGTCTCGTATCTGATCGAGAATGATAATATCGTACAAAATCCTTTTCTTATTTGTAAGCAGACTAACACGCTTTACTCAGATCGAAGGGGATGAACAGTAAGGTATGGTAGCAAATATACCGGTAACATCATCGAAAAAATAGTCCGGCCCCATCCAAAAAATAATACTCGAATTGGAAAAGAGAAATTTTCGTGTTCCATGGTGAATCCGATGAAACTCGTTTCCAATCTTGTACTAATAATCAGACCCACACCACACACAAATTCATGATGATCGATTCAGATCAGATGTCGTCCCCTGACCAACTGGAGCCTGTGAAATTGAATGTGGGGTTGCTTTCAGCCTCTTGCAGATCGAGCCCAAGACAGGAAAGTTTTCATAAATTTCATAAATTTTCCGACATGAAAGTTGGGCAAGCACCTAAGAAACCACTGTCACGTCATTTTCTATTAAACACACACACACCCCCTCTGCACTCTCTCTCTCTCGTGTCCATCTAATCTAACCCCCTTTCTGAATTGGCGCCATTGTCGTCATCTTCTGTTGCTTCCTTGAAGTCAAAGCAAATTTCCCGAACTTCCATGGCCTTCTCGTCTTCCATTCCACAACCCAACCCCCCCTCCCCCCCTCCTCTGGTCTCGTCTGGCCGTCTTAAGTCGGGCATGTGATTCTCCTGAAGAAATGTCTGAGGAGGAAATTTTTGAATGGATCTCCATACCAGAAGTCGGGTCCCACGTCACATATCTCGTAAATAATGTCCAGTGACAGATTTTACTTTTATTGAAGAAATTACACAGACCTCATGAGTAGCTGTGGTACATCACGAGTGGATGTTAATTACTTGTTTATTGAAGAAATTTAAAATAAAACAAGGGAATAAGAGAAGAGATGTCGAGAAAAAGAGACAGCAAGAATGATAAACGTGATTGGCGTCCACGAATTTTATTAAATCTAGCAACTCAAGAAATTATATAAATTAGTTACTAATAACCTGTTTAAATATCTAAAAAATTAATTAATTTAGAAAACATATAGACTGAAATATTAGTAGAAGATCTCAAAGATATTAATTAATCCATCTAATTGATACAATATTATTTTTCAAATATTCTAGCTTCTACTTATAATAGAAAAATATTTATAAATATTTCAATTTCTTTCAATGCAAATAAAAACAAACAGAATAGTAAAATAATGGGGATGGAGGTACCACGGGGAGGGATCTGTTATGGAAGTTTGAGCTAGCTAGGGAATGGAAGAAACAAGAACAGAAGGAGAATGGAGACTGTAGCACAGTGACAAATTATTCCTTATATTTTTCAAATTGTGGAATCTGATTAAATCATTCAAAAAATAGTTTTGTGTGTGTATGTGTGTATGTGTGTATGTGTGTGTATATATATATATATATATATTCATGGGTTTGCATCGGGATAATGGCTTGTTAATTATTATTAGAGAAGAGACAACATCGAAATGTGCAAATAAATACTACAAGATTATTTTGACAATCTAGGGCACTGCACCTAATCCTGTTCAAAACCTAAAGACTACGTAGTTGATGCGGAGACGAAACGACACGAGACATCCGTGTTTCAAAATTTTGAATATCACGGATCCAAGTACAGGAAGTTCAGTTTAGTGTAGCTAATATCGTCCCCTGATTTGAAATAAGGGATTTCGAATTCGATTATCATCAGCATGAAATTCTTCTATTCCTTTATTTCCAGTCCTCCTATTTTCTTTTAGGTCCGCGATCGGTCTCATCTCATCAACATAAAAGCTATTCGACTGTTAATTTCGGCCTATTAGGTCTCGTCTTATCTTCCTATCTTTGCAATGCCACAGAACGATCGACCCCGTGCTTTCCCTTCCTCACTTATGAGGTAAAATTAGTAAGACGGTACGGATATTCAGCATGTGTTTTGAATCTTGATAGTGGTAGTCCTAAGTCGAAAAGTTAATAAGAAAATTCTCAAAACATTAGAGACTTGAATTTACCGATAGTTTAGGTTTCGGGGATTGACTGTAACTTCAGTCTCTCCGCAATCTGATGAACCTGTTAAATTCACGGGACACATTAAATAGCTATAACCCAAAGATTTTCCGCGTTTAATTCTCATCAGTGGAACTTTCTGTGCCCGTTATCTGTCCTTGTTTCTTTTCCGTTCTTCTGAGTTTACATGTCTATTATGCATACCGAAACATATTAAAAAATGAGAAGCATATGAAAAAGAAAAGGAGTCCATACATATGCATGGATTGATAATATAAATAATAAAGTGTCGTGGAATTTTGCCAGCCTTTTGTGGCCACTCACAGTCACAGCTCCACGCCTGACTGAGCATGGATTTCTCCACTTCGTCGAGAACAAAACAATACGAATACAATTAGAAATTTAGAGGAGAAGGGAAGGGGAAGGGAGAGAGCTCCGGGAAGCGGGCAGGATCTTGGTGGCGTGCTTCCCATGCCATCCCATCCATCTCGATCGCTTAGCATGTGTAGGCCTTTCGCTTTCTTTCACGTAATGTCTCCGACCTCATCGTACTCCCTCGTTTGTCATGTTTTCTCTACTCTCCCACTTGGTGCCATTATTGTGTACCCGGAGCTTTTTATTCTATCTTATTCAGGAATTGCATAAACCCTAATTGATAATAGGATAGTGCACTGACGATCCACTAGAAGAAAAAACTTGAATTTCAAGATCTTGAATCACCACCTCAACTGAAACAATATCAATCATCTACCCGGTGCTTTTTTATTAGAGATTCTAAATTATTTTAACCATCAAAAAACAGGAGCTTTTGCTTATCGTACTCTTGCATCTCAACTTATCAGTCAGTCAATGTTCTTTGATCAGTATTAACTCGTGTGTGAGACAGAGAGTTGTTTTACAATCAATTTCATACATATGTAATCTGGACATGCCTGTCATCAAGCTCTTGTTGAATTGCATGAGAGTTAACTCCGATCAACCCCAACAATGGCCGAGGCTTTTCTTATTTCAAGGTATTCAACGTTAATCTTTTCTGGCCGAACTGCACGTAACTAATCCTGTATTATCTTCGATTGACCGATTATGCTAAGTGGCAATACTCCTATAACTAGCTGATAGTGAATAGCTTCGAACCACAGCATTCACATCCAATTTTTCTAGAAGGGCTTTTTTTTTTTTTTTGTTTGTCTTATTTTAGAGAATATATGGGATCAAAGTTGAAGCGTTCAAAAAGCTATGCATTCAACTGAGCGTGGTCAGGTGCTGCCAAAGCCAAAGAATTTCCCAGAGAGAATGATCCGACGTCGCTTCTTTTTGTCTCCCCAACCCACCCCCCAAAAAGAGAATCCAGCTTAAGATCCAACTGCCCCTCTCTCTGAACGTGCTCTTTGACTAGCCTGCTTTTTCTTCAAACCGACAATACTACCAATGGTTATTACCAAGAAAGGTACTTAAGAGTGTATGTGCATGTCTGATGTGTCCTTCACATGTATCTAATCTAGAGGATTTATCCACAGTCTCCTGATCATGTAATTTTCTTATTTTCTCCGATATTTTATTGAGTCCTTATTACTTTTGATATAAAAAAAGAAAGTACTTAGAGGGAAAAAAAGTTACAAGAGAGAAAAAAAAAAGGTATTACCATTTTTATTATAGACTATCTACCATCTAAAAGCTTAATGCACTCTGATTAGTTAGTATTCGAGTAAACTTGATCTACTAAGAAATAAAACTTTTCTAATCATAAACTTTTCCAATTCAAAGAACTCAAATTCGCTATGTTATTGAATAAAAAGGAGATGACAAATCAATATAGCAAACCCCCGTATTCGTAGAGCCATTTCTGTTTAAATCTTGGACAGATGCTGTAGAGTCGTGTCTCGGCCGAGAGGGCTGGCAGTTGTCGGGCGATAGTGAATTGCAAGATCGAAGCACAGTTTTTCCTGCAGATTTCTCCTTTAGTCTTACATGTTTTTTGTAGACCGAAAAAAAAATGTGAGTATTAAAATTCTCTGTGATCCTAATCTATGCCCCGGATGTGAACTATAAGTAAACCCAGACAATGCATATGCAAATGAAACTATCATGATGCAATTGTTGGAATATTCAGTGATTTAATCTAACTGCCTTTAATTAATGATACAGATTAAAAATTTTAATTATTCATAATTATTTTTGGCCATTTAATAATAGCACAATAAAATTACATATATATATATATATATAATATTCAAGCATTTCTTGGCAGAGTATTAATGGATTTGACCCGAGAAGTCATCCACTGAATATGGTCTGCACCGAGGAAACTTGTTCAATTCAAGCTCAACTTAAATGCTCAAACCTCTTCTCCTAAAAGCTATACCCCGTAAATGTTCTATTAATAATGGATGGATATTTCTTTATAATTATATACGTACTGCCTTTCTCTTAAAAATTTAACATGTCCTGATTAATTCAATATTAGTTAGATCGTTTTATTAAAGGTTAAAAAAATCTTATTTAAGAAAAAAGAAATATCAAGATCACTCCAACCAATCCATATTTATCGGTGAATTTTATTACATCCGTTTTATAAAAATGTAATGATTCTAACTAATTTATGTGCGAATTGGGTCCATCATTAAAAAAAAAAAAAGTTCTCAAAATTATAAATTTTACATTATTCAAAGGCAAAACACGACTAATAAATGCTGGTGGATGGATATCTCTTTAATGTTACGATTTTGTCCAAATCTTTCTTCATTTGGAATGGCAATAAATTAATGCAAAAGGAAGCTTCCATCCGTGCCCATGACTTGGCAAATTTCTTTGCCTTGCAAGAGCCGGGTTTGAAATAGTTGAAATGATTTAGGCATTTTTTTAATTAATTAGGGTCTCTAAATTCGAGTTTTATAAATGAAGAAAATTTATCCTTTAGTAAATTGACCTAATTCAGACCTGAATTTTATCAAAATTATTGAATTTCCGAATTTCCGATAGTGTAGATGAACACCTCTCAAGGGGAATTCTAACATCCGATCTTATGAATTTTCAAACGAGTTGTACGTACGCCTTATTCTCATGAGTTAACCCAAGATTAAAAGAAAGATTGCTTCAGCAAAGCTTTGAACCCATTAGATAGCTTTTTTATTCTAATTAGAAAATTTAAAAACTAAAAAAACCTAGGAGACTCCAAAAAAGAACCTTAATAAATCCCATGTATCAGATAGCGAGAGAGTGAAAAGGATGCGGAGCATATCTCGGCATCCATTTTTCAAGATTTCTTGAAGTTTTTAGGGTTTTTATTCTAAAAAGAGGTTTAAATATATGTTTTACAGTCTAAATTATGTATCGTGAAATTACTGATGTGATTAATTTTTATTAGCTCGTGGCACCATATAACACTGCCGATATGTTACTACCGTTACACCCATGACAAAATCCACATCGAATGTCCCAACAACCTGAAGAAAGTGACAGTGAGGTGCCCAAAGGTGCTCAATACATGGATAAAAATAGTTACAAATATCCCACAAATTAAAATGCGATATTGATACGTTAATATATCGTCTTCTGGTACGTCCGTTGCACAGGAATTCTCCCAAAAAGGAGGACTCTGTGTGCCGTCTTCACGGACTGATAGGCCCAATAAGGTAATGGGCCGTTTTTCCGAAATGCAAAGACTGGGCCGGAAGTAGTATCATTATTTTGTCAAGTGAAATGTCGATATTGCCCTTACCTTCTCATCAAACGGCTACCCGCTGGGCGCCTTTCGCGCGTTCGTTGTCCCGTAACCGCCCGAAATTGCCGCCCCTGCCGGTCACCGAAAGGAAACCACCGTGACCGCAGCGGGGTAACGCTCCTCCGCCGCGGTTGATGGGTTTTGCCATGGGCAGCGGCCATGTCAGTTTCTAGCGTCCTGCTATGGCGCCGCTTCGTATTTGACATCTTTGCAGGTCGTCTGGCCTCTTCGCTTTTCATTACCTCAGCTGCAAGTAGACACTGAGGTGCGAAAATCTCTTCCCATATGATTGATTAGTTGCTCTTATCTTTACCCATTTTACCCAAGGAACTGCAATTGTTGGATAGAAACTCCAATTCGAGCAATTTGCTTGTTTTCCCTGTTGTATCAGCTCAATATCTTGTTCATCGGGACGTCTCCGCTCTGAGATCTACGAGAGTTGAATTTTTTGTCTTGAGTATCTGGAATTTAACAAGCTTTGTTTATATAATCTGATTCAAGGAGTTGTAATTCAATTGCTTGATGTAATTCTAGCAAACTATGGAGTATGGATAGAAACTATTTCCATACTTGAAAGACAGTGCAGAGAACTGATAACTGATCTTTGCTATTGAATCCCGGTGGCTCGTGATTATCGAGTGAACATGCCTTTTTATATGATCACTGGGAGCAAAAGTTATAAATTTGCGATGTTCGTTATCAGTGTCCTTTTGCAAATGGTTAAGCTCTCTGATATTAGTGGTTAACTTTCCGTAATGTGCAAATAATTTCCTCCTTTTTTTGAAAAAGAAAATTGGATATTGTAGTGAAACTCAATTGTTTGTTCCATTTCTTTCAAGGAAATGGTCTTGTGACCTTGGAAACTGGTTTTATAAGGATCCCCATCAAATGCAGTACCTGTAAATTTTGAATGAAATATTGCAAGGTCCCAATATAATTCACCAGATAAATTGGTACGTCATATTCCACATTTCTCATTCGAGCACCAGTTCTCCTGGCAGACTGTATTGGTCTTCTGATGTTGAGAATTATGTGTAGATGATCTAAATTCATCTCCCTGTCTTTATTGAGTAAGTTTCAAGTTTCACTTGAAGGTACTAGGATATGCTTTGCCATTATTTTTGTGGAAACTATTAACATGCAGACAACTGCACGGATTAATAGTTTCTTCTTCTTGACAAAAGGAAAATCAGAAGTTTTAGGATCATCATATTTTAGCTTGCTCCCAACCTTCGATTTTTGGATCTAAAATGTCAGTGCACAACTCAATCTTTAAGTTACAGGTGCATATTTAATAATGATGGATTAATGGTTTTTCTTTTATTCATATGTTGACCGGAAGAAAAATAATTTGAAATGTTTGAGTCATAGTTTGAAAAGGTCACCTTTAATTGATGCTTTAGTTTGGTATATTTTGAGTTTGGGGGAATTTACCGCCTAAGAATTGTGAAACAGAACATAATCATTGGTAACATAGTATGATCATGTGCCAAACGTCGCAATCACTTATTGAGGATAAGCTTATCAGTTAGGGACATGATTGATTGATTGTTTGCTTTTCAAATTTCAACCAACATTATGGAATTGATTGATTATTGCTGCCAATCATTTCTATCATTTGCGACTACTTTCTGCTGGTAGATGGTGATAGAAAATGTGAAACATACCAAGGCACAAATGGTCATGAGTCACTTTTCCTTTAAGTCTTTTTGTGGGAGAAGATCTCTTTTGCCTTTGCATGAGCTCTATGGGCCACCAAATTTTAACTCCAATTTGTAGCTTGTTGGGTTTGAAATGACTTGCATAATTTGCAAGTTATGGATATATTACTCACTTATTATCGCCTTTTCTTGGAAAAATATCCTATATATAATGTTGTTGAGATATCGAAGTAGATTTCTGTTGCATGCTTCACTATAATAAAGTTCATACGCATTTGACAGGCATGTTCTGTCTCTTGTTCTTGTTGAATACGAACGGGGTTGCGCTTGGGATTCCTCATTCTCTTGCATTATTTGTTCCGCTACCTTCAACATTAACGTGTCTATGTCATAACCCAGAGTGGCTTGAAATTAGATGAACTTCTTTTGAAGCATTATGAACCTCAAATTTTTCTGCATTCTCAATACTTCTAGGAAATGGACTTCTCCGTCCCTTTCATTTTATGTTAAATCAGGGTATAAAATTACGATGATGTTCACATGAGAATGTATGGTACAAGCCGGACTCTGCCAGATGCCCTTTGTCTGGTGTTTTCCGCGTGAATATCAGCTTAAAAAATTGGTTACTTTGCATTTATTTCAAAAGTTGTAGAATTCCCTATCCCAAAGCCGAACACGGGCCTCGTCACTATTACCGGTCAAGTTAAGCCAGCTTGTTGATAAGCCGAACCACTATGCATGGGATTAGTTCATGAAGGCTTGATGCTTTAAATGTTGCTATATGTTAGTTCTGTGGAAGTTTTGGGATGTGAAGGTTTTCAAATGAGGTGGGGCACCCACCACACATGCATATTTAGCTTTCTAGTCTCTTCTTTAGTTGGTCTTTTGTTTTCAAGTCCTAAAAGTCTGGCTTTAGTTCATCTCTTGGATTGAAAAAATAAAGAGAGAAAGTATAAAGTGCAGTAGGTCTAGCTCCCTAACCCAAGGAAGCAATCATTCAACGGTTTTAGGTTTTGATTATGCGCCTATGTATTCTAACAAGAAATATCTCAAGTCCCTTCTGTTTGTTAGATCTCAAAGTGACTAAGTCTGAACAGCTTGGATTGCCCTATTCTTTCACCGTTCGCTTTTGGGTCAGGATAAATTCATGTGCTTGCTGATGAGGATTCCATCTTCTTTCTGTCTCTGTTTGGTCCCATTTTCTTGTTTCGTTTATCTGGGTAGACCAGAAAGCTGCCTCTTATTGTACCAAATTCGAATAAGAACCACATCAGCTGTGAATTCAATGTGTCTGGCTGTCTCTAATTGGTATGTACCCTGGTCACTACGTAAAAGAGGGAGCAAAAATAATCATGTCCTGACCAACCCTATTTCGGTCCATGCCTTTGGGTCCACCTTTCCAGCAAAAGGCAAGAGACTCCTGCACCGCTTTCACCCTTTCATTAGCAGTTCATTGTGAGATAATCCTTTGTTGCTAGTTGTGCCCCGTCTATATGGCTGGTTTGGCGTAAATTATTTAATTAAATAGCACCCCTGTTTACTGATGTTAGTTTTTTTTGTTTAAAATGATTTCTAATAGCAAGGGAAGGACTCATGCTCTTCGGTGGTCGTATTCATGGCACACGTCGTATCTTGGATGTGGCAGCCTATGCCATGGCTCAGTTAGAAGCCGTCCGCTGCCAGTGACATTCTTTGTGGCTGAGCTGATGGCGGGCAGTGGCTCGTTATCAGTTGTGATTAATATCAGTCAGTCAAAAGCACGAGCGTAGTTTGCACCTTATCTGATGAATAACTCAGTTATGAAACTGGAGCCGTGATTGCTGATATTGTCTAACGTGATTTGCGCTACTTGATCACTGCTGCTCGCCTAGCAGGTCTCTTTAATGATGTGGTCTTAGCTTTACACCTGGCATTATCTGGACACTCTGAGCAGTCAAAGCCTGTGATATCTTATATGATTACAGGACAGGTGCAGTCAAAGCCCCTTTGACCGCGCCAGCCCTGGCTAGCCAGCACAGTACTCATGACTGACTCCATTATCTGACCTGGCTGCCGTGGTATGACTACTAGCTCTCTGAGATGAGCATATGCCAGCTATTATGTGCTGCGTGACTCTTGTCAACATTGTGATGCATAAATTCATCTTTTTCTTCGGTCCACACAGGTTTCAGGGGAGACCAATGCCTTGGCTTGTTCCGGGCGATAATCGAAAGATGCAGCTTAGGAAAAGATTCTTCAGCAACACACCGATTACAGGTACACCAAACACGAGTCTCATACTTGGTTCGGTCTAGAAGAATCCGTCTGGACGTTCGAACGAGAACGAATCTGGCCGCATTTGGGGAGAAGGGCAACTTAGGACCACTGATCAACAGGGGCTTGTAGGAGAAGGGTTCACAGGCTTATTAGATTTTCAAATGAACCCCAGCAACAGGGAGAGCCTGTACTGCAGTGGTGGTAGCACATGATACACTAAAATACTGACATGTATCTATTTTATGATGTGGTGGTACGCGTAACGATGCCTATGTGATTGTTAATATATTAAAACTGACACGTATCATCATCTTTATTGAACAGTTATACTATGTGATACCACTGCTGCCCTACCGACTCTCTCCACCAGCAGACGGAGGATCTATCTATTGATAGCAACAGAACATAGAACCTGGGCAGATTGGGTTCAGTCATAAAAGGGCACTGACACAAAATTTATGAAATTAAAAATAAAATAAAATAAAATCCTTGCTGTCTCAAACAGGCAGGTGAAGACTTCTTCTCCATGGCCACATGTGAAACCTCAAGGTGGTAGAACAAGGATTCTGCATTGTCTCGAACCCGAACCATCGGTTTTTGCCTCTCGCACCGTGTGCGTCGGTGACATCCTTGCTCGGGTTTGCATGCTATTGTAGCACATGGATACGTCTAGATGAGATTACTCGATCCGAGTAAGTACAGCGGTCTATGTTGCTGTAATTGTCCTGCCAAAAAAGACAAATAATTAAATTATGTACATTTTACATATTTTTTATTGAAGAAGTTTCATTCCGCCTGCATGAGTTGATTGAGGTAGTTTAACGAACCTTTTTTAAAGTAAGATTTTAGATTTGAAACTTGTCAGTTCAAAAAATTCATGATTAGAATAACTTTGCATTTTAATAAGTGATCTGGCCTTTTTTTTTTTAACTTGAATAATGCTTCTATTTTACCCGAAAAGTATTTTAAAAAATAAAATTAAACACCGATAAATTGCTTCTTTTTTCCCTTTTAACCCTTGGCTTGGGAGCCGTTGTGGAGTCGTGGTTGTGGACCAACGGAGGGCCATGATTGGAGTGACAAGATAATTCAGACAGCCGGGGTCCTCATCACACGGCCTAAACAAAAGCTGGTCAATGTCATTAACAACACATACCATAATAAAGTGCCCACAAAATCTCTCGCTAGTCGTAACGCGATCTTGCAAGATCACCGTCCCCGAGTCAACATCGCGAGTCACCGACGTCCCTGCTCGAACACACCGCCCCTGATGTGACCGGTACCGTATCCTCGGACGGCAGGATGGACCCGGGGTCTGCTGCATTTCACATGGCACGTCACCACGAGTCCAGCAGAACAGTACGGCGAGAAGGGTACGGGCTCGACCGATGTGGCATGAGCGTATCGGAATCTAGCTCGACTCCGGGGACTAGACACTATTGGGAGAGGGAAAAGATGGGTGTGGCAGCTAGCTAGGTATGGAGAAAATTGATCGAGGAAAGCACGTGTTGTGCTGGTGAGGCACAAACTATGATGTGATGCTGATGTGGAAAATTGAAGTGATTGCTCGGCACGATGAATTCCTTACAGCAATTTAACAGTCGCTGAATCGTTTAACAGTTTAATCGGACAGTTCGTAATCAATTGTAAGATTAAAGAAAAGAATGAAACGGCTTACTACTATTGTTTTTCTATCTGTAAAACTTTTTCCGCGGCTGAACCGGTGAATTTGCCTTGCAGTAAGGGGACGGTAAAGTGACCAAACTGCTGGGGCCAGCTTCCCATCGATTGCTAGTCCGGTGAGCTGTTTCCCTGCTGGGCGCTCTCTGTCTGTCCCATGACACTGTTGCACAACCTCAATCGATGTCGGATCAGGAAGATGCTGTCTTCTCTCGTTCGTGTCGTGCCCGGTCCCCGTGGAACACGAGCTACCGAACACGCTTCCCGTCAATCCAGCACGCACCGTACGTCCCGCTCGCCGGACCTAGCAATACAGACTCGGTTCAGATCGAGTATTAGGATATCGACGGTAGTCCTCCTAGCGAGCCCCCAAGAATCAGGTAGCTTGCCTAACCTGTTGAATATGGTGAAAAAGGACAGTGCAGATTCAACGGCCAGGATGAGTCACCGGTCACCTGCCGGAAGAGCTGCAAGTGAAAAAAAACAAAAAGGAAAAATTTCAGATCCAACGACAGAAAGCTGTATTGGTGTAGTATATTGCAGGCTTGTTAAAATATGATTTAGAGAATTTTATTTTTTGACGGACTAATTATTTATAAACTCAATTTTATTGAAGTCTTATTGAATTTCTAAATAAAAAAATATACTTTCACCTACCCATATAAATTATCATATATATAAGAGATTTAAATTGTTATGCTATTCTTTATAGAAATTTATACGGTCATATTGCTGAACAGTTAAGTAAATGAGAAAAAGAATGTGGCCTGTTAAATTCTTTCAATTTGAATCTCTGATTATAAAAAAAAAAATTCTCTTTTATTTATTTATTTATTTATTGAATTTTCCATGCTTGAGTTATAATTACGCGAAAATTCGCTAAACAGTAAATGGGGCTGTACTCGAGAATCATTTGGAAGATGGGGTGATTTTTCGAAATTCTCTGCACTGTCACTTATTATATTTTTAACTTAGAAAATCACATAGTCTATTCCGTCATCTCCGTTTTATCAACTATTAATATTCCATCGTCCGTCGTTGTTTTTCAAATTAAGTGCACGCGTGACATGTTACTTGACATTATATGACACGTGGTGATGCATGCTCCTGCCACATCAGCAAATTAATAAAAAAATTAAGTGTTACATAAAAAGTCCCACCAGGTGGATTCCCACCATGAGGATGCCCCCTTCAAAATGATCCCAAAAAGTCCAAAATTTTTTTCCCTTTCATTTGAAGCTTTGCCCCCATGACAGGAACTATACACGCGCGCGTGCACATAGATATATATACATATATATAGGTTGCACGATGGATAGCATGATGTTTGGTAATTTTGTATTGCATTTTCTTTTTATCTATCAATTATTCAGAAACTCCACGAGTTTGATTCGATTCAAGTCTGAATTTAATTAATTTATCAAAAGGTGAAATTATTTTAATTATAAACTTTTTTATTTATAGAAATAATATAATATTTATTCTCTCCATCAACGTCTAGATTATAAAGTAAATAGTACTGGGAAAAATCAGTGTCCAGCAGATTAAACGCTTCCCGAGGAGAAGCTCACCGAGCCCAAGGGGTCATTATTCAGCGAGAGTCTTCGTACGTAATAGTGTGTTATTTACATAATGTCCGGAACTAATTAAATTAAATTATTTTTAGAATTTATTTTTTATTTAAAGTTTTATTTAAAAAATTTTAAAATTATTATATTTTATTATCACGATGATATTATATCAACGCTGTCATGTAATGTATTTACTAAGCACAGGACTCTCTCGATTATTCCGCCGTCCCTATTACGAAAGCACGGCAAGAACACCGGGAAGAGGACGACGATGATGGTTGCCCTCTGGGCCCCTCTTTATTTCCACTCTCTTAATTAAATCACGTGACCGAAAAATAACCTTCGGAACGGACCCGACCATTAATAATTTCGAAATGTGAGTTTAAATGGGAGGCAATTTGATATATGTCTATATATATATGAATTATACGTGTATCTTCTGTGTTTTGGGGGTGCGCGCCGATACCGACTAATTCAGTTCGAGCCGGATTGGCCTATTAAGGACTAAAAATCTTACAGTATGAATTTTTTCTATTCATAAAAATTCAAATACGAGACCTTTGTTTAAGGAAAAAAATGCATAGTTTTGGTTTCTTTTTCTATTTCAAAATTACCCTTCGTCCTATTACATTTATGTGATGGTTCTCATTCCTTTATTGTTATTTGATCTATTACCTATTAGAGAGAAGTTGATAGTTTTGGTCTCTTTTCTATTTTCAAAACTACCATTCATCCTATTATAATTATATTATAGTTCTAATTCTTTTATTGTTATTTTAATTATTTCAGAGAGGTTACTTCGACAACTATCTTTTTTCCTGCATGATGATTTTTATTCTGAAACTGTGCATAGATTTTTCTGAAGCTACAATTATCTAAAGCTATTTACATACAAAAAAATAAATCAATGTGAAATACTATGACGAATTCGTATAATTATATCATTTATTTATAATTTATTATAATTTAATTTGTTTAAATTTTGTTAACTTATAATAGTAAGTAGAACATTCTCAATTTTTATCAATATAATATGTCAATTTTTCTTTTTAGAATTTCGAATTATTTGTTGAAAAAATATGATAAATTTTTTCTACTAATATTATATATATAAAGTGAGATATGAGAATCCGACCAATTAATAAAAGATATTTGATGTTACGATTGTAGATATGGGATAAGAGGGAAATGAATAAAATTATTATTTTTCATTTAATATAAAAATTGGATATATGTAATAAATTTTAACATGTAAATTACATTAACGGTAAATATGAAAAATGAAAAAAAGTATTAAATTTCTCACATATTTACATATAATGATATATAGATATAGATATAGATATATGTATTTTCCCCTTTTAGGTTATTAAAAGGAAAGGTCGAATGAGGACACACGGAGTTGGAAGATAAACACGGATGGTTTCTGTCTCACAAACAGCGGACACTTAGTATTATTTTTGGGAGTTAGCACTGCTGATTTTGATCTGATGTGATGGGCTTCACCCCTGTCGACAATATTAAACTACAATTCTCTGCGGATTAAATATTCAATATGTAATATATAACGAGTTCATTGTGTAAAATTTTCTCAGCCCTCGACACGTGTAAGATTCTCGTAATTATCAACTTAACACGTGTCAAGATCTGAATGGTGAATTACATGCCGAACACATTATATATTTCACTGAATATTTACTTCTTCTCTACATGCTCCCTCTGTCACACAGACACTAAGGCACATAAATACATTATATGTTTATTTATATAATTAACATATTTTCTTTTTTTATATAGATTTAAATTTAAGGAAATCATTTTCTGATTTTTGAAAAATATTAGGTGTTTGTCACATTATCGATGTAAAATCAGCGCAACTCCCGTAATCATATTGAAAACCCCAAATAGCAGTAGGCATTTTTCTTGAAAAATAAGCATTTTTTTTCACATTATTCGCGATTAAACAATAACTTTTTTTTCCTTCTTTTTCAAGTCACTAAAGCCTCGAATCCATGAAAAAAAGAAATAAAATAAATTAAGTACGTTTATTTCTGGAAAATCAAGCCTTTCAGTAATCAAAGGAAAAAAATTGGAGGAAAGAAAAAGGAGCGTGAAAGTAGAGCCCGAGTGGAGGCGGTCTTCTATGTAATAGATAAATCATGTAATAATATTTATATAATATTATAAATTAAATAAATTAAATTCTTTAAAATTTTTCTAAATTTTATTAATTTTTTTTAAAAATAATTAAATTTTATTAATTTGACTTCGCAGCTGATGCGCTGAGATTATTCCCATTGTTCCCATTGTTGGTAGAGCGTGTCGGCCGTTTGGCTCCACCGCTGGCTCCGCTCCGTATCGGTGTCATTTCACTCGTCAGAAAATCGAATTTCACATGGGAAATTAACCAAAAAAAGTCATAAATTATAATAAATTTAAATACTATTACTTATAATTTTAGATTCTAAGATAAAAATAGACTTAATCTCTTATGGATCACGTGAAAATTTTACAAGAATCTATGATGGGGCAATTGAAGCCTTCAAGTTACCATCTCGGGAGTTCTTCTCACTGTTGAATCTGGAAAAAGTAATTATTAGTAAATTTTTTTATTACCCTTTTTGCAGGTGATTTTCCGCCACCTGACCATCAGATCTACCCGATAGCTGTCACAGCCATAAGACTTCGAGCCATAAGTTGCATGAGGCTATTAATATATGAATTAATATCTCTTTCTCTTAAATAAAATATTAAATTTAAAAAATTTAAATTAAGAAAATTTACAATTAATAAAATTTTATCTTATAATAAATTAACCAAACTCGAAATTAAATTTTCTCTAGAGTTGCCAACTTACACATTCTTTACTCCTCGCGCTTTCGTCCGTTCTTCCTTCACATAGAACTAATTAATTGTTTTACTTCCCCCACTTTAAATATGCCCTTTTAACACCAAGAGGGGTTGGGTCGAGTGGTAAGCAACTCGGTGCCGCTTAAGGAGGTCTCAGGTTCGAGACCTCACGTACGCAGACACCCCTCTTGGGAGCCTCACCCGCCATTGCCAGGTGTGCGACCCGGGGCGACCAACGGATTAGTCAAGTATGGTTGGCTGAAAGATGCCATCTCACCGCTGGTGGGGCCTGCTTGGATACCGTGGCTGGCGACCAAAAAAAAAAAAAAAGCCCTTTTAACCCCTTTTGATTTGAACCATGCAACACCTCTAACCATTCGAAATGCATATCAAAATTAATTTGCGATCAGGTCCAAATTTTTGAGAAAATTCATATTGACCCTCCTAATCTGGATATCGATTGTGAGATCACTCATTTTAGAATATAACGAGGGAACTATTAAGTCAATCTCATACCAGTCCTTTTAATCATTTCTCTCTAGCCGAATAATCCTTAACGATTACATGGTTAGAAAAAAGGTTAATTACTTTATAATCAAGTTCTTTCCCCCCTTTTCTGCCAGTAACCATAATCAACGGATGGGATGTTACTTTATCAGAGAACCAATGGAGGGGAGATTTGTGATCAAATGATTGACTTTGACCACTTTTGGCACTCCGAAACTTCAAAAAAAATAAACGCGTTCAATTTTTTTCAGTGTACGGGAAAAATATGTAAGTCTCCAAAGAGTGGAATGGAGATGAGATAAAAATGACACGAGAAATTTTACGGATGAGATCAAATCTAGAACTTTTAGGCCGTAAAACGAGAACATTATGACTGTACTGAGTCATCTTTGTCTATATATTTCACACGGACATCCACCGATAAAATTTGAACTCAAAATATATATTATCATATATTTATCATTGAATGTCATACATATATATTATCTAACAATTTAAACTTTATAACGTGATCTGTTATTTATCCATCGCAATCTTTAAACGATATACGTGTGGGCGTACATTAACATTTTATCATGTGTGCTATGTGCTCGGGACTGATCGAGAGGAACGAAGAACATTGAGATACGGGATGAAAAGCACGTTAAACAGAGTTCCAATGTGCATGAAACATATATTTTATTTTTTCTTGTAAATTATTATGTGGTGCCTAATTCTTGACGTAGCACGAGGAGCACCGTGTGCGGAGACACCTAGGTGCTGACGTCGCCAGCATGCAGATACACAGCGTACACACACGTGCCGAATTCAAATGTGGACAACGGTCACTATAAATGTTTTCGACCGTCTTAACTATATAATGTTCGAACTTTCGTATCAAACTTGAAGCATGTAAGATGAGTTGAACAATTAACCTTAGCCACACCGGCGTAGTGCCGGTAAAAGTCTAGTATAATTGAGAGAATCGGTGTTCTCCAAGTGCGGGTCCAGAGAGCATATTTTTAGTAAATATTTTTTACGGATGTAGAAAGAATTCGAAAGTGGGAGTGCGAACTCATCAAACTGTATAAAAATGAGATTTAAATTAATAGATCACCGTGCGCTTTTCGGTGATGTATATAAACATGTATAAACACATTTATAGCTATCTCTGCTTCCTATCACGCCTATATCACGTGATATTACTGTTATATTTCACATATTCATAAAATTCCGTCACTGTACTTTTTTTAAAACCTTAAAAATAAAAAAACAATTTTAAACATAATTAAAATTTATTAATTTATAATTTCACGTAAATCTGCCCAGCTTCTTTTATCACGAGGGTTGAAATTTATGTGTGTATAGTCTGAATAATACCATGCAGGGCGAGACTTTCACAAGGTTGAACGAATTTTGAAATCCCTGTTGATCATAAAGTGACGGATGGTGCACTGTGATCATAAAAATGCACAAATTTTATCCCTTTGCAAACTGACCGATCTTGTACATAGACGAGTCAGTTTTTATTAAAGTTTTGACATCGGGTGGTATGAAACGAGAGAGAAAAAAAAGGAATTTTGATGAGTCCAGTTGAATGAGTACGGGATACGTATTTTTATGATTAGAAAACCTCATACTTTGAAATTCTTTCAAAATAATTCCGCACGAAAAGGTCCAAAGGTTATTTTACATATTGCTTGATTAGTACTAATCTTGGGAAAAATACACATTTGGTCCTCAATATTTTATGTTTTTATCATTTAGTCCTAAACTTTTATTTTTTATCATTCACATCTTCAACCTTTTGAGTTTTTACCACTTTAGTTCTATCGTTAACTTTTCCATCCAAAAAGGCATATTCCATCTAAAAAAAGAATATTTCATCTAAAAATATTTTTCTGCAAAAATATTTTTTAAAAAATATATTCAATCTCTGATTAAGGAAATATTGATTAATAACAAGTGTATCTTCTAAAATTAGAACTCACTTTTATCATAACGAGTCACGATTCTGTAATGATAATAATTATCAATCAATTTTTAATTAGAAATGTGCCTCAATTTTGAAGGGAATGTGCTCACCCGTAAAACTCTACAGATATTTTTCACTTTCGTTTGCTTGTTTTTCTTTTTTTATTTATTTCAAAAGAATATTTTTTGTTAAAAAATAATTATTGGATGAAATATTCTTTTTTAGATGGAATATATTTTTTTGGATGTAAAAAGTAACGGTAGGACTAAAGTATTAAAAACTCAAAAGGTTGAGGACGCGAATGACAAAAAATAAAGGTTTAGAACTAAAATGACAAAAAATGAAAGATTGAGGATCAAAAGCGTCATTTACCTTACTAATCTTCAAAAATAAAAAAAAATACAAATGTCAATTTAAAGTTAGTCTAGTAGTTTCTTCACTAAACATCTGAATTGGTGATCTCATGATCAAATCTCAGGTTGAAAGGATCAACGAAAATTTTTCAGGAATTCTAACTCTACCGTAGATTATTCTCGATGTGCATTTCGACAAGTTTAGAAACACCGCATTTTGTTAAAAAAAAAAATACAACTTTGTTCCAACGGCAATTTCTTGCGCACAGAAATTTTTTTTGTGGGGATGATGGGATGTCCGTACGGCACTTTGCCAAAGATCCAAGCAAAAGCGAATTTTTCGGGTGAGGGTTCGCTTCATAAAACGGGAAAAAGGGCATTCAATTCAAAATCAAATGCCTTTTTTTTTTTCATGAGATAAAATATTCGAATTTTATTCTACTAATTTACAGGACTCTATACCAATCAATCATGATAAATTCAAAAGTGTTGATTGACTTCAAAGAGATTTGAATTTGTGATGGTAACCATATTTTCATCCTCATTATCACTCAAGAGTCCGGTGTGTAAAGGATATGTTGTGTAAAATTTAAAAGAAATTTTTTTTAAAATAACTTAATTTTATTAAATTATGATATTATATTAATACTATCACATGATATACTCATTACATGCAAAACATTCTCCTTACCAGAGAGCCAAACCTTGAGATTGAAAACCAAAACTTTTCTAATAATAGAGTATTTAATATAATACTAATAATATCCTCAATTTAAAATTAGAAAAATTTCAAGTTTGACCGAGAAAAGTGAAACTGCCGGTGAATATGTACTTTTCTTGCTCATTCACGTGCATAAAAAAAAGCATTCCTTTAAAAATTGATTAATATAAAATCTCTTTTTGTAGAAATTTTGCTGTTAATTTTTAATTAAAAATGATTTAATTAAGTTACCGAACTGTTTGATCTCCACTGTAATTCTTAAAGGACTCTTTCTTTAAAAGTCATGTTTCGGGTTCCTGGCCGGAGGGTCGGGGCCCCCGTCAGCTCTGTAACATTTGAATGTGCGCCGAAATAAAATTGCTCATAATTTATCTATCGGTTTTCATTAAAAAGATATAAAAATGCTTTGGCAAAAATTGATTAAATAAGTAGAAAAAATATCGGCGATTCTTCGATATTTAGAAATACAGTTAAAGAAGCTTTTTTTTTTTTTGTCGCCAGCCACAGTATCCAAGCAGGTCCCACCAGCGGTGAGATGACATCTTTCAGCCAACCATATGCACGCCTGACAATGACGGGTGAGGCTCCCAAGGGGGGTGTCTGCGTACGTGAGGTCTCGAACTCGAGACCTCGTTAAGCGGCACAGAGTTGCTTACCACTCGGCCCAACCCCTCTTGGTTAAAGAAGCTGTTTTAATAATTATACTCAATTTGTTTTATATTTTATAATTTGTTATAATTAAATATCAACCGTAGGTCTGCCAAATTGTCAATTAGGAGTCCATTGAGCCTCTTTTACCTTTTTTTTTTTTGCTTTTATTCTAGAGCATAACAGCAACGACGATTCGTCCATCCCGTGACTGGTCCTATTCGTGAAATACTATCAAACTCCGGTTTAGTTTGACAATCAGCGTTTTCTTAGGATAGACTGAAATAACATATTTCTAGCAATATTTCTTACAGACATATAGAAGATATTTGAATATAAGGCCTTAAAACACGTACTAATTATTTGGAATTAAGTTTTTAATCATTAAATTATTGCTCTTCTGGTGCCCTTAAATCTATTTGTGTTATAACTTATAAGTTTCTTTTTTCCAATTGAAAAATAATAAATTCTGGCTTATTCTGATTTTAAAAATGAAATTTTTATAGATGATAATGAGAAATTTTTAGATGAACTGAGCCGGACTTCACTAATAAATATTTAATATTTTCGTAAATATATTTAAAAAATAAATATTATTAATTAATAGAAGAATATGATGTAATATTTTATAATAAAGTATTAAATATTTATTAATAGAGTTCACCGATGATGTAGAGAACGAGATTTGTATAAGAATCTCTCGGTGATGAGTTATAAGACATTACTTTCTTCTCCATCTCTTTCGCTCTTCCTCTCATTTTCAGAGCTCCACCCGGTTTGCTGCAGACTCTCTCTCTGGAGCTCGCACCCCAGAGACTAGAGGGAGGCGATATATAGAGGTGGGGCTCTGATTTCTCCATGAACGTCCTCCTAACACGCCAGTGGCTTCGATCGCTTTTCCCTACCTTCGCTTCTGTTAGTTGGCCGCAGAGGCAGGGCCAGGTCAATGGTGGAAACTGAACGTTTCGCTGCCGGTGAGTAGGTATCGTCGGAGACACACGCCGATCAATCGCCTCACCCGCTACCGATCTTTTCACGTTCACAATGCGAGTGAAGGAAATGCACCCGCTCTGCTGCATCTCGCTGGAGAGCCCCGTCGCCGGCGACGCCTCGCCGGAGCGTTCAGCTCCTCTCTCCCGTGCTCGCAGCATGCCGGCTGGATCGCTGGATTTCTCCTCCGGATCCAACGGCAATGCCGGCCATTTTATGGCGGGATCTGAGTCAACTGTCGCCGGCGTCCTCTACAAGTGGACGAATTACAGCAAGGGGTGGAGGTCGAGGTGGTTCCTTCTGCGTAACGGCGTACTGACGTACTCCAAAATCCGGCGGTCGGAACGCCTGAATCTGTTGCCGCCGATCGACGACGTCAGGTTGATCGGAGATATCTCCAGCAGTAAGCTTTCGAGGATGAATAGCGAGAGCTGCGGGGGAAAGCACCGGAAAACAGCTGGCATCGTGCAGCTTAAGGTAATGCTACTTTTTTTTTTTTTTTTCTGAGTTTATGGTAATGCTACTTGATTGGGAAGAAAACCTACTTACCACTCATTAATCCTCAAATCTTTTTCATCATAAAATGACCAATTTGTTCAATAGCCCTTCGCCAACAAGACACATTAAGCGAAGTATTTTCCCATAGTAAGCATTCCCCAATCGCATGTAATCAGAATCAGATTTCATAATCTGAAGTACGGCATTTGGTTTATTTGCTGTTCTGGTCAATTCGATCGAATTCGACTCCGCCATTTAACCAGTAAATGATCTGAACGAAGTAAGAAACCGCGACGATTTGTTACATGTCAATTGGCGAAAGCCTGAGGCTTTCTGTCGATGTTTTTGTTCTCCCGTTTTGGCGGTAGATCAAAAAGGTTTCCAATACAGGAAACCCTTGGTTCAGCAACTGTCCTGGACTTTTCATCTTTTTACCAAATTCGTCAGTGAAATCAGAAATCTTCCTCCCAGATGTTGACCTCAAAAAGCAATTGCGTCGATATCTGAGCGTAATGGGCTATGAACCTTTGGGTAATTGACACTGTTGCTGTGTTATAACCCTGTTGTCTTTCTGCTCTCTCAGTTTCCTGGGAATTGATTTTAGCAGTTCTTTTTCTCCCCTTTAATGTCTTCACAACGAACACTTTTTTTCATCACAGTTTGATTTCTTTGTGGGTCACAATAGCTGGTGTACGGGAAGCGTTTATAGTTGGCTGTAGGCCAAGGACTCAGGCCTGGGGTCACTCCATCTGCCTCTTACATTTTTGAATCAGATATTTTTTGCCCTCTTTTTGGCCTATCTGTAATTCATATGTCACATCGCTTTACTGATAAGTTCATTACCCGTTGGCCACTTACAAGTTACAAACAACGAATCTCGAAATATCTGCTTTCCCTTTCGCTCTTTTACAATCTAGAAACAGAAAATGGAGGATCTGCAACTTTGTTGAGAGGGTCTTTCGCCTTTTGGGCTTTTGTTTGTGCCTTGACTACTTCCAAGGTCCAACTGCTCCTGCCTAGGTTAACTGGTTCCATTATGCGGGGTTGACTGGTAACTTGAAGTTCTGTCAAATATTATATACTAGTTAATGTTGGACTAAGTATGACTTTTCCAACTCTGTGGATATAGTTAACATATTCGATGTATGGGCTAGAGACCAGAAGTTGGGACTTTGTCCTTCAGGATTTTCAAGCTCCCTTTTTGCTGCACTGGTGGTTGTTTGATCAAATTACTGGTCCAAGTTGTTGTTTGGTGATCAGACAGCTGCTAGTCTCAAGCTCTCAACAGTAGTAGGTTCTCATATGTTGCTTTCTTCGTGTCAATGTTTTTACAAAACATCTAATCGTCAGAAAGCTTGATGCTGTCTGAACCTGTGTATGCCTTTCTTTCTAATTGTTATTTATTTATTTTCTTCTTTCTTCCTGGCAGTTGCTAGTTAAGCTTCCAATCAATCGAACTACATATGCAGATCCAATAATTATACTCTCCGGATATTATGGTATTGCAACTTGTGTATTGCCATGTCTCCTGCAATGTCATTTAGATAACTGTTGATTGTGTCATTCTGCAGATCTCATCATTCAGAGAGAGCAAGTCCGACGACAGACGGTTTTACATATTCACTGCTACAAAAACTCTTCATTTAAGAACTGATTCAAGTAGAGACCGGGTGGCTTGGATACAAGCTCTAGTCTCTACTAGTAGCCTATTTCCTTCGGGGGTGCCGAATGATTCCTTTTCTCATATACCACCGAAGGTATCGGTATCAACAACCAAACTCAAAAAGCGGTTGGTTCGAGAAGGAATTGGTGAGAATGTCGTGAAGGATTGTGAAAATATCATGCTTTCTGAGTTTTCTGAAATTCAGGGAGAACTCAAAATGCTTGGCAAAGAACGATCCAATTTGATTGACACACTGAGGCAGCTTGTGGTATGCAGTTAATTCTGTAAGAACTCTGTAATGCGATTTGTGGTGACTACAGTTTGCAGCTTTAGTTGCTAACATCTATGATCCCGCGAAGGATAAAAGGGTTCAATGTTTTTATTCAAGTGTAACTGACAGTATTAAGTGCAAAATATTTCTCTCATCCCTTTCACAGAATTAGCAGAAAGGTGACAGGTAGAAGCACTGAAACTTCACCATTTTTGTTGTGTGCAGGCAGCTAATCTTGAGTCTGGAGTTCATGGTGGAGATCAATACTTGTTGATGAAACATGAATTTCCTGCTACCGCCCATGGAAAATACAGTGGTACCTCTCACCTCACGAGTCTCCCTATTTCAAGTCTATACTTGTTCTAATCATTTTATTTGAAGTTTGATTGCACATGCTTCCTGACCGCGAGAAGTTATTCATGTTATTTCACGAAGCTGGTAAATATGGTGTCTTGAAGTGTGCTTAACCTAGTTTGTATGCTTTTCAGAATGCAGCACTACTGAGTCGTCAGATGACAGAGAGAAACAAGAACCTGATGAAGTTTCAGATGAAGATGAGTCGTACTTCTTTGACGCAAAAGAGCATTTTGCTGAACCTTATTTTAATTGTGGAGATGTAATGAGGAATCAAAATGATGCCAATGAGCAGAAGCCTATATATATTCAGTGCGATAATGCAGAGAAGATGGACAATTTAAGAGGAACTTGTGATTCAGGGAATCCAGCATTTGAGAGACGCAAAAAGCTTCCTGATCCACTCGAGAAAGAGAAAGGGGTCAGTCTATGGTCAATGATCAAGGACAACGTAGGGAAAGACCTCACACGAGTTTGTCTCCCTGTTTACTTCAACGAGCCTATATCATCCCTTCAGAAATGTTTTGAGGATCTTGAGTATTCTCATCTGTTAGATCAAGCATATGAAGATGGGAAAGCGGTAAGATTGATGTAAACTTTTGTTCAAAACTGACCTTTTTCCTTGCACCACACTGTGTATGGCTAAATGGAGCTTGATATTCTTCTATGTTTAGGCACTCAATTACAATATTCTTATTTCTCTTAAGGAGAAAATGATCCTGTTTTCTGGTGATTTCCCTCCTTATGCTGCTCCTATAAAGTGTTTTGTGCTTGCTTTTCTTCACTGTATATTATGAATTTATACCTTAGTCTGTTGAAATGTGTTCTCTCTCTCTAAGTTGCAACTATTCTGCAACCTGTCTTATGCCTAAGGAGCTGTCTGAAAATATTATTGATCTTTTTTTAGGGCAACAGTATTCTCAGGGCTCTGAAAGTTGCTGCTTTTGCTGTTTCTGGTTACGCATCCTCAAAAGGTCGACATTGCAAGCCTTTCAATCCTTTACTCGGCGAAACTTATGAGGCTGACTTCCCTGAGAAAGGAGTTCGATTCTTTTCTGAAAAGGTCAGTATTTGAACTATGATGGTGCAACTAGTGTTTGAAATTTTTTAGCGATGTGATCCCACAGGTTTTGTTGTACTGAAACACACTAACGTCGGCAAACAACCTGAATTAAGCGAAGTCCTTATGTCATAGGTCTTTTTTTCTTCCTGGGCTAGAATTAGAAAGTAGAACTATGTATAGATTTTCATCTTGCAAGATTATTTAAAATGATATGTCTGGTCTTGGAAATTAATTTTGGATATCTTGATGATGAAGGTTAGCCACCACCCAACAGTCATTGCTTGTCACTGTGAAGGAAGAGGATGGAAATTCTGGGCAGACACCAACTTGAGGACAAAATTCTGGGGACAATCTATCCAACTTGACCCTGTGGGTGATTTAACCCTTGAGTTTGATGATGGTGAGATCTTCCAATGGAGTAAGGTATCTACCAACAAGTGGATGAATTTTAATCGTGCTTTGGCTTTCTTCATTTGGTTGAAACGTAAGCAAGAGCGTGTATTTCTGTCTTAGGTTACGACTACTATTTACAATCTTATTCTCGGAAAACTATACTGCGACCATCATGGAACAATGCATATACATGGTAACAGCCAATACTCATGCAAGATCAAGTTCAAGGAGCCGTCTATTCTCGAGCGAAACCCTCACCAGGTTAGTGAGATTTGCATTTCAAGGAAATTTAGCCTTGTAGGATACTTGTGTGTAAAGTATCTGGAGATTTTGCTTGGCACTGCCTTCTGTTAAGCTCTAAAATTCTCTGAACCATAAATAAAATCTTATGATTTCATACTCGTGCAAGTTATATTTTGTATTGTCAATCTCAAATTGCTTTAATATATGATCCGTCTTTAATCACTTCACATCATGTGCATAATTCTGTGCAACATTTAGGTTCATGGATTTGTTGAAGATGCTACAGGCAGGAAATTTGCAACCCTGTTTGGGAAGTGGGATGAATCCTTGTACTATATGGATGGAGAGGTGAATAGCAGGCCCAAGGATTTAGGTGTCTCATCTAGTAACACATATGTATTATGGAAAAGCAACAAGTTGCCTCCTAATCTGACTCGGTACAACTTGACTTCATTCGCAATTACGCTAAATGAGTTGACTCCGGGACTGCAGGTAAAACAGATGAATTTGTGAATATACCCATATCTATTTCCAATTTCTTACGTATTCCCTTCTAATTGTTCTTTTATAGTTTTGTCTGATTTGGGTGTTTGATACGGATTAAGGAGAAACTTCCACCTACGGACTCCAGACTCAGACCAGACCAGAGGTACCTAGAGAACGGAGAATATGAAAAGGCGAATGCTGAGAAACAACGGTTGGAGAAGAGGCAGAGAATGGTACGATTGATCCATCTTTCAATATAAGATCTTTGAGTTTTAGTTTCTCCCCGTGTTTCATTTTACTGACTGACGATGTGCTTCTTATTGTGCTGCAGTCAAGGAAATTACAAGAGAGTGGTTGGAAGCCTAGATGGTTCCAGCAAGACAGTGAAAATGGATCTTTCCGGTATGTTGGTGGCTACTGGGAAGCACGCGAACAGAACAATTGGGATGGCTGCCCCAACATTTTTGGGGAATTTACTGTAGATAATCCTGAGACAACCGAAGGCTCTTGATAATTTAGGTAAAACCCATCCCATCTGCTAATTATCACGACACTTTAACGCTTAATTTTGTACTTATATCCTCGCCTTAGGAGCTAACATTTTTGCAGGGGAATCATTTTTGCCTTCTTTCCAAAGTATAAGAATAATGATTGAACTGCCTACTTTGAGCAAAATGTAAATCCACTGAAGGTTTGCCTGAAATGATCTGCTCTACTCAGAGACTGCTATCAGTTAGTTCCTCGAGAATTATGTTCAGGAGCCCGTGCATATGCCCTTTACTTGGCACAATCTTTGCATTCAAGCCTGAGAAGGAGCTGAGTTCCTAACATTGCTCTGAACTGAATCTCACTCCTTTGGCTGATGATGCAGGTATATAAAATCTTGAAGAACGGTGCTGGTCAACAGGTAATGTTGCTTCCATGAACTTTATACATCAGAGGATACTCCTGAGCTTATTCGAGTTGAGTGGTCGGAGTTGGAATTCAAGTATTAGAGAACTAATATCTTCTAAGTGTAGGCTGGTGGATAGCGCTGGAGCACGATATTGTTCTTCCTCTTTCTCCCTCCCGAGAGCGGTGATTATGTAATTTAGTCAGTCTGCCCCGCTCTCACATTTCATATTTTTTTTCCCAACTAGGAGGACTGGCTAGGTGGCTTATTGTTTCACTGTTTACTTCTGTATCTTCTCTTCTCCTTATACATAAAATGATAAAAGGAAAAAAAATTAAAGAAAATAAAAAAAAGAGACTCGAGTATGATTTTTTTTTTCCCAGCAACCTATGAAAATATTTGAAGGCTATCGCATATGGAGCAGAGGACTTTTTGCATTTTGCACTTTCAGCGATGAATGGAAACTATTCGGTATGGCGCTGGGACTTCTCAGCACCCGGTATCACTGTACTAAGTCACCTTCCTCAATGAAGCCCCAAACTCCCATCACTGTTCTTATCTTGGCCTCTTCTCCACCATCGTGCAAACTTAGCCTCTTCTTTCTTGTCCTCAACTTGGCAGGGTCTCTTACTCTTCGCGTCCAAATTTACTCTTTCATGGATGTATGGCCCATTAAGAGGGGGAATCAATCAGCCCATCAATTGCTCTCTCTTTCGCCTAGGTTTTCTTCCCTAAGGATGGACCGAGTGATAATTTCTCAGTAGCAAGGTTTGGAGATCCCAAATCCAAATCTGTGTCTTCGTTTCTTTTCAAAGGTTACAAGAGAGGCAATGTACTTAGTGCGAGAACACGAGAAGGAAATACAAATGGCATGATAGAACTCCCATTGACGGGAATTGATATTAAAATCTTTGAGTTTCATATTGTGATTATGTAATACGATCATTAATCATTAATGGAGAGCACGTGGACTGAACCACCTCTGCCAGTCCCTATTGGTATATCATGATTCGTAGTTATTGATGTGCCCATCGGGTAATCAGTCGTGTCAGTAGTCTTCGAGCAAAGCGAAGTTGGTCCGTGGGCTAAGCATGGTTACTCCCCGGTCTGAGCTGGCTCTGCACCGGTAAGAAAGACGAGCGTAGGGTAAAAAGCGTTGTGGATCAACTTTCCATGGTCTAATAGGGCTATCAGTATGGTTCAGTGGCATCGGCCGGTCTAGCTTGGAGAGTTGGTCGTGGGTCCAGCTTGGAAGTCCGTTACGCACATCTACAAACGCACATAGTAAGGTAAACCTAGATGTATATGTTCATCAGGAACGATTTCATCATAGTAGTACGTATTACTGCACACATCAAATATTATGTTCTGGAAAAAGAATTCATTAAATATGAAGTAATTTAGAAGCCAGCCTCAATTTACGCAACATCTGTTGCAGGACACTATTGATTCACATGTTAACAAAATCACTCTTCCATCTTCCAAATTTTTCCGCTACAAAAAGAGACTTTTTAACTTAGAATATATCTAAGATTTAAAAAAAAAAGAGACATAAAGGGTACGAGCAGTTTCACACAGATGAGAATCGAATTGTAATATTTTCTATTCTAAATCGTGAGCGATACAACTTAACCCGGTTCCCTTCTCGTGATAATTTAGATCGGAGTTCTTGTTTTATATTTATGTTTTTATTCTTTTAAGACATTAATGTTTTAGGCCTGCGCGCATTCTGGACACTCTTGACTTCTTGTCGCCAGCCCGCCCCCCCCCCCCCCCCCCCCCCCCCCCCCCCCCCCCCCCCCCCCCGGTCCTTCCTTTCAATCTGACAATAATTTCACAGGTTGCAACTTGCGCCCATTGAAACAGGTAGCCAGGCAGGGGACCGAGATGGGATCTTTTTCTGTGAAGGAGAACCACAAGAGCCCCACATGTTTATTGTATTCCTCTCTCTATCTCTCCCTCTCTTTTTAAATTTAATTTAATTTAATTTAAAACAATTTATTTATTAAAAAATATAAAAATGGTGCAACGTCCACCACAGAAAACAAAAATCAGGCAGGATTAATTATGGCTTAATTAGTGGGGGGGTTCACGGGCTGCTCCCAAGACTAGGAGCCCACTGAAACTCCACCCTCGAGACACCCATGCAAGTGTTTCAATTATTTCGAGCACGTGGAAATTCTGGCACGTACGTACCCATGTGTCTGAATCTGTGTCTGGAGTCGGTGTGGCCGGTTTGAGATAGATCCTAGGCGTGGTTTTCATCTCGATGCGTGCATGATTTTACTATCTGCTAATAACATAAACTGCACCTAAGAATTGTCTCGTACCTTGCTCGAAATATTGGTTATTCACATAATTGTCTTCTTTCCATTTATACTACCGGTATCCATAAGTCCAACGAGTTCTGAGTAATCCAGTTCGAAGAACTATAAGAAAGAACTCTTCTTTATATGTACAATTATCAGTCTAATTCGCTGCACAAGGTAAATTCTCTTTATTCACAGGACTCGAACCCGAGATCTTAGTATAATGAATCTATAATCATAGATAAGGATCGGGGGAGATGATAACAAAGTGATAAGAAGAATTCCATTGATAAAAATCGAATTAAGATATCTTGATTTCAGACTGAAATAAGATGATACTGCTCCAAATTCCGAGCTTAGGTAATTAATCCGACAGTGGGAATATTCACAAAGATGAATAAACAATAATTACATACATGTCGTTACATGAGTAGAGCAGTGAGTTCAGATCTCAGGTGGCCGGAAAGGAATCTCCCAATGTGATGCGGCTGATCTGATGGATGGAATTATGAACAAACTTATTATATTTGAAACTGAAAATTCAAATATTTGTAAATCTGTATTTTATATATAGTTTATCCGTTCAAATTGGTGAAGTTAATTTGGTGCTTAGAGGAACATAATCGTGTTCCATTAGTACGAGGTAGCTTGATCTGCCTACAACGTTTTAGACGATCGAGTTCGGCATTTTGTTAAAGTCGATCGATTGAACGAATATATTAATTAGATCAGTAATTTTACAAGTCTGAGGATGGCGCATTGTGTCAAACAACTTTCACTATTCAACAGAACAAAGATCAATGAGTGCCCCTAAAATAATATAAGAGAGGACGGTTAGAATACTCTCAATTTATGATCAACAAGTAATAAATTTAATTTTCATCAGTAAAATTTTTTTATATTTTTTTAATTCACTTTATTTTTTTTACCCCTTCTAAATTTACAAGCTTACTTATAACCCAAAAAATATTTGTAATCATTAATCATGAATCCTTTTACCTGCGCGTCTTTTTTCTTCTTTTCTTCCTCTCTCCTTTTATCGCTCCCAAAGATTAATCAACGAATCTCCAACAGAAAGTCCAAATTATCTCATGCAATGTACCGGGGATGGATTCGAGTGCGAGTGCTCCATCTTTCCCTGAATTCGAAAAAATTCTTATAATATTATACATATTTCACTTGATTTTATCCAAATCTTTATTGAATTATAAATTCTTTATATCACTCTTTTATAGAATTTTGCTCCTGAACGTATTTTCTGGATCTGTTCCTGTACGTATATTATCAACGTTCGCACATTTTGTATATTTAGGCTTGTATCTTTCTCTGTCTCTTTACATAAGCTAAATCATTTCTCTTATCTATTTAAGAGTTAAGACAACCTTAAAAATATACAAAATATTTGGGTTATATTCACGCGTGTCCGCACACTTGACACTTAAATGTAAAACATATACGGAATATCAGTAGGAAGACGAGACACGCTTATCTTGAACAGTCGAACTTTTGATATCAATCACCTGGAAAGTACACATTACGCAATGGAGAGATCAAAGGGGAATCACAAGCACACAGGAACAATTCCCAGCTGTAGACATTGGAACAAAAACCACATGGAAACTCAAAAGACGTACAACAATTACTTCTGCAAGGACAATGCCGGTGCTGCACTGCACGTACAATTAACGACTGGACGAGGTTGAGATAGAGCAGCTGTTCGTTTAGAACAACCCTAAGCACATTGGAAGTCGGAGGGGAGCTTCTTCCCGCAGGTGTTAAGGAGCAAGCTCAGGGAGATGGGAATGTTGAGGTTAATCCCCAGAATGTTGGCCTTAATAGCAGTGCAGAGGCAAGCAGCGACCTCGAGATCGAGGAGCCCTTCGAGGAGGGAACAGCAGGGCAAGTCAGGCGGGCTCCCGACGACGGCATTGACGGGTCCGTTGAGAACCTTCGCACACACTCCGAGCTTGAGGGCGTCTCTGGGGCAGCTTCCATTCGGGGCTGGGTTAGGGTTAGGGTTAGGGTTTGGCTTGGGCTGGGGACAGGTGTTGCAGCCGCTGGCTAGGGCAAAGAAGACGAGGTTGAGGGTGAGGACGAGTGCCATTGAGGTTGTCTTGGAAGATGAAGACTCCATTCTTGGTTTTCTCCAAAGACACTCGCTCACACACACTGCAAGGAGAAGAACTAAACGCTTAGTTCTCTGGTTTGGTGTTTTGTCTGTGTGAGGATGAAGATGATAGTGAGGGGGAGTTAAATTATTTATAGTGGTTACTCTGCATGGATTGCTGAGACAGAAAAAGGCTTTGCATGTGAGGGTTTGTGCGGAATGGGACAGTCACGAGTTTTTATTCTTCCAAGTTATAATATTGTGATGCCCCAATCCCATATCGGTTGTGCAAGGAGGAGATCTTGGGTATATATGTAAGGCTTGATGATCCCAAAAGTACCAACAGCTAGCACTTTTGGGGGATTGGCCCGTGGTGTTACATATGGTATCAAAGCCGACTCCGGCCCACAACCATGGGGGATTGCGGGTGGTATGTTATGCTGACCACGAGCCGGAATCGTGGGGATTAGTTTGGACCCTAGCCCGAGTGGTAGGGAGTTAATACGAACCCGACCCGAGAGCCCAGCGAGGATGCTGGGCCTTTAAGGGGGGAAGTTTGTGATGCCCCAATCCCACATCGGTTGTGCAAGGAGGAGATCTTGGGTATATATGTAAGGCTTGATGATCCCAAAAGTACCAACAGCTAGCACTTTTGGGGGATGGGCCTGTGGTGTTACAAATATTCTACTAATAACAGGGACCAATTTTTAGGTGGTCGATATCTCTTTTTTTCCTCAAGTTCGAGTTTAATGAATAAAGAACATCTGCAATAATTGGAAGGATTGAACGTGTGCCATGAGGGGCCTCATGAATTTTTGGATGCGAGATGATCCACGTAGAAAAAAATAATACCTTAGCTGTTTAAACATATGACTAATTCTTGTTCATTTTCATACATGTAAGGATAGTTGAGATAGACCATATTTCTACTAACTCTGGAAAGATAAATAATGTGACGAAGGAGGGTCGGTACAGTAATATCGCTTCTGATTTGAGACAATAAATTCTTGAGTTCGATTCTCACTAGTAAAATTGATGTGCTCATTTACTTTTTCTTTTCTCTTTTCTCCTGTTACATTTAAGCTTATGGATCTGATGATGAAGTACTGATTATTAAGGATGGATCACCGCATGAAATCTGATCGAGCGAGTTTCAAACTTATACTCTCCCCATGGAAAATTCTAAAATGAGTCTTATCGACTGTCACTGGATCCATGATCCAGAGTCGGCCCCGAATAACTTGGCTCGGTTACAAGATGAAGTCTGTAAATAGCAGACGATTCACCACACTGATTTCAGCCACTAGTTTGGATATATGGCTGGAAATTTCTTTGGTGACCACTGAAGGGAGTGGGGATAAAGCTCATGAGATCGTATAGAATTTCTACATACACGGTGAGCAAATGGTAGCAATCCGGTTTTTCTTTTCTTTTCTTTTCTTTTTTTGTCATGTTTCGATGTTTATTGTATTTTAATATCTCTGCAAAAGGATCACAAGATCGACCAATCACCATACGTTAGACACACCCGTGAGTCCTTTTGCTGCACAAAGCCAATATGTTATAAGAACCTCGAGATCGATCAACCTTAGCTGTCGCATACACACTTTGCTGCCTCAGGCCAAACACGAATCGAATAAGACTAATCCGAAACGAATACGTAATCAATGTACATTAGTTGAGGTGATTCAGTATCTTCCCCTTAAATAAGAAGTTGGAATCGAATTTTACAAATGAAAATAAAAATCAATGGTTGGAAGAGTTTTATCCTATAACGGACTGACTAGGCTCTGATACGAATTAATTAAAGTACGTTGGAGGACTCTTGGACATCAGTGATATAACATGAAGGAATAAGAGTAAAGAATAGGAGATGTGAACTTCAGTAGTATAATGTTCTCAGTTTTCACTTCTTCTATTAGTATGTAAATCCAAAACTTCCGATTGTGGTTCTCATTAATCTAAACCTTTGTACTTTTGCCTTGTGTCTAAACGAGGAGAGATGCAAAATTTTTCTATGTTTAGGATCGATCTATCTGTCATGGGATCGGATAAGTTAAAAAAAAATCTTATTTTTCTTTATATATCCGATGTTGTGTAACAAATTAAAATAAAAATGTCTAACGTCCTGCAAACTATTACCTGTCCATGTGATTACGCATAGATTGGAAGTTCTAACATTAATAAACTACATAAACTGCTTGAGCAGAAAAAACTATATTTAAAACTGCAAAAAAGACACAACTAAAGACATGAGAATTGAGATACCTTATGGAGAATAAAGAGATTCTTGCATGGGTTCAGTTCACTATCAATAAATATCTAACATGTTATCATTAAGCATTATATTATTTTTTTATTCATTAATAATACTTATTTTTAATCATAATTTAAAATATTTACTTACGTGTCAAATATTCATTGGTTAAATTTACGACGTTATTCGTGAGCTGAGCTCACCTAAGAATTTTCCTCGAGGATAGGAAAGCATGACACTACATGCATTCTATTTCCATGTAAACTTTGACCTATTACTTGCTAACCAACAAAAAAAAAAAAAAAAGAAGAAGAAAAAGGAAAGACTACTTTGGGAGAAAACTTACACTAAGGCTGTTCTTCAATGTCTTACAAAAGATATTCATAGCTCTCTAAGTGCATGGCCAGGAAAAGAGAAGGGGAAAAACACAAACCCACCCTTGTCCTCCCCTGGCAAATGACAAAAATTTACTTTCTACCATGCCCGATCATCTCTCTTAGAACTTCTTTTCTACATGTGCATCCTGTAAAGATTTATGAATTGTCATTTGGTAAGTACTAATATAGATTCAAGTTACCAAATAAACATAATCCTCGTATTTGTGTATTACTTTTGTTTATAAAATTGAATTTTGAATCTTTTTTTACGAGAAAGATTCATGTCGAACCGGCTGTTTGAAGTTAACGATGCTAGGATTCTCCTCGAGGAACAAAAATTTACTTTCTACTTGGATTTGTTTCATCTCAAACTCTCCCTGAAATCCCTTTAGTCGCTCCAATAAAGCGAATTTTTAAAGAAACGGGGGAAAGAAAAGAAAGGAGAGATAGCGGGATAGAGAGATAGCGGTGACACAGTGATCACCCGTGACCAGGCCACATTTATCATAAGCTAAGTACATTATTTATCTTTATTTTAATTTCTTACGGGAATACTTTAATATAAATTCACATTTGATCGGTGAAATGAATCAAGAAACAGCTAATTAATGGTACTGTGGACCAGTTAGTGTGGTTTGAGATGCAAGTTAATTGATCAATACCATCACAGTCACAGATATGCTTCACGCTCCAATTATTTTTGCCCACCGTGCGCATGATTCAGCTGTTAATATATTGTCTCATCACTATCGATCTCTTACAGTAGGTTTATGATGGATTTGAATTCATATTTGTAAAAGAAAAGTTTAAATCGATAAATAGGGGTATTAAAATTTCTTATATTCTCGGATTTTAGTTATAATATGGGTGGGATTAGCCCAACAAATGAAGTAATCTAGTCCTAAGGCTTCCTATAGTAACCCTAGACATCAAGACAGATGCTATATATCCGTACCGATTAGGGGAAACTATTCTTGATTTTGAAATGTATATATACATGTATTATAAATACGGGTGCTATTCTTTATATTTATTTCAATATGAGATTGTTTCTTCGATTTATTGACTGATGTCAGTTTTTATTTTGATGTCATCCCTTCTCAAAGCACGAAGATCTTCTTATCTATCTATTCTGAATCTCTGTAATGCCGATAAAGTTTACTCACAGAAGAGAATCTGATAACCACGCAATCTCTTGCGGTTGAAGTGATTTCTTTGTTGCGAAGTAATTAAACAATCAACTAATTAGACCCAAATCAACAAACATCGGCCAACGAACCACCAATTAAGCCGTAATTTCTCCCCCAAAATAATGATTTGTATTGAAATGATTATCAGCTTTGGCTCCACAGGGTGCGAATCACATAGAAGTTCAAAATTCTCGGTGCCAATCCTAACATGACAATTGGAATTTGGGATTCGGGTGGATCCCGCTGAAGGTGTTCTTGCTGCTGCTCGTGACGCTTTCTTCCACAAGGAAACTTCCATCCACAACCTGTCAAGTCTCGAATTCCTTTGCCTGTTGGAGCGGAACTACTTTCTTTGGTTACAAGAGATGTGCAAATACTGATAAAAATTACTGACAGTCTTATATATTTATTGATTTTTATAAGTGAGTCATACATGTTTGTCGATTCTTTTAAGTGAGTTTTAGCTATTCAATTTGATCATAAATATAACCTAATTGGAAAATGGGGTCAGGAAGTAGCAAGGTCCCCAATGAATTCAATGACGCATGTGACCTACGATATTTTTTTCAGCATGCAAAAAATATTCATAAATTTAGAAGGAGATGTAAGGAAAATGGGAAAAGAAATACGGGGAGTCCCACTGATAAGATTTGAATTTAGGACCTCTTAATCTTAGGTCGAGAGCGGTACTATTATACCAAATTCCTTTTCTCATCAGCCCACAATATTTTTATGATTCTATAGTTCAAGTGTGAGGTGTCATGGTACTTAAACCTGTTTTTCAAAAAGAAGACATTCTTGGGTGAGTTTGTCTCGCCATCAATTGTCAAACAAAATACATGTACTTTTATTCTGAGGATACACAAAGTACATAAACTTTTGTCTAAATACAGCTTATGGTGAGCTAAGCTTACCTTAGAATTTTTATTCTAAAAGTTATTCATGGATTTGAACTAGGTAAGTTATTCAAACATTTAGAAAAAAATTATGTCAGTATGAGTCGGTTGAAAGTAAGACAAGCAAGAAACACAATAAGAGTTTTAGTAACAGAAGAGGGGCATAAATTAGAGACTTTGAAAGAAATCAGCGAGGAGGCTATGAGATACTTTGTGATGTGGATGAGACCAGAATCGCCGACATGGAGGGCCTCGTCCAAAGGTATTGTCCATTTTGGGCGGCGGCGCGGCCCTCACGGGTTTGTTCTTGAAAAGGTGCCTTTTGCGGGAAAAATGGTACACATAAGTCTTATAATAAGCCCACTTCCCCTTCTCTCTGATGTGGGATTAGTTCCCATCACACACCATTTGAAGAGAGAGGTGGAATCTCAACAAGAGCACCGGTGATGCAGATGGGACCAGAATCACCGACATGAAGGGTCCGTCGAGAGGTATTATTCGTTTTAGGAGGCGGTGCGGCAGCAAGGCCCTTACGAGTTTGTCCTTGGAAAATGGGGTCAGGAAGTAGCAAGGGCTAAGGCAAGGTGATCTATTATCACCCTATCTCTTCATTTTGTACATGGAGGTGTTGTCACAACTGCTCGACAAATCTGCTAGGGAGAAGAAAATGGGCTTCCATCCTAAATGTAATGATCTATTACTCACTTGTCTTTCACTGATGATTTACTAGTTTTCATAGATAGCTCAATGGTTTTCACAGATGGTTCACTTGATTCATGTGCTGCGCTAAAGGAAACATTGGGAAGTTCTATCTTCTTTTAGGCCTAAAATTTAACTTGCAAAAGACTGAAATTTTCTTTTTGGGGATCAGGGAATACCAAGCCCAACTCATCTTGAATACAACGGGGTTCAGACAGGGAGTGCTGCCGGTAAAATATCTAGGAATGCCTCTCATATCATCAAAGCTCTCCTCCTTAGATTGCATTTCCCTCACTGATCAAATTATAGCAAGTATACGATCCTAGACAACCCAAAGTCTATAAGATGTAGGCAAGCTACAACTCATAAATTTTGTTTTGTATGACATGATCTCCTATTGGTGCCTACATTTTATGTTTCCAAGAAAAGTCATTAAATTGGTAACATTTGCATGTGCTAGTTTTTAATGGAAGGGTATGCCATCTGCTAGAAGCTTCAAAGTCAAATGGGAAGAGGTTTGTACTCACAAGAATGAAGGATGGCTGGGGATTAGAGATGTGGAGAGCTAGAATAAAGCGGGTATAATCAAACATATCTAGAAAATTATACAAAATGAAGACACAATGTGGGTGCATTGGGTCAAAAGTCACTTGCTCAAAAAGGGAGGCACATGAGAAGGGGTGTTTAAGGAACAAGAGCTGGGCATGGCAGAAAATACTCAAGTTGCGAGAAGTAGCCTACCCCCATATCACTTGTAGCGTGGGAGATGGTTCTAAAATCTCCTTATGGCATGACAATTGGTCCCAAGAAGGTAGCCTACTGTCCTTGCCCTCATACAATATAGGTAGTATCCCTGCTATAGGCAAAGATGTCAAATTATCTGAGGTGTTTTAAGATGGAATCTGGTCCTAGCCGAGATGCACCCATCCCCAAAAAGAACTCATCTTAAGCTCTGCAACACAGGGAGTTAAATATTCAGAACATGACACTATCCTCTAGAACCACAAGCAAAAATTCTCGATTTCTCGAGCATGGAGGAGGATTAGAATTGTAAATGAAAGAGTTCCTTGGCACAAGCTCATTGGTTCTTCGGGTATGTGCCACGACACTCTTTCATCTCCTCGCTAGCTATAAGGAATCGATTAAACACAAGACAAAGAATGCTAAAATGGGACACTCATTTTGGTCCAACATGCGTTCTATGTCGTACCGATGAGGAGACAAGGGAGCATATATTTTTCTCTTGTCCTACTTCCAAACTTGTTTGGAATTGTGTGCTTTGCAGGCTGGGGTTGGAAGGGGAAAGCTAGGACTGGAACTGTTAGCTCCAACTTGGAATTACAAGAGGTAAGGGGAAGTCACTGGACTCAGAAATATGCAGACTTTGTTGGCCCATCTACATCTATTCTATATGGTGAGAAAGGAATCAAATGATATTTCAAGGCTCCACCTTCTACCCACAACAGACAACCAAGAAGATAATTAATACAGCTCGCTACCGCATTGCATCACTTTCCAACTTGCAGCCAAGTTAGTACACAGCAAGTTTGTAGCAAGTTTTAGACCTTGGGAATTTGTTAGCTAGCACAAAGTTCGGTTGACCTTTTGCTATACATTTTGTACAGGTAGGAACAATTGAATCACTTTACATGTTACTAAATATTCATGTAACTGCATTTGTTGTTGAATGAATGAAATACCTCAAAAAAAAAAAGAGTTGATTGAGACAAATTGACACTCCTTTTATGATTTGGAAACCAATCCGACTTGAAAAAATTAGATTAGCTAGAACCACAATGTTCCTAGTACCAAGTGGTAGAAAAATGAAGTTATGAACCATCTTTATCATCGCGGGAATGAATTTTCTACAATTCCTTAGTAATAGAGATCCTGAGGTGGGCCAAGACGACCAACATGATCAAATTTACGGGCATATGGGAAAGAAACTAAATTACAGAATATGCAAGCCACTGCCTCATCTCCTTCTATCGTACACTTTGATATTAAAAACAAAAACAAAAACCAAGGACTATAGCAATTGAGTTCACACTTATTTTCGATCTAAACAGGATTTTTTTTTAATGAACGGGACTTCCTCGTAATAAAAAAATTTAAGAAAAAAGGAGAACCGATGAATGAAATCATCTTATAATAATTAATATACCGGGTGTAATGTAACACATCTCATCTTAATGTCTAGCTCATAGTGTTTAAATACATATGACAAGTGTATGTGATGCTATCATGTTGATTTCACAATAAAAAAGGAAGAAGCAAAATTCCAGAAATATGAGATGTCTGGATATCACCATCCTCTTTTAACTTCCTAGACTGGACGTGACTGGGAAGGATCTTAAGCCGTGGAAATTTAACAATCTTAAAATGTAATAGGAATCTGAACGCGTTGAATCGGTCCCATTCAACCGCCGGAAACACTTTGCTCGCCCGTGATCTGGTTTTGGCGCGACCGAGGTGTCATTTCTGTCGGCATACAAACCCACTTCTCTTGATGGAAAGATTTTGTAGGATGGTTTTTATTTGCATGCCTTGTGTAGCCACGAAAAAACTATAAAAACATCCAAATGTCTTTACATTTTTGGGTTGTTTTTGGGAGAGATGCTTACATAAGCTCAGCTTATCATGCTATCCATAAACTCTATCAATAAATATTTAATATATCGTTATTATATTATATCATCATTTCTATCTATTAATAATAATATTTTTTAGACATAATTTAACATACGTATTTTACATATCAAATATTTATTAATTAAATTTATCACGTCATCAATAAATTTAGTTCAGTTAAGAATTTGATGCTTTTGTGGACTTGGAAATATTTGCCGAATGCCACGAACGAAGTGATGCATCCATAGACGCGTGGCGCTAATGCCACAAACGAAGAGATGGGTCCAGAGACTTCATCCAATGTAAATTAAATTGATAACATGTAACTAAAATTAATTTAGCATGGAAACGATCAGTCCCATTTAAACTCTACGGAGGCCTATTTAAATTAATTCTAACAAGCTGTTATTAATTTTGCGTGAATGAATAATACTACCGTTTGATATGATTTTTATAAGATCTATTGGTACAGATAATTGACTTAATTTACCACATCAACTCTGCTATTGAAGTATAAGATCCAATGGTACAGACAATTGATGGTCCGGAATTGTTCAACACCCCTTTCCATCATTTAATGAAAAGTGGGAAGAGAATGAACTCAATAGGGTTTAAAGGGAATGTAAAATAACTGATCAGTTTCAAGAAACATGAAATAAATATAGTTCAATAATAAAATATAGATAAAATATGTAACATATATATAAAAGTTAACCGATTTTTTTCGAAGTCATGGAGGATAATTGCCCCTACACCCTCCACTAAACTCATCCTAAGGTTCACTCCCCACTTGATCAGGGTAATGAGAGGTGCTGAACAGTTTTATGCAAGAAGCTCTTATCAGTAATCGTAAAATGCCAGTGCTTTTTTCTGATACTTCTCCACAAGCTCAAGTCATCTTAGAATTTTCTGTTTCGTGCATGGGAAATCGTTCCAAATGAGCCGCAGACTTTGGCTGGTTAAAACGTATTAAACCGAAGTGCAAGTTGCTGGGTTCGAACACCACACGTGCATCTATCACCTGACATTCAACTGATATATCGATCCATCTCCGCTGCAAGATTGACAGGAATGCCGAATTCATTTTGTTGTTTTTCCCTTTCGCCAATTGGATGATCTGCTGTCACCAAAAAGGAAAAATCCAAATGATAAACACAAATTCTCACGGTTTGTACCATCGAAAGAAGTCTTTTTATTGTTGTACCATTCTTTCGGACATTCATATGTATATGTATGTGTACACACACGAACGACAACGTGAATGTTCTCAAACGGAGAATTTTACTTCGACGCAGACGATGCACAATCGTAAATAGAACTAGGAAGGATCGGCGAGCAGCCTTCCCTTCAACACAACTTAGAATTTGCTTCTTTTCACAATGGACACTGACTCGATTTAACACACACATATAGAAGTCGTTTCACACTTTCGAAAATCAATTCCATAAAAGTATAAGTGCGTAGGTTAAGCGCCAAGAGGGTTTCCCAAATGATATTAAGGTCCAGTTAGGCGCATTGGAACCCGGACGGGACCTTCTTGCCGCAGAAGTTGAGGAGGAGGCTGAGGGACACCGGAATGTTCAAGTGGGTGCCCAGAACGTTGGCCTTGATGGCTGTGCAGAGGCAGACGGCGGCCTCGAGGTCAACCAGACCCTCGATGAGGCTGCAGCAGGGGGTCTTGGGCGGGGTCCCAACAACGAGGTGGAGGAGGTTCTTGAGCAGGTTTCCGCATGCGCCGAGCTTGAGGGTGTCCTTGGGGCACGTGGCCTTGTGTGGTGGCGTCGGGCTGGGACTTGGCTTCGGGCTCGGTGGCTTTGGCTTCGGGAAAGGTGGCGGAGGGCAGGGTACGTAGTTGGAGCTGACCAGGGTGAAGAAGAGAAGGTTTAGTAGGATGAGGAGGAGAGGTTTCGAGGCCATGTTTGAGCTGCTTGTTAGGTTGGCAGACTTGGCAATGAGAGCGTGTGTGTATGAGAGATTTGAAGGGAGAGATGTGCGAAGGGTTAGGGATGGAGATTTGGTATTTATAGATACAACACCTGCTTGAGATTGAGAAGCTTGTTAGGAAGCGGGAGATTAGAAATTGGTTGAAATAGTTTTGTATCTCTCGTAAATAAATTTTTAAATTCCAGTTTTGTAAATTGAGAAAATTCGTGATTTGAAGACTATTGTAACCCTTAATGGGCAAACACAACCCAAACTTAGATTAACGAGAACTCATTAGATTTATGAATGTGAGCTACACTGCACACGAACAATGAATGCAATAAACGAACTGTTAACAACTATCCAACAATATATTTCCTCTGTAAATAAAATTTCGAATTCAAGTCTTATAAATAAAGAAAATTCATGTTGGATGAGATTTATCCCCTATGAGAATAACAGGATTCAAACCCAAATTAGCAAATGCCACCGGATTTCTAGATTAAAAAAAACTATTGAATATTGTCAATGTTCTAAAAAAGGACAGACATATATAATTGAGGTTAACGTCCTATTTACGTCGAAGGATGTCGGACACAAAACGACGGGACTACTTACTTTCCTGACTCACAAATAAGGGAACCATGATCAAGAAATATGCAGCTTGAAGTCTTCAAAATGAATTAGTATAGTTAGTATTATTCTCGTCTTGAAATCTAGAATTCTTATATTCGATTTCATCCATAGGATTTCTCGTACCCATTTTATCCCTTTTTTTAATCATTTCTAAATTTATATGTCATTTCTATACCGTGAAAAGAAATATTCAAAATCTCGAGGAGTCTATGGGATTGAGTTCGGATCATCGAATTTACCTATATATCTCTATTCGAATTCCTCCATTTAGACATGGGATAAGTGACACCTTGATGCTTGCCTTCTTAAAATTATAGGAGGTGGCCCATGTTGGCAAGTAGGATAGGAAAATGAAGCACAGATGGCCGTGTATTATGGGAGAAACTCTTCCACCTTACGGGCATATTAGATATCAGTACCGATACGATATTATAAATCAATAAGATTTAAATATTTCTAGGGTTTATGAAAAAAAATTCAAAATGATCAAATTTTGTTAATTTATAGTATCACACCGGTATTATCACGTGATATACTCGTTACGTGAAAGAGTATCGCCTAGTATGGGGGCCGATGAGCCATAGAGATCGTGAAATCTGTGGTCTTGTGCGACGTTTACTTGTCAATCTCACGAATAAAAACAACCCCCACACCACTGTTTTTTCAAAGGTTCCTTGTCCCTTTTTGTGAGGGAATATCTCTTGCCCGACATTCTCTCTAATAATCTTCAACTTGGGGATCCGATGGCCTCAAAAAAAGAAAAATTCCTTCCTTTTTAATTATTTGGGTGGCCGAAATTGTTTCATTTAATTTTTCAACTATAACACAGGTTCATGGATCTATAAAAGTAGGGGGAAAAATGAGAAAAACAAAGTTGTTCATATTATAAGTATTATTATATTACCAAAAAAGAGAATTTTTTTTTTCTTATTTCTCAATGACAGACCAAAATTGAAGAAAGTGTTAGAGGATGGATCTTAGAGGGCGAAATAATATAATTTGATAAAAATATAAATAAAATTAATATATTTTGTACAAGATTTTCCACTTTTTTCCAAATTTATCGAACAATCATTCCACGGGCATTCTCTAAAGCCATTCCTGCGAATATTGAAGGGCTATGTCCCGTATCCGTGATCGCAATCGAGTCAAAATGTGAACTGCTGTGTTAAATTATAGACAAATGCCTGTAAATTGTTTCGGTGGAATACAAGACCAAAATCCAAGTACATTTAAAGTAAATCAGACTCTATAAAGGTGAAGTATAGTGGCTCCAAATAAGATTATAGAAGGATAGTAAATGACAGAGAGGAACTAAGTCAATAGACACTTAGGAGAAATGAAAATATAAAATTAGATAGTCTGTTCACACGTGCTTTTCACTATGCTCCAATAAATTTTTTAAATCCCGCCCCAGTGCTGCGTTGTAAGTGTTGACGCGTCCCATGTGAATGCGAAGTGAATTTACATCTCAGGGCAGTGACAATTCAGTCTTTTGGTCCAGAGCATCATCGGTCGCTGTCGGACTCGTTTTGGAGGGATCAAGAAAAAGGATGATATAGCCCGTGAGATCGAGAGGCAGCCCGGTGGTACAGCTTTGAGAGATCTTCTAAAACCTTCTAAATTCAAATATTCAGAAGTGCATTCCTCGTGGGTGGAGGTTTTATAACCATCGAACCGGTCAAATTCGTCTGACTTATCTGGCACTCGTGGTTTGAGGTTTGAAAGCCATTACGTGTGCCCGATGAGGAGGTGTCGTAACCATCACTAATCAAGACGCATTTCTTATGGGTATAGGCTTTATAGCCTTCGAACCTGTTAGATTTGTCTGACCTATCCAACACTCGTGGCTTGAGGGCCATTGCATGTGTCCCGAAGAAGATGTATCCCAACCACTACTAATCGAGGCGCATTTCTAGTGGATAGAGGCTTTATAGCCCTCGAGCCCATTAGATTTACCTGACTTATCCGACACTCGTGGTTTGAGAACCATTACGTGTGCTCCGAGGAGGAAATGTCGCAACGGAAAGCGTTCGGATATCTCGATTATAAAAAAAAAAAATTGATGATATCTTGTGGGGGAGCCGAATTTGATAAGTTTAATCTCAGCCTTAAATTTGCCCTTTTACGACTTTTTACATTGGAGAAAATTTTAGATAATGACTTTTTAAATAATAAAAATGTGAGGAAAAATCGATTAAAAAATGTGTTTTCTTTAATCTTATGAACGAATTCACTGGCTACCATTTATCTGTGGCCTAACAAATCCACGGGCTAACGATGCCATGCAGTTATTTGTTAAAATTCCAATTATATTTTCCCATGGAAAAAAATTATTTCAATTATTAATTTGTTTTCCTTTTTCTATAAATTTATGGTCAGATATACATTATTCTAAGCAAGATGTTGGACTCGTTAGCTAACTGTTAATCGTGCGGAGATTTTTCGGGTTGAAATTAAGGGGAAGACAATCAAATCTTCAGCCGCAGGCAACGGGATAGCTGTCGAATTTAGATTGATCAGAAATGAGGAGGTACGGTTAATGGAGCTTGGTCCAACCGTGTTTTTTTCAATCTTATATTAAGGAATCTTAAGTTTTATTTGCGTGGGTAAAATTCTCGGTATCTTTTTATTTCACTGTTGCTTCTAATCTCGTGGTACTATGAAACCCGAGATGAGATGGCTCAAGTTACGGAGGCCTGTGGAAGTAGCTTGCTATCTGGGGCAAAGGTAAGGTAATGAGTTCCAGAGATCGAATCCGGCTTGGCCATGGACCGGAATGTTTGATCGGGGTACTAGTGTTCATATTTACAGTAGATGGAGTCTTTGGTTCAGAAAATTCATGGCTCCTGAGAACTAGGAACAGAATGGGTTGGGACCAATGCCGGCCCGTCCCGCACCGCCAAGCGCATGGGTCACGTTTTTACCTACTTCATTGCGGGTCGGGGCAATTTTACCTTCCCCACTGAGAACTGGTATATCACACTTTGAGCGAAGGTAAAACAATGTGAAGATTCCTGGCAAATCAAACACTTGAAAGTCCTATGAAAGTTGATGTACCAGACAGATGCCCACGAATTGAAATGAACTGCATCCCGGGCTGCGACATTCACTAGCAACGCCCACAGGCTTTCTGAATTCTACGTGATGCACGCCGGAAAAAGAGGACAATGCGTATGCACTGTTGAGAAATTTTGCCGGAGAAGCGAAAATTAAGCAGACTTCCGGCAAACAAATGAGATTAAGGAGTGCATGATGCACCCCATATCCATTACCGCGCAATATCAACCATGGTACTTGGGACTGGTTAGAAGATGACGACCACTACCATATACACATACGGGCGCAGTTCAGGAGCAATGCAGGCAATTCACAGCAACTATGAAATGCCCGCGAACATTTCGATGCTCATTTTGAATATCAGGAAGTTATTGAAACTTTCTGAGTCCTGAAAATACAGTTGAATTAGCAGAGACAAGAATGTTGCAGCGCCATAGGCCTTGTCAGTTTGGAATGTCTGCTGCAACAGATACCTTGTGTTCGTATCATTCTTGACGGTGTACTACCAGTAGCTAGTACCATTGAAGTAGGTTATGCTTATGAGGTGTAAAAATGCACGAAGAGTTTCACCTTCTCAAATGTAAGCTGTGAAGACAACAGACCATACAATACATATCGAAGACATTTCACGAATCTCAACTTGCGCTGTGGGTGTCCATTGCCAATATGTCCCGAGCTTGATGGACAACTCCACAGCACACTGGAAAAGCTTTAGCCATAACTAAAGTTGTAAAGATAAAAAAAGGTAAGACATCAAGGGCATCCCTTTCTTTCTATCTATGCACACTTGAATCCATAGGGCACCTGCTTCCCACAATAGTTCAGGAGCAAACTGAGTGATACAGGAACGTTGAGGTTGATCCCGAGGATGTTTGCTTTGATGGCAGTGCAGAGGCAAGCGGCGGCCTCGAGATCCGCCAGCCCTGAGAGCAGGCTGCAGCAGGGAGTCTTAGGAGGTGTCCCCACGACCAAGTGGACCAAACCGTTCAACACATTCGCGCACACTCCTAACTTAAGGGCATCCCTTGGGCAAACCGGCACAGCAGGCTGGGAGTGGCCTGGGACTCTCGGGATCTTGGGTGGGAAATTGGCTCGGGAGGAGGGTACGTGAGTAGAGCAGACTAGAGAAGAGAGGAGGAGGTTGAGGGAGATGAGGAGTGCAGTTGATCCTAGAGACTTGGAAGTCATGGCTTCAACTTGACAATGGAGTTTGAGGTCTCTGGTGGGTTTACGAGGAATGGGAGTGATGAAGAAGATGAGGGGGATGAGAAGGACTTTATAGCTGGGGAGTGTTGGAGTATACTTTCTCACATATTTTCTGTTTTTTCTTTACTTTTTTTCAGTTATAAAAGATATCTGTAAGTTTTAGAAAAAATATATGAATCAGAAGAGATAAAGCAGCTTGGAGAATCTCATTGATGAGATTGAAATGAGATCTCTTAGTCTAAATATCACTGCATCAAATCATGTTTCTCATGTACGAAATGATATTAGAGGAACAGGGTTGGGAAGGTTGATTAGATTGAACCGTGAAGGACAACCTGGCAATGACAAATGGGCAGATGAACACCGGTGCTAGGATTCATGGGTAATTTGGAGTGATCCCCAATGAAATGACTAAATGTCCATCTGCCTTTCAAACAGGCAACAGCAAGCACAGTCAATTATTATAACATGACCGAGTAATACAAATATTTGAACAACCAAAAACTGCACTCAACCTCAGATCCTGCTTGCTACATCCATGTAAGTTATCATCGATCTGTGATCAAGAATGGCAGCTCCTTGCTCGCCGGTCCAGTGCCCTCATGAGCAAGGAACGGTACATGAAAACTAAGGAACCATCTGCAGACCGTTCCATCAATGATACCCATAACATTACTCAAGAGCCAGCCAGTCAATAGCAGGAAACAACGCCTAATAAGACACAGTATAAAGATGCAAAAGGGGGATTTAAAATGGCAGGTAAAACAGAGATCAGACCTGCTCGGCAATTAAAGAATTGAAGTTCATTTAGAGACAAATTGGCCGTGACCCACACGGTTTTGCTACCCAGGCCCAACACATGAACAAGATGCCAAATCCCCCCTCATTTCCTAACCAGGAATGGCATCCTATGCATTTCTGCTAATGCAAACAACTCAAACAGCAATAATGATCTTATCAGAGGAAATGCTGCTAAAAGTTACTGCGAATATATCACGGGACCATGTGCTGATGAATCTTTACCAGTGAGAGTTTAAAAACGAAAGAATATTTCTGCAAGGTGTCACACCTGGGCTCACACCGACACTCAAATATAAGGTATCTTCTCACAGTGGATGCACTCATTGATCGGGGCAGAGAAGTACACAGTGGAACAAACCGATAAGCAGTAGTGAACTCTCAGATGGTCCAACAGTGCTGCAATTGCCATTTCTTTTCACTACCGAAAGTTTCAAGATCAGACACTACACTCACACGAGAACTTACTGAAGTGATGTATTGAAGGAATTGCAGAGGATATCTGAGAGCTCCGCAACTACAGGCCACGGTGATGCCATGAACCCTGGAGCTCCACCAAGTCGGACCAGAGCTTCAGAGCGATTGCTGAACTTGACAAAAACAAAAAGGATGCATTGGAACTCAGACAGAACCCGAATTGCTCAAAAGAAAATTCTTCAGATAAAAACACTCCCCAGCACAAACACTATAATGCCCGGTTGGTCCAATGAGAATCATATACAACACTAAACAAAATTCTCCAAATTTTGCCGGCGGTAGGTGATGCTACGGAAAAAAGAGCCACGTTACACTGCACCAGGCCAAGCTCGGAACTCTCCCAGCAAAGACAATCGAATAGTAGAAGATATGATTGACGATATGTTCGAGACAAGGGAATAGAAACATTTATATTGGACTTGTGTTCTTGGAGATTATATTCACTGTACATGATATGATCATCCAATTCTCCATGGACATGCATCACGATTGGCAAATGGAAATACTAAGAGAGCACCAAGTTTGATGAGCAAGAACTTCTAAGATCACACGGGAAGTGATTTATCAATGGATGACCCTTAACACCCAAATGTGTTCTCTCCGCTGTACGTGACGTAAAGAAACCCATCTTCATCCTTTTTCTCCTCATATATCGCAGACATGATTGCCCCTGCAAAAGATAGTAAGCATCATGGTGTGATATTGGCTTCTCTGTTGAGCTTGAACAAGTGTGAGGTAAACTATGATGGATCTGGGTAAAACTCAAAGAGATCATGTGCTTAAGAGTTTCTTCAAGAAAGGAAATGATGGGGGGAGAGGAAAGGAAGATCGGGTGAAGGGACATCCCAAGGAGAGGACCTAGGTTCTATTACAATCAAATCCCAAAACATTCCACTTTCATCTATCCTTTTCTTCTTCATTAACTATATTTGAATGAATTGTGAGTATTTTATGGCCCATCAAACAGGCCCCAAATGATGGAAGGTCCATTTAAATTTGCAGAATAAGTGGTAGATACCTGTTGGTGGGAGAACATTGTCCACGAAAATGAAAATGGCTTTTTCTGCACTGAGTTTGATCCTTTTGCGAATGACATATACGAACTGTCCTACAGTGAGGTCAGCAGGGACAAGGTACCTGAAAATCGTTCCTTCCAGTAAGATAACTAGGATGAAATGAAGCATCTCCCAAACCATTAACCAACCCAAGACAAAAATATGTTGCCAAGCTAGCAAGTACAGATTAGGATACGACAGTATAGCTAGCAGATTAGTGAATATCAATGCAGAGTCTAAATATACTTCTGTTCAGACTTTTAAGTAACATTTCTTTGATAAGACTCTACTCTGTATTATATATACATTGCAAGCAAAGATAATATAAAGAAGCAGGTGGCCATGTGCAGAGATTTGACATTGAGTGAAGCAAAAGCACAACTCACTTCTTCTTGTCGATGTTTGGGATATCACTTCTCTCAGCTTTCTCCACAATGACCTTAAAATTGTATCACCAAAAATAGGTCAGGTAAGAAAATCGAGTGATGTATATGAATATGGCACCTTTATCTCACCCAAAAGCTTTAAGCTCAGACAGGAAAAAAGCTAAATAAAATTTCAGTGAAGTCCACTCCAAAGAAATCATGAGCGGTGGCACTGATTGAGCTCTTGAAATAGATCAGACAGGTAATACAACTCTATGCAAAAGTAATTGTTAAAAGAAAGTTTCCAGACAAACAAGTGGCTGGGAAGGCAGGATGAAAAGCAAGTGAAAAGCATGAGTTTACAATAATGAAACAGCCTCAGACACAGCACTGCTTCCGGACTTCTCAGAGACTATTTGGACTTTCTAAAAAGAAGCTTTTAGGTCACTTTAATCAGTTTGCTCTAGAGAGTTCAAGATTTATAACTTGCTCAAAAGTTTTTGAGGAAGCCAAATTAGAATGAAACACAATACCCACAATGACTTTTTCTAAAATAAATTACCCTCAAAACAAACAGATTGTAACAATATACAAAGGAAAGTTAAACTTGTCCTTACAGGAATCCGGTCTGGGTACTTCTCCCTGATCCTCGCAGCCTCTGCCCGTCTCTTCTCTGCATAAGGCAGAATCATCAGGCAAGGCAACAACCGTCAAACTCATTAGCATTATCTAATAAAACAGAGAAGTGCATCAGTGCGACAGAAAAACATACCGAGACCATGCTCCTGCTTGAAATAACTCTTTGCCATTCCACCTGATGTTTCAAAAGAACTAATCAGAACTCGAGCTTTTAATGAAGAAAAATGCCAAGTACTCCTGTTTATCCCTCCAAGAAACAAGGAAAGAGTGTTGTGTAAGAGGATAAAATTCAAATCAACTACTATAGGAACGCCAACCAATTGCTTGCTATGCCATTGCAGTCATGTTCACATCAGCCTTTCAGTCCGAAAGCACGTGATGATACAGAATACTTGAAATAATTGGCAATTTCTCGCCGAAAGGACGTTAAATACATCAAACAGAAAGTGTCAATTCAAAAAAAAAAACTTTTTTTTAAAATCAACAATCAAGGTTCCCTACTGGGGCTCCGCATGATTTCCTGTTCCATCTAAAGTTGAAATTAGCAGATAACCTGGAAAATCCAGACAAATCATGTATTTTGCAGAATCTAGAAACAGCACCCTCCGAGGTCAATAACCCGCACAACAGTATGATCGCTCAAAAGTTCTCAACTTTTTGAAGAAAAAAACATAATTGAAAGGGTAAGGAAATAGCGCGGCAACTTAAGACAAGAATCCAATCAGACTGACTGATTGATCGAAATGAACACCAGGATAGGATCAAAAGGCCTCACTAATTGAGCAACAAAGAACAGAAATCAAACCTCGATAGGACCCAGAAGATGAGAATAGATGAAAGGAGGCAGAGATATCTTTTTGGGAGAGAAGAACACCCCTTAAAGCTGTTGGGTTCGGCAGGCGAGGATAACGGAGATTGCGCAGCTCTTCTTGCTTTGCTGTTACAACTGCTGTTGTTTATCCATTTTATAATTACTGTTCCACGGAAAAATAGAAAAAGGATTTAATAATTATTAGGCAACCAATATTTATTTCAATTTGATCCCTGAATTCACTTTATAACTCAAGTTTACTCCGTACTGCTTCAGTAGACTCCTTTTCCATTGGTAACATTCGTCAGTAGCACCGATTCAAATATATTTCCAAACATGGTATGGATTATGTAAGATTAGTAATTTAACAGTTGTTGACGCTTTACGGTGCTAATATATTTAGAACATATAGAATCAGAACTGATGGCTTGCGAACCTGAGCAATTAGCCAAGTGAACTTCCACGATGTTTTATCATCAGTCATCTAATAAACTTCAGGGATGAAATTAAAAAAAAAAAAAAGTAAACATACGGGGCAACTCTCGAGCTGTGAAGTGAAATTTGGGGGCAAAATTACAAGGGAAAGGCCGGGTCAACTATCCAGTGCCTTGAGGACTCCGTGGCATCGATCTGCGCCGTCCGTGGGCAGAACGGCTCTCTTGAAACAGAATCATTTGAGACCGTAAGGTAGGAGGCCAGAGGGAGCGATGGACGGCAATGATTGGTTTGACCCCGAAACTGCGAGGGATGTGATCTGCAAATCCAAGTATACAGGACGAGATAGCGTGCATTGAAAAATTTCCCGTGTGAGGATAAATAAGATTATTCTTGAATCCCCGGCAAACCTTCTATCTTACTTACCGGCAACTTTCCGGAGCAGGTAGATGCACTGTCGGACACGAGATCATCTCGCATGCATATATTACGCATTCCTAAAATTTTTAAATTTAATTTAATTTATTTATAATACTATATTAATAGTAATACAATATATATATATATATATATATTATATGCAAGACCGTATCGTTGGATGCGGTTCAATTGTGTTATTAGTCTTTTTTGTCCTTTTCCTGTTACTTTCACAATCGACAATTGAACTCAACATGGTGAAGAAAGGGCCCCCGGCTAGGATAAAATCATTGGGTCAATCCAGGGGAATTCGCTTTCCGAAATCCCGCACATTAACTCCCTCTAGAATATCGCTGAAAATTCCGTCTATTAATTCCTTCTTGAGTATCGCCCCCAATCAAGGCTTCCGGACAATCAGGTAATATCATAATAATAGCATGAACAAATGATAATCGTGATTGGGGATGTGATTTTTCAATCGTATAATGGTAATGATTCACGCGATAGGGCGAAAGCTCTTACAAGTAAATTGAATATTGAAGGGAAAAAAACAAGTCGAATGGATCTGTTCTTCCCCACGTAAGAGCTTTAACAATTAATTCAAACCCGAGCATGAAATACTCGACTGCGATGCTATTCCTTACCTTAAAATTTAATAAACTTGAAGGAACTTGATCTTCAGTAATCCGTGGATAATCTCCAGCATTGCCTGACCCGAAGTCATCCCTCTACCGACACTTCCGTAAGTTGTATTGGGAATTGCAACGTCACTGGTGTAGGATGACTGAATAGTAACTACAGTGTACTCTGTGACCATCTCCTAGTTGCAAACTCGTTGAACACTTTCTCGGGCATCAGATCATCTGTCAATTCCAACATGTTCTGAAAATCGCCACCTCTCCCTCTCAGAACCTCCGGATTTCAGTTAGGATTTTGAAGGAGGCAGCTTAATCTGATGGAGATTTCGGATTCCAATTCTCAGAAGCTATTGCAACTTCCAAAGGTCTCAGAGTAGCTGCAATTACGCTGGAAGATTGAACTTATACAGGAACAAGGTCTACGCACAGTAACCTCTTCCTAGATAAATTCAGAAGCTATCACTCTTCGACGAAATTTTATTTCCGATTGCAAGTTAACAGGTCACTCAACGACATCAGACACACAGAGCAAAGACAACATTCATTTTCTCACTCGATGTTGACCTGGAAGACATCCTTCCTCTCCTCCTCCTTCACCTTAGGCACAACCACCCTCAGCACCCCGTTCTTCATCTCAGCCTTGATCTCCTTGAGATTGTACAGCTTCTCCGGCAGGTCGAGCCTGCTGGAGTACCTCCTCTGACTCTCCTTATCCTCCGACTCCTTCCCGCCTTCGCCTTTGATGATGAGTGTGTTCTGCTCCACCGAGAGCTTCACATCCTCTTTCCCCAGCCCTGGCATGTCCATCCGCACGAACAAGGCATCGCTGTCCTCCTTCACGTCCCAAGACCTCCTCGATCCTCCTCCAACCGGGCGAGAAGCGAGGAACGGGTTCTCCATGAACTGGTCCATCATGTTCAGGACCTGGCTGAGGCTCCTTGTCGGAGAGAAGGGATCGAACACATCTGCAACCGAGCCACAACCCAAAATTAGTACCAGAGCATCGCTGATCCTAGAATACGAAATTCCTGATCAGAACCGACTTATTAAGCTCATGGACTGCTGAATTTAGTCTTGCAATTACGCATCTAATCATGAGCAAGGTCCTGATGCACTGGGCAAAGAGTTCCTACATCAGACGCTGGCAGATCACGGAAGGAGATATAGCTCGTGAAACAACTACCTGAGAAGAAGCTCGGTTCCCGGCGACGGGAAACAGTGCGATCAGAGCGGCGGTCGACATCGATATCACGCTCATACTCGTCCTCGGGTCTCTTCAGCTGAGCGCTGGTATTGAACGAGCGCACCACAGCGGGAGCAGCGGCACCTGAGCGGACGCGACTGCTGACCCGAGACACGAGAGAAGATGCCACTCGCCGTAGAGCGACCGATGACGCCATAGCAGTTGGAGCTTGCGAGTCGCGAGTCGGGAGCGAGTTTGATCGATGCTTTAACCAATGTTTGACGGGGAAAGAAGGAGACGGCTGGAATTAATAAATAGGGGGTGGGCATGCTTGGGGAAGGGGAAAGCGAGAAGGGAGGCGAAAACTGGAGATTAGTCTAGAAGCAGATGGAAAGTTCCAGACATCGATGATGAAGAGGAGAACAGAATATATGTAAGCTGAAAAAAGTCAACTTTCATATTTTTTTCTCAAATAAAAAATAAGCATAAAGACTGTACCAAATTGGAAGTTGTGGCAAAGAATTTGTGTAATTTTTCTATGACGAGTTCAATTTGGGAACCATCAAAATGGCAAAATCCCCATCTCTAAACTCTGCATAACTAAATTTTCACTAATATCATTGACAAGGATGGATTTATGGGACATAGGAGCAATTGCCCCTGCTTCAGAAAATTTTAAAAAATTTTATTAAATTTATTTTTTTAATGAATTACCTACCCTAATTCGCCCTCCTAAAACTGATCGATTAATTCTCTACTGACTTTCGCCCCCAATTGGGACTTCTAGATCCATACCGATCGTTAACTTTCGCTCCATGGATTCTCGAGCTGAAGGGTCCACGGAACAAAATGAAATATCCAAAAGCCGAGATGCTCGCAAAATAAAGCAAAGCTAAACCTCCATGAAACGAAATGAATACGATTGAACGTTGGATGAACGCTTGCACGCGGGTTCTCCAAAACTCTCGAACTTTCCAGGAGATGAATGTACTGGAATATCGGACTTCTGATTGGAGGGATCAGCGGGAGAGAACCATGATTAAGAATGAAATACCATATTCGAGGATAAATTGTTGTGTGAACTATTGATGTATCTCTTACACAATTCATTCATCAAATACATGTTATTATCATGCCAAATAAAAGTTTATATAATTAACGTGTTCTTCTTCTCTGTACACCAACACCAAGCACCTGTAGCCGAAACCTTTACGGATTCTAACCATTTTCTTAATTTCTTGCCAGAATCCTACCCGATCTTCAGCGTGTTCTCTACCCAAATCTACCATATCAGCAAACAAGGTTATTGTCAGTCTTGAATCCACACGATACCTAGCGGTTTCTCGAAAATATGACATGGGAGATAGCATTAAGCACAGCTCCATTCGTTGTCCCACCTGGGTTCGGTGCCATTCTGCGTCCAGCAACAGAAGAATTCCTCCGCTCTCGGATACAGACCAGCCTGAAGAATCATCACCTACCCAAAGTCTTCAATCAATGTGCACAGCCAAAAAGACTCCTAGAGCCAAATTTAATCTAAAACAGTAGAAGGGAATGGATCTTCCCCGAGTTCGTGATGAGGAGCGCAACCCGACACAACAGTCATCACTGTCCGAAATTCAAGCATTTACATACGGCGTAGCAACTAGACAATGTGCACCTTTTGATCGACGTGTTCTGATCTTACAAGGAAAGCAAACATCACAACAAGCACCACTCGTTAATCCTATCCATCTCTCTGGATCATGTCTTCTTCATGAGGAACCCAAGTAGAATGCCGAGGACGCCAACGATGACTACAAACACAAGCGAGACACCGCCTTGTTTTTGGTTTAGTCCACGCCTCAGCAATTCCTACACATCACGAGTTTCACGTCAAAAGGAAAACAACCCACGAAAACTAGATGCCAGATGGAAGACAGCACACTGGTAGAAAGAACTAATGGAAATCTCACACTATTAAAGGATAATACAGAAAACCTAAGTGCATGGTTCAGTTTCATGCGTAGATTTAGGCCAAAAAAGCAGATTCCAGAATATATTGAACATGAACAAGAATGTGTCTAAAAGAAGAAATAAAGAGAAAGACTGCATAAACAATAAACACAGCAACATAACTCCTTACCACTTCCTGGCGAAGCTTGTTAGTTTGTTGAATTGCACTGTTTTTCTCCTCCATCAACTTGACTATGAGAGCTCTTGTCTGCAAAAGTCACCAAATTAAGACATAAATGTTAAGCTGGCAAAGGTTGCTAAATGGGGGTCAACGGCTGTTATTAGCTGATCCTACCAAGCAGGCATCGATAATGAGCATTAAACAGAGAAACCAAGCCAAATTGTCCAATTGAGAAATCATTTGAAGGAAAAAAAAGAAGGAAATGTAGAAATCAAAAGGAAATGATAGTGAACGACGCAGAGAATCAGTTTCATTAAGGAAATCAGTAGACGCAGAGCATCATTATAAACTGAAGTTTCTCATATTCCATACATTTTATTTCAAGGCCCAGTGCCGTCTGATCTAGATCCCCATCTGAACTAAATTAAAAGGATTTAAAAACATGCTTCTTCAAGTCCTTCTTCTCCACAAGAACAGGCCAGCTTTCTTTCTTTTCATTTTCACAAGTAGGCAATGTAAAAGGTATGAAAGAGGAACATTCATACCTCAAAAGATTCATCTTGAGAATCCAGGAGCGACTGTTGAACCTGCTGTTTCCCACAACCATATCAAACTTTCGATTCTACATTTCATTCATAAATAAGCCTATCCAATAATCTGCCGTCTAAATATAAAAATGCACTTCTCAGGTACTAAACCGGGGTACCTCAGCACCATTCGGACTACCATTTTCTAACACAGAATCCCTTGGGGGAGACCCTTCTTCCGACCCTTCCCGAACCGGAGATGGGGGTCGTGGTGGCGGGACATAGACAACTCGCAATTTGAACTCCTCCACCGCATTTCCAGACTCCTTGTTGAACTGGACCATTCAAAATTAACAAGTCATTTCAAGGATGTGGCATCAGGTTCCACATGTTGCAAGAATAACCCAACAGTAGCAATAACTAAAGACATTAAGTGCTCGAAATCTGCTGAAATGAAAGGATGGATTCTTCAAAAAAAGAAAACACAAAGGTTTAAATTCTAATTCAGTGGAAACCAGTAAATATGTTAAGCAGGTTTCAACCCATTTAAAGATTATGTGATTGATAGCTAAATTAGCCTCTAGATTCCTCTCCTGCGCATCTCTCTCTTCCTCTCCTGCATATCTCTCTCTTCCTCCTCTTTCTCTTCCACCTAACCCCCTTTCTTCTTTGCGGCTATCTTTTAAGATTCGATATGTCCGCATTTTAACAGACAAGCCATCATGTAGATACCATTTCTGCAGTTATGTCTTTTGGAGTCATGCCATCATTTGCTTTCACACTCTGGAGGAGAAACTTGTCCTTGCACTGCATATCTGGAGGAGCTTCTTTCTGTGCTTGCATTGTAACTAGATCATGTAAACAAGAATTAACCTATCAGTAAATTAGAACAAGGAACCAAGACAGGTCAGAGAAACTATGCAAACAGAAACACTGCTACAAGTACCAATGACATCACAAGTTGACCGTGGCATGACAATTCCCGTGTTTGGACGAACACAGTACTTCTTTGGGTTGGTTGTTTTCACCTGAAAACAATCAAATACTTCAATCGACAGAACATGCAATAGCACATATAAACCTGAATACTTGTTATCTAGTTTCCAAAATCAGGATAAGGTTAAATAGGTAGGATAAAAACTATAATAGTGAAAAAAAAAAAAAGGGTTAGCTGCCTTTGTTTACGCACACTCAGAAACCGAACAGTAAGGTTCCGTGTGCCATTTCCAGTTTTCTCCCTTCATATCTAAAGAAAGGGACTCCATAAGCCTTCTTCTGTTGTCTGAAAAGAATTACTAAGAGTCCAATCCAAGTACAATTGCTTCACGTTACTCTGCCCTCGTCAAGAGATAAGATCGCAGAATCAGAGACATGGTCCAATACCAAATGGCGCCTAAATTTTACTAATTTAGCCCATCTTCCAGGCAAAAAGGCTCCTTTTGGTTGGAAAAAGATACGATATTTGATCGATTAGCTCAAACTCACACATGTAGTAATCGAAGATCAAACAATCGTTACCTTGAAAGCGACACAGTGGTCGGTCTTATTGGACAATTGAAGTGCACAAGAGATCTGCTTCTTCAGCTCAACTAATCAAGGACCCAAAAACAGAACAGAAGCATCGAGAGCAGAACCAATTAGAGGGGGTAAGCCACCCAAAGACGAGAAACGAGGATTGGAACGATACCCACAAGGAAATTTGAGCTCCAGAGGCTCGATGTCGAGCAGCTCTCCCGTGCTCATCTCGGAGCAGTACCTTCAACCAAAAAGAACAGTGAGAAATCGGAGACGACGGTAGGAGCAGAAAGCAGGTGCAAGCTTGAGGGATCTGATCTGATCCTGTGGCGAGGAGATCGAAGAGAGAGTTCGGGGTTGGTTGGATGCCGGGGGGAATGAAATCGGGACGATGTCGAATGTTGTTGCTTTCCCTTTTCTGGTCCTCTTATCCAAAGCCAGAGCTCAAAGTGTAAATGAAAGAAACTATTTTTTTCTGCTCAAGGAAAGAAACTCCCGTAGAAGTACTTAGACGCTGCTGGTAGGATAGCCATAATCACAGACCTCCTAACTTCGACTTTAATTGGTGTATTCTTTTGAGGATGAGAATTTTATATAATTCTCGATTTTGTTAAATTTATTTAAATTATACAGCACATGTAATTTATGGGTTATTGAGTATACCTAAGATGAAGATGTCACAATTCACGCTAATCAAACTTGAAAAGTGTCTAGTTACCTCGATTATTAAAAAAAAAAAAACTTAGATGGATGGAAGTATAAATAGAGGTACCAAAGACAAGTCAATGAAAAATATTAATTAAATTATAAAATATAAATGCTAATTTTTTAATATAATTGTATTTTACTTGCTTAAATTTATTTTCCTTATTTTATTTAGTGTACTGAGCACCATCTAATAATAAGGCCTTGACATCTAATAATTACGCAGTACAAGTTACGGGTTTGAGCTAACTTTTCCACTTTCAATAAAATCTTCCTTCTCGATCTGACTTGGGATCCGGTAGCTTCAAGGGATCCTCATCATATTTGACTTTCTCGTGCGTTTCAAGATTTATACAAGCTAGCTCAAGATCGATACGATGCTTTATTACAGTAGGTGTCAACCAATACAAGGTGGTATCGCTTTGTTACCAAGCATTACATCGAGGAAGAAAAGGACTTCCCACCAGGGATCTTGGAACCATATGAGAAGATCATCAATCCGCAATATGGAATGAACCACAAGTATGGAGATCCCATGGACGCTGGACACCGGGATCGCAGTCTGGGATTATGGTCTATACGACGCCTCGTTATACTGGGTTTCAACTGGTCCAACAGGGCTGCATTATTCGGAGCAAAAACAAAGGCCTGTCACAAGTAAGAGCACCCAGAAGCAGAAATTTTATTCTCTGAGATGCTGTCGGGTAAGAACGAATGAAGTTGATGGGCGGAGACAGGATGAATGCCAAGGAGTTCCTGGAGATTTGCGGCTGCAACCAAATCGAACAGAGGAGCAGTGCTTAAATGAATGGGGAATTCCATCGTCACGAGCATCTCCACATAGGAAGCAGTCCAGAGCACGGGACGAAATGAACAGGCAAGCAAGGAGTTTCACGAGCAGCGTAGCACTCCACCGCCTCCACAAAGACGCCATCAGATAGGGGAGGAGCGGAGGGCCATTAATTCGATACTTGATCGTACCTCTATGGTGGATTTTGGTTCGAAACCAGCGTCTTGCTGATCACCATCTGTTAATTTCCTTCTCGTTTCTCCTCATTAAAGCTTTCCCATTAAGCGGTCTCTTCCTTTTCCCTTCCTGCACGAAAGATTGTATCATTTCCAGCTTCGGGGCTTAACCTCGAGAGCTCGAATCCTTTTCCCCCATTGTTAGACGAGCTCGAGTCCTTTCCATCCCTGCAAGATTGAACCCTCTGCACCATCTCAATCATCTTTTGCAGCGCTTACTGTTCAATTCCGAGGGCCATCGCATAATTCCAGATTTGACGGCCTTCCATCCGACTCGAATTACATTGCACACAATTCGTTCACCCATCACTTCTTTCACCAAACGCGAAACATTCTATTTCGTGCTAACCTTGTAAGCAAAGAATATGCTTTGCTTCCTTTCTAAATGCTTTACACTGTGAACAAACTATAAAATTAATATTGGAAACGAGTCTTACTAGTAGGACCAAAATACTTCGATTGACGATCATTTTTTTAATTTGACTTCCAAATACCAATAAAGTACACTGAAAGGGAATCGAAAAAATATTTCTAGCACAATAGCTAATTGATGGATAGTGTAACGACTGAACCTGGAAAATTACCATAGCAGGCAGCAAGCAGCCTTTTATGAGCATAAAAAAACATGGAAGTAAGAAGCGTAAGTGTCATTCACTTGGGCAGTAATTTCTCATTTATATGATACAAATGCTCTTCAGTTTTTGCAGCATAAAGAATGGGAAGGAAACTATCGAAATTATTTACATATATTTTTTATGATTTATTGTAAATGTCAAATAAAAAAAAAAGGGGAATAACCAATTGCAAGAAAAATTGAAGTGCAAATCCAAATATTCCAATTATTTCCCCGTATAATTACCTCTGTTGGCACTCCCCCATTACCATGTACAGTATCTCCGCACGTGCGGCCCCCATCTTGACCTTCAAAACCTCGGACAGAGGCTTTGACCCGTGGAGAAAGTCAACGCCGGCGCTGTCTAAGGCTGTCCCAGAGGGAAGAGCAGTGTCGCCGGGCGAACCCGATCCGTCTCTTCTCCAGGTCATAGACCACCTCAAAGCCCTGCTGCTGGTAGTTCCCGAGGATCGCCCCTGGCCCGCCATCCAGGTCAGCCTCGTCCCCGCCGTTCATCACCATCAAGCACCCCACTGCTGCCCTCCGCCTCCCCGCTCCGCCGCTACCGTCGACGAACTCGTAGAAGTAGTTGGCACTGGGCAGTAGCACCGTACTGGAATTGTCGCCATGCCCGGCGAAATGCAGTGCCAGTGTCGGCACGCCCGATTTACCCACTGTGTCGTCCATGTAATAGCACGGGGAGAGCCCCGTCTGGGCCTCGATCTGCTTGGCCCTCTTATGGACTTGCTGAAGTTGGCAGTCGAACTCGGCCACCACCGAGTTGTACAGAGCCGCTGGTAGCATGGTGAAGGTAGTCCCCGAGTCCACCACCATCCCTCCATTCCCCTTCCCATTTACTTCCTTCAAGAACCTCGGCGCCGGAATACTCTTCTTCCCGACGGAGATTCCGACCAGCCCGACGGAGTAGAAGTACGGGTGTCTGGGGTTGTCGAGCATCGGAGTGAACACGAACTCACCACCGCCTCCCCTGTTCGAGCCAGAGCTTTTCTCTTTGGACTTGGAGCGGCCTAGAATGAGCGGGCTGGGCCGGTGGATACGGTCTTTGTCGAAGGAGTGCGAGACTAGACAGTACGAGAATTGATTGCCCAACTGTGGAGAGAGCCTCGAGAGCTGGGCTGGCAAGGAGAGTAATCCACGGCCGAAACCGGCCACCCCGACGGGCTCACCGAGGGCAGAGTGGGCGCATCCGAAGGTGAAGTTTGGGAGGACGAGCTGTGGAGAGGACATTGGTATGGAAACTGTGTAGCGGCGGAGGCTGGCGGTGAAGCTGCCATCGCCATAGGCATAGTAGAAGGGCGGGCAGGGGTAGGAGGCGCAGTCAGAGGTCTCGATGAGGTCCAGAGGGCAGCGGGCAATCGCACAGAGGTCGGAGGAGGAGAGTGAGGCGGAGGAGTGGGCGGCTGAGCAGAAGGAGGACTGGCAGGAAACTGCGGATGCGGAAGAGGAGAGGTTGAGGGTGGCGGGCTCCGGCTTTGGCTTGCCGTCGCAGAGGATGCAGGTGAAGGGGGAGCAGGGGAACCAGACGAGGTCGCTACCGGTGTCCATGTACAAGGAGATGGACTGGGGAGGTCGGGAGGCTATGGTGAGCGAGAGAGAGTAGTCGCTGCCCGGCGAGAGAGGGAGGGAGACCAGCGGCTGGGAGAGGTGGCGGTGTTGGTGGTGGCGGCGGAAGCGGGCGGCGGAGCGGGCAGAGGTAGACTTCAGAAGATGTTGGGTGTGGTTGAATTGAGCTCCGGCGACGGCGAGCGAGTGAGTCAGGGGGAGGAGCAGGACCTCGGCGTATAAAGCAGGGATAGGGAAGCATGCAAAGAGGAGGACTAGGAAGAGAGACGAGGCCATGGACTCGGAATTGAATGGAGAACAGAGGAAGGAGTGGAAATTGGGAATCCTTTCCATTCCTCGTTTTTCTCCTATTCTTGTCTTCTGGGTTTACATTTATGAGTGAAGTTAACGTTCATGGAGGTGCTTGTGTAACTATGTTTGTATAGGGAGCAGGAGAAGACGACGAAGACAGAAGATGAAGATGATGAAGAAGAAGAAAGGAAGCTTCTGGTTTTTTGAGTTGTGTATGGTGGGAGCAGCCGCAGGCTTATCAGAGGGAGGGGCATCAAATCTTACACACTCCAGCTTAAGCAACTTATCATTTCTTGATCCATTTTTAAACTTTCAAGATACCGTTCTAGGGAAAGTCTTGTATGTAATAGATATATCATATAATAGTACTTACGTGTTATCATAAATTAATTAGATTTAATTATTTTTATAGTTATTTTTAAAATTGTTAGGATTTTATAAAAGATTCTAAAATAATAAAATTATTTTAATTTATGATATCATATAAATATTACCACATAATATATTAATTATACAGAAAACGGTCTCCTTTTTAAAACTAGGCAACGTGTACTTGAAGAAGTATTTAAAGTTTTCTTACCAAATGCTGATTCTCTGCTTTATCATTGGAAAAAAGTTTTACTATTTACATGATACATATAACTCGATAATAAATGATAAATTTTATATGTTAAATATAATGGATTATTGATTTTATAAGAGGATATCGAGATTTTGATGTGACGATAGATATTGCAATGATTTATAAAGAATCCGAATTATATTCAACCAAAAGTTCAAACCGATTGGTGAATTAACTTTTTTAAAAATATTTGGTTTTTAAATGAGCAGAAACAATATCTCCACAAATATGACTCTGTTCCACTTTTATTTTTCCCATGCCTCCTAGGTCCGCATCTCACTTTTATAACGAACCGATGAATTAAAGTTCAAATAAGTTAATATTTCTCCATCAAGAATGAAAATTTAGGTCTGCCCAGTGGGATCCGACCAGACCCGGTTAAGATGGTTCATGACCCGGCTCCTGCTGGTCAAGTTGTGCCTAGATCTGACCTATGACTCAATTAGTCCCACCCTAACATGTTATATGATATGTTATTATATTATGTAATTATATATTTTAAAATTAATTTTTTATTTAATTTACTAGTACACTTATTGTTAATCAATATGAGTAAATCAAGTCGAAAATGGACCCATCGTGTTGAACCAGCCAAGCACGTATCGACCTGTCAATGGTGCGAGGTAGGTCCGGGCCATCAATAACCCATCCCATCCTATCAATTGCCATCCCTATTCTCCAAAGAACGCTCGCAGTGCACAGCTGACCAATGACCTTGCCGTCGGCATTAAGTCAAGCGCGTCAACCGAGCTCAAGAGCTGACCCGAGAATAGTCAGTAATTTGAGGCAGCGGCATTATCAATTCCGAGGCTCCATCCGGGGGAGCAAAATGCTGCAAGAAAGTCTGCTTGCTTGCATTGATTAAAAGGATAAAGTGCGGGGCTCCATCCATGCGGTAATACATCCGTCCTTGGCACGACTAAGAGGGATGTATTTTCTCGAAAGATTAATGTACTAGGGATGCTGCTCGACACTTTGCACTCTTCCCGTGATCGACATCTGGGTTGTATTTGTACTAACTTATCCGAGTATATCATCTAACCATTCTATTTTGAGTGGGCTAAAAGATGGGTTCGTATTTAACAGCTATATTACGTGATAATACTCAGGTGGTATTACAAATTAATAGAATTAATTTATTTTTAGATTTTATAAAAAAATTTATAAAATGACTAAATCTCATTGGTCTGCGATATCACGTAAATTCTATCATGTGGAGGCTTTCGAGTTTACGAGCTAATAAGCATGTTCCGGATTCACCAACATCACTTGAAAATGTTTGTAGCGGATGATACAAACAGGTGTTAATTAGACGGGGACCGTATACGTAGGAGTCGGTCATTAATAAAAATGTTGACAGGGGCATGCCTAATTAATCACACAAGATTAATTATGAAAAGTGATTGATAAAACGTCAGCCACCTTTTCAGATCTTAGTTTCCCATTTTACCCTCGTCGATCGCAGTCATCACCAATCGCAAGGCAAAAATGCAACGGCCCTGTCTCCAGCTTGCCTTACAGTTGGAGATGAATAGGATAGAATAGATATTTCCTTCACCTGAGAGGAAAGGAGAATTAAAAGAATGGGATTTAATACACTAATTTAGTTATTAACTTAAAATTAAAATTAGAACATCTTGAATTTCATTTTTACCAGATGAGTTTTTATATTTAGCAAAAAGGAAATGAGATTTTGTGCGTATTTTTATATTCAACCTAACCGGCACGTAAAATGAAGTATCTTGTGATGCATGTCACAGGATAATGATTATCTAATATATTAGTGAGATGGATCACAAATCTCTTGTATTTATGTATATTATATTGATGTATTAAATGTCTTAACATATGTTACATAGTCTACTCGTTATATAAGAAAGAGTCTTATGTGTGATGAGTATATCACATTATAATACTTATATCTTATTCTATAAAATTCTAAAAATAGAAAAAATAATCTTAGAAATAATTAAATTTATTAACTTATAATACTACATAAATACTGTTACGGGATATATCGGTTATGTCCAAAACTTTCTCGTTGTACGGAGGGTGAGGAAAGCTTACCCCTTGACACGTGGCAGTATGAGCTGGAGCGGGCCCACTGCCAAAGCGGCATGTGATGAGGTCTCATGTATAGGCCTGGCACCATTCTCTGATTCAGCCCGGATTCCCGTGATGAACCATCTCTATTCTGCCTCCCGCTCCGAATCTTATCCTGTTATTCTTACGTGTTCGGAAATCAGTAAACGCGAGGCGTTGAACATGATCTTGCAAACCTCCGACATCAGAAAAGTTCCTAAAATCCAGTAGTTAGATCGTTGAGCAGTTTAATCTAACAGCTCATAATATGACAAATCGTAAATATTTTTCACAACTGATATTAAAGTAAAAGCTCCGAATTTGATACATATTAGTAGGATTTCAGTGCCGTTTCTTTTATAATAGTCAAAATCTGAAAGGTTTGTGTGTTGCAAAATTTCCATGTAATTAACACCAAAAAGAGATTTTTTTTTTCAATCGACATAAAGGAGCTCCACGAAACTAAAGAAAACTGCAACACGAGAATGAAGGAAAAAGCTGCATGCAACAACTTCAAGTTAAGTAAGTCTGATTAGGCAGCCAATGCACAAGCCAAGCCACAGAATGGAACAACAAACCACCATTACAACCATGCACGAAAGAGACGTCCCTCTCCTCCTCTTTCCTAACCATGCCTATCCACATATTAAAAATCGAGCAAACACAAGATTGGTTGAAGCATTTCTATATCTCTTTTTTTTTTTTTAAAGAAAGTCTTGGATCTGAATCTCGTGAACAGAGAAAGCCTACTGGGCTTCGACATATACTCGTCACAACCCATCGGATTCTCTCATTCTAGTGGTACGCGTCGAAAAAATAAATTCCATCGAACAATTGCCAATAAAAAAAAGTCTCAGATCTAAATCTCGTGAACGGAGAAAGCCTACCGGGTTTTGACATATGCTCGTCACAGCCCATCATCGGATTCTTATATATCTAGTGGTACGCGCCGAAAAAATAGATTCCATCAAACCATTGCCAATAAAGAACAAGTAGATTTTCCTTCTATCTGCTCCGAACGTCAATGCATATATTTTAATGAGCGTATTTGTTTTATCGGAGAACTTGTCTGGTATGTCCTTGTATATTCCTGCATAAAAGAATCATTTTCACTCTTATTTTTTGTGGGATTATTGGTTTAGGTGAGTTCAACAAATGGCGGGTAGACCTACTTTAAAACCACCGTTTCTGTCTTGTCTCTCCTCTTCTGCCTGCTGGTAAATAGAAACACAGCACCAACCGCAAGGAAAATTTGATCCTATTATCAGTCTAGTGTAGGTCTTCTGCGGTCGTGTGGACAACCAACATACAGTGAAAGAGAAGAACACGGTTCGGAAAAATGTGCCACTTACAAGGATTGAACCAGTATTGGAATTGGGACGTGCTTGGGGCGTTGGCTCCTCTCGAAACTCGGGAAAACCCGTAAGATCTTATATATACTTTACTGATTTTCTCTATATTTTTATTAAATTATGTTATTTTATCCACTGAAATTAATCTTTTACCTCTTTATTCAGGTTCACGCCCCTTAACTCAATCCTCTAGATCCACCCCTGGATCAAGCCCGAACCTATCTTATTAGAAAGGAGATTCATTAAATATAGAAGAAATGGGAGCAAGCAACAAGTAAATAAAGTATGCCACACCCATGGATGGATTTAGGGGGCGCGGGGTCACTCATAAACTGGATAAAATCTGTAGAAATTTATATAAATTTTACTAATTTTGTCCACATTCCTATTAATTTACATTATTTCTCCCTATTGAAATTTAATATTTTCCTTCATATTGAATATCGTCTCATTTATGTTGATTTTCTAGATCTATCCCTGATTGCAGTTTCATTTACAATGATCGAACTCAGACATCTTAACGTAAGATATCGTACGAAACTATCGTCGAACCTCATTTATGTTGCGACCTTTTAGGTGGAGACCGAGACGACTACAGCGGTGCGACTTGGCCAAAGCCAATTATTGTAGTATGGACCGGTTCCCATAACAGGCCCTGAACCGGAAGTCATCTAACATGGGAAATAGAAGTCCTGCTAACATCACATAACCCATGTCTTCGAAATTATTCCCCCCTTCCCATATCGAAATCAATGATTTTATCACGTCATAGGCCCCGAATCAGCGCAGCAGGTAGGACACTTCCTCACGTGCTTTAGTGCGAAACCGACAGGCTCGACCCGCTCATAAAATTCACAAATATTTCCGAGTCGGGATTCGGCGGAGATCTTCACAACCTGGATCTGCAGGAAACGAACTTCCCATCCGTCGAACATACAGAAGCCTGAATTCGCCATATTAACATTGTAATATGAGATCCTACTTCCTCTTGTCATGTTAGGATCGATGGTGATGGTGAAATTGCCGGCTATCAGACATTGCACATTTGTCTTGTCGGATGAAGTTGAGCTAAGCGTACATTTACTGACTGGACGCCGAGGATTCTGTAAGAACCAAAGAAAACATACTCTCTCTATGATCGGAAAGGCATGTTCGAGTACGAGTTGGTCCACTCTTGCCCGCTCGAAATATGGAACCATCGACCAAAAAATGTCACTCATATTTAAGTGGGATAATGTACTGCCAAGTGAAATTGCTCCTCCCGCCACTTTTGTACAGCCACCGGACTTGAGATGGCGCCCGGCCTGATCGGAGTGTGCTCGGACCGGCCAGGCCACATTGTAATGGGCCTGGCCGCTGATTTATAGCTTAGCAGGCCGAAATCAGAGTAATCATTCTCCGGCTACCGTTAGTGTTGCCGTTGCTTGATTGTACCGTTAGTATACATTTCTTCTAAAACTGCCCTTTTAAAATTTTTTTTTTACCGAAGTTTGAAAAAATAAATTATCAAAAATTGCTGTTGCTGTTATGTAACGTCTGACTCCCGTCTTCCAAGTTCCGATACTTGAGACCGACGGAGACAACGAGTCCACCAGCTCCGTCACGATGTCCCGTTTCCCATGGCATCTCCTCTAGTCTGCAAGCGCTTCGCTTCCCTCCTTCTGTCCCCCAACCCTCGCCTCCGAGCCGCCGCCGCTGCCATGAGCTCTGCCCCGGCTCAGCGCGTCCTCCAGCTGAAGCTCGACCCGCTCACCGGTAACTCCGAATGGGTCGTCATCGAAGAAGAGGACGACGGCGGAGCAGCAGAACAGCGGGACTTCCAGAAGTCGTTCCTCGCCACAACGTTGTACCTCGACATGCTCAACGACTCTCGCCGCAACAAATGCTTCCGCGAAGCCATAGATAAGGTTGTCACCGAGCCTTGTCACGTTCTCGACATCGGTGGGTGTTCTCTGCAAATCAGTCATTCGTGCAATCTACAGCTGATTTACCACTGAACGTTGTTTGATTGGTGCTGATACTGTTGGCATATGAAAATCTAGCTTAACTATGGATCGGCTTGTCGAGCATTTGTTAACAGCGCCAAAGCCTTTGGTGCATTTAGTTCAGAGTGAGGATTAGGATTAATGGCTTGTGGTTGCATTATCATGTCACTGGGATATAACGCCTCCCCTTGAGGCTAGAAAATGCTCATAAATGTCTTGTTGCCTGGAAAGCATGAGAACTTTTACAATGATTCTATGCTTATGCACTCTGTTAATGTTGATCCTGTGATTATTCTTAAGAACGTTTCAGACTTAATGTGCTTGAGAACAATTTCTACTGGAGCATTTGTCTAATATCGACTGATTGATCACTGCAATATCTTTTAGGGAATCAATTGGGCTGTGAATGTTCAAAAAACTGTTACAAATGCAGAGGATCTGCTTAATTGGACAAGAATAAAGACTATGTTAAACTGTTTAAATCACAACCAAGAGAAAGGAAATGAAGAAATTAGCATTTCCTTTCTAAATAGTGATTTGGCTGCATTTTCAATCTGTTATAAATGGCTGGTTGAACTTTGGAGGGAACTCAAGTGCTTCGCCATGCAAAATATTCACATTTCTAATAAATTTGTTAGCCTTGAACTGCAGTGCCGGAACTGGCTTGTTATCAATGATGGCTGCTCGTGCAATGAACCTAAATGATTTGCCTGGTCACAGTAACAAGGGAATGGTGACAGCATGTGAGTCATACCTCCCAATGGTGAAGTTGATGAGGAAGGTTGTGCACATTAATGGCATGGGAAGGAATATAAATGTAATCAACAAGAGGTCTGATGAAATCCGGATTAATGTCGATATTGAATCACGTGCAGATGTTCTTGTGAGTATCCATATCTTCATGCTTTCATTTGCTTTAGCCTTGCATTACAGCCGTGCATAAATTTTCCCTGCACCATGTAAGATGACCCTGAAAAGCCTGAGACAATTGATTGGGGATATTGTTTATAGGTCTGGTGTTCATGTACAATATTTCATGTTTGTTGAGGTAAATGTGAAACTGGAACTGTTATGTCAAACAGGAGATATGCAATTTCTCGTTAATATGTCAAAAGCCATGTATTTGTAAACTAGTTGTTCAGCTCCAGTTTGGGATTCTCAGCAGAGGAAAAACATACTAATCTTTTTTATGTAATTTGCATCAATATGTGGATGCTCAGGACCTTTGATTGGCCGTTCCCAGTTAACAAGCCACTCTAGATTTAAGTGCAGGTCAGCGAGATACTTGATTCTGAGTTATTAGGTGAAGGGCTTATACCAACCTTACAGCATGCACATGACATGCTTTTGGTGGAAAATCCGCAGACAGTACCATACCAAGCAACCATTTATGGTCAGGTGCATGAGTAGGATTTTCTTTTTGTCTTTGTGCTAGTTATTTATCATTTCTCCTTGCTGATTCTGAATTTACCTTTGTATTACCATTGTTGTTATCTTGCTCCCTATTTTATCGCGGCACTGATTTGCTATTGCTGAAGATTGAAGAAGATCCAGTGTCCCTCAACAAGATCCAATTTAGCCTTTGATCATGTTCTAAGGCATATCATGAGGATTTTATTATTGTTTTCCCTTGAATCTATAGTTAGAAGGTGTTTCTCGTAGCATTTTTTGGGAGTGAAAGTTTCAGACTAGTAAATGGATTTATTTGCATTTCATCTCTTCAATTATGTATGATATGACGTCTAGAACATCTGATCCCCCTTATTGAACAACAAATCTTGGATCATTGTTTTGTGTGAAGAGGCCCTGTTGTTGCTTTGTATCTGACAACTATATTGGATTTGATTCCAATCCTCCTTTCATGTTGTTTTGCAAGCGGATGTTTAAAAGACTAGAAAGAGGTCTTTCTAAAAAGTCACTGGGAAGCTATTAATTTTGCTAGTGGGATTTTCATCAATGGCAGCTGGTTGAATGCAAATATCTACAGAAGCTGCATGACTTATATAGTTATGAAACTGAAACTTCTGATGACATCCATCTGGTACCAGCTGGAATGGAAACAATTGTAAGAGTGACCAGGCAACAATATTCCATGCACTGTGATTCAATTGTGAAAGAGATGAAGCTGGTATGGCTATTATCTTTCTTCGCAATTTTTTCTTTGAAAATAAAATTTTTAAACTGCCTTCTCAATTTAGACTTCATCCAGCTCTCAGAACCCTTCAAAATTTTTGAATTCGACTTCTGGAGAAGGCCGGAGAGTTGCCGGGAAATTGCACTTCGCATAAAGGCAACTCATGATGGTCAAGCCCATGCTTTAGTTTCATGGTAATTTTTGAATTGTGGGCAGTTTCTTTTACCATGGATTATCCTTTAATGGAATTTACTCGTGAACTCTGACATTCAGGTGGGTGCTTCAGCTTGACCGAGAAGGGTCAGTCTTTTATACTACTGCTCCTGGATGGATTTCTTCACAAGGTAAGTCAAGTGAATTGCAGTACATTCTTCCATGGCACTTTTACTTAAACAAAATTGTGGATGGTTATGGTGCATGCCTGTTTCTTACTTGTGCTGCTTGCATTGCTCTATATGGGATATAAATGGAAATTCAAACTGACTATTGTATGTAATGTAAATGATAATATATTGAGCAGGGGGATAGAAAATCTAAAAATGATGTTTTGATTCATTCTACCTGTCTGTGGCTAGTACTTTCAGATTTAGCATGGACACTATAAAGAGATTCTTCATTTATCTAAACTTCTGTCCTCATGATATCTCGAGGCGTACCAGATGCTAGAAGTTGGTGCGACCACTGGAAACAGTGTGTTTGGTTAATCCCTGGAAGAGGGTCGCCCTTGATCAAGGAGAAAGATGTTCCCATACTTGCTGTTCACAGTGACACCACCACTTCTTATATACTAGAAGCTGATCGCCAATATACTGTGGGAGATTTTCATATTGCACTATCCCCGGAAAAAATCGCCACCTATGGTGACAGTGAATGGAGGCACTCCATGCTAAAAGCCATGCAGAATGTGGTATGGTTCCTTGAATTTGTTTGATTTCTTTTTTTCTCTTGTCTACCCTTCTCCAAAGACTGGGCTATTTCTTTCTATTCATTTGAAAATCTTTCTGGCAACATGACTTATTATTGAACGAATTTTCTGCAGCTCCAGAGAAGAATGCCTTCTTTATGCATTGTGGCTGATGATAGCATTTTCTTGGCGCTTTTGGTAGCTCATCTTACGCAAGAATCCCATGTAATGGCATTTTTTCCTGGTTTGCGCGATAAAGGTGCTAGATATTTGCAAGCAGTTGCTGGTGCAAATGGATTCACAATGGATCGTGTGGAAGTACTTGAGAAAAGGTCGACAAGCTTGAGCATGCATGAGACTCACCAGAAAGAGGTGAGCATCATTTCAAGCTTGCTCACTATGTCTGAGATAAACTTTTTCTCTTTCAGGAACCATAAGGCAGAGCTCCTACAGCAGGAACGCCTTTAAATTGAAATGGACTCTCCCTAGTTGTTCTTCATTCTGTGTTCAGAGTAGACCCCATTAAATGCGTTGATCAATTGAATTTTCCATTTTATCTTTGATTTCACTTGAATATAGCAACTGAAGATAGTTATAATATCAAGGATACTCCCATTATGCTCTGATTTGCAGGTGGACCTACTGATTGCAGAGCCATTTTACCTTGGAAATGATGGCATGCTCCCATGGCAAAACCTTCGCTTTTGGTGTGTAGTATGATTTTAGTTTCCCATACCTTTGAAAGAAACGATACTACTCTCTCAAAGTACTTGATTAGCTGCCTTTTTACCATTTGATATATGATCATGAAGATAGAGAAAGCCCTCAAACCAAAATCCTCTTCCACTATTCCTATAGATTGAAGAGATATCCAGCTGAATGTTTTGAGAGGTTGCAGAAATGACTCGTGTATTTGAATGTGGTGGTCATTTTTGGCTGTCAAGAAAAAACGGTCACATTTTGTGATAAGTGCAACAAATCATTGAAGAGATACAAATGTGTGGGGTGTAAACTTGAAAAGTCTTTCAAACTAGTGAAACCTTAGCACATCATCATCCGTAAAACAATGTTCTCAGTGGTCTGTATTCGAACAAAATACAGCAACACTAATATCCTTTTTAGAAAATTTGTGCACTATAGAGATAAATGCATTCTACATGTATTCTTCTCTATCAGTCCCTTTATGTAAGGTGAAAACAGCTGATTTATCTTATTTACTTTAGGAAGGAAAGGAGTAAGCTTTCTTCTGTGCTTTCCAAAGATGCTGTGGTAATGCCTTGTAAGGGAATATTGAAAATCTGTGCCATGTCTCTGCCAGTAAGCTTTGCCCTCCATTTTTCTTTTGAAATTTATTATAGTGTTAATTTATTTAGATGAGATGCTTGAGTTTTTCTTGTTAATGATCAGTTGTTAAAAACCTTTGCAGGATCTTTGGAACAGCCGTCGTTCTTTAGATAAGATTGAAGGTTTTGATCATTCCGTTGTAAATACCACCTTAGGTGCCTGTGGTGATGGAGCTGAAGACTTCCCCTGTCTTCCTTTCTTTGTCTGGCAGTGTGGGGAGGTTAAGGTGAAAATATGAAATAAATTACTTGTGAGATAGCCAAAATTAACGTGAGAAAGTAGAAATGATATTACCTTATTGACACCAAATAAGCCTACTCTTCAGGAACTCAGTGAGACACTTGCTGTCATGGAATTTGATTTCTCAAGGGAAATTCATTCATGCTATGGAAAGACTATGGTTAGTGCCTTGTCAATGCTGGGTTGAACATTCTTATTACTTGATCTGATCCTGCTGTTAAACTCTAATATGCACAACCATTGTTGTTGATTCCAACTGTCTTCAAGTTTGATTTCCCAGCATGTCCATGAACTTTACACCCTAGTTTTAGGATCAATAGTCAGAGCTTGCGAACATGTAGGAGTGATTCTGGTCCAAGCCAATGCACCTCATGTCCTTAAACTTGTATGTGAGATTGTTGTATTGTAGCATCACAGACTAGTTATCTGATCCCTTATCTTGCATTCATATATGCACCTCCCTATTTGCTATTTGATCCTTCATGCAATTTGATGCTTCTAAAAGATAACTCAGCCCCTCAGCCATAATTTCAGAAGATGATTACTGCCAAAATATGATGGAGCATAACTTGCTAGATAGCGACTATGCAACAATTTTAGGATTTAGAACTGATATCTTGATTGGAATCATAACATACACTGTACAGACTTAACGCTTGATAACTAAGAATCTTTCACGCAGGTTGAATTCACCGAAGCTGGAACATGCCATGGATTGGTTTTGTGGATCGATTGGGTGATGGATGTAGCAGATTCCATTGTAATATCGACTGGACCAGGTACAGCGTATGAAATATGCAAGTGAAATGATGCATGTAGAATCATTGTTGTCTTGACACCTAGTTCGGGAATCAAACTGCAGCCGCTCATTTATGCATCAAATAAGTAAAATTGTTCTCTCTCCAAAGGGTTTATCGAGCACATATCTGCTGGAGTAAACCAGTGAGGGGTTGCTTGATGTTTCTTTTGGTGTATCCAGGAAGGAGATATTGGAAACAGGGTGTGAAGCTTCTGCCAAAGCCTCTGGTAGTTGAAAAGCACGGGTCAGGAAGTACAGATAGAACTTACTCGCTGATGGTTGAAACATCGTTTGACCCATCAAATGGTGAGCTCTCAGTCAAGCACGGCTTATCGTAGATGTCAGCATCTTCTAGTCCTACTCCAAATATTTTGCATCTGTAATTCCCTATGCTTCTAGTGCTTACTTTTGGTGCTTTGCATGAGAATCACGGTTGTTTTTGCACTTGGTGGCGAGAATTTGCATTTTCTGTCTGATTTTTTTTTTTTTGGCCACTTTCTGTCTGATTCGGTTTGATAGTCTCCTGGATACTTTTGTGGGGTCATGAAAGAACATCTAGGCAATCGTTCGTAGACTTCTGGATCGCTGAGGTGTTGATTACCCTGGATAATCAATGTTGATAAGTACTGATAGTTGTGCCACAGGGTAGGGAACTGAGGGTCCTATCGGGTTTGCCTTTATAAAAAGTCATCCATCCCATTGGAGCACTGAAGCAAAAAAGTTTGGCCGTCAAAGTCATGCTTTTCTCTTCCTCCTCTGACATGACAACGGTCCCTCAACTCTCTTGTCGGGTTCTCTCACAGTAAGATGGGTGGTATAATCACATAGAATGACTGAAAATATAGGAGGGCAGGATCACATAGAAGGATTAAAGATAATTCTGGAAATATAAGAGCATTGGATCTTTGATGTAAAGGACGCGTCGAAGGATCCAATTGGACTGGTTATGAGCTAGGAGGGATTTTCCTATCTAGTAGTTTTGGAATAGACGCAGCTTAACCTATCCTAAGTTCGTGACAAATTTTACTTGGTATAAAGAGGATAACATGTGGACCCTCTTGCAAAGTTATTATCTAGGTTTACATGGGGAATCTGTGGTCAGTAAGTCTAACAAGGAGCATATCTTGTGTTCAGTTGTCCACTGGCTAGAGTAAAAAAAAAAAAAAAAAAGGAAAAGGTGCTTGTGGTAAATTTTGGGGTGGAAGTTAAGACATCGAAAAAGAAAAGAAAAAGAAATCTTAATGTAAGAAGGTTGGGTACTATTACTTATTACTTTTATATTATCTTTTTAGGTTGGTATGAATATAACTTCTAGAGGGGAGGATTTTTACAAGCCCGGATGGATTGGAATATTCTTCACTGGGTGATCCTGCGCTATAGGAAAAGAAATCATGCCATGAGTTGATCCGACTTTTCAATACGTAAATCAAAATTCGAAAAGAACAAGATTAACTAGGGTGAGCAGAGAGTCAAAAGAGTGTCAGATGGTGTTGCAGATTTAACCATGGCAGCTATGTATAAGGAGGCTGAATAGTCAATCCCGGGCTACTGGGCGGTGCAGTCATCCCATACCATATGCGGATGATTTGCTGTTTTATTATTCCTTAAATGCAAGGATGGATTTAGGAGTGACATTTGACCTTTAATACTCTATATTGTCTTACTAATTTTTTATATATATTATTAGTGAATTATCTTATTTGACCTTCTAAAATTTATTTTTTTTAACCCCCTATTTGAGTTTCCCTCCTCAGTGAAACTCTTGGGTCCGACCTTGCCTTAATGGGTTAGAGTAATGAATCCCACACCGAATAAGAGTTGAAAAAGAAATCATGATTTATAAGAAGAATTGAATATAATTATTTATAAATTTAGGCTTTCAAGTAAAAATGAATTCGGGCTCTTGTTAAGTTCAGATAAAATTTTTTTATAACGGAAACTCATGATGGAACGCCTTAAAAAAGCTGTCTCAGTAGAAATAATCCCAGTGCTGGTAGTTGACCTGAACAGTGATTAGATAAGTTGGGTGGGGACGAGTTGTTATGATGAATGGATCAGAGAATTCGAGATATGGCAACGTGGTACTTGCACCGGGTAGCAAGTACGTCTACAAAAGTCTAAATGACGCCAAAAGCGTACTTAAATAAATAAATATATATATTTATTTAATTGAGTTATATAATTAATTAATCCGATCTTCCTACTCCTGGTGATGTCGACCCTCTAATGGGGGGATGCCAGGTGGGGTTCTGTCTCGGCACGTACCACATCGTACTTCTATTTGTTGTTACATGTGTAAAAACTTAGGACGGGTTATCTTGTCGGGGCATTTTACATCTTTCATGATATTTAGATCCTATCTTATTTAAGATCGATTTCTAAAATTTAAAACCGGACATTACCCTGGTGATTTTGAGTTGCAACTGGACATTACCCTGGTGGTTTTAGGAGCCGAATCCTACCTGGAGTCTGCATTATACTACTAGTTTCGGGGACTCGATTAAAATATATTCTTCCGTTAATAAATAAAAATAAAAATTTTAAAATGATTAATGAAGGTTATCTATTAATTTTATTATTTGACATATCTAAAAAAGTTGAAAATATTCAATCAAATGTAATAAGAGAGAGGTTTTGTTACCGATAAAACTCGTACATAAAAGAATGAAGATTATTGGATGGTAAAAACTAAGAAAATGATGAGTTTCAATAGATGCTGATGATTTGAATATGAAAATAAATAGATAGAATAAGATATTGAGATAAAAGTTTGTAATTTCATGTTTTATATTTAGTAAAAATATAAATATATATTTGTTGTTTCCGAGTATCACCTTTAATAAAACCGGAATCGAAATATATTTTAACCGTTTAATCATTTTTCATTTTGGAGCCTACCATATTCTCATGAGAATTTACCTAGGGTAGGTTCGAACCAGTTCCAGGTCTATACAGTACCCGTACACCCCCTAAAAATTAAGTTAGCCACATTGATAACTTTATTATAGATAATTTAGACCGTAAAATGCATATTTAAATCCCTTTTTCATCCTAAAAAATTCTAAAAAATGACGTTTAGTAATGCTGATTATCCTTCTCAACTTGCTGCTAATTGATTCCAAAAGTTTTAGGGTTTCTTTGAGTTTTTTAGAGTTATTTAATTTTCATTTATGTTTTTTTTTCCTAATCAGCATAAAAGAACTTGGATATGTATTTTGTAGTCTATAATCTATCATAGACAATTTTTATTGACCTGTATTTGTGTGTGTGTGTGTATATATATATATATTTTACGTGTAGGTTGGCACCACAAGAGTGAAATTTTTGTGTCGGGGTGCCCACGTCCGACTTATATAATAATCACGTCACACTCCTTGACCTCTCACTATTTGCCACGTGTGCACATTAGCCTTCGACAGTTGATAGCAGAAACAAAAGTGAGCTTACGTATGGGTTCGGGCACAACCGTGATCCAAAAGCTGTTTCACACGCGACCAATTTCCTCTTGTTTCCTTGATTTCTTCATCCACGGGGCCAATCTGACCGCTGCACAATTTGTGTTCTTTTATCATATTCTCCGAGGATAAATGCTTTGGAATTTTCTTCCGATATGTCGCTAATTACGTGGTGAATCTCGTGGCCTCGACCTGGCATGCCTGGATCGTTCGAGTGATTGACAAGAGATAGATTGCATCGTTGGCTCACTGAAAACCCTTTTTTACTCTTGCTGGTCTAACTAGTCTTAGACAGCTGTGTGTGGGGACAGCTTTGGAGTACAAGGTTTGCTCGTGCATGTTATCTATTTTGCCAGATTATCAAAAAGGGAAACGGACGACCCGATTTAGCTGGGGAATATAGGAAGGGGAAGGGTGAAAAGGGTGGCAAAATGGATGTAAAGTATGCGCTTTTTTCATAAAAGGTTAATTGAACCATGAGTACTGGTTTAGTATGATTCATTTCATAGGGACTGATATAGAAATATCTAAAAATATAGACAGAATTGTTAAAACAGGTAATTATGAGCTCAGAGCTCCGCCTTAAGTCCATGCCTGATGACTAGGTTGTTTTGAGAGAAAAATGGACATGGCTTAGAGTTGATAAATCAAGTTGAATAAAAATAAATAAATCAATTCTCTAATGGTGCAATTTATCTTTTTAAGAAAAGGCCAAAATTAAAGAAGGGATTATTAAATGGCTTATAATTAATTTTTTTTACGCGCTTAAACATTCACTTATCCGATCTTACAAGTTAGGAAAAGAGCAAATCCGCAGTCAGTCATTGAATCATCCGATCTTAGAATTTCCCTTCAAAAAGGGAAGAGAGCGGATTCGCAAGCCGTCTACGAGTCTTCCCACGCTGTTGCCACGTAGCAAGAAAGCGTCGGCCCGATGATTTTCGAATATTGCGTTGGACCGAAAAGCAAAGTTCGGAGAGATTTGTTACGCAGAGAGAGAGAGAGAGAGAGAGAGAACGATGTTGTACTTGTGTGATCAGGAAGGAAGTCTTCGGCTGAAGCAGTTTTATTCCCATGATATAATATATCTGTTTAATAAAAATTTAATATATAATTAATAATTATAAATACATAATTATTAAATTTTAAAATTTCTTTAAAATATATTAAAAAATTATAATAAATTATCAACACTAGTTAGATAATTATATAAATAATAAATTTTAATTAAATATATTTATTATATTAATATTATTTATATGATATGATCACTCTATTAAAGGTTATAGTTATGTTAGTTCGAGTCATGGAAAGGAGCTCGCTCCTGGGGTGAGAAAGATGTCAGTGTTGCTTTCCAGGTGTCTTCGACCACGGAGATTAGCTCACACTCGAGGTAGGCTGACAAGCATCGAAGTTTTTACGATTTAATCACTTGATCGTAACATTTTTAATCTAATTATTAATTAAACAGTTTAATTCAATAGTTCAAATTAAAAAAATATATATCTAACAGACTAAAATTATTTTTTTACTTATTTAACCATCCAGTAACTAGACAAAGATAGAGTCTTTCCATGTCAACGGCCCGCTGGCGCTGCATCTCGATGGCGGGTGTCGAGGGGTGTTGGGAGGTCGTTTTGGTAAATTTGTAAAGTGGCCGAGGTTTGGCCTATATTAGTAATGTTTGAGAAGAAGATGGCTGAGAGCAGTGCATCGCCAATACAGGCTAAATTGAGGTGACGGTTCGATTTCGATATTTCTTATTGTTTGTAAAAAATGGAAAAGGGAAATTACTGAAGGAATTCCGCAAACAGGGAGTGATCTGGCATCGGCGACGCTTCTCATCGTCTTCTTCCTCCTCCTCCTGGTTGCCATCGACATCGATAGTGGGAAGGATTCGCTCTGCACGGGAGCGGAAGCTCACAGGCAGAGGCATTTGACCGACCGCTGGATATTTATCGAGCTGTGCGTGTGTGTGGTGTGGTTGCTCGAGAGCAGGTGTGCGGTGATGATGGGGCCGCCGGTGGTGGCGCTAGCGAAGCTCAACCTGATGCTGCTGAGCTCCCGGAGCACGGCGACCCCGGTGCTGACCTTCCTGGTGGCGCCCTTCCTCATCAAGCTCTCGTTCGGCTTCTACCGCCTCGCCAGTGGCACTTACTCCGACCTCGTCTTCGCCGTCCGCCTCTTCGTCTTCCAGCTCGGCCAGGTCGTCGCCCGCGCCGACCGCGCCGTCTCTGGCGGAGGAGGCAGCCGCTGGGAGAGGGCTTTCCGGCTTGTGTGGCAGAGGATCAGCAATGCCACCAGGCCACGCGGCCCTGCCGTAGACGTCGAGGACAGTCTTCAGACTCTCTCCATGCTCTCCGTGCTCGCACTGTGACGGTGGTAGCCACCCAAACCTCTCTACCAATGTTAGTAAAAACTGTTTTTTTTTTTTTAATGTATGCACCGCATCACCTAACTAATTTAAACTCAAGTCGATTTAGCCTATTAATGAAAAAATCCTTAATTTTCTCCATTAATATTCAAACCCGAAACGCAGCTCATATGAGTAGTAGACAGAGGACTCTTTTTTTATCTACGCAGATAAGTTAAACTGGCTCGAATTCATTTAGAGGATAAACTCTGGTACATTTTTTTCTTTTATCTGATGCTGCATTTGTACCATCTTTCCTTTTTCTATTCCATCTTTTGTCTATGGAAGGACGATGCGTTGAGCTCGGTTAATTGAACGTCTGATCATGATTGTTGACTTTGATCCCACCACACTGTAAAATTCGAGGTCAACGCATGCTTCACTTCCCCTGTTTTGGAAATGAAAGTTTCCCAGTTATCGATCTTCCTTCTGTCTGTGTAACTGCCACTCTGTCGGCTCGGAATATGTTAATTTAACCTGCGCCCTTCCATGCTCAGCACTTTACTGAGATTTTGCTCGTATCTTGTGCTTCTGAGCGGTGGACAATTTCAAGGGCAGTTGCTTCGATTCTGATTTTCCGAAGCTTGTGATGTAAAGAACTGATCGCTGCTTGAATTAACTGTTGGCAGCGCTGACGGGTTGGAACGCAGCACGGTAAGATGGGGGAGCGGCTGTTACAGAGAATGGCAGGTGTTGAATGGCACTTCGCAATGTTTCATTTTCTACTTTTCTTGTTCCCCCATTTAAGCTCGATAAAGAGTAGTGGGACCATTCTCTAATTCAAGTTGGCTCCAGCTTTGTGATCCCGGCGGTCTTTTGTGCTCGACGAATCTAGAGAAGTCGGAGGCGGCTTAAGAGCCTGCTGCTATATGTAAATCTTGGTGGTGAGGGATGAATGGATGGATGGCATCGGTGTTCCATTTCATGTACAATGAAATGCAGCGTTAGCCTTTTGGTCAAACAGATGACTGTACAGCAGGAGAAAGTCTGGTAAATAACACGTGGCATCACTAATTAATAAAGTTAAATTATTTCTATAGTTTTATTAAAAAGAAAAGGTCTAAAATGATGAAATTTTATTAGTTAGTGATATGATATAAGCACTTTAATATGGTACATTTGTTATACAGATGACCTGGGCCCCACGTACAGCAGACAGCAACATTTACATGAGTTGCAGACAAATATGTTGATGTCCGATCTGGAAGGACCTATCCATTTTCCTTCGGTCACAAATTGATTTCTACTTCTTTTAAATGATTGTATGTATGTATGTATGTATGTATATCTCGTTGGTAATCAAAATACCTCATTTTAACATGGGACTTCCTCCTATCAATATGCGATTTGATGAACGGAGGCCCGTGCGATTCAAAGATACTTGTCTTCCCCTGGAACTAATATATCATGTATTCGAATATCATCTTTCACATGAGCTCATGAGCCTCGTAAAAACAAAAACAAAAAAAAAAAACAGGAAGGAAGGAAGGAAGGAAGAGGGTTGAAAATTTTTGTCTGCTGGCCCAAACGCTGTCCCTCCTCCCCTCCCTCTGGACTTCTCCGGCAATTCTCTGTTTTTTTTTTTGTCAAATTGGGCCGACAAGAAATGCATGAAATTCGGCCTTCTCCGACGGGCTCATGAGGTGGAAAGAGTCTTTAAGTGTAACGTGATATTCTCATAAACCAACTAACGTTGCTTTATATCTCAAGTTAGAGTCTTGTAAATTAAAAAAATTTATATTGTGAAAGTTTTACTCTCTCAATGGACCTATCCAATTTAAACATGAATTAGTCAGGACTCATTAAACTTCTGAATATCATGTGATATATTCCAAAAAAATAATTATCAAAACATAACAAATTACATATATCTTTGTACCAGCAAGTACTCATATGACAAATTTGAAAAGGCCTCTTTGGGGACGAAACAAAACCTGTTGTAATATATAAAGCCTTTTTCTTTTTGCCGATATTTACCCATGATACCGAGAAATTCAATGGGTCTTGATTGATTCAAGTTCGAGTTAGGTTGGCCCACTAAGGAGTAAAGATCCCCTAACATGAATTCCCCCTTCGAAAGATTCAAACTCAAGATCTTAAATAAAGAAAAGAGATGCTACACCATCTAAACTGACTCATATTTGCATGCTACTTTTATTCCATCTTTTTAATGTTGCAATTTATTGTTCGATATACAGAAGAGGCACATATACCTATAATAAGTAGAAGGAAGAGATGATAAAAGAGGCACAGAAAGTCTCATTGGTGAAATCGAACTTCAGACATTTAAGTTACAAGACGAGATAGGTACTAACTATACCGAGTCCTATTTCTATCTTTCTAATGCCTCATGAAGCTTCGTGGCAATGACATCGAGCGCCTTTCCTTCGTTGACAAAGATTCTCAAATGAATTAAGTTGATGCATGCATTAACTTGATCAATAATTATATTTAATACATAATATGAAACGTATCGCACTATCTTTTTTTAATAAATTGATAAATGTTATGGTGACTTATATCAAATAATTATTTATCAAATTTACCGCACTGTCAGTGCAATAAGCTTACCTGCAAATTTCTTACTTGTTGAGGAGTTCTCTTCAACCGTAAGACAGACTCGGAAAACACGACATTCATTCTTGGGAAGTGTTTTAACGTCTTTGACCCAAACCAAGAGAGGTCCAGCGTTGACTGAGTCAACTGAATGGAGCAAGTGGACTCTCTTTCCCCCACCCACGAAATGGACGGGTCAATTTCACGCGCACCGCTCAAGGTGCAGGCATGGGAATGAATCTTTCTTCTTTTACACGTAGTAAGTATAATTAAGCTTCGGTTTTCATCGTGAATTGTCATGAAAGTGTTACATCCCACATCAGTCAAATTGAGAAATAATAATTTCTGTATAAGATAATTTAATATCATCGCTTACAAACTTAGGCTTTTGTCCCTTCTATAGATGAATTTCTTAATTCTGGATTGGGTCACATCGACCCATTAAGGGCAAAAGGTCTCCCCAACATGAATTTCCTCCATTTCACAAATTTGTCGTGATTAGACTCGCATATATTATATTATTGATAGTGGTCAGGCGTTCAGTAACTTTACAGGGGGACAACTGACCACCACAAGATGTACCTTCCCTTCTGTACTTGGACTAGCAATTACATGAGTTGTCCCTTTGATATCGTACTCGATTCACTTACTATGAGTTCCACTTTCGAGTCAATAATTAACCATGAGCCAAGCACTTTTCTTCAAACCTTAGGCAATTAGGCTTATGGATCACGAGTTCCACACTCAAGTCTAGCGAGGTGCGAGCGTATACGATAACTTACTCTGATATCGTGTAAAACTTCCTGGCTTATGAGCTAAACCATCAAATGAAGTACCCAATTATAAATTAGATTTTAATATACTATTTTTTCAATATGAGATTGAATCTTCAAACAGAGATTTACCCTAACAGCTTAATATATTATATTAGATTTTTTTAGTTCGGATATGTTGCATACATTAGATTTAGACCATTGAACTTTTGGATATCCCAAAATATATAGTTTAATTTTTTTAATCAATAAATAGGAGAGTGACAATAGCAGTGATTCAATCATCCTCATTACGTAATATTCAAGTTTTCACGTTCTATCATGAATATATTAGATGAACTGAACTACTAGTAATACATTGGCTCTATCAACGTAATAATACTAAAGATCTAGTATAATATAAGAAACCGGTGTCCGTCAAGACACAAATTTAAGAGTCTTTTCTCGGTAATATTACTTAGAACGAGATTCGAACACGTTACCTCAATTTTACCAAATCACATGAGAGTAAATTTTAGACTGTCAGATCATTACTATCGATGATATATAGTTTAATAATCTATTGGAGCAGTGTCCGGCTACACGTAATACAAAGTCAATGATGGGACATATATTCAATAATACATGTATTATTATACTTTTATTTCCTCAGCCAGTTGCCTTTCAGAAATTAAAATTAAAATTAAATGTCGGCACATATTTCTGAATTAAAATGTTACAAAATGAAAAGTTAAATATTTCAGAAATCTCGTGTCCCAGATATTGAATCCATGTATGTCAGAAAAACCAGATATTATATATGTAAATGCGTATATATGCATCTACCGGAGATAATATTATTTTGAATAATATTTAGAAAAATATTATATTAAAAAATAAAACCAATTAGATCAATTGTTATTTACAATATGTGTCAGATTCACTCTTATTTTTAATACTTCAAGATTATTTATTTTATACAATTAACAAATTTTCTACTAATAATATTGATCAACATATTGAATAAACTGAGCAATCAGCTCCCGTCTCTCAGCCTTATCCTATCGGTGTCATACTACAAAAGGTCTAATATAGTTTAAGAAATTCGTGTGTCATCTAAATCTAGGCTCGAAAGCGCACACCGTTACCAGATGTTTTTAACAAAGCAAAGTGCAAAATTCGAACATGGGAAATTGGACTTGTTAAATCACACGAGAGTGAGTTTTGAACCACTAAATTATCGCCCTTTGTGGTATCTCATGTTCGACTCACATCGATAAATAAACTTCACAGTTGAAAGAGCTTTACCGTAATTTCGATTTGAAATTGACATCTATCGGAAATCCGAGTGTCAAGTGGTGCAGAACCAAAACAGGAACAGCCGTGCCAATTTAATTCAATAGCATCCCAAGTGGGATCCCTTCAAACCTAGAAATTTTCAGGTAGTCATACCTCACTACGTGACTAAGAAAATACCAATAAAAATATGACAAATGAACAAATTAGTATTAATCACCCGAGCAATTACCTTAATCATTACAAATATAAATAATTTAATTAATTATTCCTCATCAATCATTCGTGATGTAGGATCATCTAAGATTTTTTCGTCAAACCTAGACAATTTCATGTTTTATCGTCAAACTTTGACATTTTCATGTATCTCTCGTCTTTTTTCAGCAAATTTGCATTTTATAAGACATCCAATATTAGTATTTTTTGAGCAGTGTGACAGTAATTATTTTTTTTTTCATGACATGTTCACGCATCCGGTCATGATCCAGGCGCAGAATATTTACTTGTTTAAATATTTAAAATATATTTTTTAAAAATAATTAATCACCGAGTTAACCATGGAAAATATTTCCCTTTAGATGCCGTCTCCTTCGATCTTCAATATATATATATATATATATATTAATTACGAACTATTATGATTTTTTAGGATTTTAACTAGCTTTAACTTCTATTAAACGAGTAATTAAAAGTCTGCCATATTTGGATTTGATATAAATAAAAAAAATTTCACCACTTAGTATTTAAAAATTTAATAGACTCAAAACTTAATCATTCATTGACCAGCAAGGCTCTCCCAGTCCCAAATATAATTTTTCAACTACATAAATGCAATTTCTTTTTTTTTTTTAAGTATTAAATTAAAATTTCCCTCTATAATACTAATTAGTGCTATTAAAATTTTACCTTTTTTGCCATTTTTAAAGTATGCACCACTTAATATTTTAAAATTGCATATTACCGACTAATTTGGGTATTTGGTTAGGTCAATTTACCGAGAATTAAAATTCTTCTAATCATAAAATTTTTCATTTAGAAAACTGATACCTCATATTTAAGGAAAATAATATCCAATCATTTGAATTAATTCTAATCACTTTAGATTTTTTCGTTGTACAAAGAAAATGTATAGATTTAGAAGGGGTAGAAGAAAAATACAAAAATTGGCACAAGAAGTCCGACTCGTGAAATCGAACAGAGTGCCCTAGATCACAAGGTAAGAGAGTGACACCAATTGTACCAAATCTCTTTTTAAATAGTTTTAAAATTTATCCAAAGTGGATTGGTTGAGGCGGTATGATATCTCTTTTCCTTATGTAAAATCTCGGGATTCGAATCTTGTAAATGGAAAGAATTCATTTTGGGAGAGTTTTACATCTCAGTGGGCCCTCTCGAATCAAACTAAATCAATCGAAATCAGTTGAACTTCTAGATACCGGTGGTTTAAACTGAATAAAAAGTAGCTTTAAAATTTTATGAATTGTAGTATTGGAGCTAAATGAGTTACTATATATTTAAAGGGAGCTTTAATTAAATTTCTTGATTTGGCTAGATTTTTGGATAAATTCGAGATTCCCTTCTATTTTTGATAATTAATATTTGGTTTTCAAGAATTTCTTCGATATTTTTGCCTTTTTATTCTGTCATGGCAAGTAAGTGAAACCTCTGCATCGTCAACTGATCTTATGGAATGTTCTCATTTGCTAGCAGTGCGACCGGTGCATATCTCGGCAGTCGATGCCATCACCTTGAAAGGTGACCCGGCTGGGCTGTATATTTTATTTTACAAGATGGCACGAACACGACATCGCTACAGAATTAAGAGGGTCTCCACCAATGCAACACGTCAACTCATTAATTGCTCCTTTTTTTAATTACTAATTGCTGATGATAAGAGGAGTAATAGTGGTAATTCAGTCGCGATTACTATACAATATTTATGTTTTGGTATTTAACTGTAAACATATCAAACTAACTGAAAATGTAGCATTCGATGGTATTTTCGTCATTGCACTGTGACGCCGCAAAAAACTTAGTGTAACCCCAAATACCGTGCCCTCCGAGTCTTTAAGTCTAAAAAAATAGATGGTTTTAACACAAATACATAGAAATGTTCGAACACTTGATCTTAAACTCACGAAATAGTATGACAGTGAATGCTTTAAAAAAATAGTGTTATTTGAACACAAGCAAAGGATGATTCCTAATAATCAACTTAAGCTTCGAGCTGGGACCTTCACGAGATTGCATCCACTCCCAGTTGCACCCATCAGTGACTAGATTTCTTTATTTGTTTTCCCTTGAAAAAACAGTTTTTTATATTCCTTTCAGCTAAACACGAAGACGAAAATAGATATAATGTTAATGTAAAATTAAAGAAAAGAGCACTAAATAAAAATGTTAAAAATGATCACTAATTATTATTATTTTTGTTTTTCATTCCTAATTATTTATTATTATAAATTGAAATCTAATAAATACGGAAATATGAATAGCCCTGGCAAGTGGAAAGTCGACCAAAATTAAAAATAAACGTGCAGCAGTACATATATACGCGTATACATAGAAGAATGTATATCTATATATCTACAACAATATATAATATCCTAAACGGGCAGTGGAGAACAATAAAACAAAGCCTACATCTCCCGTCGAGATTTTTGAGAGAGAGAGAGAGAGAGACTCTTGGCCTCGGCTTCCTTGTCCGAGCCCTAAAAAATCTCTCTCGAAAACCTCCCGCATTGCCATAGAATCTTAGTTGGCTTGGAAACAGACAGCGGCCGAGGTAACCGACTCGGTTTCGATCCCAGCTCGGAGCTACAATAGGGATCGAGGGAGAGGCTGATTGAAGTGGAAGCAGGCGAAAATGGGGAAGGCTTATGGGATCCTGAGGACGGGGCTGCTGGTGGCGGCGGTGGCGGCCCTGCTGGGGAGCTATGGAGCGGCGGGGGAGGGTGTTGGGATGACGCGCCGGCGGCAGGCGTACGCGACGATGATGTACATGGGGACGCCGAGGGACTACGAGTTCTACGTGGCGATACGAGTCCTCATCAGATCCCTCGCCAAGCTGAGGGTCGACGCCGACCTCGTCGTTATCGCCTCCAAGGACGTGCCCCATCCCTGGGTCCATGCTTTGTAAGTCCCAATCTCTCAACCCAATGACAAAACGCAGGAGTGCGAAACGTTATTTTCTCAATTTTCAGTCCGTTTCAGCTTCCTGCACTCATCCATGGCGAGGTTTAACGATGTCGTTTCGCTTCTTTTTGGCTGCCTATCCTGTTATCGTTCTGTCTCTCTGCTTCCTGTTCTGTCTTCTCTGTGCGAGTGTCGATGTTTTCGTGTTCTCCCCGAATTCGATGTCTCCAAGGCCACCGGAAACATTTTGCATCCGCTCCGTGTTGTATTCCTCTGTCGTGGTCGGTCCGGTTTGGGTCCCAGGACTGTTAATCATACATCCATCACTATTTCGGGATAATGTTTCACCGTAATCCGTGGTACAGCGGATAATACCTCCAGTCGGGTTTGTCTGTCATTTCGAGGAGAACGAAGGCAGGAACCCGCCTATACCTCAGGACGCATTTCCATTTTCCGACCATTTGTGATTTGGAAACTGTTTTCACTTTTTTACCAGAAGGCCGACCCGGCAAAGTTCCTGACTTGAAAGAAACCCTTTTTCCAGAATAACTTTCGTCCCCAACCTTTTAATCTTGATAAAGTTAAATGACAGCCGCCCAAGGGGTTTCGGCCATTTCTTGAACTGCTCCTTTCTGTGTCCATCTTCCGTCTGTCAATTTCTTATTCACTGATTCAGAAAATCAGTTTGATGAAATTAACATCCATTTTAATTCGAGATTAAGAGATCTCATTCAATTCGGACCCTTGAAATTCTCCTAACATTCTTTGTAATAAAAAAATCTTATTCGTTAATTTTTATGTTGGTGCGCGTTGCTTGACTTAGGAAGTCTCACGCCCAGCATACTTCCAGCCATCTCCCCAAGCCCAACGTAAATCTATTCCAATTTTAGATTTTCTCCGACGATATGACCTAAAACTTATTTTAGTGGAAAAATCAAGGATCCTATTTCTATTACTTTTATTTTTTTCAAATTTTTATTTAATTTTAGCAAAAAAATTTAGGTTTAGAAATTTATTAGTGTTTGTCTGCCTTTGTAATGATATGGATTTTATTTATGTATAAATCTAAGACTTAAGATTTTTTTTTTTGGTAAGAAAAGGTCAGAGACCTAAAACTCAAATCACCTGACTATTTTAATGAATTGACGTTAGTGCAAATATTAATAAATCGAGTTGCTCAAACGAATCATATAAATCGTGGAGCCTGTTCGAGTCGATCAAATCCTAATTAATTGATTTATGATATTTTAATTAGTACTTCTTCACGTTATATGGTGAGGTGGGATCACCTAAGAGTTTCTCCTGGTAACGGGTGGGCCATGGCCAGACAAAAACCGCTCGTTTTCTACGAGGATGGGCGATGCTTAAGATTCCCATATTCCCTCGCTTACCCCATGTATTTTGGTTTTGGTACGAAAGAATTTCACATGTGGTGACAGATTCACAAGGAAAAAAAATCTCTCTTTTTGTGAAGAATTTCATTTCACTCCCAACTCGTGCCCAAGTTCAGGAAGTGGAAAATTTTATAAAACTTCGATGGTTTGATACCTTAGCTCGCATACAGTCATAGTATTATGATGTATTATATTGCACCGTGGCACTCTGACTGAGGCCAAGATACTGTACTGCCAAGGTATGGTAGATACCTCCTAGGAAGTCGCATAGAGGAGCTCTCTAGGATTCTCAAGGGCCTTGTCCTCTCTCTGACTCTCCTGCTCCTGTCTTGTCTTTTATTATCCCCCGACTTAAATGGCCCTGTCCTGCAGTGGGGAATAAGGGATAGATAGTTTAAGATTTTATATAAATTTTACTAATTTATTCACAATTTTTAGATTATATTATTTCATCACCCTTAAAATTTATTATCTCATTTTTCACTTGAATTTTGTTGTTCCGGATAGTCGTTCTGGATGCGCTTTACTTTTCATTAATGTCGGTGTAGGGTTTTCTTGCCTGGCATGGTTTTTTTGAATTGTGGTCGAGTGTCGAGTCTCACACTCTGTTTAGTGCACAACTGCACATAACTAACAGGAAGGCAGGGAAATTGATTACTGGAAGGTCTTAGGAATAATATTGCAAAAAAAAAAAGGAAAAAGAATTGCTTTCGCCTTTCTTACGGAATGCCATTTCCTCCGCCCGTGGAATTCTCTTTCAATTGCCCCGGTCAAACGGGTTGCATTTTCCCTCCTACTGCTTCCCCGACGAACAGATTCCACAACACGGGAAAGTTTCATTTCCCTTTCATTCACCAATAAACAAGTTGTTAATCTCTCTTCCAACTTGTGATGGGCTCTCCGGATATTTCTTCCTTCGAAAGTCTCCATGGACTATTGACTTTGCCGCCGGATAGCTCAGGGCGTATTCTCGAACATGCTTTGTGATTGCATCTACCTTAGTTCATCTGTCCTGTTGACTAGGTTGTTTTTGCTTACTATAGTAATTTCAGTTCAATGTTTCCTTTCCATGAGGACAAGGAAAGCTGCTGATCTTTCATTTATATTCTCCCTGGTTAATAGCGAGGAGGATGGGGCGAAGGTGAAGAGAGTGGACAGCCTTAACAACCCGTACGCGAGCCAGAAAAATTTCGACTGGAGATTTAAGCTCTCGCTGAACAAGCTCTATGCATGGAGTTTGGTCGAGTACGAGAGGGTTGTCATGTTGGACGCGGACAACCTCTTTCTCCAGAAGACTGACGAACTGTTCCAGTGTGGGCAGTTCTGCGCCGTCTTCATCAATCCCTGCATCTTCCATACCGGACTCTTCGTGTTGCAGGTACAATATCTTGCTTATTATCGCCATCCAAACAACTGGGTCATGGATTATGCTTCATTCGATAAATTCTATGGCTCGGATTATATCAAGACTGTTGAACAAATCAGATTTCTTAAATCTTAAACCAAAATGTTGTGACAGAACATTGCTGTGTTGTTTGTTTATTTCTTGTTCTGAGTTCGATATTTAAGTTTCTGTGTAATAACTTGCAGCCATCGATGGAAGTGTTCAATGACATGGTTCACCAGCTCAAGATTGGGAAATCAAATCCCGATGGAGCCGATCAGGGCTTCATCTGTGGCTACTTCCCTGACTTGTTGGATCAACCGATGTTTCACCCTCCCCCTAATGGCAGCAGACTTACCGGAAATTTTAGGCTCCCTCTCGGTTACCAAATGGATGCTTCTTATTTCTGTAAGTTACAAAGAAATCCATTGTCTCGCCTGATTACTTCGTTGCCATTATGGTTTTGTATAGTCTGCTGGGGATCCTAATAGACTTAATCGATTCAGACCTGAAGCTCCGCTGGAATGTACCGTGTGGTCCGAACAGCGTGATCACGTTCCCTGGTGCACCGTGGTTGAAGCCATGGTACTGGTGGTCATGGCCTGTCCTGCCGCTTGGGGTATCATGGCACGAGCAGCGTCGTCAGAACCTCGGGTAAGAACTCAGATCTGAATTGGGTTCGGATTCTTGAGAGGCAAGTTGTGAACATCAAAGGCACTTCCTACTACTTGAATGAATGTTTAGCCTATCTTAGGTCGTCCTTCTCTTGGCAGTAATGATCTAACTGCCCGACATGTAATATTCAGGCTATGTTTGTGCTTTCTTGACCCTGACAACCGACCTTACCAAATTGCATGAGAGTGACCATTAGACAACCGCTGTTCCTCAGCAGTGTCCGTAAGCTTGAGTTGAACTTGATAGATGAAAGCTGATCTGAATAGTATTTTGTAGAACTTATTCCGGGCATGGCTCATTTCTTTCTCAGGTACGGTGCGGAGATCCCTTTCGTAGTGATCCTGTCAGTGTTCTACCTGTTGATGATCGCGATGACCCGGTTGGCGCGACCCAACTTCTCGAAGCTCTGCTACCGGCGAGCGACGGACAAGAACACATCCCTGATCCAGACATCTCTTAAGGTGGTCGCCATATGTTCCATCCTCGGATCCTACACGATCCCCTTCTTCCTTATTCCCCACACAATCCACCCCGTCATCGGATGGAGCCTCTACCTGCTTGGCGCATTCGCCTTCTCGTCCATTGCGATCAACGCCTTCATGCTCCCAGCACTCACCGTCCTGGTACCAGGGGCCGGGATCCTCGGAGCACTCCTGGTGATGGCCTATCCATGGTACATGGACGGGGTTGTCAGGGCTCTGGCGGTGTTTGGCTACGCTTTCTGCTGTGCCCCGATACTGTGGTCGGCACTCGTGAAGGTCATGGCGAGCCTTCAGGTGTCGCTTGAGAGAGAGGTCTTCCTTCCAAGACTGGGGGAATCCTCTCCTGCCCCAGGATTTAATAAGTTGTACTGACGAATTCCTACCATTCTTTTTTTTGCTATAGAGTTTATTTGATTAACATGAGATTGCTTAAATTGGAATTCAAATTGCTTTGCTCTTCCATAGTCACCAGACTCGGCTCCTTGGAGGAGGTAAGATCGATTGGCTGTTCCTCTAAGTGACATTCCTGAAGATGTCACTGAAATCAATGTTTTCTTAGAACAATGGACAAACTAATAGGTTGAGCTACCGTACACTAAATAGCGTGATTATATTTATATAGCGTCACAAATCATTAAGAGATTTTTTCACGATTTTATAAAAAAATTAAATTGATTGAATTTTTTTTATTTATGATATCACATAAATACTGTCATATGATATACACATTATATAGAAGAAGACGCTCCCCATGATACGCTCTTTATGTTAACGATTGCGGTCTCGTCCATATTAAAAACAATCAAATCTAAATTACATATTGAAACATGTCTGATCTTTGTGTCTTTTCAATTCTTTAAATTGTTAATTAATACATAAAATTCAATTTTTAATAATCATTAAATTAAAAAAATTAAGAGTTTGAAAGTAAAATCACCGATACATAACTATTTAATCTTTAACTACTTTCACTTTCTTTCTTATCTCTCTTATATTACTCACATTTTTCTCCTATTTCATTACTAAATTTTTATATTTAGTTTATTAAAAAAAATTAATATACTCGAGACATAAATGTAATAATAATGATACACAATTTTTAATCATTTATTCGCATATTTACGTCATCAATTCAGTTAGACTGGCCACGTCAGATCGAATCGCCTGCGGTCGTCCTCACCAAAGGGTCGCATACGCTATCGCTATTTAAGCATTCGCCACCAGGGGCCTCAATTCAAACAGAACTTGGCAACTAACTGGGCGGTTATAGAGAGAGAGAGAGAGAGAGAGAGAGAGAGCGGAGGAGGGACTCGTCGTCTCGTCAATGGCTACTGCCCTAGCTCCGGCAGTTTCTCTCCGCCCACGTCCCCGTCCTACTCTCCGGTAACTCTACCTGTACTCCAGAGCCTCGTACAATTCGTCCGAGCACTCACCTTGCACTGACGCTGTTCCGCTTCCTGCCTCGTCGTGATGCCTCTGCACGGCGATCGCTGGCGCGCTCCATCCTGGCCAGACGAAGTAACCGGCGCTAATCGAGAAGCCTAAGGGCGAATTGAGCAAGCGAGTTCCGGAATTCAGGAGGCGGCTGCAGAGCATTATTGTCACGGGATGGGTCCGGACTATTCGCGCACAAAGCAGCATTACTCTCGTGGGGGTGAAAGAGATTTTCTTAAAGTTTGTACTGTTCGATTGCGGCGGTTGAGCAACAAGTGAAAATTGGTTCTTGTTCATCGAAAAGATGTATCTCTGCGGAGCCTGACTTATCAAAGAGGATTCTGAGAAGCCTAATTTTCTGGATTAACTGGAGAAGGAATTTAAATTCTTATCAACAAAATGGTGCATTGAATGTGTTTGCTTTTTCACGTGTTACTGAATTTAAGTAAATGATGGTTCATCCCGCTCAAACTGTCAAACATGCAATATGTCATGGACTCCAAAGCCGAAGGTCATGATCAGGTTACATTCTGTGTCCTCTAATCATCCTTTCTTTATTTATACCTATAGTCACGGATTTGACACTTGAGCATTAGTTCATATTCGTCAATCAGGGCACAGTTTCCTTACTTCATTCTCGTGATGTTGCCCCATTTCTTGTCCTTTCCATGTTTTCGCTCAAACTATCTCTGTAGGTTCAATCACAGTAGAACGGGGTATTTAGGGAACATGCTGTCTTTATTAATTTATTCATTCGTTTCGAGCCATATTTATAGGTGGAATCTGGCTTAGTTTCAACTGGTGCATCAGTATGGTTAAAGGAGAAGTTGTTCCCAGCCAAGGATTAAAGCAGAAAGTGGAATTGAAGGTCAAGAAGACTTTATTGATATTGCGAATATTTTCTCTAACACGAGCCATATTTCTTCTCCTTTCCTGTATGATTTACCTTAGGCTATCAGAATTTTGTCTAACTCCAATCAAAATGCAGGATGCCAGGGTGAAAAATGCTTTGGCCTATGCCAAGCACAAATTTTTCCAAGAGAATGGTTTTATTTTAGTCACAAGTCCCATTATCACTGCTTCCAATTGTGAAGGCGGGAGAACAGTTTTGTGTTACTACTTTGGTATGTTCAACAACTGACTATTTATTTAACAAACATCTTGTAGTTCATCTAAGCAGTTGGATAAACTGCCAGATTCGATGAATAATCCAAGATGGATGTTTGTGCTGGACATTATGCACTGTTGTCAAATGTAAATGTAATAATATCTGTTTCCATTTTTCCTAATATAATAACATTTAGAGCTACCTTGCGTTGATTGTCTTCAAAGTGATTCCTTACAGTCATATTACTGTCCAAATAAAACTAGTTGGTTTTACAATAAATACTTGCTGCTGTTTTTTTCCTTAGTTCCAGATTGTAGGCCTTTCATTGCAGCCATTGATCTATAAATTTTGTGGAATCAAAGGCCGCAGGCTCAGCGGAAACCGCTAATACTCCTTTAGATGCCATTCCAAAGATGGAGAATTGGTTAGTTGACTGGTCACAAGTGAGCAGAATCAATTTCAGTTTTTTTCCTGGTGCACAACTGGACTAACTGCATGTTACACAGTTTCAGATTATGTGATGAATACTATCTTGGCCTATAGAAAGTATATCAAGTAAAAAGAAACGATTGTTACTTGACCTACTTAAACCTTTATTTGCTTATTTCATTGCTTTCTTTTTGAATGTCAAGTATGGAATGTAACCTGTATATATGACTGTTAAAGATTGTAAAGATTTTCATCATATGATGTTTCCAGGATTTCTTTCGGAAGCCTGTGTTCTTTACTGTTTCTTGCCAGCTCAATGGGGAACCTATGCTACAGCTCTTTCTGAAGTAAGTGGCCTTTTTTTCTTCTTTCCCTGTTTTTCACAGTGTATTTTAATGAATTCAATGAGTTGAAAACCTTTGTTTTTACCAGATATACACATTCGGTCAGACTTTTCAAGCAGAAAACTCTAACACATCAAGGCACTTGGCCAAATTCTGGGTGGGAATCCCTTTAACATTATTTCATCATTTTGGTGTTCATCATACTGTCTTGAACATAATATGCTGCTTCCTTTGAAGCATTTTTGGATATGGGGTTCTCATTTGTTAAAATTATTGTCCAATTGTTATAGATGATTGAACCTGAGCTTGCTTTTGCTGGTTTAGATGATCACATGGCCTGTGCAACTGTCTATCTCCAGTATGTAGTATGTTACTTTTCACATCTGCTTACGATCTGAATTTCAGAACTAAGTATTGTGGCAATTTATCCTATATCCGATGGCTGCATTTCTGTTCTCTTTAGAATAACATGAAAATTATTGTGCTCTGCAGGTGAGACGTATACTTGATAATTGCAAGGAAGACATAGAATTTTTCTATACTTGGATTGAGAAAGGAATAATTCATAGGCTAAGTGTACGGGGTCCTTCTTTGAAGTATCTGTTCACTTTTCTTCTGAGATAATTTTCTTGATATTAGTCCCATGGTTTTTCCCCCTCTAGTGCAGTGTCCCTTCAATAGTGTTTCCTCATCCAAGATGTAAATGACTTGCGCATTGATCTCCACAGGATGTTGCTGAAAAAGACTTTGTGCAGCTAACTTATACAGATGCAGTCGAGCTTCTTCTTAAAGCAAAATGGAAATTTGAAGTTCCGGTGATGCTCATTCTCCTTGCTGTTAATCTCTGGAAACTGCATTTAGTAGCTTTGCAGATTCAATTCTTCTCAAAAAATTATATCTTTTAAAGAGTCGCACAGGAAAACCTTGCTTCCCATATTATTGTGGAAATGAAATTTCATTTCTCTGTAGGTATAGTGGGGGTGTAATTTTCAAGGTGAGCATGAGCTTTACATTACCAAAGACGCCTTTAGTGGGTGTCCAGTGATCATCAGAGATTATACTAAGGTATATATGAGCTGCCTTTTCTTCTTGTAGTAAAACCAAGCACTTTGGGGGAGAAAAGGGCTGGTAGAGGTCAATATAAAAAGATCTCAATTGCTTTTTCATGTTTTGTGGTAATTAAGTTGGGGTCTGGTGAACGTGCACGAGATTCAAGTTTCCATTGCTATATTTTAGTACATCAAAGTTTTTTATATGCAGCAAAATGATGAGAAAACAGCCGCAGCAATGGATATGCTGGTTCTTTCCTCAGGTAACTTAATATTCTCCTTTGATTTCTCTCCCTTTTTTTCTCTAATTTTTCTGTATGCCATCTCTCACCCCCTCTTTCTGGAATGCGGATCCTCTCACAAACTCATGCACGCATTGAACATGCTCTAATTTTTATATCTCTATATTCTCGTAAGCCGTGAAGTTATTATGGTTAGATATTTCATAGTAGCATGCTTTGGAAATAAAACCACTGTTGCTGTCGATGGGGGAAGGTCAGGTCAAATAAACCATGGAGGAGATACTAGCTGAGTCCCACATATGTCCAGCTAGATGTGATCGATGGCAAAAGTAACTCCATTTATACATTCACCAAAGTGCCGGATCCCATTCCCATCAGTCTCATTCTTCATCCTGCTTCATTATCCTGCTTCATTCGATGTACATGTCAGGTTGGTGAGCTTATTGGTGGAAGCCAAAGGTAAGAACGGCTTGATCATCTGGAAGCACATTTGGATGATTTGAAGACACTACTGATGGTATCTGGTCTACGTCACTATGGTGGTGGTTCAGGTGAGAAGGCATTTCTATCTTATAGCCCTCTTAATCACTATTCATGACCGAAATTCTTTTCCTTGTCAGTTTCCTTTTTTAATATAGATGAGGATTCGCTCAGCTGCTTCATTTAGATGATTCTTACAGTCCAAATCTCTTACGAAAGAAACCAAGGAAAATAGCTAACTTACAAGGATGCTCCTACTATTTATGATTTGAACCTCCAGTTCCTCGTGCGGGCTTTGGGTTGGGATTCGAGAGGCTCCTTTTCCCCGAGCGCCCGGTTTAACCAAATTCTGATGGCGAAATTCCTTCAGGTTCTTCTAAATCCAGGTTAGTTCTATTTCCAATTATCGTTACCTTTTTCCATCTCATTCCACCTTCGTATGATGCATGCCCATAAGCCTTTGACATGGGTGTCCAATTATCTCGTACATACACTAGAATTTAATTTAATGGACCGTAATTAATAGCATGTCCACGTTATTGCTGACCTTTAAATCTCATCGATCACTAGTGGAGTAAATTCCAATTCCAATTCCAATTCCAATTCCAACTCCAGCACAGAACCAAAAGGACTATACACACACACACACACAAGCGCGCGCGCGTGCAGAGGTTAGGGTGAATGTGTAAGAATCAATGTATTTATATGGGTGTAGATGAGATCATATAAAGCGACTGTTATTATTTTACCACAAACAAATTCGTTCAATTAATGAGTTTGTTCCGTTTTCATATAGTCAGGCCCAATACATAAAGTTCAGCCGGACTAGGTCATCGCTTGCCGGGCCCACTTGCTAATGGTCTCCAAGGACCTTGGGACCAGCATTGGTCTCCAACAGGGCCAAGTCGGCCCACCCCCATGGACCAACCAGGCTCTTGGGAACTACCAGGACCTCGTTGCCCACGCTGCAAGGAGAGCAACATCTGTATTAACACTATTTTTAAGGATTTTTCTCCCAAGAGCCGCAGGACCTAGCTGGGGTAAGAGATAATAAGATATAACATCACTAACTTATAATAATAGAATCCAAGACCTCAGTCCCAATCAAATTCAATATTACTGCACTATCCTTTCTCAATCAAAAGATCGCCACTGGAAAAAAAAATTATCATGTGTCTAAGTAAATGCAAAGTGTACTTTCAAGATATAATATAAAGAAAAGAAGGGAAGGAAAATAACAGGAATACAAATGGAACGAACACCTGAAAAATTACAATTTGATCCTTCCGTCCCTGACAATGTAGAGATCTAGACTATAGATCGTGCAACTTAAAAGGACTTATGTCATCGCCAATAAAATGAACAAATCAACTAGAAATTCTTACCAGGTAAATTTACAGCAACCAAAAGCCTCGAGCACTTCAAAATGGTCGATCATTATGGTTCTGATTTTAAGATACGGCATAGGCAACTACCTCTCATACAGTAATCTGTGCATGTTGGTTCTCTTGGTCGCCAAAACCACTTCCGTTGCTGACCAGCATCTTTTTCTGCAGGACTAAAGTAGCTGGAACGTGTGACCTTCATATCATATGTTCGCACCATAACATTAAAGGAAGACCACCCCAGGCTTCTGTATCGATCACACAGTAACAAAACTTGATATTTACATCTTCCAGCAGCCTTGACGTGCGAGTGTGTTCACAGAGGGAAAGGAGCTACGACATCAAAGTTCCACTTCCTGTAGTTCACCGAAGCTCCCTCCATTTGCTGGCATTCGCATCAGAGGTGGATGGTCACCGGGCATGAAGGACGAGGGGGGCAAGCCTAGTTGCTCACCGAGAGTTTTGATCTCAGCATTCTCGAGGGGAGGACCGGAAGTCTCATTGAAGCTCCCACTCCATGATGCTGTTCGGCGTGAGTTGGATTGGAAGGAACTGTTTGTTTCCGCCATCGATGCTCTTCTCGTGATATTGCCCGCACTTGGGAACCTCTGCATTGACGTAACTTTTGTAGGGGCTGAATATGATGAAGGGATCGGATCATAAGCTGCAGATGTCGAGGGAGCTTCACTTGTTGTGGACTCCTTCGGTGTACTCTCTGCAACGGACTCCATTTGTTGCTGCTCAGATGATGCTGATACTGCAGCAGGAATAAAAAACTTTGGGGCAGTACCAGCGGTGCTGGTGGGTTTAACAACCGGAACAGATGGTGACTGGAATTGATTCACTGGGCTCCCGCCACCTTTATTGAAAGTGTCGACGTACCTGAGAAAAATTTCAAATTGAATTGATGGAAATCAAGAAGGAGAAAAGGAAAACCACTCAATTAATAGGAATAGGTATTCCGGATGAAATACCCATTCCTTGTTTGGCTAGCTGGTTTTAACAGCATCCGGAATAGTATTCTGTATCCAAAATATAGGGGGAAATATTATTCCCCTCCCCCCACAGGGAATAAATAATATTCCTTCCATTTTCACGTTTTCTACCACGCACCCACTTCCCTCCCTCCCTCCGATATCCAGCGACCCAGCCCTCCTCCCTCTTGATGCTAGTTGCAATGGGAGTTGATGACCGCTGCGATAGCTGTTCCTCCAATGATGCCTATGGTGGGTGTTGACGACCCTCGTCCACCCCCTTTTTTCTGATGTTGGATGCAGTGGGGGTCGCTGGTGTGGTTAGGGGCTCCTGCATTCGGGTGTTCGATGTTGGATGTTGCAGGGTTGGGTCTGCGAGGTTTTAATTTTTTTTATAATACTATGTTAATATATATTAAGGGTAGTTTTTCCTTTTTATCTTGAAATACTCTCGCTCCGATCTGCAACAACCCGATCCTGCTCCTTCTCAATGCTGGCTGTAGTAGGGTTGACGACAGCTACGGTCACTGCTCCGACGACAATGCCTGTGGTGGGTGTTGACAACCCTCGTCTACCCTTTTTTCGATATTGGATGCAGTGGTAGTCGCCGGTGTGGTTGGGGGCTCTCGCGTTTGGGGGTTCGAGGTCAGGTGTTACAGGGTTGGGGTCTGCGAGGTGTGGGTTAGTGTTTGTGACATTTTATATTTTTAACATTATTTTAATATATATTTATTTAGATTAAGGGTAATATTGTCTTTTTATCTTAAAATAACCTCCCTTTGATCTCCTACGACCCGGCCCTCCTCCCTATCGATCCTAACTGTAGTAGGGTTGACGACAGCTGCGATGGCCGGTCCTCTCACAATGCCTGTGGTGGGTGTTGATGACCCTCCTCCACCCCTTTTTCCGATGCTAGAAGCAGTGGCGGTCACCAGCGTGGTTGGGGGCGGTCGCATTCGAGGTTTCGAGGTTGGGTTCTATGGGGTTGGGATCTGTTGTCAGGTAGTGCTGGCCACGGGCCGGTTTGGGCCCGGAACCGGCCCGTTCAAAACAGGCCCGGAACCGCCCTAAACCGGAACCGTCCCGGAACCTCCCTCGAACCGTGAGGGCTAAGGTTCAGGGCCGGTTCCAGCTGCCTTAGAAACCGGAACTGCCGGTTCCGAACCGAAACCTGAACCGGCCCGGAACCGTAAAGAAATAAAAAAAAAAATTGTCTAACCCCCAGCTGGTAGGGGTCCGAACCGCCGGTTCCAGGCCTCCGGTTCGGAACCGGCGGTTCCGAACAGGAACCGCCCGGTTCCTGAACCGTAGCCCGCGGTTCCGAAGAGGAACCGCCCGGTTCCTGAACCGTAGCCAGGCCTGCTGTCAGGTATGGGTTAGGGTTTGTGGGTATTAAATTTTTTTAATGTTATTTTAATATATATTTATTTATCTTTTTATCTTGAAATAACCTCAATCCGATCTCCGGGAACCCAACCCTCCTCCCTCCTGGTGCTGTTGCAGTAGAGTTGACGACAGTTGTGATGGTTGCTCCTTCCACGATGCCTGTGGTGGGTGGTGACGACCCTCGTCCACCCCCTTCTTCGATGCTGGATGCAGTGAAGGTCACTGGTGTGGTTGGGGACTCCCGCATTTCGGGGGTTCAAGGTTGGGTGTGCAGGGTTGGGGTCTACGAGGTGTGTATGAGGGTTTGTAGCTTTTTATATTTTTTTAATATTATTTCATATATATATATATATATATATATTTTTACTTAGATCAAGGTTAATATTCCCTTTTCATCTTGAAATACCTTCCCTCTGATCTCCAGAGGTACTCCCCGCATTCCGGGTTTCAAGGTTGGGGTGTTGTGTGGTGTGGGTTAGGGTTTGTGGGTTTTTATTTTCTTATATAAAGCTATGATCTTCAGTCATCTGTTAGATATGACATCATTGAATTCATAATCTTTCTGGTTAACTCTTATGATTAAGGAACGGAGCAAGGACAATGAATTTGTGTAAGTTAGAATGTTTAAGAATTGGTTTACCTCGCCCGAATACCCATCCGTCCACGAGCTGAGAATTGATTCGAGCTCGGAGGCATGGGAGGAATTCCGGAGGGCTGCTCCGGAAGTGTTGTTGAGCTCTTGAAATCTGTTGGACTTCCATTTGCAATGAATCCTTCACTCTTGAGAGCTGATTTCAAGTTGTAGTCAGATGTTCCATTCTGGAAAGCCGCAGTAGTTGGAGGAGGAGGCAGAGCAGCTTCTTCCGCGGGGGGCTCAGCGCCTTCCTCTACCCATCTCTTGAGCTTTTCATCGTAATAAAATTTATTCTTTTCACCCAATTTAGCCTGGAATCAATTAAGAACAGTTGAAAATTCAAGCACCACGCAAAACAAATATTGCCGAAGATAAAGTCCGATGCTCAAAGTGAGCAATAGTAACAAGAAATCACCTGCCGATCTGAGCGGGGTCTCAAGACCATTCCGACTGTCTTCTGCAACAGTTGTGAACCAAAACTGAATCGACCAAAGCGTGAACTATTCCCAGAAGAAGAAGCTTTCTCTCCACTAGCTGAACTTAATTCATTTGACGGATTAGCCTGGAATCAACTCTCTCAAATCAGATAAAGTTTGTGTAACAGAAGTTGGGAAGGAAAACAAATATGTTCTACCTATAATTTGAAATGGTAAGAAAATAGGAACCTGTCTCGGGCTACGACCAAAATCTGGTTCAGAAACACTTCTGTTATGAACAGTCATTCGGTTGTTACCACCTGTCCACTCACTGATGGGCTCCATCGAAAGAGATGGCACTAGTGATGGCATGCCCAGTGATGATTGACTATTTGGTATTTTCTGGTCCATTGGGCGGTTAAATTGCTCACTACCTTGCACAGCTGCTGAAGATACTGATGGAGCAGGAGGAGGTAAGCCACCACCATTTACAACCCGATGTGCAGTGCTATCGAAGAAGTTGAGCAATTTCCCAACCAACTTCGCTGGAGCTAAATTTGCAGAATATCCCCCCTGCAAGCAGCACGATTTACTTCAAACACGAAGGCTGCATTTTCCTTTCATCATGGCTATAAATTATTGTGCAAGGAGGACTCTACCTGCTGGTGAATTTTTATCCTCTCCTCCAATGACAACACCACTTGTTTCCACATCTCTACTTCGGGTGCTCGTCCTGTTTTGAGAGATTTCAACAAGGCCTGGCAGTACCTAAATCAACCCCAGAAAGTAACTATACATGTAAAAACTTCCAGCAAAGAGTAATGAAAAGAAAGTATTACACTTACCTCAGTGAATCTGAAACTTTTCCCACCTCAGCCAGCATGTGAGCATAAATGATTTTATAAGGCTGAAATGGTAGCAAAATGAATTGAGAGTTTCCAAGCACCTTCGAGTATTCATATAACTCAGTTCTCTGCCCAAACAACAGCACAATTGCCCAGTAAATATCAGTATGAATTTCAGCTTTATACAACACCATTACCAGAGATGAAAAAATAGGTGCAGGGGATACACTGACTCAAGAGGAAATAAAGAGACAGGGGGTAGGAGCAGAAAGGTCAGGAAGGATCCAACTGTCATTATTTCAGAGTAGAGTGCTCATAAGATGGCACATATTCTTTTGAAAAGTGCATGATGCTCAAATCAGGCAAGACAATAATCCCATCAACATTTCCAGTTTGTCTTCCATATTCCCGTACATAATGGCTATGAAAGTACAACTAACAAGTCAGACCTATTGAAATGGCGGCACAGTCAACAGTTATCTATCAGTTATGCCCAGTCTAAGTAGCCAAAAGGCATATCCCTATTAAAATATTCACTTCCAGCAAATCAGGCAATAAAAGATGGATACTGCCACCCATATATGCTTAATTAGCAGCAGAAGTTAGAAAAGCTACTGCAAAATCGTGAAGAGTGATATCCAAATTACAAGAAGAGAATTATACAGGCTAGGAGAATCAGAGGGAACCTGAATAGCCTCAGGGCTAGCATAAGTTCGTGGACATTTCCAGTGGTCTGCTCCGACAAGACATATTCTTGCACTATCTGAATATGACTCAAAGTTCGCTTCAGCAACTAGATAACATAAATGTGCCGCCATGTTCTGAAGTGCAACACTGTGTTAGATACAACTTACAGGCGTCCAGAAAAAGAGCACAAAAGATGAGAAATTGCAAATATAACGTACCTCACCACGTTCCTTCCATAAGCAGTCCCCTAGATGCATTATTACAAGCTCATCATCTTTCGTTCTGTTTGCTGTAATTACTGCCAGGTTTTCCTCCCAGTCTTCAAGCATACAATTGGCTCCAAACTGTACAACAGAGCCCAAAAGAAGATAACTGAAAACTTTCATCATTGAGCACATTTTGAACTCAGAAAACACAAGGAAAGCAAATCTAGATCTTTAAATGGTGCATGAAACATTTATTTATTCGGCTTACTTTTAAAGAAGATACATTTGCCACTTGAATCATATTGCGGAGATGTCTTTAAACAAAAAGAAAATCTAGAAGATTGCAGACCTATATGGGTCGACGAACCACATGACAAGGCAAAGATCTATTTGAGCATAAAGTATACTGAAAAGTTAGACCTGAGCTGGCTGATGGGCCTTATTTGATGCATGAGGAACACTAGCAACAGTGGTGGTGTCTGCTGAAAAAACTTCAGCAGGTTGCCCTGCAATTAGCAGACATAAGGTCCGCAAAGGTGATCCTGGAACCAACTGGCGAAGGGCCATTTGCTTTACTGTATCTACATAGTACTGCAATTAAAAAGAGTCACATCCCCTCGAAAAACGTTTAAGAGAAGCACAAGACTGCATTAAACTACGCAGCAGTATTAAGGTGAAAAAAGCAGCTAAATAAAGAACCTCATCCCCGAGTTGGGAAGCAAGTACAAGGGCTGGTCCCCATAACTGACCATCTTGTGCACTCTGCAGAGCCTCTTTTTTCTTACCAGAGACCAGAAGATTTTGTACCTCAAGGGCAGTTTCCTGCAGAAATAACAGACGGATCACAAAAATGATCAATTGCCGCATAAAGTAGAAGGCAACACACCGGAGGATTTCAAATACCTGAACTTGTCCTGCAGGAGGCAATAACTGCAAACACTGCCTTTGGGCACCATAAACACCAAACGTTGTATTGTTCCTCTTTGCAAAAGTGAACAGTTTAGCAACAGCAACTTCAGGGCTATCACCTCCCTGTACATAAGAATAACACAAGCCATATAGGTCTCAAGGTTCTGGAATAATTCATAATTGACAAATACAAGGACCTTGAAACAAAACAAAGCAGAAACTGAAGTTCAACAAGGGGTATAAGATCAACAACTGCATCAATTCATAAATCTTTGTTGGACACATTACATGCTTTCAGTCTGGCACCCCAGTCCACAATGAGGACAGATTAACCAGCAATTCAATGACCAGCAAACATGCATAAGGAGACCTGCTGCATTTCTTTTCTCATTTAAGTGCATATCAGGGGCACCATAGCTAAAACATACACTATGATGTATAAGAAAAAATTACCTATAACAATAGTTCCACCAATATAAGCAAACATAACTATAAAATCACTAGATTTCCTACTGAAAAAAAATATTAGTTACCCTTGTACATAACATGCCCATCATCAGTTTTTGAAAATTTTTAAGTAAACTGTAAAACCTGAGAATAGCGACACAATCAATGAAAAGTCAGAACAGAACTCAAGGGGAAAAAACAGAACAACGGACAAATAAATGTCTGAAACTTCGCATGCAAGAAAGCAAAGAAGCCATCCCACAAACAATTCAATAACTTCATCTCAAACCCAAGATCTCAAAGGGAAAATTCCCAGCCAAGTCAACATATGAAACACGAACAATTGCAGTTTACCTTCAATGACAGGTCAGCGCCAAAAGGCGATCGAAGTTTACCATAGTGTTGACAGGCTATCTTTAGCAAAGATAAAAGCAACCTCAGAGCTTCTGCTTTTCTATAATCAAGATCTGATGAGTCACAGTTGCCAATCCTCTCATCAATCCATTTATTCAACTCTCTATTTCCAACACTCCCACCAACCAACGGACCAGGAAAAGACTGGTGGCACAAAGCATGGAAATAGCCCGAACCCCCAAATCCAATGTGAGAGCTACCATCATTCTTCTGCAGAACTTCCATAATGTTGAGGATAGATATTGAGCCACTAGAAGAATCCTTTACAAGAAAGAGACAAAGAAGGTTAGCCATTCAGCATTGTGTGCCAAGAATACTACTGTGAGCAGGAATAATGTTAGCAATTTGAAAGCGAAGGTAATATAATAAAGATAACATGAAATGCCTATTCCAAAAAGCTAGAAGTGCACATGAAGCTTCTCGTTTCCTTGGCAAGAAAGATCTCTTCTCCATTTTTGCGGAAAGCAGGGGAGAAAAAAAAAGTGAAAGAAACTGGACCCTGAAAATGGTTACCAAGACTAATGCTAACCTGTGATCCAAATGATATTTACTGGCATCCTTCATGACTATGAGTTTTCCACCAAATCCAAATGCTACCAAGGCATGAGCAGGACGTCCTGCAGACGATCTTCCAACATTGTGAGCATGAGAAAAGTCATTTGGGGTCTGAAAAGGCGGCTGGGAGAAGCTTGTTGACTCCTGAATCCCATAGATGTTATTTGAGAAATGACCTTGATCCTTTTGCTCAACTGGTGCCTGATCAGCTGGCTGACTAGGGTTAAAGCCATGCATCCCAAATGACCCATTGACCTTATTATGACTTTGGTGTGACATGTCGTAAGATGCAACTGTAGCGAAAGAATTAATGGACTTCTGCTTTTCCACGAGGCTGTTTGCAGTTGAAATATATGAAGCATCAAATTGCCCGTTTCCAGCACACGTCTCGGGTAGCTGCAGCCATGGATAATCTGCATTCTGTTGGTTGTACTGCCCTGCCCAGAGACCATCTTGGCTTTCACCAACACGGCCTTCTGATTTGTAACTGTTAATTTGCCCATAATCACCATAAATGCTACCATTATTCTGAGAAACATCAGCAGCATTATGATTCTGGTAATCATGAGATTGACTCACTGATTGGTCGGTGGATGTATAGCTCTCTAGCGTACGCCACTCTTGCAGAATCACATCAAAGTACCAACCAGGATACTGAGGGTCAAAAACCATATGCTCCTGGTATCCATTATTACCTTCTGGGACCTGGTTCCAATTGGAGACAGTCTCAGTTATCCCAGTCTCGTTGACAGTTCCCCCAACAGAATGAGCAGTTTGCTGCAAATAATAAGCCTCAGTTTTCCCCTCAAAACTACCAGCAGATTGATTCACAGCAGCATTATCAGAGCCCTCTTGTCCATTCATATCAGTATTGTTACCATCAATCTGATACCACTGTCCAGTATTTGAATCAAATCTCCAACCCGGGTATAGATTTTCCCAATCCTGGCTACTATTCAAATCCTGCAGGTTACCACATTGCTCCCCACCTGCTTCAAATCCTTCGCTGCCTTCATGTTGTGTGTAACTAACTGCACTGCCTGATCCATCAGCCACGTATTCCACACTACTAGATACAACTTTAGCATCAACACTAAAATTCTCCTCAAGTTTCCCAGGAAAATCTCCACTGCCATTGCCCAGGCCAGTGAAGAAATCTGAGTATGAGCCAAAATCATCAGCCCCACCCCGTTCCGTGGAATCTGCATGAAATGAATTCCATCCAACTTCCTTGATTCCCCCAATAGATTCAAGATTTTTGCCCTCGAATAGGTCCGCTGAACCCTCTGATTCCAAACTTTTGTTATTTAATGCAATACGTGTGTTGAACTCAAATGAATTTGAAGAAGCTAAGTTATTACCCTCTCCTGCAACTACGGATGGAAGCTCAGAACCAGCATCAATGAGATCTTGCTTCATCATCGCCTCAGACCTAATTTCGTTTGTCATATCGTTTTCGACAATACCAGTATTTACTTCAGACTCAACTATACTGTCAAAATCAAATGAACTTGATGACGGCAGCACTTTCTTCTCATCCTCCGTAGTGGCATGCACTGATCCATCATCAAAATCCATAGAATTACTCCTTTCTTTCAGCTTGAGCTCACCTTCTCCTCCACTGTCTTTGATGCTTAAATTAGAAAAAGCATCCACAGCATTAGAATCAGACTGAAGGGATCGTCTCGGGGGCTTAAACTGATCGTCATCATTTACCAAATTATCAAAGAAATCCTCGTCAGTCTGATCCTCCATACTATATGGAGGATTGCTAGCCATTAGGCGAAAACCCTAATTGTGACCTACTCCCTCGATCCTGAGCAAATTCACGCGGACAATCCGGATATTCCTCGAATTTGGCACGAAATTACTCTGAATGCTAGGAAGCCTCGGTCTTCTCCGCTACTAATCACGCTGATACCGAGATCCAACACAGACGTGCCCGAGGTTGCTCCCCAAAATCGATTATGAGATAGCCAAACACCGAATCGATCAAATATGCATTGGATGCAGAGAGATCTAGGGTTTATGATATCCTTCCGGAGCGAGGATCGTATTTCCGGCAGTTCACAAGGAGCTGCAAAATTGGACTTCGAATCAACGCATAGAACACAGCGTACGAATAGGCAAAAGCAACAGAAGCAAGAGAACTTACGGATTCGAGGTCGAGACTCGGAGATGAATGCTGAAGAGAGGAGGAGCGGTTGAAGATGAAAACAGAGTTTAGAGAGAAAAAGGAAGAGGTGAGAGAGAGGGGGCCAAAATTTTGCATCAACCTACCACGAGCAGCTTAGTTTTCGGTATATTAGTAAATTCTTATTAATATATAATTATATATATAACAGTTATTGCAATAGTAATTTTCTTACTCAATTTTTCCGAATTTTCTCTTTTTCCACTTTGCCATTTTCCCTTCTCGATTTTAAGAGTTATTAATAATGATCGATGATAACTCCTCTGCTCGTATGCTTGTCGGCAATCGCTCAAGCTTCGATTCACTGCTTATCCCTTGTTTGTGAGTCGGGTAGGGAATGGCCATGACATCTCCTTTTGGTTCGATAATTAGAAGGAAGATTGTCGTTTAGTTGTTCCGTATTCTCCTATGCTTGGCATTCCGTTGGTGGCCACTGTTGCTCAGGCCTTCTTGCATCTGCAGCACAGCAGGCCTCATCGAGAGCACGACCATTTGGATCTACATGCCATTTTTGGGTCTGTCCACTTAGTCCCGACTTTGGCTAATTGAGTGTTGTGGGCTGGTTCCGAGTGTGGTCGCTTTACTGTTTCTAGTGCCTGGCATATGCTTCGAGGGAAAGAGCCTAAGGTATCTCGGTGCCGACTTGTATGGTGTCGATTTCAAATTCCTTGGCATAATTTTATTAGCTGGTTGGCGATTCATAATAGACTACACACTCTGGACAGGTTGGCCTCTTGGGGTATTGCCATGGATTCTGGTTGTCTTTTTACAAGCAGGATTGTGAGACTTATGATCATCACTTCGTTACTTGTCCTTTCATGAAGAGAGTGTGGACAAAGGTGTTACATGTGTGTGGATCGTCCAGAATTGTTGGTGATTGGTTGGAGGAATTTTCTTGGGTTTGTACGCATCTTCGTGGTCGAGCCATTCATCTGCTTCTTCTTCGGCTTGCCTGGAATGCACACATCTATTATATTTGGCGAGCACGAAATGATTTGGTGCACGGGGCAGCCGCTACATCTGAGGATGCGATTTGGTTCTCCATCCGACAGAGTGTCAGCTGCCGGTTGCTCGGTGTGCTAAATATTCAAGCAAAAGTTGTTACAGTAGATCAAAGAAGCCTTCTTGGGCAGTGGGGGTGTGTGTAGGTCCTGGAAGCTTGTTTTGTCTAGCTTGACGGGTTTTGGTTTGGAATCCATCAGTTAGATGCTTACTGTTTGTTTGAGCAGTTGTATATTGTACTGTTTGCTATAAGCAGCACACTTCAATGCTGAGTTATTAATAAGAGCGATGCTACATTGCATCGGAATAATGATAAGCAATTTGTCGAAACTACCAGGAGTCTAGAAATATTAGGATGGAGTAAATATTTTTCTTGAACGCAAATCAAAACGCTAACAGTTTCATAAATGGACAGTTATTTTGAATCTTTTGTAAAATTGACAATAACTAACTATTTGAGTTTCACACTGTAGTTTAATTTAATATTTTTTTATTAATTTGACATGATTATTTAATTAAATTTAGTAAATTCTATATATTTGTAGGAACATTTTCGATGTTTGTTATTATTAATTTTATGATATTCTAATTGTAAAAAATTTACTGTACCGGATGAAAGCTGATCAAATTAGAAAAAGAATTGGCATGGTGTATAAGAATTTGAGTTTAAATGGTAAAAATATGGAAAATTGAGTTGAACCGTGCCAAGCAATTTTCGTTCATGTAGTCGTTCTAGCGATTTCGAATACGCTGCATACTATTGATCAGAAAAAGAAAATGCGCTACCAATATAAATTCTTTAAAATGATAAGATATCTTTTCTCTTTAAATTACTTTAGATGAGTTTTATTCTTAGTGAACCTACCCAATTCAAACTGAATTAGTCAGATTTTATTAAATATCTGAACAAAAGTGATATAGAATGGGGAAAAAAAGAGGAAAAAGAATAAGCTGTTAACCGGAGAGGGAACCGGCTGTGACAGGTTTATTCCCCTTCTGCACCGGGAACATACTTTCTTTTTTTCTTTTTTTTTTTTTGCTGGGTAGCACCGGGAACATACTTTAATTTCAATGAAGCCTACCTATTTACCGGTTCGAGATCTGGTCGGTGCTGCCAAGTGTGAAACCCTACCAACTACGCAACTAGTCGTATGGGCTGGTGACACGTGGACTTGTGCGGGCCCGGCCAAATTTTTACGAGAAATTACATTATTATTTCCTAGTGATCGTTTTGCCAAGGAAAGTGTGCGTGAGATTCGACACATACCTCAGATGTTTGAATCCTCCCCGTGTTATTATTCCCTTTAGTATTTGGTTGAGAACGGTCTGCCCTCCAATGTGTATAAATTCACACTCAAAGAGTATTTTCGACGTATTTTGAATTCCCATGCCATAAATAAATATTTACATAAATAGAGTAGCGGGTTGTTATTTTTTATTAGAATCCAATAATCTTATCTTATTTCCCAGAAAGACTGTTATCTATTTATTGTGAATTTATGTAAATGTTTGGTTTTTGATTGATGACAGGCCAATGTGTTGGTGGGGTAGAGCATAATGCACATGCCCCATTTCCCGCGGCGGAAAACCATTAATACAGAAAGAGTTAGAAATATCATAAATATGTATGGACAGTTATATGAGATCGAAATTACGAAGTTATCACTATGTAATATAAATTCATGGTAAAAATATAAGATGATTATTTTATTTTTATAAATAATATATCCTTCTATTTATTGAATTAAAAAAAGTGGCTAACTAGGAAACTCATCATTAAAGAATATTTTGATAATATTTAAACAAGATATTATTTTTTTAATAATTTCGAAGATGTTGGTCAATCTAAATGATTCACAAGGTTTTATTTTTAAATATAAAATTTAAAATACCGAAAATGTTGGTCATGTCTATTTTTTATCGAATGCAGTTAGATAACACGTGGGATTATGCCTTCCAAATAAATTATTCCCATGACTATCAAAATAAAATATTCTAGAAAATCTTTACATTATATCTATACATATATATGTAGAACCGAGGTGAATATTTAAAAAAAAAAAGGACCGAGAAGGACTGAAATGATCCCTATCTTATCACGTCGCCATTGAAAGTTATAGGCTATGTTAAGAGGCTCGCGAAGGATAAATTGGTAAATTCAAAAGAAACTTCCTTTTTTCTGGAAATTATCTCGATAATCTTCCTCGCTGTTGCGAGGTTCTACCTTAGAAGGGTAGGCCTTACTAATGTGGAAGTTATTGCAGCCGAGTGTACACGCCACACTGCCCAAATTCGGAAGAAACTTATCGCGTGGGGACGTGATGTCTGTAGCTAGCGAGAGATTCGTTCCAACATTAGAAAGGGAATAGGCTGCGATCGACCATTCACAGATTCGGCCAAGTCTGCGCTTTCGCGATCTCCCCTCATTCCTTCGGCTTCTTGGTAGGATTTATTTACTAACGGTGGGAAAAGTAGTCTATTGATATGCCCAATGGTCCCATATGCCCAAACTTGCACGCAAAATATACCATTTAGCTGTTTTACACAAATACATGTGTTTTCATATGGTGGTTCAAAATTCACTTTTATATGATTTGGTAAGGTCAAAATTTTAAGTTGGAATTCCATCTATACAATATTTCCTAGAATTGACTCTTTTGATTTGAGCATTACTGGACTGGATACCGACTTCTTGAATTATACCAGATATTTAGTATTGTTATGTTGATTGTTAATGGTATTTGTTAAGTCGATATGATATTTTTACGGTTGAGCATGAAATTCAAATATGACGTAACGAATGGTGGCCGGATCGTGAGTGCGGTTGCTCTCCACGCATGTGCGCGCCATTCTATGGTCAAGGGTTGCCCTAATTGTCAAATGGGCCGTCGGCCCGTAAGTTTGGCCCAGTAATCTGAACCCAATTTTAAGCCTTCTTTATTTTAAGAGTAAATAATTAAGAAATACCAGGCGCAATAGTTTAATGATTCAAAACTCACCCCATACAAAGTCATATGTAATTCATTATATGCAGTTCGTGTCAAATATCCACACGAAATACGCCTCTTTGAGCTTAGGCTTGGAGGACAACAACTTCTTCAATTATATCAGACTTTTGGTAGTGCTATGTTAACATCGCAAATATTGAGTGCCGAGTACTAGATATTTATTTCGTTTGAGATATTCATGGTAGAAAATGGGAGTTCGAATATTACATAATTAAGGAGATCAAATTACCGCTATTACTGTCTTCATTTTTATTTATATAAGAAGAACAGAGAGGGTAAGCAGCTTTCCTTTTCTAAATATGTTGTTAGGCGTCGCGATCAGCAGTTCAAGAACCACTATCCCTCTTCATAGAGAAAGTCAGTCTTGTAACTGATAGAACACGTAACAGTACTTAAGTTGGGTCAAAAATTAATAAGATTTGGTTATATTAAGGTTCCTTTTATTTTTAAATTTTAAATAGCAGAATTCATTGGTTTATAAAGTACTGTTAAAATATGTGCAAGAAATATGCTCTTCTGATCTTATGTATTTGTAACACAGAAGACTCCCCTCTTCGTAAGCATTAGGAATCCCAAATCAAAAGAATATGTGAATTCAAGAATTGGCACGAAATCGAATCGTAGGTCACGATTCGCTCAACACGGCTTGGTGATCGTTTTGACTTTCCACACCATCATTGAATGCACGGACCTTCCACTCCTGTTTCATGCGGAGATCATACTTACCTCATTCGTCGTCGTTGGAATTGGAACACATGTGATAACAAGATTTGCTTCCCCGCTTCTTCCCCTTGATTAAGATCTCGAGTCTCGTGAACAGAGAAAATTCACCTTATAAGAGCTTTACCCCCAGTAGGCCCTTTTAACTCAAACTTAATTAGTCAGAGTCAATTAGACTTTTGAATACTAGCAATTCAGATATTAAAAAAAAAAAGAAAAAAGAAAAACAAGACTTGCTTCTCAATGTGCCGCTCGCAACAAAAGAGAAGAAGGAAATTGAACAGGGAATAGTATATGAACACAGTTTTATGAGTGGGCTGACCAAGCAGGTCAGGCCCCATTCCTGATTCCACCAGTTACCACTGAATATCAGAAAGTGAATCGGGCAATCGATTTTTCACTTTAAAAACGCCAACGAACTGTTGTACAACGTTGTACATCTCTAATGAATAAGTGGAACCAAACCTGGTCGAGTGTTTGCAGCTTGCTCCAGCTTTGCGCGCAGCGTGGGACAACTCACTTATCTGGCCAAATCTTTCACATGCTTGGTTCCCTCCATTTGCCCTCAACTCTGTGAAACGAGGGCTCTCTGGATCATGTGGTACACATTGATCATGGGAAGTCATAATTAAGGAAGGAAATTGACGAGGTGGACGCGGTCGACCTGGTGATAGGTGATGATGATGGGTCCAGAGCCCGCACGAGAAAAGAACAGTTCAAAAGTATTGTCCGCTTTGGACGCTGCTTGCATTCTCACTACGTTTCGATATGAGATTGAAATGTTATCCATAAGGAATAACGGGTTTATTTATAAATTTTAATTGGATATAAAGTTTTTTATTATAATGAAAAATCTAAGGTTTTATAAAGAGATAAGATGAAGGGATAGATAAAATGATATGAAAAATCCGATTTCTTTAAATGAAAAACAAAAATCACAATGGCAATATAGGAAAATAAGATGACTGCTCGATCCCTTTGTTCAGATCAAGTGGGTGGTCTACGAGCATAATTAACAATCTGCTAGCTCATGGCATCCTTTATAATGAAACTGACTGACAAATTTTTTTCATAATTAGATTAAACCAAATGAATAAAATTAAGTGATCACGAGTCCCGTTTGAAAGGACAGAGTCAGGGAATGTCATATCTTTTTTCACCGCATGAATAAGATACATAAATCTAAAAGAAATAGAAAGAAGATAGAGTAAAAGGAAACATGAAATCTCCCTGATGAGTTTGAACCGTGAACTTCTATGATATATAGTGAAAACGACATCAACTATACTAAACTATTTTTCTCTTAATATTTCTCAAGAGCAAGAAATATACATATACATATACATACATACATATATATATATCACATGCAAAACAAAAGTGGGAAGGAACCTGCAACTGCAATCGCAACATTTAAAGGCACTTAATTTTTTGTCCTCATCTTTAATCAAAGTAAGCACGTACCTAGGTGCTATTTGCGAACGCCAGCACCTGCTAATCCCCCCCGTGATCTTAAGCACCTGCCCATTTTCGGCATTGCTCCAGCTTAGGTCTATCGTCCTCATGATGATATATCTATCATAAATGTAAGCATGGAACGAGCTAGAGATTTTCAATAAACAAAATTTGAAGTAAGAGGGAAAAAAAAAAGGAAAATGGGTAGGACAAGATAATTTAATAAAAAGAATAAAATTTATATATTACTTTGTATTATTTTCAAATTCAGAAGATATTCCATTTAACCCTATTAAGAGAAATTTAATATAAAACAAGAGGAGGAGAGTTTTTTTTTTTTTGAGGGGGTGACAGCCTACTAATAAGCTTAGAGGATAGATTAAACCATGAAATATATAAATCAAAATATCAAATACATATTATAAGTTTTCAAAATTGTTAACTAATTTACCTAAAATCTCCCCTACTTTATCTTAAGATAAATAAGAATTCGTTATAAAATATTCATCTTGCAATGATAATTCGATTTGATGACTTTTCCATCTAACCTATTTTACCAAGCAATTACTTTACCATTGAATTTCACAGCTACAGGGAAAACGAATTTTCCTCTTACCCTTACACAAGATATCCGTTTGTCTTTTCCCATAAGCATAGGTAAAAGGATGTGATGGATACATGAATTTGAACAAAAAAATTGCCAAGTCGACTCGATATTTGTAGTGGGCTCGTTCGGATCAACCTACTTTGATACCGTGAAGAATTGAATATAAAATAATTGAAAGAGAGTAAAGATATTGAGAGACATAAACATGATAGATCATATATTGTGAGGAAGAGTCTTGTATCACTGTAATAAGACTTGTTCTTAATCAATTGAATATAATTAAAATCCCAAAAAATAACTAATTCATCTAATTGATATAGTCTTATATCTAGATTTTTCTTTTATCCCATAGCTAATTGAAATAATATAATCAATGTTTTCCTTGCATGTAAGTATCTAAATCGAACATTTCATGTGGTAATATCCATGGAATACTCTTTCTACCGTTCATCTACCGTCTATTAAAGGAATACTTTTCAAAGCGTTAGATAGGAGAGTGCAGGTGTGAAACACGTCAAAAAATGCACAACATGATTGTATTAGTTAGTTAAGGGCTCGGTACCATATGGGCTCTGGCAGCTTCTTCTTCATCCGATTCATCCTCCTGAAATCATTGATCCCATTCTTTACGCTAACTCAAGCAGCCATATGTGAGAAAGAGAGAGCTTTTACCTAATTTCCCAACTAGTTCGTGTCTGCATCACAGTGTGACCAGCCGCAAAAGAAACCCACCAATTCTTTAATAAGAAAATGCTGGAACTAAGGCAAGAGCCCTCCACCATTGGCGGGCGGGATCAGGAAACTTCACAAGAAGAAGAGAGAGAGCTGCTTGCTTTCCTCCAAAATATTAAACAGAAACCGAACAGGCGGACACACTTTTGCACTTCCATGGACCCAGTCCTGGTCCACACTCACCAATCCCCAGTTTTTTCTCTTACCCACAACATGAATTCCCTACACAAATTCAAAGATTTAAGTAAAAAAAAAAAGAGAGAAATTGCAGCAAGTATCGTGTTGCTCTGCTTCTGATTCTCTGCTCGACCTGCGAGAGCAGGCAACTGACATTCAGCTAAAACAGGTTATGGTTAGGTTTTAATGAGTAATCCCTGGTTGCATCTTCCTTAAAGCAGTGATCCTGCTCTGCTATGGCGTGATCTGAGTACGATCTGCTAGCAGGGATCAATAAAAAGCCTCAGGTCCGTCCTGCCGGCTCTGTGATTCCACTGTCGGATACGACGCTCCGGTCGTCGTCTTCCTCAGGGGGCGCGGGGAGGTTGAGATCTATCGAGCTCTTCCTTTTATGATTCCCGGACTTGCCGGAGCTCAACGGAGACCCATTTCCCGATCCGATCAAGTGGGATCTCTTGTGCCCTCCGAGGGCTTGCCCGGAGCCGAACACCTTGAAGCAGTACGGGCACTCGAAAACATTATCGGTTTTGTCATCGAGGAACCTCATCCGATACTTCCTTGCTTCTTCCTTAACGTTCGAAACCTTCCTGTGAGTTACCCTATGGCCGCCCAGCGCTTGAGAGGAACGAAACGCTTTGTTGCAGACTTCGCAACGGTGGCGTTTCACGTCACTCTTCGCCGCAGGCGCCGTCCACTTGTCCCTCGACAGCATCACGAGGCACATAGCAATGGCAGCGTCCTCCTCCTCTGCGGGGGACCGCTTTGGCCGCCTTCGGATCGTCCCAGCCTCGCTATCCTCCTCGGCTTCGTCCTGGGAGGAGAGCTTGGGATCTGAGAACTTGAGGCTCCTCTTGGGATTCTCCTTCAGCCAGTAAATCGAGGTCTTGTCGTCTCCGTTTTCCTCCTGGGTGGAATCACGGGAAGAAGCAGCGGAAAAGGAGGAGATGGAGGTGGAATCGGCGGTGAGGGTGGCGAGGTGGGCCTTCATGTGGCCGCCGAGGGCCCTCCCGTTGGCAAAGGTCCGGGAGCAGAGCTTGCATCTGGGTCTCTGCATTGGAACAGACAGCTCTTCTGCTGCACCCAAAGATCGAGAGACTTGAGAGGAGGCTGCTCAGTGCAAAAGCAGGAGAGCTCTGGCTTTCTTTGACAGGACTGAGGCCGAGGGTTGTGTGCTGGTGCTGCAGAGAGGGAGGGGGGGAGAGAGAGAGAGAGAGAGTTGGGGGAACTTTAAAAGGAGTAGTTGACAAGCATTCCTCCACCAAAAGGACACACATACACATGTGTGTGGGTTTTCTTCCCCGCTTTTACTGTTCATAAATTCGATGGCTACGTTTAATTCAAGTTCAACTCGATCGGAACTAACTTGAGATTGACTTAATGATTTCCTCACTAAACCCTCAAATGGGTGATCTCAGAATCGATCTGCAGGTTGGGAGGGTTGACGGGAATTTTCTCATGGATCCGGATCCGACCACAAATTAGTATCAATATGTTTCGACTAATCCAAGGATAATGCGGGGTGCAAACCAAAAAGTTTAACTTGATCCTTAACTCGTCCTATGAGAGTTTTACCTCTTAATAGATCGATTTAACTTGAACTGGATTAGTCAGTTTTCAAATAAGTTTCCGAATACAAGGTAACTAAGTCAGTCACACAACTTTTTTGCAAAACACATATGTATGTTTCTTAATTAATAATTACCAAAAAATGTTTCTTAATTAAAAAAACAAACTATATATCTTTATTTTCCAGGCACCCATCAATGTATCTTAGTCTACTAGCCAAATTTAATCATCAAAACGTGGATCTAGTCCGATAGCAATATACTTTCAGGAAATTTAAAATCATAATTTCAATTAATTACATGATATTTCCTAGTAAATATGCATAAAATATTTTAGGGAAATCGAGCAACTTGGCCGATCCCATACATGATATAGGCAAAATTCTATTGGTTAGTTTCAATTAAGTCATAAACTCTCATGCACAGTTGCCATATAGAAGGTCCACATAATATTTTCAAAATTCAAAAATAGAACTTCACATTGACAAAAACTAATAAAATTTATTTATTTTAAAGATTTTTTATTTTTAGAATTTTGTAAATTTTTTTTAAAATGAACGAGTTTCATTGGTTTGTGTCATTACTAAATACTGTCACGTGTTAACACGAAGTCAAGTACCGCTTCTTGAACTTCGGACAACTGGCTGCCTCCTCGGCTCGCAGACGTTGGGTCACTTGTTTTTGGTCAAGGCGGCGAAAACAAACAAGCACTTACTGCCATCGGGTTTATGTCTGCATTGGACCCAGTGATTAAAATCGCATGGCTCGTCTAATAAATTTTTTTGGGTGAAAATAGAAAGTATTTTTATACTAATTTTCAAGAAAAAAAAGTGAATGGGGATCAAAATCAATGGGAAGGAAGAGTGGAAGCAAAAGAAATCGGAAGGGAGGGGCGTGATGGTGGAAAAAGGGGAAAGCGAAAGAGAGGGAGAGGGAGAGGGTCTGCAAGGGACATGCAAACCTTGCCGAATCGGGGAATCTGCTTTCAACTTTTCTCTGTTCCGCGGATAAATGTTTTTCCACGCACCGTACAAAACTGTTTGGTCCAGGCCCCCCTCCCATTAATCTCATGATAATTTGATTAATGAGTAACGATCAAATTAATCTTCAAATTTATAGTCAACAATCAGTTTAATCATCAAAATTTTAAAATTGTCAATTTGGTTCTCGCTGTTTAATCTCATCAATTAATTTGATCCAAATATTATAACGTCATTTACAGTTGCTGATATGGACGGTGGCTGTCCGGTCAGCGAGTCACACATGCCACGTAGCAATCAATAAGCGAATAAAATTATATGTTATTTTTTTTTAAACTTCAACCATTCATAACTCTCCGCGTAACATGTGGGACCCGCTGACGTGGTAGTCACTATCTACGTCAGCACCCGCAAACGACGTTATAAAATCTTGACCAAATTGACTGACAGAAGTGAGCAGTGTGGATTAAATTGATAGTTTTCAAACTTTGATGATCAAATTGATGGTTCGTCGAAATTTTGAGGACCATTTTGATGGTTTACTCTTGATTAATCGAGTTTATTCAAATAGCTGAGTTTGGTATAGTAATACCACTCTCGTAAAATTAAGAGATATCGAGTTCAACTTCCAGCGGTTAGACTCTCCATACCTCTTATTTTCGTTTCTTTATATCTTCTTTTAAATACATGTACCGTCTGAAAAAAAAAAGCAAGATTTATTAAATTTTTAAATATCAAATACTAAAAATATAAAAGAAAATTTAATGTTTCCCCCTTGCCCCTTCCACCTCTCACTTCAATTAAATTCATTTATTGTGAGGAATGGAGCTTAATACAGTTGATACTGCTCTCGCCTGATAACTTAAAAATCTTGGATTTGATCTCACCCATGTTCTTCTTTTAGAAGGAATGCTTTCTAACCAGGGATGACGGTGAGTCATCCGTTACAAGAACCTGCAGATGAAGCCTTGTCTGCCTGCCCATCAACTTCGATCATGAACCGCAAGCTTGCCAATACGGGCTTTTCCTTTAATACCTAACCCCGACCGAGACCGACGAATTATCATATCGATTAGTTTCCACATCAATCCATCCTTTTTTCTTTTTAGAATTTCATTGCAAAGGAGAATATGATAGATGGAAAATGGAATGCATAATGTTTATAGTTGTTTTAGCCACGTGTAGAATAATGACCAGATCAATCTAGAATTAAAATGAAAATGAAATGGAAGGACATCGGAAAGTGAAAAAAAAATTTGAAATTTATTGCAATCATATCGTTCTCGACTAGTGATCAGTAGATTCGGATCTGATTCTAACCCATGAAACTCTACGTGCCCCTCTATCCGCCTCTTGTCCCCACGTACCAATTTTAGATCAATGGACCCATCTAACATTGAAAAGAAAGTGAAAGAGAAAAAGAAAGAGGAAGGAAAGGAAAAGCAAATTGCAGCAATGGAGCATGCCGGGAACAGTGGACGAAGTTGGATTGTATTGGTACGAGACGAGGTTTGTTGCGGGGAGATGGGATACAGCTGATGATTGAACCACGTGCCTCAGGACAGCGTCCTGAAGAATTCTTCGAGGAATTCTATTTCACTGATATTTTTCTTTTGGGTAGAGAGGATTTGCATATGAATGGTTGAAAGCATAATTCGGTCTTCTAAAACTGAATATATTGAATGGTCTAATGACTGGACCGTAGAATTTTCAAACCCAGCAATAATCAACCATCCTCTTGTCAGTACAGTTTTACAAGTTTTTGCTTGTCTGGTATCCACAATCAAGAAGGAGATAAGACCATTTCGAAGGTTCGTGACTGAGGAATCGTCTGATACAAGATCCCAAGGCTCATTGCAGGGGAGCTGGCACCCGGGGACAGTGCATAGTTTCGGGAATCTGAAGCCGTTCTAGAATTGAAGCTTGTGGACAAATTATGATCGGACATGTTACCGTGATGGGTCCATGAATTCTAATCGCAGGCGAAATCACAATGTTTGGCGTCATGTTGGGAACCGAGGACATGTTATGCACTCTCTAGTCACTTTCACTTTTCCATTACCACAAACAGTCTCCGTCCGTTTTTCTCTCATTTCTTTCCTTTTTCTAATCGAAGACGTTGATGGAAAACAGTTTTTCATATGTTTTCAGAAAAAAACGCATTTCGCCAGAAGCATAGTGCTGGGCTAGAGAAAACGACTCCTTTTCAGGGGAGAGCTTCTACGAGTTAACCACCCTGGAGCCACCCTTGCTCCATAAAAAGCTCGCAGACTTGCACCAGAATGAGATCCGGCCATCTCGTTTTTAAGGGCATATAGCCTTTCCTTTCCGAGCAAGCCGCTGACGGGATATTATCAGACAGACAATGGAACAGGAAAACGAAACGAGTTGTTACAGTGAGTTTCAATCCATTGCTCTCTGCATCAGAAAATTGTGATCAAAGCTTGGTTTTGAGACAGACACTGATGGCACAGGGGATGAAGCTGAAAAGAAGCAAAATGCAGTTCAAAAGGATCTGCACAATCCCACCAGAGAGAGAACTCAGAAGCCATTAAACAATTGATAGACTGCTGATCAATCTTTGAAGCAACATCCCTCCATTTATTCGAGTAGACACTATTGAAGGCTTAAACCAAACATTGGTGGCTAGTCCTGAAGCAGCTACGCATCAGTATCACTTCATCCGAAACCAAAATCTCGGGACATAATTTCAAAACCCATCCTGGAAAATAGTCCAGGTACCGAACAAATAAGTCCTCCCATCGATTATCTCGAACTAAGTTTGAGGGCTCTCTTAATTGATGAACTTCCTTTTATTCCCGAACAACAGCCCTTTCACTCCAGGAGCAACTTCATGTCATCTTTAAAAACAGTGCCAAGAAAAATTAACCGAACCCCATCAACACGAACAGCATCAAGTCTCTGCCCAAAGAGAGAAGTTAAATCCATATACATGTACGAACTGTAGGAAAAAGAAAGAGGAAACCTACATGTATATACACAGCACAAGGTAAGATATGCATGCGCTCCAGTCTACTTTTCTTGGTTTAGGTCTATTTAAGTCACTCTAGGAGAAACAAACTAACTTCAGAATATTGGACTAACTCAAAAGAGGCTTCTCTGCATCTGACTCACTTTGCAATCCGTCTTTGTTCGGGTGGCCTTCTTTCCATTTCGCCCATAGCACGAGGTAGAGTCCTATGAACATGAGTAACATACCGGCCCCACTGCATGGGAGAGTTTGGCGATCAGACCATCTGAGCTATACACTCAGTAATGATCCAATTCTGATTTACCAAAATACTTATTTCATGTTTTAGGATGAAGAGAGAGTCAGCGTACCTTCCTAGGTTAATGGTGTCTCCCAGGGTTATGAAAGACAGAAAAACCGAGCAAACAGTCCCGATGGGGCTGAACATGGACACCAGAACTGGCCCTCTTTTCTTCATTGCCCATGCACTGAAGCTGACACATGCTCCGCCTATGACGCCTCCCTATGAAACATCAATTTCACGAAGTTTAAAAATGATCTCCAGTGGCTTCAACAATATTGAAAAGCGGAAGTTTACATGAAAGGGACCCGTATTAATGGCAGTGAAGCCATTATTTGGCTTAAACGGGAAAGTGTGAATGAAGCTTCCAACAGCCATTCTTCCTCCAAAAATTTTGTAACTATTAGGAATTTACATCAATGGAGTGTGTATATCAATTATCGTTTCTAAGAAGCAGAAGTTTTCCAATGAGAAAAGAATTAAGCATTGAATTACCAGAAAAGAAATGCCAAACACCGTCTCAAAGCCCACCAGTGGCCAACTAGTCTCCAACGTGCCGCCATTAAACAACTGAGCAGCAAGAGTCGTAAACACGCCGATCAATGAAGTTATTGCAGAGAGTGATATCGGTGCTGGAAAGTCGCCCAAGGTTGCAGACTGTATTGTGCCAATCCGATGAATGAAAATCACACAAATTAACATTGGAATACAGCGTGCTGTCTATTGGTTTATGCCTGATATATGTTACCTGCAAGACCACAATGCTTGATAGCAAGAAGACAGCTGCTAGGAGGTAAGAACTACCGATGATCTTCTGTTTATTGAGGACTGTATCTAATGTCATGGACACATGAGACCCCTTTCCAGCGGCACTGTGCATTAGGCTTATTGTTACAGCTCCCGCAACGCATAGGACTGTTCCCAATATCTTGACTTTGCTATACAGCAGACTCAACTTGACTCTCTCCAAGCTGCATATGAGAATGTTGAGATAGAATCAGAGACTTCAACTATCATCTGACATGTGTATCCGAAATTGTAGAAACTGTGGGGGTTGATGACGTAAAGAACTCTTGATTATGTAGTTTGCTGAGCCTAAATCGACCATCGTAACAGACTGGGACTGAAGAGGCAAGTTGCTCTGAGCTCTCCAACTTTGTGAAGAAACAAGCTACAATAATACACATCTACCCTTCTACATTGCCGATCATTTTCCCAAACTATGCCTTCGTAAAAAGTAAATTTTACCAACTCCTAAATTCGTTCCTGACCAGCTATGCAATGAAAAGAAGAGAGGAGAAGTACCCAACAGTCCAAGCGATGATGAAGATGAGGCCAGGAGCGAGGTTTGGCATAGCCGTGGCCACTGCTGGCGATGTCAGCTTAATCCCTTTCAAGAACAGAGCTTGGAACAGAGTTACCCTGTGAAACAAATCAAAATCAATGATGAACAAATATGTTTAAACACGGGATAATTAGGGAAATACTTTTGTTGATTGAGAGTTTAGGAATTCACTTCAAGATTTAGTCATTAGCATGGAAGAACTACCAGCCCCAACTTTCATTTAATCCAAAATTTGTTGTAGTTGATAGAAGCATTTGGTTCAATTTTCATCGATAACCACAACCCTTCATTCTCTTTTCCTTCATATCCTCCTAGGTCTCATATAACCGGAAAAAATTTGTTGTAGATCAATTGAGTATAAAATACCCCGAGAGAAGTGTTGCCATGCCTACAGAATTATCAAGGGATCATGTCATAATTAACAAAGGGTCTCACGTAAACGATTTAAGAATGGACGAATGCTTGCTTTTCCTGTTCTGCCCATCCAATACATTTTGATACTGTTTCTCAGAGTGAAAACAAATCCATCTTGTCGGAATCTAAAGAACTCGGAACAATATTATTTATATATAACATATGTACAGGAAAAAGAAAGCGAAACAAAAGTTGAAGAATAACTCGATTCAATTTACCCTCCAAAGGAAATCATAATGAGCTGTATCATCAGCTTCAGGCTCAGCTTCTTGGGCCATAAACTCCTGCCACGACAGATTCAAGGAAACATCATCAGAGGTACGGCCTAGGAATCAATCAATACGCTTCTAATCTAACAACTGTAGATTGGAATGAGGACCCTTCGTACCTCTCGAAACAGAGGGCAAGGGGAGATAGGAAGAAGAAGGTTGAGAGGGAAGAGAAGACGATGAGGGTGAGAGGGTCGACGCCGAGAGACATGAGGTAGCCCATCATCACCGAGTTCCCGGCGTACGCCACCTGGGTTCCTATCAGCCCCACGACTATCACCGCTTCCTCCACCACCTCCTTCCTCATCACCAGGCCTCCATCACCACTGTAATGCCCCGCCATTCTCCCCTCAAACTCCTTCTCCTCTAATGGCAGAAACCGAGCTTCTCCTTCTCCTTCACCTTCGCCTTCACCCTTGCCTTCTTCTCCGCATTCAATATGCCGGGCGGGTTCACTTTCCGGAAATGGCAGCGAGGTCTCCTGACTGCTAAGTGTCGTCCCAACCTCCGGCGTCTCCTTTTCTTTTGTGGGGTAGACCAGATCTTGTTCTTTCAGCCAACTCTCATGGCGGTTCCTATCAGTTCCGAGACCAACCGGAGCGGACCACTAGTCCTCTCCTAGTCATTCGGAGGGGGGGAGAGAGAGAGACAGAGAGACAGAGACAAACAGAGATGTTCCCTTTTTCTAGCCACGATGCAAGGAAACCGTCTGTAAACTTCTGCTGTGATCCCTTTAAAACCGAAGATGTAATACGACGTGGTCGGTAACAGTGAATAACTCCTCATCAAGATCTTTCTTCTTCTTCTTATAATTACTCCTCATCATCATCGAGAGTCTTGTCCGTAACGAGATACACTACATGATAATACTCACAAACTAATAAAATTTAATTATTTTTAATAAAATCTAAAAGAAAAAATAATCCTAAAATAGTTCAATTTAATTGACCCATAATATCATATTAATACTATCAGATAATATACTCGTCACATACAATAATTTCTCCGTATCATGACCTTAAAACAATGACATGACGCATTCATTGTGAGGGCTGCCAAGAAGAGATTAGAGTGAAATTGGGTGCAATTCTTATAAGTTTAGAATTTCATATTATCCATCCTACCTTTAATGTTTTAAAATCTAAAAGAAAAAATAATTCTAAAATAGTTTAATTTAATTGACCCGTGATATTACATCAACACCATCAAGTGATGTACTCATTACATACAAGACTTTCTTCTCGTCTTGACCTTAAAATGATGGTTAAACCCTCATATCCAGTTTAACCTTCTTACATATTTCAGGACTTAGAAAATCATCGTTATACAATTGTCAATCGAACCATCAAACCATCCTCCTAGAATGCTGAGGACCAACCAAACTGAGATGTCTTTACCTTTAACTCGTTCAACTTTCATATCAAATTAGAAAAAAATAAGGGACAGAAGTGTTCGTGGGAACTTGAAATGTCTTTGACTCCGAGAGGACAGCCGAGGACACCCCGGCATGGCTACGGCCCTTCGTGGTTGATTATGAGAATTTGCCCTCTGGATGTTAAGTTGTTTCGCTTTCCCGAAAGGGAAAAAATGCAAAAAAAAAAAAAACAGAGAGAGAAGAAAGTTGCAGATCGATCGAGGTGAATAGCACATATATTTTTTTATTAATTAATGTGTCGGTGAATATGGTAAAAATTCACAAATTTTTGAGACTTATTGTATAAATGCATCCCAGTAAAAATAGTAAAAAATTAATAAATTTGTGAGATTTATTTTATAAGTTGATTTGGCTCAACGTAAATAGTTAAAATTATTAAAATTTTAAACATCAGATATGGATACAAAAAAAAGGGAGTAGGTTTACGTGCTTTTAGACGGTGATCGACGGTCCACATCATCTAGTATCGTCCGTCGCACTGATGCCTGTGGACGGGGATTGACGGTCCTGTCCTCTTGTCAATTTATGAGGCCAATTGTTATGTTCTCATCGATAATCACTTGGAGGCCTCTATCAAACATTACCGGCACCAAACCTTGGACCAGGTACAATCATGGCGCCGTGGCACGCAAATCACATCGTGCCACGGCGCCATGACTATACCCGGTCCAAGGGACGGTACCGATAAGGTTTTTTAAAATTTTCCTAATCACTTTCTCGTTTGACCGCTAAACTAACTCTTAATATGAACCAGCAGGGTGGTGATCTAGTGGCCTATCACACATCCCGATACACTTTAGTGAAATTAAGACCACGAGTTTGAGTGTCGTCCACAAAAAATTTATTAGAAGAAGTTCTGTGAACTTTAACTTTTTGCGGACATCGACTTTTTACAATATAATATAGTCATGAGACTTTAAACTGACTTCTTAAGCTAGTGTTAATATTAATTATTCAGCTTGTCTGATGACATTCTCACAGTTGAATATAGAAATCAAAACAATTGCAATAGAGTATTCTATTAGGGAAAAAAACGATGACTTTTATCAATTAAAAAAACACAAAGTTGATGGTGCTACATTGACAGCTCGATCATTAAGTTCTTCAAATACACTCGCGATTAAATACGCAAACATGATTGTTATGCAGCAGAGTATACTTCATTTGAAAAAAAAAAAAGGATGACTTATATCGAATTAGGGAAAAAAAAAACGAAATAGCAGTATTTCACTAGAAGAAGAAGATAGCAATGCGGGTCCCATGGCATAGCATGAAGGGAACACTGTGTGCGAGAAGACAATAATGCTCTCCATTTAGAAGGATTGTATGACTCTCATCTGGGGCTCCATCAACATTGCCTCACATGGAGCCTCTTCACAGTAGTGGTTACACATGAGACAGCAAAGGATGGAAAAATAGCAAAAAAAAGTTGGATTACTAACATGAACAAAAACTAAGCAGACCAGGCAAAGGAGGATATGGAGCAAAAGAACCTTAAAAGCTCATCTCTGGAGCCTTCCATGAAGATTGAAACGGTACTGAGAAGACTTTCCTCATCAGAATAGGAAGGGATCAGAGCAAGTTCGACAGGAAGAGACCTTCGGTTTTCAGCAGTCCTGTTCGTCATGAAGGTGGTCTGCTAACAAAGTCACCTTGGAATGGACAGACCGAGCTCTAGTACAACCAAAAGAAAAAACGAAGATTACTATCTGAACCGATATGAACCAAGCAGACAGCGCACTGAATTGATTGGTCAAAAGACTCAAAACATGAGTTTCGCAGGTCATTGGTGATATTGAGGCTTAACAAGCAACGAAATCAAACATAACAAACTCAACGGTCAACTCAAGGTAATTCTATCCGGAATATATCCTTCAATGGGAGTTCTCCTAATATGTTATGCTACTGAAGATTATAAACATGGTGTGAACGATAAGACATCCTGATAATGAGTGCAGAACAGGTGATTGGGCAAACCTCCAGAATCGGCACCTCTCACGTACCATCGACTCCATCTGGGAAAAGGAGCAATTTCTTATCACTATGCACTAAAATCTATCTCAGGGCTCACGAGCTATTTAGTTTCACACAATAAACTGAACAGTAAAACAGGCAGCTTAAGTAGCATCTTCCTCTATTTCTTCTCTGACGCAGTTAACAGCAACCGTACTAATCATGAAGTTTCTATGAGAAGCATCTTAGTCAATGAACCATCAACAGGCACTCAATGCAGTGGTTGACACAAATCACCGGTCGATGTTACAATAAGAACTAGTTGAACAAACCGATACTGGTTGAACGCTCTATGTTCAGTCATTGCCACCATCAGAATCAAATAACCGCAGCTCAATAAAATATCATAAGGAACTCATTATGACCGAGGAATTAAACATGTATAAAGTAAAAAAGGGGAAGCCAATTTATTAAAAATGGAATTAAACATGCCTTGTCATATTTATACAAAAGTCAAACACAAACTCAATTTGAGGTGATATTTGTGCAAATTACATGGGAGGGAGGGTGGGGTCGCGGGTGGAGTAAAACTGAGAAATTCTCAGGACAACTTTGTGGTCCTTCAGGTCCAACAAAACATCAAATGACTCCCAAGCATGACAATGAGCACTGGCACTATACTCATTATTTCTTTCAAGCCATCAGAATATCATGTGCCTGCAGGAACCAAATACCGCAGTCAGATCTACTCAGTTCCCTATGAATGTCCCTCTATTTAAAAGTTGAATTAGTATAGGCTCCAAATGAATGCATCACCACCCAGCAATGGATGAATCAAAGGGGCAATCACCCCACTAGAGTTGGAATTTTTAATCATATTTTCCAATCTAACTCCTCCCTGTCACTCTCCATTTTTGGCCACTCCACCAGAGTAATCAGTCCCCAACCTGGCATTTGGCATCAGCATTTTCTCCTCCTCTGCCCTGCTTGGATCAGATTTAGGTCCTTCCATGCTCCCATAACAGCACACAAATTCCGGAGTGAATTTGCATGTAAACGAAGACAGAGCTCCTTCCCAATTTCAAACTAAAAATCATGTGGTAGGTTTTCATATATATAATTGATATAAAAGCTAAGACTCGTAGAGAAATTACCAACTGAATCTACTGATCCTCGTGTCACCATTCAATCAGTTCTAGCAACTTCACTCCCCGTACATTATAAATCTCCATTCATTCACCATTCTCATCCGTTTCAAGCCATAGAAAATTATCATATATCCATTATCTGTACTCTGTCGAAGTCCAGAGCTCATCCCTAATCCATTCTTCACCATAAATCTATAGACTGAAAAATCCCACAGTTCTCTAAATCTTATCATTCGGTCTAACCTCCATAACCATAGCATGACAAGGATCTCAAAAGGCCGCCTCTCCCTTACAAAATGAATAACTACCCATTTGCAATAACCATGCAGACAAGATTCTGACTACATGCAATCAGACCATTCAATGAGCTCCATAAGATCAGCAACTTAAAATGGGGAAAGAAAATGGCTAATCGATTTCACAATTAACTGATGTAAATGAAGTGGGAAAAACAATAGAAAGAAGATTAACACAAAATAGCGACAGAAAAGCAAAAAAATGCTGCTCACACACAAAAACACAAAACGATACTAGAGGCCTGGGGAGGTGCAGCAGAGTATATACCCTGCGAAAGCGCCCGACAGCTCCTCGACGTCGCGCTCAGGCATGACGTCATCCTCGCCACTGCAACCGCACTGTGGAGCGGCAAGAGCGATTGCACGCATCCCAGCTCCCGCCGGCTTCTAATATCCGATGAACATGCAATAGCAGTCAAAATCAATCATCGTTCACTCCATGAGGTAAAGAAGAGAAGCACGACGGAGATACCTGAGAACAGAGAAGGAGAGAGCGGGGCTGGAATTGGATTTGGAAGGGATAGTAAAGGCGGCAGATCTCCCGGCTGAAGCAGGACGTAGATTGGATCTAATCGCCGAATTCAGCGGCGCTGCAGCTCTGTGCACTAAACTGCGACAAGCTGAAGAAGCCATTCGAACTGAGGTGGACAGAGGAATCCAACGGCCACCGGAAGTGGGAGATCGAGAAGCAGAATCCGATCCGTTACCTTCCCGCCGGCACAAGGTTTTAGGGTTTAATCAAACTCAGGGCTCCCCCCGGGAAATCATTAAACAGGCGCTTCTCTGAGTCCTGGGTACTGTGTGAAGTTGGGCCGCTGTATCCTTCCCGGCCCAACTTTTGCTATGGGCCTGCACATATCCGGTCCACCTTCTCCTGGTAGGCCCATTATGGTAAGACTCCTCAAATGTGAATTCCCTCCCCTTAAAAGACTCAAATCTGATATTTTACTTAAGAAAAGAGACGTATTATCACCTCAACTAATTCACTTTGATTTGCATTTTGGTCAGTATAAAATGTAAGTGAAGATAAAATTCAATTTAATGTAGCTTCCTTTTCACGTGCTTATGGCTACGAAGGTTATACCATAATTTTCTTTTAAAATTTTTTTTATCACTTCTATAATTCAAGATCACAGGAGAGATGCAAAATAATGCGATTAAGGAATACTGGATCCAGTACGATGATACTGATCATTGTTCTGGAGCTAAGACCGGGACGAACTCGGATTAGCGCGAGAGAATCAGGTGCTCGAAGTCGAAGCCTGAGGAGACGGACGAAGGCAAGTGATCGGAATCGATTTAAAATGGGTGGGGGTGGTGGAATTCTGAAGAATTGGATTTCCTGCAAATGGTTAATCTTCCCATGTGGAACAGCGTTGACTAACTTTTCTTCTTTTGACGGGTAACTAACTAACTAACTAACTAACTTCCATACCATGAAATGTGATTTGCCTTCCTAACTTTGAGTCTAAACTGCAGAATAGTACACTAGCGAGGTTAAAAGACAATCCAGTCCAAATGTAGCATATACAACTTTTGATTGATTAATGAAAAATTATAGAATTACCCCAAAAAAAACTTTTCTTCTTTTTATTTTTCCTTTTTTTTTGGGGGCCCGGATTGGATACCAAGTAAAGCGATCCCTTGGCAGTTTTTGATCGGGGGGGCATTCAGTATTCCGATCCTAGGCCTACCGGGTAACTAAACCGGTTAGATTTTTGCTTCGGGATGGATTTAAGGGGGCACGGAGCGATCGCCCTCCCAAAATTAGAAAAGTCCTCAGTATGATATGCACATTTTACTTAAATGTTTCCTTTTTAAATTTAAATATCATATTTTGTCATATCGAATTCGTTATGTTAGTGTCTTGTGAATTTTCACCTCCTGAACTCGTTATATTAATGTCCCATGGAGTTTCGCACCCTCCCTATAAAGCAATTTTCTGAATCCGTTCTTGTTTCTGCTCATAGCAAGGGTCACTGAGAAGGAGAAGTCTTGTACGTAACGGGCATGCCACGTAACTATGATCGTGTGGTAGTACAAATCGCTGGGATTGATTTGCTTCTAAAGTTTTTTTTTTATTCTTAGATTTTCTTTAAAAAAAATTTTGAAATCAACGAATCTTGTTAGTGAAAATACAAGTGTGTGACGGGAGGCAACCTAGCAAGACTTGAATTTTTAAAAAAGGCGGTTTCCTTCTTAGCCGATCACAAAATTTTTTGGAACGAATTAACTAAAAAAAATTTGAAAGAGGAAACGGGAAGTGTTGACTTTCTTATCTATGTAAAATTACATGCACAAATTACAATATAATAGAAAAAGAATTCAATACAGTAATATCGCTCTTAATTTAAAATTAAAAATTTTAAGTTCAGTTCTATAACATGTTAGACTCCTGTATTCTTTTTAGATTTATGAGTTTCTTTGTAACACAAAATAAAAGTGTGAATCTAAAAAGAATGGGAATTTTTGAAAAAGAAAAAAGTGGAGAAAAAACAATTACAATTAAGAAGATTAAAGGAAAAAGAAGAGGAGGGGAGCCACGTCGGACCGTCGTCATGCCGCTTAAACGCAGGAGAGGAGCACCAAAACGACAGCTGCGGTGGTCCACATGCAGGAGGAGGAGGAGGCGGCTCTGATATGTCGGAGCCCAAGTCCTCCACTGTTGGAGGAGGAATTGTCCGACTCCAACAGAGAGCTGAGCTTGAAATTAGGGTTTGATCCGTACAGGGCCTGGACCCCCTCGACGTCGTCCATCCTCAGCTCCACCTTCCTCGTCCTCGGATTCAGGCTCGGGTACATCACCGCCTCCTTCACCGACGAGTGCGCCAGCCCCAGTACGTGCCCTATCTCGTGCGTCGCCACCGACTCCAGGTCCACAGCCGCCTTTGACTTCTCCTTCCTGAAGTCCACGCTCCACCTCTCCGCCGCGTCTAGGTGGAGCCTCCCGTTCTCCGGCGAGAACGCGTGAGCCAGCACCCCCAGCACCCCGTCGAACGGCTCCCCGTCCCCGTGGTCTCCCCTGTAGAACCCGATCCTGATATCCGCCTTCCCGTACTCCTCCGCCTCCTCGAAGCTAACCGGAATCGCGGCCGACCACCGCGAGAAGGCCCGCTGGAAGGCCGCCCTCATGTCACCCGGGTTCAGGTAGTCGATCATGTGGTCGGGGGAGAAGGCGTACGTCAGCGTCTCCGGGGAGCCCCGGCTCCACCGCGGCCGGCCGTAGAAGTACGCGAAGTGGCGGGTCGCCTTGAGCGCTTGCCCCCGCTCGTCGTCGCTCACCCCGCACCTCGGGGACATGATGGCCGTGATGGTCCCGGCGTCGAGCCTCCCGGTGACGGGAAGCCCCAGCTTGGTCTGATACCTGACGACGGCTGACTCGAAGCTCCCGTCGAAGACGTCGGTGAGGTTGGACTCGGAGAGGGAGAGGTAGCCGAAGCTGCTGAAGTATCTCTTGAGCTCGGACATGCCGGCCACGTGGGCCCCCACCCCGGCGTCAAGGAACCTCGTGAAATCGTGCCACGTGGCGTTGTGGGCATCATCTTCATAATCGGCGGACGCTGGCTGAACCACATCTAGCGAGTCCGCGAGTATTCTGGCGGGAAAACAGGGTCTGAGTCTGCACAGAAGGATCAGAGACAAGAGCAGGAAGCTGAAAAACAGAGGACGCATGATCAGGAAGAGGATAAAAAAATCCCTCCTTTAGCTGCGGACTGGATCACGAATCGAAATCAAAAGATGGAATATATCCAATTCATTGGCGGGGAAGGAGGGGGAAGAAGAGGGTTGGGGAAAGTTAATAAGATTCTTGGAGGATGCTGTCGTGACTGTCGATAACGGGAGATTCTTGAATTGTGGGGAGGGGAGCGTTAATGGTGGGTAAACCACTGGGAGATGGAAGCCTCCATGTCTTTTGCTTCCACAGGAGACTGAAAGTGATGCCCCTTTTTTTTTTCCTCTTCAGTTTGATTGATTATTCAAAGAGGGGTGGATTCTTCGAAGTGTATAATACGGTAAGGAAGAGGAGGACGGAATGAGTCGTATTCATGGGAGAGTTCGTTTGGTCAGGTTCTAGTAGTTGAAGGGTGTGCTCTGGTTGTTGACCAAATCAGGTGGTAAGAAGACTCCTGCTATAAAAATTTTAAAGAAATGAACCGTTCTTGGTCCAGCACACCGAACCGGCTAGAACCAGCATAGCAAATCTATTAAATTTCTGGATAAAAATAATTGCAGGTCTAGTGAGAGAGCTCGGACTTACCCGAATAGCCCATGAGTCAGGTTCTCGGACACGGGCGATTGGCACATGGACTTGTAGGATATTTACGGACCGAGACCAAAGTCACGAATTTCCAGGCCGAGGGGAAGAGAGGGCAGATGATAGGGGTGATATTGGCGGGTACTGGGAGTCCGAGTGGAGGAGGATGGGATGAGTGTCTATCGTGCTGATTTTGCTTTCAGAGCACAGAACTAGGGATTAAATTAATATGCTCCTGAGAATGAAATTCTCTTCTTCTCTTCTCCGATGGTGATTGATTGAATGGTTGCTTCCCTTTTCCACCCTTGAGCTTGGCCACTTGTGTTGCCATCACAGTTTCCTTATACGACTTCCTTTTTTACAGGGGAGGATGCCCCATTTTATCGAACATTCCACGAAGTTATTTGCATTCACGTGTAAATGTGTGTGGATGAGTTTGGGGAAAACCTTCCTAAAGGAGAAATTTCTAATTCATCACCTGACATAGAGAAAATTTTAATCAGATTATAATAAATGAGTAAATTTATATCAATTACCTGAACAATTACCTTAATTATTTCTAACCAAAATAAATTGATCAATAACTTAATTTAATGACTATCTACCAGGGTGAAAAATTAAAGATTTGGGGAAGCTTCTTTTTTGTTCGGTATAATCACAGTATACTCATATGACTATTCAATAATTTAATTTAATGACTCACAGTTAGTAATTTAAATTAAAGAAAGGAATTTAGGGAATATATCCCCTGGCAAGCCACCGTGATGAAGCCTTGGCCGTACGAAAATGGCCCCGACCTTTCAATAACTTTTTCGGTTTTGCTTGGTTTTCGTGTAATTTATTCATTAGATACAATCGCCGCATTTACGAAGAAATTGGGAAAGTTGGATGGGTCCTTTTCCAATTAACCCAATTTCAAAGGGCTCTCAATGAAAATGCACATACCGGCCAAAAACACGAAAGTAAGCAGATGATGATTTGCAGAGCACAAAGGAAGACGCATTACTCTAATCCAACACAAGGAGACCCATCATGGAGTATCTTGACAAGGGGCATAAAAACGAAAATGCAATCAACATGCAAGTAGTAGCATCACTATCAGGTGCTTCAAGTCCTAGTGGCAATGCCATTAGCTTATTTGAACCAAAACCAAAAACTAACATGGGTAGGTAACTTGAGATAGTTCGACACTTCTTCTTAATTAAGATTTCATGATCAAATTTTGTGAGTAGAGAAAAGCAATTATTGTGAGAGGTTTATTAATTAAATATGCCGACCCGATTCAACGCGAATTAGTCAAGACTCATGACTATTTGCATCATAGAATACTAGGTGGTGCAACTTTAAAAAAAAAAAAAAAAAAAAAAAAAAAGCTTAATTCAACCATACCATGATTAATCATCTGCAAAGACTCAGAAGTCTTCCATTACCAGGAAGAACGCTGCCATTTATGCAATAACTTTTTGATATTCTTCGTGATGAATATTTAAGATACACTGACTGGTTCAAAGCGAGAGTCCAAAGGGTGCTGACCTCGAGCATTAATCTTCTGCCGAGATTATACACCTCGGACACATCTTTCTCCATGAATTAGTGCTGCAATATCAAATACTGAAACAAGTAACAGAATCTGAGAGGAGATGAAAAGTTTCAGGATGGTTCCACTAAAATCTAAGAGAGACAAGTCATGCCGTGAGAAATAATTCAGCTGTACATTGAGTTTACAATTTAGCCCTCTAGTGAATGCAAGTATAGGAGACTCACGGCAGAAACATGTATCATCAGATGCTCCACGTACCTCCGTTGAATCTGTCTCAGTCTGCACTTTCCGAGAGAGAGACAGAGAGATACCGTCTTCAAGGAGCTTAAAAATTCAGTCTAGTGCCAGCCCACTAGCTCAAGAGGCAAAACCGAGTTGATCACAGATGCTCTTAAGTCAGAAACCAACTAGTTGGGCACAGAGCTTTTCATTGTGGTAAGTTGACGCTTTCATTTATGTTAGGTTTTTGCCTCCAACTCAATCCCAACTTGTGCCAAGTGTACATCTCCATTCTTCATCGTGCTAGTTCTGTCATTTCTTGGTGGTTTCTCGCATATACATGAGTAAGGATACTCAAGAAATTCCCGTTGTCCTGGTTTCATTTCATAAGGCTCTCCCATGAATCCTCTTTGATAGTACCTCACCTTGTTGGCAAAGGTATTCCAGGTGGTCCGATTCCTCTTCAGGAGCAATGCATTGAGCTTCTTAGCATTTGGTCTGATGGTCCTCCTGTGCCCCATGTATCTCCTGCAAACCCATGATTAAATTTCGTTAGCAACCAAAAAAAAAATTTACCAGAACGAGGCTCTCCACATCAACTAAGAGCCGCACGCTCATGAATAGGTATATTAATGATGACAATACTGTTCTTTAACCATCACCAATTAGGTTCCTTTATTCAGAAAACAAAGTAGAGACCTCTGTCAGTGTTTTGAAAACCAGATGATACAATCTGTTGAATCAGGAACCAAATAATAGTCATTCCTGAGACAGCTCAGCCAGTTGAACTACATGCAGGGTGACTTCTAGGAACTACACGACTCTAATGCATGGCTCAACACGAATTCTGAAATGGGCAATATATTTTAATTCTGAGATTGAAAAAAATCAAGATTAGGAAAAAAAAAGCTTACGATTTTACAATTTAGGACTCTTCGATTTGGAAATTAGATCAATCTGAGATCTACCAATTTTGCAACTATGACAAAATCTATGCAATCCCCACATAATGAAGTAGAAAACATGGCATTTCCTTCTATCTTAAGATGGCACTTGCCAAGGTCTTCAGAAACTGCATATGATATCAATGAACTTCAGCGATCAACCACAGCCTGTCCCATGTACTTGTGGTTTATGTATCGGGCAAGTTTTAAAGTTTTTTGGGGTAGACAAAGAAAAAACAGAACAATTTCTGACCTTTGACCTGCAAGAAGTTTTGCCATATTTCCATTGTTATTGGTGACAAAGACATCGCTTTCTTCACAGACAATATAGTCAATGGCCGCTAGCCTTGAAGAATATGGAAGAAAAGGCTTCAGCTCTTCACTAGCAAGCATCTCCTTCGTGTAAAAGTTAGGGAACAGTTCTTTGAGAGGCCGCAGAGTCTCTTCTCCCCCATAAATTTCACCAGATGCAACATAGAGATATGTATCATTAGTAAAACCAAGAGCCTTCAACATCAGGCCCACCTCAAGAGGAGTAAGTGGACATTTTCCTCTCTCTCGCTCTTCCTCAGCACTTAGATCCTGAATGGGAAAAGGTACATCAGGGTAAGAAACTCCTTATGGTGCAGAGCATATCACACTGGAAGAGCTGCAGAGTATGTGAGTATCAAGAACGCAAAAAAAAAAAGATACATCTGACAATCTAAAAAAATTATAAGTAAAATGAGTGGATAATATAACTTGATGTCCTAAGAAAGTGTAGCCTCACAGGTAATGTGACCCATCGCTTCCTTATTTCAGCAAGCTCATTTCTTTCTTTTTCACCACCACCAAAATAACAACCGGAAAATGCCAGCATATCAGGTTCAAACCTGTCATAAAAATGGCAGTGAGGAATAAAGACAACAGGAAACAAATTTGCATGTTGAAATCTGCATCTCTTATGAAATATGCTGTGCATTTTGCATCAGGAACCAAACATCATATCAGATGTCTCAGAAAGGATGAGACCAAGAGATATAGTGGCAGTGCGAACACTTGAAATAGGCATCACAAGCATGAGGTTTAAGGGCAAGAACATCTAGCTCAAGAAAAGAAACTGGTCTATGACATCAAGAGTCAATAGCTAGTCAAAGACTTGTTCCAGTGCACGGCACAAGAAACAAAAGAACAACCAAAGATGCAGTGACGATAGTGCAGATATGATGAATAGCAAAACACTATAGGACAGTTTTGTTTTATGCCCAGCACTTACTCAAATGCAGTCGAGGACGCAAATAACAATATCTTTGACTTGAATAGAAACATCACACTGAAATATGCTTGCCCAATTGATAGAAATGGAATAGATTGGACCTTAAATGAACTGCAATATAACGTTTTGCCATCTTGCGCATCCTAGCAACGAGTTTCTGACCGAGTTGATTGATTGGTTTGGTAAACCTCAAAGCATGATAGTTAGCTCGGCAGCGCAGTTTCTGTAGCTCATCATCAAGATCATTTGCAAGTCTGTAGTCAAATTTCGTTAATTGCACAACCTGAGAAGTTTTACACATGTTACGAAAGAGCTGACAGTCTGGCAAGAAAACCAAGTGCAAACTAACAGGTTGCAGAGGAAAGCTTGATATAGATCAAGGAAGTCAGGAAATTATCGAGTTGCAAGATATGGGTATTAACAACAGAACATGGCAAAGAGACACAGAAGGTAGACTTAAAAAAAAGGAGAAAAGGGAGCTTACACGTCTCCTCAAGAGTATAGGAAGAACTTGATCTAAATAATATTCAGGTGGAGATTTCCTTGGAACGCGCATGGTGTACGGTGGTTTTTCCATTGACCGCATGAATTTATCAGGAACTTTCTTGACAATAGTTACATCTTTTGTGAGAGAAGAAATAAACCAATTAACATCAAAGATGTTCATGAAATCACTGCAAAAGGAGAAAGGTATTTTTAGGGAAAAGTCATTAGAAAATACTGTGGTTCTAAGATATCACACAAAACTATCAACTTGCCTGTTGTCCTTCCAATAGGAGTCGTGATCCAGCTCAGGCATCACAAGTGTAGCATTGAGAATTCGTGCAACAACGACTGCATCCGTTATCTGATCAGAATGTAATTCAGCATTTGGATCTAAAATAACAATTGGGTGGCATAAAGCATTTCTTCCATTTTCTTTTTCTTTTGGTGTTTGAAACTATTTTAGAAAGGGCAAAGGAGCACAAGCGAAACAAAGAAGTGAGATAAATCTGCCAACATAAAATTCTGTTGATGAAAAAGATGTGTGATGAAAAATGCTTAAGAGAAGAACAGTGAATGATGTGGCAAAACACTCAGTAGAACTATGGGGTTGGACGCCTCCATGAGAATGGAAATAAACATATATCCATATGCTTAAAAGTATATTATCAGCTATATGACTAAAGAATAACAGAATTTGAACAGAAATGTGTAGTTTATCTCCTTACTCCTGTTCTTTGTTGGTTAAGCCCTCCACTAGCTGCTATAAGTAAATAACCATTTGAAGATCGCTCACGTACAGCAGCTGTATAATGAAAAAAAAAAATTTAAGTCCACTGAAATCCATCAATACCACTTAAACTTCATCAGATACAATGTAAGCCAGATTGGATATCAACCAAAAGGTGCAACAAAATGAGTGTCTTCCAATGATGCAGGAATATGATTACAGGAAATATTGAATAATTCAAATGTTCATCAGGCAAAAATATCAATCCCTTCTTATGGCAAATGATGCCCAGGCAAAAGTAGGAATACTAATCAAAGGTCATACTATGACCAATTATAGCAAGCATATAGACATTTGGAGTAATACTAAGCGCAAACAGGGAAAAACAGACAGGTTGCAGCAAAACAGAAGCAAACGTTGCTAGAGAAAAAAATTCCGGGAACATTAGTAACTACTAATCTTAACTTAGAAGAAGTTAAAGATAAGGGCCAATTATTTGACGACATACGGGGGAAATTAGGGCCTCTTTTGCTGCATCCGCGGTAGAGCTTCGAGAACTTGGACTTCCAAATGTCAATCGGTTCATAGTGCCGGCCGACCTGTAAGACAGTGAACAGGAGACGCTCAGACGCATATCGATCATGCACTATTTACTTCTGTTTCGGTAACAGAAGGAGATGAGTGAGAGACACTTCACCATTGAAGAGTACAAGCTTCTGCCCACCAATTTGTGAGAGTACCAGTCGAGATCAGAGGCCATGTGGCCAGTGAAGAGTGAAATTAAGCCCAAGGCGAACAGCATCACGCCGCACACCACCGACCAGGGGACCTTCTTGCTCTGCGACGCCGTAGGAATCTCCTTCCAGGACATTTGCTTGCAGTAGCTGCTGAACTTGCTGCTGCCACTGTTGCTCGGTTGCAGCAAGGGAGATGCCCTCGGCGACAACGCGCCATTGGCGAGTAACGTCACAGCTGGTGCCTTCGGTTTCATCGTACCTTCACCGGAAGGACGGCATTGACGTCATCCAGACCTCCTCCCTTTTCCGTTCGGGGAAGAAGACCGAGGAAACTGAGAGAGAGAGACCGAAGATCATGGAATTTCGGAGGCGCTTCGGACACCGAGAGAGAGTCAGAGCCAAGTAAACTGAGGTCCGATTCGACTAGTAAAGCTCAGTGGTAGTACGGTCTTTCAATGGAAAGAGACAGAAGGGTAATATGGGAAATTGCAAATAAGTAAAAGTATGAATACTTCGCAACTCTTATATGTCATGAGATGCATATCAACAGTACTTAGTTGTCCCACAAATCAATTCTATAGAAGAATTTATACGAAAAAAATATAAATTCAAACATTTTAAAAAATAGAAAAACCGTCCATGCTAGGGATCTCTTAATATTATGTCGATTACAGTACGATTACAGTACTATTACAGCATGTCCCATTTTCTCAGTTTCTAATAGATTTTTTGACATAAATATTTAGAAGAAATTCAACATCAAACATTAAACTCACCAAAATATATTTCGGACCACTAAATTGTCATTTTTGCAGCTATTAATTGTGGTTTTAGTTCGAAGCTAAAAATTAAATTTTTTTTTAAAATTATACGTTTAAATTATGAGAAAATCTACAAAGTCAAGTATTCCATTTCATCTAAATTACTTATCTAATTTGATGAGGTCGTGAGTTAATGAGCCAAGGGAATAGACTTCTCAATTGAAAAAATGAAACTCAACAATTCTTTATGGACCGAAATGAATTCAGCCCGGTCCAACAGTGAGACGGACAACGATCGGGGACTGTCGATCAGCCGATGAGAGCATCATTAGCCTGTCCGAAACCACATCAGGATTCTCTCTCTCTCTCTCTCTTTTTCATCTAAACTGCTGGTGTTCAGAAGTCCAACGAATCCTAACTGATTCAGGTCGATCCGGAATGATCCACTTGAGAGTAAAATTCTTCCAATGTGAATTATCTCTACGTACAAAACTCGAACTCGGGTTCTGACCGGTCCACATCAGGATTATTGTTTTGGAGATCAAGCTGATAAGAATATTGTTCCACTAGCTAAGATGATCGACAATGGCCCACGTATCAGGTATTAAACTGATAAGAACAAATACTACACTTGATTTTGGCCCAAAGGCCGCTGGGAACCATCCTCCTCTGAGTCCACAGAATCCGATCCCCACAGAATACCACCTCAATCAATTTATTTTAGAAATTTTACTAGTGAGCTTGAAAATACGAAGCACATTGGAAATTTTAGTAGATAGGATTAGTGTGGGACAATGGGTCCTAAATAAAATTTTGTGTGACAGCTCATGGTGAACCGAGTTCAGCTAAGAATCTCTCCTTTACAAATAATATAGAAGAATCAACCGCAAACATTCCAAAGCATCGTTCTGTTTCTTTAATTCGTAGACCATAAAACAACATCAACAGCATTTTTTAACCTTTACAATGACAGAGACATCCGGCAGCGTCAGTAACAAGAACAAATGCTTTGCCTTGCTAATGACTTTCATTCCTTGGATATGATAACCTAAAACCTCCCTTGTCCTTACGTCCATTAATTAATCAACCGCATGTGCATAAGATTAGTTCAGATGATTTGATAATTTTTTCTCTAAATTAAGATTTCATGAAAAGTTTACCGTTTTTTATATGAATTGATCCAACTCGAAATCGAATCAATCCTGTTAAATCTTTAGATACGAGGTGGCGCATATGAAAAGGAAAAATTTAACGATTTCTTGTCAATGCGATTGTCTTTGCATCCATAAACTCCAATTATTGCCCAATTAAAAAGACATAATTGGCGCTGGTCGGCGCCCAATCCGGCCGTGCCATTACCCGCCTGGCGGGGCCCATGGGCGGTGCCGACCGGCCGTGGCCTCCACCGTTGGCTACCGAAGCACTACACAGAGCCACTCCCCATGAATTGGCGCTCTTCTATATAAACTCCTCAACTATCCCCCTCCCTTCCAACAAGCAACCCGAAATCCAAATTTCCAATTCCAGTTCACTCATCAGCTAAAATCCTCTTCTGAATTTGATCTTTGGAGAGGAGGGACAATGGTGAAGTTGGCTTTCGGCAGCATCGGCGACTCTTTCAGCGTCGCGTCGCTCAAGTCCTACTTGTCGGAGTTCATCGCGACCCTGCTCTTCGTGTTTGCCGGAGTCGGGTCTGCAATCGCTTTCAGTGAGTGACGATATACACGCATTTGTATCGTATTTCTGGCTACTAAAAATCCAATCCATGACCTCTTTGTTCTATTTCGAGAGCAATATGATGGTACCAAATCTTTGTCATCTGATGTTACTTGCATGCTTTGCAATATCAGGCAAGCTGACGTCGGATGCGGCCTTGGATCCCCCCGGCCTCGTGGCGGTGGCAGTGGCCCATGCATTCGCCCTGTTCGTGGGCGTCTCGGTCGCAGCAAACATCTCGGGTGGCCACCTCAATCCCGCTGTCACATTCGGACTGGCCGTCGGAGGGAACATCTCCATCCTCACCGGCATCTTCTACTGGATCGCGCAGTGCCTCGGCTCCATCGTAGCCTGCCTCCTCCTCCAATTCGTCACCAACGGGGAGGTACGCTGCTGAGCTTATTTCTAATCAGTTTGATTGCAAATCGAGCCTGTCATCTCGGACCAAGTCATCATGTGCTGATCTAGAAAATTTATTCAAATGAGTAAGATCACAAGTTCAATCGGCAAAATAAGATATTTTAACAAAAAAGATAGAGTTGAGTGTGCTCTTTGAATCTGTGCCGAGTTCTTAAAGTATATGAGGTTTTTTTTTTTTTTTTTTTTTTTTACGTTGATAGATCGCTTTGATTATTCAGTTCATTTAATATATTTGAGGTTAAACATGAAAAATTGAACGCCGCTACATATGGATATCTGGGTCGCCCACTGCCATCATATACTAAATGATTGTTACGTGCGTGATCCGCAGAGCATCCCGACCCACGGAGTGGCTTCGGGCGTGAGCGCGTTCGGCGGCGTGGTCATGGAGATCGTCATCACGTTCGCCCTGGTCTACACGGTCTACGCCACAGCAGCCGACCCCAAGAAGGGCCCGATCGGGATCGTGGCTCCGATAGCCATCGGGTTCATCGTCGGAGCGAACATCCTGGCGGCGGGCCCATTCAGCGGCGGGTCAATGAACCCGGCCCGATCTTTCGGCCCGGCTGTGGTGAGCGGGGACTTCTCTCAGATCTGGATCTACTGGGCCGGCCCGCTGATCGGCGGAGGGCTCGCTGGGCTTATATACGGCGACGTTTTCATCGGGTCGTACGCCCCGGTTCCACCATCCAACGACTACGCTTAATGGGCGGGCTGCTGTTTTCTTTATTTGGGTCTTCGAGTGGTTTGTGCTTTCTTGAATTATTGCTTTTTCCTTTTTTTTTTTTAATGTTTGGGCCAATAAATGAAGTATGAAATGAAATGTATGTATAAAGTGAACAATTGGTACTTTGTTTTTCTTTTTTCAAGTGGATAATCTAATACTAAAAAATCCAATAGTTTATTTTAAATTAATGAAATGAGGGTAGCAGTAGTGGTCATCCAGCCAGTTCCGCTATGTAATATTTAGAATTTCGTATTCAATCATGAATGTATCAGACGAACTGAACAGCCAGTACTAACACCGGTACCGTCAACGTAGAACTACCAGCAAAAGTCTAATACAACCTAAGAAGCCGGTGTCCACCAAGGCACGAGCTCAAGAGCCTCTTCAGGAGGCAATATTGCTCGGACAGAGAATCGAATCTGTGAGCTCGACCTCACCAGACCACATGGGAGTGATCATTAGACTGCTAGACCACCGCTCTCGGTGGTGAAATCTAGCAGACCATTGTCTTATCCATGTTTGAACCGGACCGGCTCGTTAAGGTGCAGAAATCCAACCATGAATTTTCTCGATTCACGGAATTCAAACCCAATATTCTATACAGTTCAACGAGATAAGACAGTGCGAGTGTCGTAAACTTTCGCGAGCCCAACCTTGGACTTTACCACGTTTCATGATGCATAATATATAACGTACGTACCGAATCAAGGCAAATTGACCGATTGCTGTCGGGCCCTCCATCTCGAAAATTTTATCGTGGTACAGAGGAAAAAAAGAAGAAGTCATGTAAAGTTAAGGCTGAGAGGGGAAAGCAAGAAAGAAAAGACGAGATGCTTTAATGATTGAATGGAAAGCTATTAAAGAGTGAGAGTGAAATCTGATTGTTTGAGCACGCTAGAGGGAAAAAAAACTCAGTTGGTCCTGCCTCACAATAACGTGGTCAGGAAAAACTAATTAAAGTTCTTTGATTAGTGGTAATTCTGGCAATTGTCCGGATGAATTACACCGATTCGTTCATTTGTCATGTTTTGATTTGGTATTTTTTCACGTGACGCAAGATCATCTAAGAATTTCTCCATATAGAGAGAGTAGAGAATCTCTAGCAATATAGTAAAGTAGGAAGGAAAAGCGGAACAGGCGCACCATAAAGTATATTATAAAAAGGTCTCGTCACGTAATCGTGATAGTTCATAATTTTATTTATCACCAACTGCTGACATTATTTTTCTTCAATCTGTACTATCGGTATTCAGAAGTCTAGTTTCCAGCCGGGTGGAGCCCACTGGGGTCCTGAAACGGACTCTCTCCATCACGAGACTCGAGCTCGATATTTTATTTAAGGGGAACGGGCGTCCTACCACCTCACCCGATCCACTTCGGTTAACTGCCGACACTTACTAGATTCCCTTCATCGAAGCTCGAGAGGCTGTTTCGGTGCATTGTGCTTGCAAAAATCGAATGCTCCTTGAGGTTTAAGTACGGCGACAATCGATATCAGAATTATAAATATCGATGAAATTATTATCTCAAAAATGAAGGTGAGGATGGATGAAGGCCTGCCAGATAAGGGTTGAATGCAAACACTTGAATTTAATGAAAAGCTTGTGCTGCTGTGCTAGCTGTGGGTGCCCTACCTCACTACCAATCTTGTTCAATTAGGTACAACCGAATTGCTCTCTCTCTCTCTCTCACTAGTGAATCGGGTTGGTGATGGAGACCCAACTCAGGTGCATTATTGATCGGGATGCAAAATTTCTAAAATTAGGCACGTCGACTGTTCGTAAGAAGTCGTTCTATAAAATTCCGCGGTTGAATTTTCATCGATGCCTTGCATCTCTCGACTCTATTGATCGCCGCACACGGACAGAGCAGTAAAATGGCATTTGAAAACGATGGCGCGACTTAATAAAATAATTATCGTTTGTGGTTGCGATTTAGTATTTAAAAGACCATTGGTTTGAGTTGAAGCTGGATTTACCATGGCCCATCCAAACCTGAAACTCTGCTTAACAAAAATTGTTCAATCACTTGAATCAAGTTGGACTAGTCTGAAAAATCTCTCTCTTTTCCATCACAGACAAAATCCATCGACCCGTGCGATGCATGGCGGGCAGCATAAAGTACAACTAACACAGTAAGTATGCATAATTCTTTAAGTAATATTTGATATGGACTAACATACACGTCCGATTCATTGAAACCCGAGTCACTCTCCTCACTCGATTGACTCAAGAAATACTGACTCACATCTGATGGATGTCGGACATCAACTAAGTCCGACTTCCACCCACAGGGATGTTGGACATCAACCAAGTCTGACTCTCCCACTAAGTTCGACTTCTACAGCTAAGTCTGACTTTCATCGCTAAGTCGGACTTCATCTCACATGGAAGTCGGACATCAACTAAGTCCGACTTCCATCGCTAAGTCCGACCTCCTCCCACATGGAAGTCGGACATCAACTAAGTTCGACTTCCATTGCTAAGTCCGACTTCCTCCCACATAGACGTCGGACATCGGACATCCGCAAGTCGGACGCTCACCCATGTGCTCAGCACGTGGGAGATATGACCACGTCAGTCTTCCGTACTAATCGGGATCTATATATAGTCCCATCACGAGCAAGGAGAACGGATGGACTCTTCCCCTCTTCAACATCTCTTCTCCCTCTTCTCCCTCTTCTCCCTCCTCCACTTGATCAGATCACTCTCTAACTTAGGCATCGGAGGGCCATTCCGGGGAACCACCCCGGACTTGACTTTTTGCAGGTCTCCGGCGAAGTCCGCCCACCTTCTCCGTCTCGAGGTTAGCTCCGATTTCACCCGAAGATCTCTCAACCGGATAGGCCACTCGAAGGTACTATCAATATTTATGTTGAAAATTAAGATGAGAAAAATGGTTAGGAAGAGTAACCAAATGCTCAATGGTGAGGAGTGCCGTGTGAGATGATGTTAAGGCCTATATATAATTAATTTTGATATCTAATTTTCAAGTAATATTGGTTGAATGATAGTTTTAGAACAGTAAAAAGACATCAAAGCTGACTTCTAAAGCGACATAATAATAAATGAAAACGGACAACTAATAGTTAATAATCGAATCCAACATTCCTTTTTTTTTCCTTTTTAGTTGATATCATTATACAAAATCGTATTTCTTTTTAAAATATTCGTTATATTATTAATCAATATTTACCTTTTTCTTTCGAGAGTTGGAGCAAAAACAATGTTCTTTTTAAAAGTAATTTTAAAATACAAAAGCTTTCAAAACTAATTCCGGGATTACCTTTCCTAACATCGCGAATTGAAGACGCGACTTTACTTGTCTTCACGGGTGTAAAATAATTGAGAGAATAATTTGGAGCTGAAAAGCTTAATTTCATTGATATTGTGGGAGTAAATATATACAGGCTAGTTGTTCCATAATTCAAGCAACAAATCAAGGAAATCACGGAAAGTAAATCTCGAAGATTACAGCTGCTCTAACTACTCTAGCTACTCAAGATACAATCTACTCAAGAGTTATGATACAATGATATCGGTATAACATGTTTCCTAATACTCCCCCTCAAGTTGGAGAGAGAGGATTCCGAACTCCCAACTTGTGAAGGAGAAATTGGAAACGATCGCGCCCTAATGCCTTGGTAAAAATGTCCGCCAGTTGGAGACGACTGGGGATATGAGCAGTAGAGATAACACCTGACTTGATGTGGTCTCGCACGAAATGACAGTCGATCTCGATATGTTTGGTCCGTTCGTGAAAGACTGGATTGGCAGCGATGTGTAAAGCAGCCTGATTATCGCAATATAACTTCATTGGGCGACCTTGTGGAACATCAAGCGCCGAGAATAAGTTGCGCAACCATAGCAATTCACTAACAGTAGCTGCCATAGCGCGATATTCAGCTTCAGCAGAGGAACGAGAAGTAGTAGTCTGCTTTTTTGTTTTCCAAGAAATAGGACTGCCGCCAAGTGTAATGAAATAGCCAGATGTGGATCGGCGGGTCATGGGACAAGAGGCCCAGTCAGAATCGCAATGGGCCACTAGTTCCATCGAGGAAGGATTAAGAAGTATCCCTTGAGCTGGAGACTGCTTTAAATACCGGAGTACTCTGAGAGCCGCATGCCAGTGCCCTTCACGTGGTCGCTGCATAAACTGTGAAAGAATATTGACAGAATAGCAAAGTTCCGGTCTGGTAATGGTGAGATAAATGAGGCGACCAACCAAACGGCGGTATCGGCCAGAGTCGGTCAAAAGAGGGCCAGAGTCATCCGATAGCTTATGTTGTTGTTCCATCGGAAAATAAGAAGGTCGGGACCCAAGCATGCCACATTCAGTAAGGATGTCAAGTGTGTACTTGCGTTGACTAAGAAACAGACCAGAAGGAAGCCGAGTGACTTCTATACCAAGGAAATATTTGAGAGGCCCCAGATCTTTAACGTGAAAACAAGTACCAAGATAACGCTTAAAAGTGGCACACTGATCTGAATCATTTCCTACCACGAGCATGTCATCAACATAGACTAATACTGCAAGGAATAGGTTATCTCTGGTAAGAGTAAATAGAGAGTGATCGGCACTTGCCTGCACGAAGCCAAACCGCTGCAGTGCATCAGCAAATTTGGAAAACCAATTTCGCGAGGCCTGTCGAAGTCCATACAGAGACTTATGAAGTCGACATACATTCCCTCTTGTGGAAGAAAAACCTGGCGGCAGTGACATGTACACTTCTTCCTCAAGATCGCCATGCAAAAAGGCATTGTGGACGTCCATCTGGTGTATCTCCCATTTCTTGGCAACGGCTATGGATAATAGACATCGCACCGTAACGAGCTTGGCGACTGGAGCGAATGTTTCATGAAAATCGACGCCTTCAACTTGAGTAAATCCCTTAGCAACTAGACGCGCCTTATACCGTTCGATAGTCCCATCAGCTCGATGCTTAATCTTGTAGACCCATTTGCAGCCCACTGGACTCTTATTGGGAGGTAAGGGTTGAATACTCCAGGTGCCATTCGCCTCGAGTGCCCGGATTTCTTCCGCCATGGCCTCACGCCATTGTGGATCTCGTACGGCCTGGCTATAATTTCTAGGCGTATGATCAGAGTCAAGTGCAGCGAGGTACGAGAAATGTTTATGACATATATTCTCATATGAAAGGAAATGCTCAATAGAGTGACACGTACCCGAGGAGGTCGATGGAGTGAGTGAGCAAGGGGGGGTAGCGGTCGCAGTGTGGCAAATATAGTCTGAGAGGCGGGCTGGCATTTTTCTCTGCCTGTTCGATCTGCGTAAGTCGTCCACATCGCTGATGAGAGCAGAAGAACGGGGCTGAGCCAAGACACCCGTGGGCTCGGTGGGCAGGTGGTCTGTGGGTCCTGTTGCGGAGCTGTCAGGCCGGTCAAAGGACATGTCAGCAGGCGGGCTGCCCAATCCAGTGGGCTCACTCGGCCCATTGTGTGAAGCTGGAGGGCCAAGCCCTTGGTCACTGGAGGCAGGCTGCGGGCCTTGGCTGTTGCTGGGCCCAACTCTGACCCGTTGAGGCTGATGGTCGTCAGTTGCTGCAGGGCCCGAAGCAAACTCCCCCTGTCGTGGAGGCCCAGCTGCTTGTAAATTCTCACTAATGAAATGGACAGGCCCAGCCGAGTCAGTGTGGAGCCTCTGTTCCGAGACATCACGGTCGGGTGACGAGGAGAAAGGAAATATGTGTTCATGAAAGATGACATCTCTGCTCACAAAAATTTCCCGGGAGTGAAGGTCATAGACACGCCACCCCTTCTTACCAAACGGATAGCCAATGAAAATGCATCGTCTCGATCGCTCTTCAAATTTATCTTGATGACGAGACTTGGCATAACAAAGAGATCCGAAGACTCGAAGATGGGATAAATCTGGTGATTTTCCAAAAATAACCTCATGCGGACTTAAACCCGATAAAATCGGAGTGGGTGTGAGATTTATCAAGTGAGCAGCTGTAGTAACACACTCACCCCAGAATTCAATTGGTAGGGAAGCCTGAAAGAGTAGAGCACGTGCCATATTTAAAATGTGACGATGCTTTCGTTCCACCCGACCGTTTTGTTGAGGCGTGTCTACGCAACTGGTTTGATGGATGATTCCATTCGCCAAAAAGAAGGCCTGCAATTCTTTGGACAAAAATTCGAGCCCATTATCACTTCGAATAATTTTGACGGTCCGATCAAATTGATTTCTAATGAAGTGACAAAAACCCATGAGATGGTGCTTTGCCTCAGACTTTTCTCGCAGTAGATAAAGCCAAGTGCCTCTGCTGTAATCATCAACCACGGTGAGAAAATATCGAGCTCCCGAAAAAGAAGGAACCTTGTAGGGGCCCCATATATCACAGTGAACTAATTGAAATAAGGACGTCGCTTTATTAGTACTGTCAGAAAACTTGGAACGAGTTTGTTTGGCCCGATGACAAACGTCACATTCTTTATTGAACTGCGCACCTAAAGTTAAATCAATTCCGCTTATTCTAACATGTCCACCGGGGTGCCCAAGACGCATATGCCATAGCCCACTGCCTCTTCTAGATGAACATGCGATAGCCGAACGAGCCACGTGCCGTAAATAGTAGACCCCCCGTTGATACTCACCCACTCCAATCGTCATCCTCGAAGTGCGGTCCTGTATGAGACAGCCATAAGGTGAGAATATTAACTGACAATTCATATCAGTAATGAGGCGACCGGCAGAAATTAAATTGCATGTAAAACCGGGCACTAATAAGACGTCTTTTAAACATATCTCTCCCCCAAGAGCAGACGCTCCCACATGTGTTGCATGCAATGACTTCCCATTAGGTATATAAACGGGTGAAAAACCATCAATTGTTCGTAGATCCTTAAGCAAATTTGAACACCCAGTCATGTGCATTGAGGCACCGGTATCGATAATCCACTCATTCGTTACTGAAATGAAACAGTTACCGGACATGGGCTGAGAATCATTCTCATCAGTGCCCAATATGTTGAGAAGGCGCTTGAACTGTGAATCCGACAAACCACGAGTTGAAAAGTGATCGGGCTGGTTCTCGACTCTGTTGACATCAATCTGGGCAGGGTGTGCAACACTTTGCACTGCGTGGGCCTGCTGGGCGGAAGATAGCCCGAGGGAGTGAGGCCCGGAAGGGTGGGGCCCAAGCGTCTGCCCAAAAACTGGTTGTGCAAGGTTCTGAACAGAATGGGCCTGTTGATTTTGTCTGGCCCCATGATGAGTGTTCCTCGGCCCATTCTGTGGGCCAGCCTGCTGTCGACGCCAGGAGGAATTTCCAGCCCCTCTTCTTGGCTTGTCTGCACGAGGCGGCCCGCGATTTACCCAACGGCTGCTTCCAGGTTGGGCGGTATCTCTGTGTTGGTGATCAGCCCAGTCCGGAAGACCATGCAGAGCCCAGCACGTGGATTGGAAATGGCCATCTCGCCCGCAGAAATTACAAAACGGCCTATCCCGACCAGGCCCGCGATTGTTAACGGTTTTGGCCATGAAAGCGACCGCTCCTGATTCTGTAGCTTGAGAGACGACTCGTTGTCGTTCGTCGTGAGTGACAATAGAATAAATTCTGCTCAATGAAGGAAGTGGCTCCATGCTAAGTATGTTCGAACGTACCATGCCATAGTCGGAATTGAGACCCATCAAAAATTGATATATCTTCTCTTGTTCCCAGTGTGCATTTATTTGTACTGCCGCGCCGCACGTGCACGCTGGAAGCTCGAGATAGTTTTCGAGCTCGTCCCAAAGGCCCTTCAATTTGGAATAATATTCCGAGATTGTCTTTCCGTCCTGCCTCATAACACAAATTTGAGATTTAATCTGGTAAATTCGAGTCTGATTACCTTGAGAATATCGTTCCTTGAGATCTTCCCACAATACTCTGGCATCATCCACATGTGCCACCGTGACTTGCAAGTCCTTTTCCAAAGTATTGAATATCCAGGCAATCAACATCGAGTTGCATACCATCCATTGTTCGGCAAGCGGATCACCATCTTGAGGCTTTGTAATCGTTCCATCGATAAATCCAAGTTTATTTTTGGCACGAAGAGCATTCCTCATTGCTCGTGACCACGTCAAGTAGTTATTTCCATTCAACAAGCAGGAAATTAATATGTTACCGGGACTATCAGAATTGCCGAGCGTGAAGGCCGAAGGGATGGTAATTGGGTGGGGCTCATTCTGCTTTGCCATTGATGTGTTGAGGCGAGAGGAGACGGCAAGAGAACTAATCCGCAAGACGAAGAAAAATTTGGGTTAGAACAGGATCGGCTCTGATACCATGTAAAATAATTGAGAGAATAATTTGGAGCTGAAAAGCTTAATTTCATTGATATTGTGGGAGTAAATATATACAGGCTAGTTGTTCCATAATTCAAGCAACAAATCAAGGAAATCACGGAAAGTAAATCTCGAAGATTACAGCTGCTCTAACTACTCTAGCTACTCAAGATACAATCTACTCAAGAGTTATGATACAATGATATCGGTATAACATGTTTCCTAATAACGGGGATAGCATAGCAGGTAGGAATGGCTGCCTATCCCCAAAAACTTTTTCTTTCAAAAAATGTGAACTGACATATGTCACGCTCACGCGCATGAGTGGAGCGGTGGGGCCCGGAAATACATGGCTCTTGTCGGCACCGCCGACCACCGGAATCGGTTCATGCAGGGGCCCTCTCTCTCAGCCTCTGGCGGGTCCGATTCCGACCTCCGAAAGAGTCCGGCCATCCAAAGGCACAGAACACGAAGGCACCATTACCACTGACCCTGTTCTCTAGCAGATATAGATTATTTAAAAGAACAAAACTTTCTCAAACCAATCCTATGTTTCTCACCTGCGCTAGCTTGCTTGCTTGTACGAGAAACAAGGAACCGATTCCTCATTTCCTGGGTATGCTATCTCCCTGTCCCCTTGATTGATTGACTGAAGCTCTGTTCCGTTCTCTGCTTTCTGGGTCTCTGATTGACTGGTCATTAATGAAATCAGGAGATTTCAGGATTCTTGAAGTTCCGCTTGTCTCGTAGTTTTGTCGGACTATTCTAATCCGCACTTCACCTGAAATTATGGCAGTCACAGAGCACGAGGTAGGATGTGTCACCTGCAATCATCAATCTGAACAAGTCTGTCTTCTCCTGTTTCGAGACTTCTCCCTCTCTCTATAATCTCCATATATGTATGTAGCATTACTGTGAGCTGCCTGCCTTCATCCCGTTTTTCATGAGAACTTGCAGACAAGCTCCGAGTCGGAACTATTCTTTGGAAGTTTTATGGTTCTGAGATAGATCATCTGGGCATCCACTTTTCAGCTGTAAGTCCTTCATCCATGGCTTCCTCCTTTCCCTCCCCTGTTTCTTGAGTCGGGTGTCATGGCAGAGTCATCCTTCCCATCGTAGAATCTTTCAACCGCAGGTTCCATATTTTGACTACTTCCTGAAAATGAGGATGAGAAAACAGGAAAAGCTTTTCATCCTGAAGATCTTTTCGAGTATGGAACTCACCTTCCCCCGTTTAACTGCAGCAGGGTTGCTGAAGAAGTTCGGATTCTGGAAGTAGGGAGAGCTGGTTCACAGATCACAGCTGGAGATCTTAAGCAAGCAGCGCGAGAACTGATCAGTTCAGCCTAAAATTAATGGAAGGTGGCCATAGCTATTTCAGTTGTAACAGCAACTCTCCGCCAAGCATAAAAAATGTTTTGGAAGAGGAAGAAGAGGATGAGAAACTGGAATTGGACTCACAGTTGCCTGCGATAATGCACCCGGAAACACCAAGAGAGCCCATGGAGTTCTTGTCGAGGTCATGGAGCCTCTCCGCTTCAGAGATCTCGAAAGCTCTGGCACAGAAACAGAATGATCTTAAACAAGACAGCAATCTCAGCATGGTCCGGGAAGCCCCTGTGGATCCTCAGCAGCTTGTGAGTTACCCTTTCCACACACTCAATGGAATTATAAATCTTTCGATAGCATGGCACTTTGGCACTGATCTTGGGCTAACATTTGGTAGGACAAAATGGACTAGGAAGGCAAGGAATGCCAGTGAATTTTTCACAAAGTGATTCCATCTTGAAAATGTTAATGTTATTTCCTACCAAATCTGACATTTTCCGTGGCCATGATCCATTTTGGACACAGAGGAAGAACCTAGATATGATTTTCTATGACGAACACCATGTGAATAGATGGACCAACATACCTCTGCTCAGACAAAACGAACAAACTGAGACATCTGAATGTAATCCATGGTGATGAGTCAAGAGCTGTCTGGACAGGACTTGGGATAAACTTCTTGCCTGAAGTTAACGGGAGATTGATCTCATATCTTCTCTTTGCAGGCAACAAAGGTCATCAACTCAATCACTGCTCAAAGGACAGGGTCGTTCGGAAAATGGTTCCACCACCAGCACTACCACAGAGAATCGAATATGAGCAGCACCTCAACGAAGAGAAAAGAGAGAGCCCGTTTTGAGAATGCCCACTTGCATTCAACGCTTTCCATTGCTGGGCTAGCTGCTGGCCTGGCTTCTGTGGCAGCAGCTCAGGCCTCTGGTGACTCGAGAATGAGCACTGCCTTGGCCTCGGCCACAGAATTATTAGCAAACCATTGTGTTGAGCTGGCTGAGTTGGCCGGAGCTGACCGTGAAAGAGTGGAGTCTGTGGTCAGATCAGCTGTGGATATTCAAAGCCCTGGGGACCTGATGACTCTCACTGCTGCAGCTGCCACAGGTATGCATAGATCTGTTGACACTAAGGAGGCAATCAAGCCAAGATGAGTACCACCATCACTGAGCTCAATTCGGGTGGCTTAGCTCATTTCTTTGATGTCCACCGCATGAGGCTAGTCTCAGAAAAGACTAGAGCTTCAAACTAATCCTGATATCCACTTGATGTTGAACTTGAAATCCTGAAACAACATGAAAAGGATATACAGTTAGAAAATTGGAATTTTGCTAATCTAGAAATTCACAATGTAGGAGAGGCTCAATTAGGCCACCAATCTCTGTGCCCAAGGACCGTTGAGCATGAGCTTAGCTTATGTTACAAACAATCGAGTTGCATAACCAATGAAGTCAAGCTGCTTAATGTGGGTCAAGCTCAATTAGGCCCCGAAATCTTGGCCCGAGGATTGCTGAGCATGGGCTCAGCTTATGTTACATACAACCGGGTTGCATGCCCGATGAAGCTTGCTTGATGTCCCAGTTACTGTCCACAAGGAACCCCAAAAGGTTCTCTTAATGGACTAAATCTTCACAGCTTTGCAATCATTTAATAAGAATTTCTTCTTCTTTCTGTTATATGTACAAGCTTTACGAGGAGAAGCGGCTCTCAAAGTAAGGAGGCCCAAAGAAGCCAGAAAGAATGCTGCAATAAGTCCCTGCGATAAGGGGACAGCAGAAACAGAAGCAGCTGCTGCTACTTTCCACAGTTCTGGAGAAGTAAGCTGTCTTCCCTGTGAAGGTGAACTTCTGCAGCACACACGTAAAGGTAAGCAAAGTTACAAATCAGAATCATCTGTTTATAAGGCTCAATTTTTTTCATAGTAATCATGTGCTGATTGAATAATCTTTTGTTTGGATTTTCAGGAGTGTTTCAATGGAAGAATGTCTGTATCTACATGAACAACAAATCTCAGGTACTCATAACTCACCAACTCGAAGCTTGTAGCTAGAAAGATGCAAACAAACTTACTCCGGCCATGTCTTGCAGGTCATACTCAAGATCAAAAGGAGGCACGTAGGTGGAGCTTTCTCGAAAAACAGTAAATGTTAGCCTCCACATTATAACCTTATTGCAGCACTTGAGCACATTTGCGGGCACATAAGTTTCTAGCTTTCTGTGGGGAAGAAAAAATGATCCTCGCACAGTGCAATTCCATACTGTCAATCTTCCAACTTCAACTTCTTCTCAAATTGATCGGCTTTAGAAGTTGAACTTTTTCTGAACCATTAATAAATGTTATCAACACCAGCAAAAATGCTTTACAACAGCCAACTGTCTGCTGCTGTCAATGTTGCCTGCAACTTTTGGTTGTAAAGCTTTCTATTGGGAGACTAAAGTTCTAACTTACTACACATTTAACAGGTATTGTTTATGGAGTCTGCGATGAGATCTCTGCCTGGCCCTACCGGAAAGAAAGGGACAATGACAGCGAAGACGTCTTCTTTGGTCTGAAAACTGGCCAGGGCCTTCTTGAGTTTAAGTGCAAGAACAAGGCCCAGAAGCAGAGATGGGTTGATGGGATTCAGAGCCTCCTCCGACAAGCTCACCGGGTCGAGTCTACCGAGTTCTCCCTGCAACTCCTAAGCATTAATGGCGATTCAACCATATGATTTTTCTAGTCCCTGAGGACTACGAGCCAAAAAACTTCAGTCGAGAATGTTCATGTATTATAAAAATGATATATCTTCATATGAGAGGAAATATATAGTACGAGCAATTAGAGGTACTCCTCTTCTTCGGATTCTCACTCCAATTCTGCTGGAAGAATCCACGATTCAAATTATTCAGAATTAGTAAGTTGCATATAATGATAGTACAGCAGCAGGAATCAATGTTCAATGAATTCACAAGATCATGGGATGTAAGCCTGAGGAAAAAGTCAGAATAGTGAGAATTAGAGCGTAATTCACATACAAGTTACAACTAGTCACTAGAGCATCTTCAGCTTTCCAAGTCCTGTTAGAAAACAACAGTTCTGTCTGTTTTCTTCATAAGGCAACCCGAAGTCCACAGTATGACTTTAGTGCCTTAAAAAGGCACACCTTCTCGAGGTTCACTGACTTGTGTACTATGCAAGTTGTCTGGGCGAGAAACTCTCTCGACCTGCAGATGAAAAATGAGGAATAAAATAATTTATTCGACCTGCAGGATGTGAGGAACTCTCTAGACTTGGTTAATGATCACTGTAAGTTCTTGGACAATCACATGTAATCAACACTCGTATAGGAACCGGGAAAAGTAGCATTTACCATTCGTTCGATGAAGGGCCGTGTGCCTGAGTTGCTTAGTCGTGCCCCCAGTTAACTTTCCACCTGCATCAAAGATCTGTTGAGATAGTCTACTGCACCAAAACCCAAGAAGCTAAAACCACGTTGAAGCTGATATATAGACAATGAACTCCAGAGAACAGAATCATAAAATTGTTTTGCTGTTAAAACACCAGAATAATTTATCTCTCCGACATCTCCATGACAATCAACAGAGTGCCTAGTGCTGGAGTCGGAATCCCAGAAAGAAAGCGCTCCTCACACGCAGAGGAGGTTGTTGTACCTTCCAGAGTAGAAGAAATTCTTGCATGTTCCCGCCTGGAGGCAATGTACTCGGACGGTGCCATGATCCCAACTTCATCCAGCCATGACAAGCAATTGAAATTAAAGCGACCCAATTCAGTAAACTCCGGTAGACCTCAGGGATATCAGTTTAAGTCCTTCCTCGTGAATGAGTGCGTTCTCAAATCACCGGCCACGCACAAATCTTCAAATATCGGATGAATGCACTTTCAGTTCAGCAGATGGACGGTAAACAGGCGGAGCCTAAGTTTTTTGACATAATTTTCGGGTTCAGCGCACGAAGGATGTCTCCGAGTACTTCTCTGACAACTGTATGCCCATAATCTTCGAAGGCGAACGAATGCCATGTTCAGTGATTTCCGGAAGCGATGGGGGGGGGCAGGAGACGGAACGCAAAGTGGGCAATTGGAGATCAACGGTTTTGGATTGAGATATTTGGAGGCACAAAAATGTCTATAATAATTTCCTAAAATAAATCTTTAAGCTTGCAATAATTTCGTATAATATAATTACACACCATGTCTGTTTTTCTATGCTCAATCACCACCAGACCACCACCATAGCACTCCTTCCCTTGCTCAACCAAGTCACAGCCATCGAACTTCTCAAGACTGTCACGAAACCACAATTTTATTCGAGTTTTGAGACCACAATGAAATCATTGTGCCTCTCATAAGACTTTCTGTTACTCAATTGATCTTCCAAATTAAAAGGATAAAATTATCAAATTAACTTTTCTTATCCTTCTAAATCCAATCTCTAATAAAAATATCCATACGAATAATTTAGATAAATAAATCATCCATTCGAATCCCCTTCAAATCTTACTAAATACTTCCAAATTCCTCAATTCAAACAAGCCGCAAGGGAGGGAAGGAAGGACTCACAGGGCAATGAAAGGCGTAAATTACCAACTTATAGCTAGCCTAGTAATTCTCTCACTAACCTTTCAAATAGGTGATCTCATGATCGAATCTCAAGTTGATCCTGACCTAACCACAAATTAATCTCAAGGTGCACTTCTACGAGCTCGAGAATATTGTGTGATGGACACCAAACCAAAAAAGAAAGGCGTAAATTGAATTCCATAAATAGGAGACCCGTAGGTTCTGGAAGCCAGGGACTCACCGGCGGATTTCTCAGGACTCGAGGGATCTGTTTGCTAGCCCGACGGCTCGACTTTGAAATGCAATCAACAATAAGAAAATTCTAAATGGGAATAGTGCTGCTAATTGATTGTGTTAATTAATACTAATCAAGTAATTCTATTAGTGACTCCTCCGCACCTTATTATCGAAAAAGACTTCAATGAAGCAGAATGGTCGTACCATGTAGACGATAAATACTGACTTAGTATATCTATATAATTAAAACTTAACATATAATCAATAATTATGTAATTATGATTATTAAATCATAAAAAGTCTTAAACAAACATAAAAAAACATAATAAATGGTGAAACATAATTAAAAAATATATGTATAAATAGTAAGAAAATGATTAAAAAACTAATAAATAGTTAACTTTAATTAAAAAAATATATAATTAGTGAATACGGATATGCTACATCAACATTGCTTATGTGATATGATCCCTCAACCGAAATTTTTTTACCTTATTATCTTTTTTTTCCATTATGAGGAAGAGTTATTTAATATTTTCTCATGTTACGCGAGAGTAATCCTCAACTTATCGACTGCTAATATACCCACAATTTTTCTTCTTCTTCTTTTTTTTTTTTCCCCTTTCATGCATATAACTCCATCCAGAAGACCTTATCTACAATTTGGTCAAATTGAAATTAAAGGACGGAAGGGAAAGAATTGTTTTCCTCATTTAGATATCATATTTTAAATGAATGTAAAGAGAAAGGATACCCACATTCCCAGCCTCTACTCCCATTTTCTCTGATCCCTCAGTGCTCGAAAATTCTCGACTATGGTGAACTGCAACACTTCCAGCTCTGCGAACACTGCAGAGGAGCTAAAATCCATGGGGATTGATCATCAGAAAAAATAATACTTACCTTCATTAAGTTAGATGACAAAGAGCATGCAAAGATTTCATGGATTCTCAGCATTCTTCCTCTCATAGCCACGAGCACAGCCCATCTCAGGGGGCCGGTCACTTGCCGGGGAATCGCCAATATCTTTGTTGATCCTCCAGCCAATCATTGGCTGACTACCATGAACTTAGATGAGCGCTATGCTAAGGCATCTCATATATTTGAGACAGACTATGAACATCTTCTAAAACAACCACATCAACTGACCCACAAAATATCACCTCTCTCCCCAGTAAGCAGCAGATATAATGCGTTAACAGATGCCTGTAACGTTCAGCAAAAGAGAAAAAACAGATGTCTGCAATGATCTCGATTCTGTAATACTTATTTAGCAATTTCTACTGTACCCATTCTGAGTGATGTAGTTTTCTGAGTCAGGGAAAGGAAAAATGGAAATACATGTGCAGAAGACATACTTAAACAAGAGTTAAAAAGTAGCCTATTGGCCATTGTTACCAGGGACCACCGGGCCACTTTTGGTTCCTAAAAATGAAAAATCAAATAGAAATAGAACTATGGTACATAATCACCTGATATTCTAATATGAATGTATTTGGCACTCTTTACCTCATTTTTTCAAACCAAACATGGCATACCTGACTTGAATCACAAAGAGACAAGTTGCCCAACATTGCCCTGAATGTTTTCACAACGCACAACCTTTCTATCTAACTAAAATTGTGTCTCATAACCTTTCAGCTACTAGAGAAGATATACTTCCACCAATTGAGTACAGCAGCAGGAGTAGTAGACCAACCAATTGTGCATTGTAGCAGTGCTGCTTATAAGCTACGCACAGTTTTCTAGCAAAAAGTGGTAAGGATAGAAAGTTTAGATGCAAATAGATTTCTGAATGCCCAATTCTTTGATCTAACCAATGATTCAATGCGGTACATTAATTGAATTGCAGGAACAACTTGATGGCTCAGTAAAACTGATGCATGACCAGAAAATTAAAGAATCAGTTTGAAGTAAAGTTCAGAAGCATTTACATCTATTTCTTTGCAGACTGCTATAGCGCTTCTATTTGCCACTCTTTGATAAACTTGATGAGCTGTGAATCGAATTGAAGTGACCCGGGTTGGGTTGTTGTATCTAGATCAAAACTTTGTTCCTGCATAAAAGTGCCAAATATCAATTAACAACATTATCATAGAAGAATTCTTCTTGCCACAAGGGATTCACAATCACGGAAGCATGGGGCACTTGATGATAAAGGTTCACATGGAGGGCAATTATATCTTTTTATTCTTGTTCCTGATAGGCTTCTCCCATTCCTTATGTGGAAATAAAGAATAACATTACTTATGTAATCCCCTTCTATTCTGACCCGGAATTTCTCTTTCACCAACCAAACATGGGAATACTATTCCGCACAGAACATACGCGGAATAGGTATTCTTGTTACCTTGGACCAAACACAGCATAAGAGGGGCCTCAACTGGTTAAATCTGAGACAGGGATTCTTCACAACCAGAGGAAATGAGTGGACAGAGAAGCTGCATTCGGTCCAGAAATTTATTTCCTAAGAGGTAAGGCTAGCGCATTTTCGATAAATTGACATTGATTTAACTGCAGTTTTGTCCTGGTGAAGCTGGTGCAGTTCTGCCACAGAGCTATTGTGGACAACAAGCAACTCCCATAAGAGAACTGCACCATTGGCTGCGCAAGGACAGACCTGCAAGGTGCTATTGATGTTGCACCGCAGTTGAAATTCACCATCTAAGAACTTATGGCACTAATACTACTTTTCCTTTCAGCCACACAGAACATGGGGTGCCATAACTTTAACTCGTCATCCAAATTATCCCCACATGAAAAAACAAGAACAAGTTTAATGCTCCGGTTCCACACAACAAATAGTCCACTAGTACCGGTCAAGCAACTCTGATAAGATCCTTCTAGGCCTAACTAATATCAGTAACCAACTTCAAGTCCATTAGGTCATTGTTATCATACATACAGTGGAGAGAGAAAAAATGCTGGATCGTTCAAAACGATTAAGCTATACATCAATGATGTAAACCTTTGAATTGTTTAAACACGCCAGGATTTATATGGATCGAGTTGAAATTGAATCACACAGTTGTTCATTAAGCTAGTTCCAGCGTTTGGATCTAACGCTGCTGCCCAATTCTGCTCATAAATCACCTAACACAAATAACCGAAGAGGAAAACATGAGAAAGGCACACCTACGTCTGCTTGGAGTAAGACGAATTTGATGGCACGCGCTTGTTTCGGAACATCATGTAGCCAACCGGCAACACCACTCCAACCATCATGATCGCCGCTCCAACTAAGTACCTGATCGGGCTAGGCGGCTCCACCTCCATCAGTTCGTGGAGCTGAAAAATCCGTAGGCAACCGAGATCCACGACAATGTCAGATCAAACTTCTCCAATCGTGAAACGGAACGGACAGAGCTGTAGAGCGGGGAGATCGACATGGAGAGGAAGGGAAGCACAACTTACAGGCATTCTTCGGCGTTCGCAGGACAGGGAGCTGGAGATCCAGTCTTCAACGACGACTAAGGTTAGCTGCGGAGGTGCTAAGTTCCGACGACATCTGCGGCTAATCCTACAACGGTGGAATTCGATGCTTCTGGTGTTGCTCTTGGGTCCGGCCTCCAGGGAGCCTTGAAACAATTGGGCCGCTGAGGCCCAATAAAAATGGCGTCAACTTCATCAATCTGATTGATTTTGTAATTTCCTCTGAGATGGTCGTCTCCAATTCCGCTGTTGCCGGAGGAGGAGACGGAAGACAAGAGGTATAGCGGAAGCTAATTCCCTCCAATGGCCTTCCCACTGCAACTTTCAGATGGGTCAACAATTTGATATGACGGCCATCTTGGAACACTTGGAACTTCTCAGACGCCTTGGGCGCGTAAGGTGCACCTTCCACATCGATTCGCGACAATTGAAGAAGCCATTCTTTAACGAAACGAGTTCATAACAAATGCTACGGCTCCTGAGAATTTATTGCCGCTGGCAACATTGATCGGCCTTCCAATGCATCAGTCTATAACCTTGTCATTAGAAGTAAACTCCAACTGCATGCTTGGTTCGCACGAATGAAATAAAAGAGGAAACAAGATGAAGAATAAATAAAATGATAAATGAAAGTATTACTATTTAGTTGAATGAAATAAATTGATATGAAATATGATATTTAAAAATAAAATGATAAAACCGTCCTTCAAATATATATATTTTTTATTTTGCATTTAAAAAAACTAAAATTATAAATTAAAAAAAGTAAAAAAAGAAAAAGCAAGGAAATATTACGAGCGGTGCTCCGTGCACTGTTCATCATCTTCAATCCCTTTGACCCCCTTGCCATTGTGGAGCAAGCAAGCCACCATCGAGCCCCCTGCCACAGTTGAGCTAGCAACTAGTCGAGCTGCCGTTACTTCCCAGATAAGCCCCACCATCATATCACCATCGAGCCCAATCTTTCCTCTCACCAAGCCCTTGCACAATGTCTCCTCGGCTCCTTGACCCCCATCTACCCAAGCCTTCCCAAGAGCAATTAACCCATGGGCTCTGTTCTAGAGCTAGGCCAAACCAACTTGTGGGGTCATAACCCTTGATGGCTCGAGCTCTGGGTTCGAGGAGGCCAAACTAGTAAAGAGAGAAACTGGTCCACCTCTTTGAGCGTTGTGCTCAAGTCGTTGGGGGCTCACTACCCCATAAGAGGGCTCGACCAAGCTTGAGAACCAGGCCTGTGGGTCAAATGCCCTCAAGATGACTAGGGGAGACGTGGACTCGAGCAGGTTGAGGGCATTCGATTATGTTCGAGGGCAGCTCGGGCTAGATCAACGAAGGCAAGTCGTCGATGGCGGAAGGCGTTGGCAGCAACGACGAACAATGAGGAGAAGGGCTAGGTGGGGTGAGGGCAATGGGTGAGAGTGAAAAATTTGAATAACCATGGGGCACAATTCAATCATTCCTACTTCTATTCCCAATGAGAAAAACTACTCCTTGGGTGGGGTCGGGGAATAATTATTCCCTCTAAATTCCTATCCCATTCCTTGAAGAATTTTAAACATGTGAACCAAGCAAGGGAATATCTATTCCAGATGGCATATTCCCATTACTACCAACCAAACATTACACAAGTTGCAAATTCTCAGGCCAAAACAGAACATTGATTTGCCAGAGAGACCACTGCCTAATAAAAGGTTAACAAAGGCAATGGGAGCTCCGAAGACCAAAAATTAACCACGAAAACAAGATTAGCAAACAAGTTCCAAGTAAATCATAACTCGATAATTATATAATCTCCAAAATCTGAAACTTCAGACGACACATACGGTCTTTGAAAGAATTTTTTTCTTTCCCTGGCCACCGTGTTCGAGAAACTGAGGAAACAAAAATGAAAGCGAGAGGCCAAGCAGCAGAAAGACGCCATCAGCGGTAACGACGGAGAGAGAGGGTGTTGTTTCTCTTCCAAGTGGCTCTGCGAGAAGGGCGCGCCTTGTGGTACAAGTGCCCCTTTCCTCTGAGACCCCTGTATTTCTTCCCAGCAGAAGTAAGCCCGCGAAGCTCCCTGTGTTTGTGCACAGGGTTGCAGATCCATTGGATCCTCTTATCATTTCTGATGGCGTTGTGAGCAACATCAACGAGAATAACCTCGAAGTACTTGTAAGTTGAATCCTGTTGTTTGGTGAAATAAACACTCAGTGGTTACGGGAGCTAGCATATAAAGACATCAAACAGTAAAGGTGGCATATTATGGTACACAGACCTCGTTGATCCAATAGGAGTTAAGGACCCTGAGTCCTCCCAATTTTCTACCAGCTCGTTCCTCTGCAACGGATCTCTTGCTGCGCTGGAACTTCAGTTGGGTAACACCCTGATTTGTTGGCTTACCATAAACAATACCCTTGGGAACAGGCCTCTTGCGACCTCCGCGTCTGACGCGAACACGATATATGACATAGCCCTGCAACCAGTTACAATAATCATCGGTTGCCGAGTAAGAAAACTTCCTATGCTTATGAAAATAAATCAGGACGTCAAGTATGGTGAACAGTGGAATGTATTGGACCTCGACAGAAGTCAAGTTCATCATTAGCAAACTTGCTTGGTCAGATGATCGGATTTTACTTTTATTTCCCTGGTCTCAGGAAGCATCGAATCATAGTACATAAAGAGTCCTTCAGGAGGATCACTTATGCATCATGAAGCCGCTTAACCAGCACAGACAAGTAACAGCAAGCAAATTCAATAACATGAGGCTATGCTGAGCTAAACATTCCAACACATCAAAGGTATAACCAAGTTCTCTCCGACAGAACAGAAATTCCAATACCCTCAATCAACTGAACAACAATCATTGCAAGGAAAAAAAGTCAGGAACTCATAATAATGAACAAACATAGATCGGTCAAATATCTTCCGGTTCGAGCATTGTTTGAATTAATTGTTTTTGGAAGCTCACCTGCTTGGCCTTGTAACCAAGGCGACGGGCCTTGTCAGGACGGGTGGGACGAGTGACACGAACAATCGAGGGGTGCTGACGGTACTCCCAGCACCTAACCCTCTGCAGGAACCTCATTACATCGGATTGCTTCTTCCTCCATAGCTCCTGCACGTACTTGTACGCCCCTGCGTCATAATACTCGATACATAAACACTTTTACATTGATGGACAGAATGAACAGGACGGTAGAAACAAACACCAACCCATAACAAAAGCTCAATCCACTCATAAACATGAAATCTAAGACAGCTGAAAGCATCCATGATAACCGATGAAGCTAAAGACGACGAATCAACACTACCGAAACAGAAAATACTCTGAAATGAGGTTACTGAACGGAAATGTAATCAAGCAAACACAAAGCGCCGCATTCAGCTTCAAGATTGCAACTACGTCTAGAAATCACCAGAAAGAAATGAAAAGGCACAGAGAAAGAGACGCAGATCATTGAGAACGAGAGATAATGGAGTACCCATGGATCTCGGCAGTGGCTAGAGTTTCCTCGGCCGGGCGGAGGGACAGAGCTAGGGTTTTATCGACTCGGCTCGATCCGCTCTATATATTTGGCAGTGGATTTGAAGAAGAAAATCTCAACCGTCCATTTGGCTGAGGGACGGGGGTGCGTTGTACAATCACAACCGTCTGTTGTGGGCCGGAAACCTTCTAGCTGCTGAAGCCCAACTCAACTTAAAATGATCTGGGCCGATTTTCGGTTCATCTTATGGTTCATAGAACAAGGCAGGCCCAGCCCACCAGAGAAATAATGGGATAACTTTTTAATGCGATCACAGATGTCTTGCCCTTATTGGATTGTTCATATTGCCCCCGGTGATTTTGGTGGCTCCTTGTCTAGCATGAGCGGGTTGAGTGTAATAAGTATATCACATGATAATACTGATATAATATTATAAAATAATAAAATTAAGTTACTTTTAAATTTTTTTAATGAAATCAAAAATGAGAAAATAATTTAAAAATTGACTCGTAATACCATATTAACACTAATAGGTTATATGTCCATTACATACAAGACTTTATTCTTCCTGGGCCCCCAAATGGGTAATCCCATAATCGATTCCCATATTAGGATGGTTGACGGGAATTTTTCTATGAATCCCAACTCAATCGCAGATTAATCTTAAGGCGCATTCGGCTAGTATTGGATACTGTATGGTGCAAAAAAATTTATCATTAAATACAAAGTTATTTACCCAGAAAAACGTGAACTATTGAAGAGTTTTTTTAATTTACTATTAACTATTTTTAACCCAAAAATATCAAATATCCAAGAATTTTTCAATCTATCAAGAACTTTTTTTTCTTAGAAAATCATGAATTATGCTCTGTTTTCCTTAATCTACCATGTCGTTAATTTTGACTACCTCTAATTTTATAGATTATGCAAATGGAGTCCAACATGATATCTTATTTGGCATCAATCTGGTCATAAAAAATTACAAACTATTATCGAATTCTCTATTTTATCATGAAGATGGATGTGCAAACAGATATTTCATATTTTTATGACCAGATGGATGCCATGTGTAATGCCAAGTCACACTTTTCCTGCACAATCAGTAAAATAAATTATACAAATTAGTAATTAACAATCAAAATCAACAACATAGTAAATTGAGGAGAACATAGCTTAATTCGTAATTTTTTGGGAAAAAAATCATTCATGATCAATTAAAAAATCTTAAATAATTTATGCTTTTTTGAGTAAAAAAATAATTTATTGCACATTGAGTAATTCTTAAATAGTTTATATTTTTTCGAATAAATAAAGGCAAATAACCTTTAAGTAAATGATTTTTCCTAGTGGAGGAGTGAAAGACGAATTTGACCACTCTCCCATCAGCTTCAGACTTCAGCTCCGCTGAAACAGAGCGCAAATCTGTGTGGAAGCCGTCGGGGAGAATCTCCTTTCACAGTCTGTCCACCCAGGTAACAATCGCGGCGGCGAGCCCATTTTCATGAAAGGAGATTGGGAATTCCATTGAGTGTTCTCTGGTATTCTGAAGACTGCGCTGTTTGCTGTGTCTCTCTTGTTAATCGTTCGTCTCTGTATGAATTTGTGACTGTGGGGCTTTAATCAACAACGGGAAGTACATACGGCGGGCGCAGGTGGAGATTAGCTGATGAGAACCCTTTTATGTTGAAGGGCAGTGTGACTGATTCCATTGTAGGCTTCTTAATGTAAAACCCTTAATAGCTGAACCGCAAAAGGTCTGGATAAAACAGTTGGGGGGCTGGGTGTTGGTTTTTCTTCCATAGGCAGACGAAGTAAATGTGATAATGGCCTTAGTTTAGTGTGCTCTGGCTAGGATGCAATGTTGGGTGGTCATTGATCTCTATATACTGCCTGCATTTCTGTTTCCTGCTCCAATCGACTGAGTCAGTGGCTTCCGGGCATTCTGCCTGGGGATAAGGAGAATTCCTTTTTCTCTGAAAAGCTTCTGTTCTCGAGGAATTTTACGTGCACAAGATTAACTTCAAAGATTAGAGAAAGAATAAAGCTAAGTGTGGGTTATGTAAATCAAAAGAAATATGACACTCGGTTGCTTGCTTCACTCCAAAAAATCTACTTTTACATTTCTGAGATACTGACAGAATGCAGCCTGTGTTCGATCTGCTTTAGCTTGACAGTAGTTAGTTTTTGCTTTTGATTCTGTAATTTGCTTTCTTGTTTTCCTTTCTATCAATTGTAATCTGTTTTCAGCCGTTATTATTGGCTGTTTTAACTTCTACCTAAAACTGGCATTAATAATCCATGGTAGACTTTGCAGGATGGCTGCTTTCTCCTGCTCGTTAGACCGTGCATTCTTCTCCATTTCCAAACCAAAGCACTGTTTTCCCTCCCGAATAAACTACCAGAACTTTTTTATCAGGCCTGTGTCCCAAGTCCCATTGAAACAGAGTATTATCTTTCAAAACACAAAGTCAATCTCACTGAAGACCACCAGAATTTCTTGCACAACTGAGGCTGCCGCCACCTCGACTTCGACCAAGACTTTCCATGGCCTTTGCTACGTTGTAGGGGACAACATTGACACTGACCAAATCATCCCTGCAGAGTACCTCACATTAGTTCCTTCTAACCCTGATGAGTATGAGAAGCTTGGGTCATATGCCCTGATTGGCCTTCCTTCGACCTACACCACCCGATTTATCGAGCCCAACGAGAATAAAACCAAGTACTCAATTATCATTGCTGGAGATAACTTTGGGTGTGGTTCTTCACGTGAGCATGCGCCAGTGGCTCTTGGTGCAGCAGGTGCTGTGGCTGTGGTGGCAGAGTCGTATGCAAGGATATTCTTCCGGAATTCTGTGGCCACTGGGGAAGTTTACCCCCTGGAATCAGAAGTTAGAGTCTGCGAGGAGTGCAAGACAGGGGATACGGTGACCATAGAGTTGGGTGAGAACAAATTGATCAACCACTCTACAGGAAAGGAATACATGTTAAAGCCAATTGGTGATGCTGGTCCTGTCATTGATGCTGGTGGCATTTTTGCATATGCTAGGAAAGCTGGGATGATCCCATCGCAAGCAGCTTGAGTAGGTGACTTATCTCCTAACTCCGGTTTGTCTCATATGATATATTCATAACATGTTTTTGAGGGCTCAATATGCACGTGAATGTGTGTGTGCGTGTGTTTGATTACCAAGAATGCATCTTCACCAATGCAATCTTCTGTTTTAGTTTCAATTGATATCAGCAAAAGGAAGAAGAGAAGGTTTCATCAATGAAATGTTTTGATTGATTTTCATAATTGAGGGAAAAAAGTGTTTCTTTTGGATAAGTCGAAAACCAATTATCCAGCTTACTCTTCATTCAAGTGATTGGACTACTAAAATGAATTAATGAGTTCACTGTGTAGTGTAATCCAATATTAAGCGATTGCTTTTGGTTAATAATCCAAAAGTTTTGGTCCAAAAGCGTAAAAAGTAGCCTCCTAACACCAGTATTTATTTTTTCTTTTCTGTGAGTATCGATTAACTAGACTAGCGTAATCTAATTATTTAACACCTTTTCTTCTGCTGCCTACTCCACTGCAGTTTAACGCATGAGCAGCAGAGCGGTGATGTTGCTGTGGAGTCATCTTTTGCTTCTGATCTCTGCAGTAAAACTTTCACCCTCTCTAGTAGCAGAAAGTAATATTTCAAATCAAACCTAAGCCTCCATAACTTTTTGTTGACTGTATGCCTGTTTGCATTGGATTTTCTCTACTGTTGTGGGCTTATCATTGATGTTAGAATAAAAGTATGTTATGATACTCTTCATTTGAGTCAAGGTTGTCCTGTTGCAGTTGTCTTAAAACTCCTACAATGATCTGAAATGGAAATACCATCATTGTTTTTCCTTTTCACTGCTCTCTCTAATTGTGGGCCAAGTTGATATATTTAACCTGCCTTCATTTATAGGGCTTGGCATGCTCTTATCTACTTTTTCAAAGTGATGATTCTAAAGGTGAAACTCAATCTCTTATCAAGTATATGCTTATACTTCTCATTCCCGATTTCACCATTTTTTTTCACGGATGTGGTCTGTTCCACTTCCAACTCTCTCTTCCTGTTTAGTCAATGTTTATCGATGTTTTGTGATATTAGCTGTTCGGTGTTAATTTCTTTTTGACGGGGTAAAAGGACAGGGCAATTTGATATTGGATTGTGGGTTAGATCACTAAGATGAATCCTTCGGTTGTGTTTGTGAATTACTGTTATGATCCCTCGGAAGTCCATTTACTGGTGGCTGATCTTATGCTGGATGTGTATGGAGCGGAACCTGGTTGATTTGCCTCATTCGACCGTCTGTCTACTGTTAAAGAATTGTCACTGCACTGAAATGAGCTTAATCTCGGTTTGTGTTTTACTTTACATACCCCCATTTCGGTTGAGTGCGAAGCCCACCAGGAAACTGGATGGCCAACTTCTTTGTTAACCTGATTTAGTCGTAGCCTTCCGGGATCATCATCAATATATCTTTTGTCATTGATATGTTATAAAAGAATCTGCTATCTTTCATTTCCTTCCAGCCGGCTCTTATTAGCTCCTTCCCTGTGTTCTAATCTAAACCAGTCCCTGAAGATCATGGGCGCTGCTGCAAGAATTTTTTACCACCACAGGATCCCTGAAAATCCAAAGATAGAGATGTCATCCTTGTGGAAGAGGGAAAGGTCGTTTTAATGGAGTGCCTTTCTGGGGTTACCCGACTTTGACTCCCTTGATGCATCTCAGCCCAAGTTTTAGTCAGCACTTCAACTAACTCTGCCATGGTGAGCTGGGTTTGAAGCCTTTCACGGTCCATTTCGGTAGTTCAGAACTCGCGAGAGAGAAGAGGCGTAGATTCATAGGGAGGGAGAGAGCAGAGGGGCGTAGTGGCAGGACGAAGAGGAAGGTGAGAACTCGGTGCAAAAAGATGGAAAACGCCAGCAAAGAATCCACAATTGTGAGAACGTGTACGCTTGCACTTGGGTATTTTGAATTAAGAATCCACGACGACTCGACTGTCACTACGTCACTGAAAATATCCTTTGGCATGAGTGGAAACTCTACTGAAGAAAAGCATGTACAGATATCCTTTTTCTTTCTGGGGGGAATTTGATCACATCATTTACACGAGGGCAGCATCCCAAAAAACACAAACAAAAGCAAAATCTCACCAGCCAAAATTTGCATCGTTACCCATCCAAGGTACTGTGTATCTGTTTAGCTTCTTGTCCTGAGCACCAGGATGAGAGCAGAGACCAGGACAACCATGACAATCTTCTTCGAGGCGAGTATCCTCAGATTCACCTTCACGCCATGCTTCCTCATCAACCGCACTATGGCTCCACCAACTACCAGAAGCCATGAACTCACCGCCCACAGCAGCACCTTCACTGTGTCCACGGGTCCACTCACACTCACCACATCATATACCTCAATATATGATGGTTTTGAACTGTCATCAACGGTCTCAGCCAGGTCCAGCCCAATAGCCTCATTGAGCCAGTCAGATAGCTGAATGAGGAGCTTCGCAAGCCATGCAATCTCATCATCAGAGACTGGTCGTTTCATCCAATCACTCCGGCACTTGATATTGGCCAAGGCTTGCTTCCCAATCCTCCGGGGCCTGAATACGTCCTCACGCAAGTGGTGAGGCTCATCCATTTTAGGGCCCAGAGTCACAGGCTCGAGGAAATTGCCACCAAATAACTGACCAATCTTATCTTTTAGGGTATCTATGAGCTGAAGATTCTGCGCTAGACAGTCCCTGGAAGTGGCCTGCAGCTCAGCTTCAGCACGTAATAAAAACAGCTGCGGGAGCAAAAAGTGGTATGTCAATAATCCTTTCAGCAGACAATACGAGGAAGAGAGGGAGAGCAGCAGAAACCAAATTACGATTCAAAAAACGAACTGAATAAGGCAGATTCGGCTTCTCCTGCCATGCATGTTCCATGAAGGGGCTTAGACTTATTAGCCCCAAAAATAGTTCCTGGTCAGAAAATAATAAAATTACATGCATAAAAAGACAATAAGTGAAACCTGCAATAAATGTTTTCCACCATCATCCCCATGGCTGAAAAGGCTCAAATTCTTGTTCCAGTTGTCGTGCAAGAAGGATCCATCAGCATCGTTCTCACATAAACCATCCTCCCAATCCTAAAATCATCAATAAAATAGAATGAAATTTATATGTTACTAGATGGCTAAGCCTTCAGTCCATCGAATAACAGAAATATACACTACATAAAACTACCTGTAATTGCTCCTTGATTGATGGAATGTACCAGTATAAGCTATTAAGAGTTGATTTGCTGACAGCAGCCTCTTTAGTATGAAAAAGCGTATGCACATTCTTTAAGAGATCAACCAGCTCTTTAGACGATGTCAATACGCACATAATCTGTGAAAAACCAGGAAAAAATGAATTTAATCGAGTATGATCATATATGTATTCAGTGAACTTGATTTTCTAAGCAAAAACTATACAATTAGATCCACAAGTAAATCCAGTTAAATGAGACCATAAGCACCCCGAACCATGGATGCTTCCTGAAATATAGCGAGAATAAAGAAAAATGAATAATAAGCATGATCAACAGGAGCTAGTGCGAAGTAAATAACGTTCCCCTATAATCAAATCGAAATTTTAACAACTCAAAATTTTCATCACATGCGGATAGAACTTTTTCCCACAGGAACATCAAAGACCAGCGCTGCTCAATATGGCAACAATATAATACATTATATACTGATCAACACAACACCACTGAAATTCATCTTTAAAACAAAGATGAAAGGGTATTACAGCCAGAGCATTAACGGTCCAGAACCAAGACTAAGCAGCTCGCCAAAAGTATTTTCAGCTGTATGCAAGTTAAAAGGTATGCTTCAATTCTATATTTACAGGGTAATTACAAGTAAGCTCCTTGAAGAGAATAAGCATCTGAGTGCAGACAATCTCACAGAAGACACTTTCAATGAAGACAGCTCACTCCACACTCCATAAATCATAATTACAAAACCCTGTTTTGTATTCTCCTACCGCTACTAACAAATATATGCCTCAAGAGGCAAATATACAGACTGAACTTAAAAGATACAGGTGAGAATTTCGTGCATAAAACATGGATTTTTTCCACTATTGATTTTGCAAGCCATCCAACAGTTTCTGAATAATAAAAAATAACAATCTAGGATCCTGCAAAATTTTCTGTAGTAAGGCTCCTATGACACAAATTGCAAGCTTGAGATAGAACATGATAGGAGACAAATTTTCTGCTGCAAGAGTAAGTACTCCGAAATTTTGACTCAAAACAAATGGGAGCCAAGCAAAATTATATAGGCCATTTTCTGACACATGACAACAACTGACAGACAATGGGCCAAGAAACGAACCTTCGATACCATCTGGACAATCACTTCTGGATCCGTGTGAAGGAACTTGTGCGCAAACCCAATGAAGTGCATAGCCATGGAATTGTAGTACAGGTAATTAGACAAGACATAATCCCGCAAAACCAGTGAGTATCCGCCCGACCGAGTATGAGAATCTTCATTGCTCTCACTCTCAACTGACCCACCAACATCTGCTTTGAGCTCCAAGAAATCATCGAAGCTGATGTCCCAAGGCTCAATGTAGCTTATCCACACTAAGAAAACTTGTGAAACGTTCTTCATCGAAGCCTCTACCGGACAAAACAAGAACGTACGCAATATGTACCTATACAATGGCCTCTGTATCCATGCGATCCATGATCCAATAAAACTGCTGTTGGACCCACTTGTGACGACATTCCTTGACTCCAACATATCTCCTCCTCTCCACCTAGGACTCTGAACACACTCCACAATTCCCTTCGCTCCATTATTCTTCACCAGACTCAAATTCAAGTACTTGACAAATAGTTTCACCACCTCACCCAATCCTGAGGTCGGAGGAGTTTCCGCAAGAACAGAACGAGAAGGGAACGAAATACCAACCGACTTACAAGCATTTAAAGAAACTGGGGAAAAATCATTGTCCACCAACCAGTAGTTTATCAACGTACCTACCAAGAACTGAGCCTGAGCTAAGATCCACCCATCATTCTCCATAGGATAATGTAGAAGTGAACTACGATAAGGTTGATGAGCAGTTAAATCATCCGTTCGGACAAATGCTTGCAGATATGCATAAAGAAGCCGAATGTACAGATTGCACTCAGCCCTGTTCCTATCATTTCCGCGTTTAACACTCGAAATGCCTGGAATGCAACTCGCCCAATTCTCTAACCTGAACCTCTTACTTTTCTTTGATGTGACAACGTCTAAGTTCTCGCTCTTTCCTCTACAGACAGGGTAATAAGCGAACCAGAACATGAAATACTCGAAGACATTAAGCTGAACCTGGCATGAGGATCCCTCGATCGAGTCTTCCCGAACCTTGCCTCCGAAGAGTGGGCATATATCGGCAAGAACGCGGCAGTCTCTGTCATTGCGGAGCATGGACCGGGTCCATTCAGGGAGCCGCTCGGTCGGGAACACGTACCTCACAAGGCCAAGGCGATCGACTGCCGAGATCTTGCTCAGCAGGGGTCCGCCAGGGGAGAGGAGCGCGAAAACCCTGGAGGCGAGATCGGAATCGCTCGAGGAGGTGATAGTGTCAATCCACCCATGGTGGGCGGCTGCAGCTACAGAGGCGGACGGCGAAGACGACGCAGCGGGGGCCGGGCCATCGTCGAAGCCGAAGAGCTTGCAGATGAGGGAGGGGAAGGCTACGGAGAAGAAGTGACGGGAGTGGTCGGAGGAGTGGGAGTGGAGGAAGGACTCGACGGAGGCGCACGCGGAGGATATCTGGGGAGGGGAGGAGGCGGAGAGGATGAGGGAAGCGAGGGACTGTGACTGGGAGAGGGAGTCGAGGGAGTACGAGTGAGGGTGGTGCATGGCGGAGGGGACGGCGGAGCCTAGGGTTCACGGAGGCGGAGGCCGGAGGGTGTCACGTTTCATTCAAACCGGTGGGAATGCAAATGGCGCCTTTTTATGAGAGGTGGGAGTTTTTTTGTTGGTGGCGGGGGGACCACGTGGCGACGGAAGAGGAGTCCACGCCACCTGGACACGGGCAAATGTGGATCCCACCCGCCGATCTTATTATTATAATATTATCTCCGCGGATAAGGTGTTCGACCGAATGCTTCCTCGTTGGGGGTGGGGGGCGGCGGGGGCGGTACTCATCCGCTGTAGTATTTTTTAAATAAAAAATTCCATCATTATAATATTTTTTATAAAAATTAAAAAATAGTTAAATTTTATTAATTTATAATAATATATAAATAATATTATGTATTATACTCGTTGCCTACCAGAGTTCCTCACTCAGAGGATCTGGAAACTGGTAAAAGGCTTAGATTAGGAGGTTACTTAACTAATTTACTGACATGCCACGTAGGAGCATTCGTCTGGTCCACGATTTCGGAGCGACTTTTCCCTTTTTTTTGCCACGCAATATTTCCGGATAAGTCGAAATATACTTCGAAACTAATCTGAGGTTTGGCTAGAATCCTTGAAAAATTTTCATCGACTCTTCTAATCTGAAATTCGATTCTGAGATCACTCATTTAAAGATTTAATGAGGAGATCGCTAGATCAATTCCAAGTTAGTCTCGTTGATCATTAATTTGATAAATAGTAAAGAGTAAGGAGTAATAACCCAACTTTATTTAGCAAAATTGTATGGCTTTTAATGTCGCTGTCGGCAATGAAATGGGCTTGGCCCGTAAACTGACCGGCCGGACCAGCCCATTTTATTCAGCACTGGCCCTGCCCGGATCTGATCACAGAGCCTCTCATCTCCAGCCTCGCGAAACTCAATGGCGACTTCTGACTCAATCGAAGCCCATGAAGCTTGGTCTGTCTCTAAACGAACTAACATGCAACTCACGTCATTGCGCGTCGATGATTAAATGTTTATGGTAAATGTTCCGTAGTGCGTGACATAAACTCCAATTACAGATGAATTTCGGAATGCTCCAAAGTCCAAGCGCATCGATATCATCGAATTCCCAAGTAGACACTTAGAAATCGAAAATTTAATGAGTGACTTTTACATTATTACCCCGGATCATGCGAACCATTTTCCGACCAGCGTAGGTGAGGATCGTGGTATATATCCACGAGCAACTTGCCCGAACTTTTTTTTTTTATAGAGCTGGGGAAGAGAAAAAAGGCATCGATCGGGAGCACCGAATAAAATAAAACAAAGTGGACCACGTTCGGTGATTCTTTGTCATGGGAAACATGCACAAACTTTGCCTAGAAAAGCTGGCAAAAGAATTTCACACGACATGCTCACTCATTCTCGCCTCATGTGGGGCTCGCAGTACATCAGGGCATTCATTATGAAGACATAGATCTGTAGATCCTATATACGGACATGGACTTGAGGGGTAAATTTGGAAAAATTCTTAAGTATTATATATATTCTACTTAATTTTATTCATTTTTTATTTAGTTATCTTATTTCGTCTCGTTCTTATTATTAAAAAAAACTTTAATCATCCTACCTCATAGTGACGTGAGGAGGAAACATCAGTTAAATGGCCCTAATTAATAATAATTAAAATACTATTCAGATAATTAATACTAATTTACTCGTTAGTCACAAATTAATTGATATTTTCTCATGTAACGTGGTGAGGTAGGATCATTTAAGAATTTTCTTCATTCGGATAAGTTTAACTGCAAACGTATATTTCGGTGGTCCGATAGTCCAACCACACCCGTCACGCAATATTTGGATTTTATTGTTTAACCGAAATCCTATCCAATTAATTGGATAAGAGCAAGTCCTATCAGTTTAGTACTACCAAACGCCTGATATAATTTAAGAAACCGATATCTTCCAAGTTCAGGTATAAAAAAATACATTTCTAACTTTTTTTTTTGGCAGAAGTATGGAAGAAAACACCAGCTTTGATTCACTAATAAACAAAAATAGGCCTACACATGCTGGTTTCCAATATAGATTTCATCATTTGATGTGATTATTAATAATTAATGATTATGTTGTCACTAATTATGTTCTTTTTTTATATTATTAGTACATATGATTTGGTGCATATCATTGCAAATGATGGAATGGGCACCATGCTTTGGTCACCTGTCATTATGAGATTATTTAGTGATGAATAATAGTGACCTAGAAAGGGCTTGACTCGAAGAGAATTTCAATGTCCCCGAATTCGAAATCAAGAGGTTTTTAATTTGATTCTCACTGATGGGATTTTTTGTAATCCTTTTTTGCTGAGGATTGAAATTCCACATCAATTGAGTTAGAGAATAAACTTGAGCTTATATAAGAATCGGAAATCATCACTTAATAATTTAAATTTTTTTATAAAAACAGCTCAATCTCCTGTGTGTAAATGTAAATATTTTAACCTCTTTTTTTTAAGTGCAAACCACTGGTATCTAGAAATTCGATACTCGAATCTAAAGCCTTACTGAAGGGGAAGAAGCACATTACTAGCTCGACCAATTCTATTATCTCTTAGATCCACGAGTTTTTTATTGGGAAAAAAATAGGGCACATGCATTCTTGCGTTGTTGATATTCCATTCTTGAGTTGTTGATATTTCGGGGGCTTAAATTCTGAAGCCCACTGCTCCGCCTGCCGCACGTGCGTCCAATTCAAAACGTGAGCTAATTCTTTAATTTTTTTTAAAAAAAGGCTAAAAAGATTAATATTCCGCATGGATCAACGAGAAAAACTGATTCCTTTGATTCTCTCCAACGACCAGACCACATGGCCACCAGCATGGCCGGTCACATGGCCAGCGGAGTTGGCCTTTCCCAGGCTTACCGGTGGGACCCACGGGCTCCAACCGACCACTCATAAGCTTGGTCGGAGGCTGCCCACCGGTAAATTGCTGCACATGTATGTCGTTAAGATTCCTTCCCATGATCGGACGGCCACACAGTAGCTTACAGGCTGTATCGGTCAGCAGAAGGTGCGAATGAAAGAAGGAAGGAAGAAGAACGGACTAATTGTCCGAACCAATTTTCCGGGTGAAGTGTATAATATATAACGAATTTATTATATGAATTATTATTTTTTATTTAATTATTTTTTAAGTTTTTATTTTAAATTAGAGTTTAGTAATTTAAATTACATATGAGTATGGTTATATGATAATACCATTATCATACTTATTTTTTACATAAATAGTGTCTACCACTGTAATAATCAACTAACCAATCAAATGATTTTTTATACAGCCTGGAGTCAGATATTAATAGCCATATATTGGACTTGTAGAGAGTTAAATTTTAAATCTGATATATTATATATTATCAGTATACCGATAAGGCAGTCCTCGGAGTCAGTATTATCGTACTGTTATAAAGAAGACTTTGCTCCTTTTAAAAGATGGAGAGAAAAATGGAAAGGAAAGGCGAGCCCACGGCCCGGTAAATTGGGGGGGATTGACCATTGACTGGATCCGGCGGAGACAAAAGAGGGGCTTTGACCGGAAAAGTACACGTGCGGTGTGCCGAGGATGCACGTGTGCTGTGCTGTAGTGCGGTCACTTCGAGGATTGGTGATTAGTATAATTCACATGAGTGGCAATAATAATTCTCCGGTTCAGCCGTTTTCCTTATTATACTTAGATTCTGCATAATAGTTGACTCATACAAGGAAAATCATGCTGCCTCTATATTTAAATTTAATTAATTAATTAACCTGCCATGATATTGCCCACTAAATATATGAAATAATTTTTGAAAAAATAAGCTTTGCTACAATAATATCATTTTTAAAAGATTTTATATGAAGTTATTATGAACTATTACATTCTTTTTTAATTTAAATTATTAATTATAAGCCGCTTGATTAAACTGTTGAACAGTTAACTAATTATAACAGTAAAAATTTTCACAAGCTAATTAAGTGAGCGGCCGATAAGCGATGTGACATGGGAATTTTGTAAATGTTTTTTTTTATAGAACATAATAATGGCACATATAATTGGTTGGTACTGTTTAGGGCATGATAAGGTGACATGCCCACATGGGCATGCCCCGTATTATGAGTCGGCAGGTCGGAAGGCCGAGACATGACATCTACCATGTCCAGTCTAACCATTCACACCGCCTCTCTCTCACAATTAATCGGATGGAAGGGCAATATGGTCATTTTATTTACAATATTCAATCAGTGCAGGATCTTCAAAATGAAGAGAATATTTTATCTCCAATCAGCCTATCTGATTGAATTTAAATTAGTCAGTGTCTACTGACAGTCTGGATACGAGAGTGGTGGACGAGGAAGGTACAATTTGTTTTCGACTTTTCTTTGGAATCGAAGAACCGCTGAAAATTATATGTGATCGGGGGATCAAAATAAAGGTTGGAAAAATTTCTGGAGGGCCAGTAACGTAGCAATTGCAAATTTTTGCAAGAAAGCACGTGAGAAGGAGATCCATTATTGGGGAGTGGGGAGACACGTGGGACAGCTAGCACGCACCAGTGGGGACAGTCAATCATCACCCGACATCATGTCGGCCCACTTTCTTTCTTTTATCATATTAATTAGTTAATTAATATTATTATTTTCATACAATCATCGAGGGCACATCAATGCATCATCATGGCCGTGTCCATGAGAATCTTGGTGAAAATGGACAACTTTTAAGTGCAAAAGGAGATTTGAGGAATGCTTAAAATTTTATCGATAATAATTAAATTTAATATTATTATTATTTGTAAATTTAAAATGATATTATTTAAATTTTCTTTCCCTTCTACTTAATTTGTTTCAAACACAGAAAAGTTTTGTATAGTATGAAGCGAGGCATGAACTGTACTAAATTTATGGTGAAAAATAATATTACAGAGTAAAAATATTGTAATGTTTTATTTTTTCTCTTTAAATAATATCTCATATTAGAGTTTTGCTAATAGAGAAAAATCATTTTGGGAGAGTTTTATTTATACAATAGACGAACCTGACTCAAATTTGGATTAATTAGGACCCATTAAACTTCTGCGTAATATATGATATTAAAAAAAAAAAATTATGTGCTCAACGCTGCACTTGCCATAGACTCATATGTAATCTTATTGAAGATTGTGTGGGCCGATTTCAGGTAGCTTTTATTTGGAAAATGGTACGGTATATCCCCCTTTAATTCGGATAATTTGATTTGGGACATCGTTAAAATCACAAAACAAAAGAATTATTTAAATTTATAAGTTAAAGCGTTTCATTTATTAACTATACCGATGAGAAGATCACCGAGTTCAGGTTTAAAACTCACTCCCATGTGATTTTGTTATATTTGAAGTCACAAGTTCGAGTTTCATTCCAAGTAATATTACTAAAAGAGACTCTTGAGCTTGTATCTCGATCGACTCCAGTTTCTTAAATTATACTAGACCTTTAGCAGTGCTATGTTAACGGGACTGGTGTTAGTACGGGTTGTTCAGCTCGTCTGATAAGTTTGAGGTTAAACACAAAATCTTGGACATTGCCCGGAGGGAACGGCTAGGTTATTGTTGCTATTATTTAACTTGATGAGAAAGTATCTATTAAATTGTGATAAATGAATAAATTATATAAATTATTTGAATAATTTATATAAATTATTTAAATAATTATCATAATTATTATTAATTAAAATAATTTAATTAACTTTTTTATTGTGACGCTGAGATGAAATCCTCGAAGATTTTTTTCGTATCATATTGCTTTTGATAAGATTTTCCCAATTTCCAGACATCAAATATGGAATGCACGGAGGAGATCAAATGATTGTGACAGCGACTGTGTTGGCACCAGAGGGAACACGAGTACACGCGCGAGTTTGTGTTGTGGGACCCGCGGAGGCACGTTTGACCAGCAAAGACATGTTGGTCCACGTGAGCTGGGGTCCACGTCCTCACCGTTTCGTCCCTTCAACGAAATCAGAGAGCCCAGTAAACACCAAAAAGGCTTTTACTGAAATCCTTTAAAAATTCCCTTCCAAATACAGGAAATTCTATTATTAATTATTAAATTTTTTCTTTAATTTGAATTATTTATTATGGAGAATTGATTATTATTGATTGCAACAAAAACTGGACCGTAGAAATTTCCTACTAATGCTTAAATATACCATTCACATGTTTTTAGAAATTTTATTTTTCTGTTTAAAATTCTATCTTCAATATTTATCGTACTTTTTCACTTGGGTTATCCCCTCAAACACCCGCTCCCAGGGTCGGAAATTCTCCTTTTGAGCTCGGGTGAGGGGCACAATTGATTATGAGATTGAGTTTTCTACACCGCACTCGAATTTGATAACCAGGAGTTTCACGGGTCTGATAAGACTTGAGTACATAACATGTTCTCATATCATGTTTAGTTTCCATTGAACTTGTTAGATGTTGGACTCATATCCGGTGTAAAAACTAGACCAAAAGGTGGTTGCTTTCATCCATTTTATTTTCCCAAGATATTTTCTTTTGAATTTTTTTACGTAGATTGCGCTCTCAACGATGGTTTAAAGTCATTTTATTAAATTCGAGTTCTATGAAAATTACAAACATGCTTTATAAAAAGAAGTAATGTCTTTATACGAGTCTTATGAATGAAAAAATTCACATCGTGAGAGTTTTATTCCCGAGCGAGTTTTCTCGGCTCGAACTGAATTAATCATAGCCTATTAAGTTTCTATATATCAGTGGTTCGGATAAAAAAAAAAGATGTAATCTCTTTTTTAAGTCTTAAGTTTTGCTATGACATGGAAGTGCACAACTTACCAGACGAGCAAACATAAGGGACCAAACCAAAATGGAACGGGAAAAACTTAGTTTTGATTCTCAATCTTTTGAATCATATTTAAAATTGACACAAATATTTTTAGGTTAATTTCAGTCATCAACTTTTCAAATATTGTTCAGTTTTAGTCCTTTACATTATTTTTAATATTAAGAAAGAAAACCTTGTTTTTTAATAATTAAATATATATTTTTGATGAAAAATTATTTTTACAATTATAAAAAAAATGGAGAAAAACTCTGGATGGAAGAAAAGAGGGGTCAGTGGGGACTCGACTATAAATTGTCCCCGAGAAGGTTATAAACGGTCTGTGATACTGCTAATAACTTTACAAGAACCTTAATGGTCGGATTTGATTCTCTTTTTCATTGAAATTTTCATTTATTTTTTAATTTTCAATTAAAAATATATTTTTAATATTAGAAAGCCTGAGAACTTTTTAATAGTAAAAATAATATAAAACACTAAAACTGAACAATATTTGAAAGGTTGATGACTGAAATCAACATAAAAAAATTTTACGTCAAATATGAATATGGTTCAAAAGGTTGAGGATCAAACCTAGCTTTTGTTCCAAATGGAAATAAAGAATGGCTAGTGTGCCACTATTGTTGGTTTTTAACTTTTATTCTTCTCTGGATAATGCATCGATTGTAAGTCAGCCTGATCTAAAATATGAAAGGAAATTCAGATTGATATGAAATACGAAGGGAAGTCATATCAGTCTTCTGACACGAAGTCACTGAATAAATGATTAACAGATAAAAACAAAATACTTAAAACAAATTTTTTATTAAGAATATAAAAATTATCTCGTAATAACACGATATTTTACTCAACATACCTATTTTATTTAATATATTAGCGAATAAATATAAATAATTTAAGTATTATATTATGGGATTCCCTGAATAATTAATACTTTTACTGTCATTTTACTTATAAAAAAAATATAAAGAGGGGGGAATGGGTAAATTCGTGAAGAGGACATCCTGGAGGGCTTCGGCTTAAGGCAGTGGAGCGTGAATGCACGTGCTAAAGCTGCAAGTACGAGTCCCTTTTCCTTTCCATTTAATTTATAAAAACCTCCAACCAAAAATAAGTAATTACAGCAATTTTAATTTTTCCTGTTAGGTTCTTAAGCTCCATCGCCTCCACATTCCCCCCGCCCAACCTACAGCGGCATCTCGGATCTCAGCTCTACCGACGGTGAGCGACCGGGGACAGTTTAAAAAGGAAAACTGGAGGACCAATTTTGAAATAACAAAAAATGCCCAAGATTAATCGGTGAACAATGATCATTAATTTGTACTGCAAAATTCAATTTATTAAAATTTACTTATTTAGTAATTACGGGAAAAGAAAAAGCCTTGTTTAAGGAAAAATTACATTTTATTTTATTCATTAAAAAAAGTCATATTTCAATAAAGTTTAATCTGATAAATGATTCAAGCAGGGGATTTGTCGAGGCCGCCCTGAGATTACTTTTAATTTAAAATCGAGAGATTCCGTATTTTATATTTATTTTCTTATCTTCTTCCTTTAGATTTCCTCACAATCAAAAATTAAAATCCGCTGGTGATTTGCATTAATTCAGCCAATTATTTAATTGCCGGGTCCCATTGTTGCCGGGACACTTTCTAAAGTTGTACTACCTTCAGTTTTGTTTGCCTTTACCTTCGATCTTTGCTTTTATAAATTTCAATGCCTTCATCATGATTACTTGAATTTCGCTAATTTTCATGATGGTTTCGTGCTCCATCTAAATTTGCCTGTTAAAAGACAAAATTGGCAAACCGTCATGATCTCGAGATACCGCTGTGCAAGAGTACGCGGCCCGACTATCACGGGCATCGATTCTGCCTGAATAATCGGTACACGAATCGTATAGCTCGCTCTAATCCACCGTGAAAAAGAAGAAAGCAACGTAGCACTAATAAATGTAATTTGGGTCATCATAACGGACTTTGACTCGTAACATCGCGTGCATTTATGTTATCTGCTCACGCCCAGCGACGTGCACGGCCCGCCAGAGAAAATGGATCGCCGATGCCACGGCAGTGTCATTCGATGTAGCCTCTTCGAATTCCTCCAGCCTGATGCATCCGATGACTTCATGGTTTGATGATTCATGAAGGGTATGGGAGTGACACTGCCTAGCACTAGCTAGCTAGCAAATGCATGAACCAGAGACAAACAACAAGTGGACATTGTTTTTTCCTTCAAGCAAGGAGACATGGCAGCATTGAGACTCAGACTTGTGCATTAACTACTGTGTTCGTTCCCGACAACTGCTGATGATTCTCGTGTGTGATTTGATATCGGAATTGGCTATAAGTTTCTGGTTGATTTTTTTTTCGAATCGATCGATCAAGTAAACACGTTAAGAGAACGTTTAGTCCTAATATTGTTTTAATATGGAAATATAATATCACAACGATAGTCTTATCCATAGTAAATCTTTTTGGGTTGTAGATTGAACTGCTAGATTGTTACGTTAGCAACTGCACTGAATTGTTTGATAAAAATGGAAGATATCGAGGTAAAATAGTTATAAACTTAGCTGTAATTTATGAATTTCATGTGTTTGCTTCGGAAATAATGATTGTATTGTTGGAGATGTCTCGGTGTAAACTAGAACTCAAAGATTGGAAAATTGGTTGAACCAGTTGGAAATACGTTTCAAGGTATGAGAGGTGCAAATAATGATCGGTGGTCGACATCATAGCTAGAAGCACAAAATATTTTGAATAGAATTTTTTTAAAGATTTTGTAAATAAAATTTATTCGTCCGAATAGAATTTTTGTGGATGGTGTAACTGTTCAGAAAATATATCCAAGAGATTTCGAGGATGTTTTATAAGGGTTCAAATGGGAAAAGATCTTGTAATATGAATAGAGTCTTGTACGAGCTGAATATGTCTCATCGTGTGTAACGGAAATTGTGATCAAATATTGTACTTGGTAAGATCAGGTTCCGATTTAATTACATGAAAAGTCTAACAATTTCGTCCACCCCAAGGATGCAAAGCTGTTTTGTTCCACGTGTAAAATTTTATATTCAAAAAAATTAAATTATTTATAATTAATTCACATTTGAGCCATCTCAGTTCAGTAATATATAAAGATCTATCAATCATAAAATTTTACTATTTTTTTCCGGTTACAAAAGCCAATGGCATAAGACTAGGAATTAAGGGTTACAAAGAGAGAATTCTTAGGATGAGACATGTCCGGGACAAAATCAACATATCAATTTTTTTTTTCAATTTTTTTATGAGAATCGAGCATAAAACTTTCATACAAGAAAGATGGAAAGAAACAACTCGACCAATTAAGAGAGATCTGAGATGGATCGAGTTCATTATGAGTAGTTAGAAAAAAGTGCTATTTTTTTATTAGAAAAAATATTAATATTTTTATAAGACGTCGAAAAATTCCAATACTTTTATTCATTGATTTAGAGTGGGATTGATTTACCTGAAAATTTCTCAACTGAGATGGGAGTAAAGCTCTTTGCAATTACAGAGTTTCCACGTTAATAATAAATTCTGAGATTTATTTACCAAAAAAAAGGGGGAAATACTGAGATCGTTCCCGGCAACGAGTGATGGTCGATGCTCAGACCGCTCGGTCTATAAATAGATCTCTGCTGTCTTTCCCGTTGCCAGCGATAGCATTTCCCGTCCAAACCCGAACCCCACTCTCTCTCTCTCTCTCTAAGAACTTTGATCAGAAGCTCAAAGGGAAAGCACGGGAGCTTAATCCCTTCACGGGCTCCGAACACTTCGTTCGAGAAACACGATGATTGCTGCCGAGAAGGAAGATCTGGGCTTGAGCCTGAGCCTGGCGAGCTTCCCCCTTAACCATCAAGAACAACGCCCTCAGAAGCTGAGTAGTTGCTCCCTTCCTTCACCAAACAATCACCAGAAGCTCCCCTGGATCGAAGGCTTCTCGCCATTCGGTAGGCACACGATTTGATCTGCAGCGACTATTGAGAAAGTAGCAAGTCTGGCTTCCAAACAGTTTGAAAAACATTCTTCTGCGTTTTCTTGTCGAGTTTCAAGCCATAAAGTTTCCAACTTTAACGATTTCTTCTGATTTCTGCGGCATGCAGATCGCCGGAACTCCAGCTTGTGCCACGGAGGCGCGCCGCTCTTCCTCCGGGGGATCGACGTGAACAGATCGCCGAACGGGGCCGGCTGTGAGGAGGATGACGAGGAGGAGGCGGGGGTTTCTTCGCCTAACAGCACTATATCGACCTTGAGCGGGAAGAGGAGCGAGAGGGAGCTGGATCCGGCTGCCGAGGCTGATGAGCACGAGACCGAGAGGGCCTACTCCCGGGGAATCAGCGACGAAGAGGACGGGGAAAACTCCAGGAAGAAGCTGCGGTTGTCGAAGGATCAGTCCGCTGTTCTTGAAGAGAGCTTCAGGGAACACAGTACCCTCAACCCAGTAAGTGGATCCGGTACCCTTTATACTTCCTTTCACGGACAGAGATTCTCTGCGGAGCCAAACAAGGAACGAGACATGTCCAAGTTCATTTCATGCGAATCTGTCTGATTTTGTGGCTAATCTGTTTGTCTGTGATGCAGAAGCAGAAGCTGGCTTTAGCTAAGCAGCTGGGGCTCAGGCCGAGACAGGTTGAAGTGTGGTTCCAGAACAGGAGGGCAAGGTGAGGATTTGTCAATGCTCTGGATGGATCAAAATGTAATTTTGGGTGTAGTATAACTGTATAAGATCTCGACGATGATCGATGTTTGTTCTTTCAGGACCAAGTTGAAGCAGACGGAGATCGACTGCGAGTTCTTGAAGAGATGCTGTGAGAATCTGACGGAGGAGAACCGGCGATTGCAGAAGGAAGTGCAGGAGCTAAGGGCTCTTAAGCTCTCGCCTCGGCTGTACATGCAGATGGCTCCACCCACCACCCTCACCATGTGCCCCTCGTGCGAGCAGGTGGCAGTGCCGGCCGTCCCGTCGTCAGCCACCGCAAGCTCGAGCCATAACCGACGGCCCCTACCCATCAACCTGTGGGCCCAGCAGACTGCTCCGATCGCCAGTGGTTCTGCGTTCCGGCCTCGAGCGTAGGAGTCCTCCGGGGGGTGGATCCGAGGGTATTCTGGTCTTTTAGAGTGAGATATTCTGGTTGGATTGGAATTCTATGTTGTGGGCCTATGATGTTTCATTCCGTCGGTCCAACCTTTAGACCAGTAGTTGTGTTGACCGAGACCGGAAAGACTTTGTTGCCGGTCTGCTGACTCGCTCCACCACCTCCTGAGGAGGATTGATTTTTGACTTTTCAGTGCAACTCTGTAAATTTCATATGACTATTTTGGTCAAAGGACGAGCTTTTTTACTTTTTAACTCCCCTTCCATTAAAGGATGATGACAACTGTTGTTAACAACGATCCAGACATTCCAGTAAGGAAATTAATTTTATAGGGTTATATTGGGCCTTTGTCTAGGTCAGATTAACAGAGCTTCGTCCAACAGCCGGTGGCAGTTGGCCCGTAGGGATCCCGTGGCGGACATCCCCACATGTTAAAGAGCCACATGTTAAAGAGCAAATATTAGCTGAATCTACCAAGAGGGGTTGGGCCGAGTGGTAAGCAGCTCGGTGCCGCTTAAGGAGGTCTCGGGTTCGAGACCTTACGTACGCAGACACCCCTCTTGGGAGCCTCACCCGCCATTGCCAGGCGTGCGACCCGGGGCGACCAACGGATTAGTCAAGTATGGTTGGCTGAAAGATGCCATCTCACCGCTGGTGGGGCCTGCTTGGATACCGTGGCTGGCGACCAAAAAAAAAAAAAAAAAATATTAGCTGAATCTGAGTAAAATTCTTTGTGCAATTGACACATGTTCATATGACAGAGGAGTGAGAAAATAACCATTTTATTTATTTCCTCTTTCAAATGCGTGAATCTCTCTCCCCGTCCACCTTTTTTCTACTCCGTCCTTTCAATCCCAAGCCCCATTCCTTCTCCAAGACAAAATACACCTCTTCGTGAAAATGGTCACCAAGGTTCCTCGTGGAAAATCCCAAGTCCCTCGTGGACACCGTTGAGAGAGGATCCGACCCAGACATGTCCCTAATGCTAGCATTCGGAAAATGGGTGGAAGATCCGGATCCGAATCCTTATCCGAGCCCGAGTTGATCCTCCTTGTTGATGAACGGATGCCCATGCCCCATGCCTGGTACTCTTTCTTAAGTTAACTCTCTCCGAGGGCCGTGTCGTTGCTGAAGAGCCCTGGGACAGGTCACCAGAAATCGGAGTGGAAGCTCCGGCCAGCCATATGGACTCTGTATCCTCGTTGCAACTGAGGACGGTGGTCGGGAAAGGAACCACTGGACTCGTCACCGGAGTCGTAGTCGGAGCCGGTGGCGGAGGCCTCGTCCCTTCCGGCGCCTGGGAGGGCTTGGTCGGTGGTGGGTGAAAATCAGTTAAGGAGATGAAGAATAGAGAGAGTAGATGGTAATTCACAGACATTTACAAGAGAAACGAAAAAAGATAGAAGATTTTCTTATTCCTCTGCTCTCAGAACGCTGGAGTAATGGTTAAGCCCGGCACAAAAAAAAATAATTTTTTCTCTCTCTTTCACTCCCCTCTGACGCACATTCCACATGTCACAATCTTAATGGTTTTTACACAGCCAGAGTGGCTGTGTATTACACCGCTAATGTTTGCTCCATGTTAAAACGAAAAAGGTACGTCAGAATTCGTACAAATAGCATTTTGTGTAATGAATAAATTACATAACCGTATTAATGTGATATCATGAATTATATGATACCATGAATTAATAAAATTCAGATATTTTAATGAAATTTTAAAAATAACTTAATCATATTAGTTTTTCACTTTAGCAATATATATATATATGTTACATGCAAGACTTTCTATAGATCCACCCGACTTAGGGATTGGAATTGGAAGGTCGAATTGGCTCCTCCCCCGATCCGACTTCTCTATAGATTGGTAGGGGAAAAAAATGAAGAATTATTACAATCATTCCACGAGAAAACCATCTCTCAAGAACCTGTTCCAGAATGGTCACAATTACTCGGGTCGAAATCTAGTACGGATCCGAACCCGACTTTGAGGAAGCCCGCTGGTCCGAAGTTCGGCCACGTGGACCTAATCGTCATGCCCAGATTGAAATTGGATGTTGATGAGCTGCGCGCGGTATATGGATCTAAATTAGAGGGAAGAGCCCAAGATATATATATATATATATATATATATATATATAAACAGGTTGTAAAAGGACAGGCTAAGCTAAGCCCACGATCCAACATGAGTACATCAATTTATACGGTTGTTTTGTTTTTTTTTTGGTGGTTCAGTTCAATATATGAAACCGAACTAAAACTGATTCAAATGAAATTTTGGAATGTTTTAAACCAAGTCGAGTATGATTTGGTATAGCACTTTGTTACAATTTCTAAATTACTGAATTAATACTGTCGGGAGACCATGGCACTTTGTACAGTTTCTTTTTCGTCTCATTTTTACACATGATTGCGTTTTCATTTACAGCTTATAAAATTTGCAGGAGACTGTCGGGAAAATTTGACCCAGCAGGTAGAGAGAGGTCACGCACACGTCGCGGTCACATAATTTCTCTCGTTAGAATTTAACCAATTTGCAATGATTTAGACGGCAAAATAAAATCTCTTTTCACATCATCATTGAAATCACTGCCTGTTTTCTCTCTTGCTTTGTCGTTTTCTCTGGGTCCGTCTTCTGTCGAGGATTAGGTGCCCATCGTCACTCATGTCATAGAAAGAGTTGCATCTGATAAATCTTTATTTAAGAAAAAGCAGAATTGATAATATAATAGCATTGTTTTGATCGGTAAAAAGAGAATAGCAGTAGTAGTGGTAATCCAGTTAATAGCAATCTCGTTACATAATATTCGGGTCTTCGTATTTAACTGTTAACATATCATAAGAACTAAACAATCAGTAGTAACGCTTATCAGTCAACCTAACACTATCAAAGCTTATTATAGTTTAATAAGTCAGTGTTTGTTAAGATAAAAGTTCAAGAGCCTGTATTAACAATATCGCTCGAAGCGAGAATCGAACCCGTGATCTCTACCTCATCGAACTGTATAGGAGTGAACTTAGACGACTAGACTACTGATCTTGGTAGTGATGTAATAGCACTGTTACCTACCTAGATCAAATGTTCTTGCATTCTATTCTCACTACAAGACTGTTCCTTTTGTTTATCACTCTTTGCATCTTGCCCCCTTTTGGATTCTAACCTCTTTTAGAAAAAAAAAACCCTTATTTTAGAAGGGATTATTTTAGCTTAAAAGACATTTTTTTTAACACCATAACATTCCTCAATGAAAAGGCCTTAATATTTCACAGGAATATCATGCGGCACATAGTTAATAAGTGTTTAACACGTCGGCGAAGTAGTTACAAATATTTAACATGTCACAAATATTACAATAATGCTCGAAACACACATTAGCTTGTAACATATATTATGTGATACACTTGTTACATAAGACACTCTCTCTCATCTTACACCATTTTTTTACTAGATAATAGTTACGTATTTAATGTTGCTAGAGTCAGGAGATGCAAAAGGGTTCGAGCCTCAAATCCTCCACTCGAAATAAAAAGAGATCAGATCCTTGCCATCTATCAGAAACATTCCTTGGGAGACTATTGCTAGCTCCTCCTCCCATTTTGGATAAAAGGTCAGTTTGTGCATTAAAATTTCTACTAATCCTGCAATCACAGTGTTTTTAATTTCCCATGGAGGTCGCTCCTTGTTATTTATTGCTTCAATTAGGGTCAGGGAATTCGAGTGGAATCTGAGACAATAATGCTTCTGCTTTGGCTTGTAGTGGACTGTAGGCTGGTTTTGTCTCGTACCAGCCATTGAGAATGGACGTCGTGTCTTTTAGTGAAATTCTGGCCATCCCTGCTGTGTCATTCTGCCACAGTGTATATGAGCACACCCAGATCATTCCTTTCGGGCAATATAGTGAAAAGCATTGTGTGTTGATTAAGTTGAACGATATCCGAACACTACAAATATTTTATGAAACGGTGTTATCACATGGAGTATTTACATGATGACATCAATCAATATGATTAAACTATTCTTAAGATTACTATTTTTATTTTTTTTCCTGAGATTTCACCAAAAAAATCTTAAAATTTATTTAATCTTATTAATAGATGTCACTATATAGATATCAAGACGTTCTCCTACTAATGAGACACATTCTGACCATCAACTCTATATAATTGGAGTCTTTTTAAAAAAGTTAACTTTATTTTTCTCTTCTTTTCACCATCACATTGAGCTGGAGGATTCCTCTCCTCTCCTTTTGGATCATAATATTATTCCAGAAATGGGCAAACCCTGATGTGCATAAATATGATATCGATATCTTTATCCGGTGAAAATATTGCAAGTTGCAATCATGGCTGTCTGTCTGCCACTCAGTAATCGGGTTTGGGTAACGTCTAGTCGATATTCGAACAGTATTCTCTATAAAAAATAATTCCTAAATGTTGAATTTGGAATATATGAAATTATGAACTATACCCTACTCAAACTCCAAACAAATTGTTACATATTTTTAATATGTTCAATCAATTTGAATATGATGAAGTCTTTAAGTATGTGTAATTATTAATATCAACTCGGCTTCTTTTAGGTCCGTTTGGCTCACCTAATAATCAAATTCTCTCTTAAATCCAGCTTGCCGTACAAATTAATGAGCACGAAAAAAGATCAGAGAAAAATATGTCAACTCGGGTTTCGATCTTATCTATCTCATAAAACTAACACGTAAAGACCATAATAACACCTGAAATCCCTAACAAAATTGACATAAGGTCATGTGATAAAAGAGTTGGGCTCATTACAGGTCAATTCAAAACAAAAGGAATTCATCGAATAATAATTCAAAAGATTTATACAAAAAGAAGCATGACAATTGACCAAATGTAGGCCACATTTCTTCAAAACAATAAAAAAAGACCAATATCTTTAAAAAATAAATAACAAGGGAAACTTGTATGAAATTCCTTACAATAAATAATACATATTAAAAAAATTAAAATTCATAATCATTTTTCCCCCTCGCCAATGATCCAATTATTGGATTATAAAATTTTCCTGCATTGATATTCTCTAATATTATGACTAATAAAAAGAGAGTAACAATACTGGCAGCACGATCACCTTCTACAGTTCCACGTAATATTGGAACTATTGTATTCAACTGTGAGTAACCGGCACTTATATTGACCAGTCAACTCAGCAAACTTGAAGGCCAAATATGGTTCGGGAAGCCGGTATCTGCCATGGCTACGATCCGGAGAGCCACTTCTAGCGGATTTTCAAACTTGGAATTTTGACCGGATTAAGTTACACAAGGGTGAATTTTAAACGAATGTACAACCATCTTTGTTAATATTAAGAATTAAGAGAGCAGCTGACACTACTGTACTGCTCCAGGTCTTTCTTTATTCCTATATTCGCCATTGTTAGACTAAGCACTGCGGAGAGCTCTGGTCGCAGTTCTTCACAGAGAGAGCAGAAGCATGGGTTCTTCTGCTCCTGATCTCTTCTCAATCAAACTCGAGCGAGACGAGGCCCTGACCGTCCAGGCCATCCACGACGAGATCATCCCTTGCCTCGTCACCCACTTCTCCGGCCTCAAGAGCTCCATCCCCCGAAGGTCCATCTCCGCCCCCCCAGCTCCCGACTCCACCGACCCGAAGATCACCACTGGGCTTGATCTGCAAGTCATCCCCAAACCCACCAAGAAGACCAGATTAAAGAGCAAGGGCAGGAGCAGGAACGGGGCCAAGACCAAGAACGTGAGGAATGGCGACGGCAACAACAGCAGCCGCAGCCACTCGGATGTTCCGTACGATGAGGCTCTGTTCGAGCAGATTGACGGGCTCCAGAGGGACCTTAGCTACATAAGGGAGGAGTTAGTCCGGCTGAAGAGGACCGAGGACAGCGTCGGCGGGATGGTAAAAGCACTCGTCCAGCACTGTATCAAGGAATTCCGGGGCCTCAACCAGGCTCAGGAGCAAGTAGTTGACCCTAGCAACGGTGGTAACGCGGCTATCCAACTGAATCCCCTGCTAATCAAGCTCTCTGGGGTCACACACATCATCTCCAGGCTGAAGCTTCAGATCCCGATTCCACATCGGATTCTGTCTGCAAGTTCTGACGCTCACAGGTCATTGGTTTCGCTAGTTGACTGTGCGCTGTAGATTAATTTGAATGTGGACGCTCAGATTATGTTCCCATGTTGAGCAGCTGATAATTAAAAAAAAAAAAAAGAATATTTTTTATGTGTCTATGTCTTTGTTGTTGCAGGTACGAGCAGGCTGTTGATGAAATTGTTGCAGACAGCACATTCGACTATTTGCCTGAACCACGGGTAGGTCGAGAGACTCTGTGGTCCTCTGCGTACAGAGACTTCTGCTCAGCTTATCAATCGCTCGATCTCCAGCTGAAGTTGTGCTTGCTGTGTTTCGCCGTGTTCCCGGAGCAAGCCGTGATCAAGAAACGCGTTATGTCCTACTGGTGGATCGGGGAAGGCTTGCTGGACCCGGCACTTGAGGAGCAAAAGGTCACCGCTGGTGATGTACTGAAGGAACTGGCCTCGAAGGGCTTCATTCGCCCTATCAACAAGAAGCGTCGATTGGGAGCTAAGAGCTACACGATGCCTCCGATTGTTCGGTTGATGGTGATCACAATGGCCAAAGCAGCCAACTTCTTTGATTTCGACGCCAAAGGGAACCCCACAGCAAACTTCTCAGAGTCCCTCAGGGCCTGCCTTGTGAAATCGGAGCAGGGATCCCTGCAGAATGCCCTGAAGAACAATCCGGAGATTGATTTTGAGAGGCTCCATACGCTGTTCAACGTGAACGAGGAATTCTTGGACTTCAAGTTGGATTGGCTTATGAAGATGAAGAACATTAGCGTTCTCTCGCTTGGTCGGTGGGAGGGCACGCCTGATCACCACATTGAGGTCGGGGGAACCGAGTTTTTCAGAGGCTTGACGGTGATGAAACACCTGAAGTTCCTCAGTCTCCAGGGGATCTCTAGAATCTCCAAGCTTCCCCATTCGCTCGGGGAGCTCTATAATCTAACGATTCTTGATCTCAGAGCCTGCCACAACCTCGAGTCCCTTCCTGATGGGATATCCAAGCTTAAGGAGCTCACGAACTTGGATGTGTCAGGGTGTTACCTACTTGATAGCCTTCCCAAGGGAATCGGTTCCCTTTCAAAGCTTGAAGTGCTGATGGGATTTGTCATAAATGACAGTAAACGAGGCAAGTGCTGTACTCTCAGTGATCTGGTGAAATTGTGGAAGCTAAGGAAGTTGGGAATTGTCACAACCCGGGCATCCTTCCCTGAATGGAGGGACACTTATGCGCTTCGAAAACTGAAGATGCTCAAGAAGTTAACAATCACATGGGGAGGAAAGTGTCTGTCATCGAAACCTCTCAAAGAGGTGAGACCAAATGCTCCTGAAGGTGGCAATCTCCCTCGCACCCTTGAGAAACTTGATCTCCAGTGCTATCCACTGGTGAATCCACCTGTCTGGCTTGCTCCTGGGAAGCTAAAAAATCTGAGGGCCCTATATATAAGAGGAGGGAATCTCCATCATCTTCGCAGTGGCTCGGATGGAGATCGAGATCACAAATGGAAAGTGAAGATTCTCCGTCTCAAGTACTTGAATGAATTCAGGATGAGCTGGATCGAACTGAGGGACTCATTCCTAGAACTTGTGTGCCTAGAGAAGATCAACTGCCCAAGGCTCACTCTATTCCCATGTGACGAGACTGGGGTGTGGCTAAACGAGGAACGGGATGAAGCAAGTCTGTTTAAGAACAAAGATGGTGGAGGCATTGCCGGGTAGACATACCAAAACTCGAATTGAATGTTGGTTAAGTCTTATGAATTTCGAGTCCGTTGCTGCATTTGCTCTGTGAATACACTAGTATTTCTGTAAATTGCAAATCATATTTCCGTACTGTGATGGCAAAGTCAGTATGTACCAAAGCAGTCAGTAAGCCATCAGGGCATAAGCAAGAAACAAGGCGGTGATGCTTGTCTTTTAAGATGTATTTGAATGATGTCTTGTGTGTTCCATCTCAATCTGTAATGGAGGCTGTGTTTATGTAATGCAACGTGTGGTGGATTTGCCTTAAGATGCCCTGAGTTTTTACAAGCTGTCATGTTGAGCAGTGTTCATCTAACTCCTCGTAAGTCCGACTCGAGATCTTGGCATGGTGAGGAATGCGCTTTATCATTATTATTTTTGCTCAAGAGGTAATTCATTTATAAAGAGTGGTATAGTGCATTGTTCGCCAAAATGTAAAATGCTCACAGGACCTATGATATCTCATAATGCCTAACAAAGAATTGATTTGGGAGTTTCGAGATGTTAAAAGGCCTGGAGATTTCCCAATGGATTGGGAGTCTGATACGAGATCCATGCCTCCACATATCTCTATGTTCTACGGTTGACCCCTCTCACGGTTTCTAGAAGTACGAGTATGGTCGTCAAATGAAGGGGTGAGTTTTGGTTCTCCAAGAGCACATCTAGACATACAACAGCTTATAGGAGAAAGTTGTGTTGCATGTCATTTGGAATTATTGAAGAATGGTCAATTCCAAAGAATGTTCTTTAAGCTGATAAAGAAAACTGAAGCCTAGATTCCCACAGCCAAAATGAGGGTTGCTCATGGGTAATGCATGTAGAAAGAAAGATGGAAAGGGAATACAGAGGCGCTTTGGGAGTGCTTAAATAAGACCAAGGACGGACCCGGATCAGGGTTGGATGGGTCGGGTCTTGCACGCAAGAATCAAATTGCCATCTCTATCCTTTTTTCAGAAGTTTCTCCTATTCCTATCACATTCATGACCCATTTCATAAATGAAATTGATTGAATTTCTGTATGATATCGTCGGGAAGCTGTAGAATTTAACAGCAATTTACAGTTAAAGTTTGCAGGAGACTGTCGGGACAACTGGCCGAGCAGGTAGAGGTCATACATCGTTTTCACATGAGATGTTGTTAAGAATTTTCGAATTTTAACGTTACTGGACAATAGTGGTCTAAAAAAGTCTCCTTATCGCATCATCATTCAAAATTATTGTCTCTTTCCCGCTTGCCATGGATCCTTCTTTCATGGAGGATTAGCCAGGCAGGCATGCCTCGTGATTCATACCATAGAAAGCAGTACATTAAATCAATTGTTTTTTTTACCCCTTCTCTCTCTCCTCTCACCAGGTTCGAACCTTTGTTCCATGCAATTGAACCATACCACTCACCAGTGGACCAAAGGGGAAGTCCTACAAGTAAAATCGAATCTAAATTTCAAAGTCATAAGATAAGAACAACACTAATTATACTAAACTTTCTATCAGAGAACAAGACGAGAGCATTATCAATTCTAAAATCAACTTTTTCTCAGTAAATCCTTATTTACGAGTGGAGAGCTCTGCACAGTTGTTTCTTGGTTCTTCCTGAAGAACTCTGAACTCTCTCTCTGTTCGCAGTTCTTTCTTCACGGGAAGACGAGAGCATGGGCTCTCATCCTCCCCCTCCACCTCCTGATCTCAAGAGGCCCCGACCGTCCAGAAAATCCACGACCGGATCATCCCTTACCTCATCACCCACTTATCCCACCTCAGGAGCTCCATCCCCCAGCGGTCCATCACCACTCGGCCCGGTCCCGCTCCTGCCTTCACCGACCCGAACATCACCCCCGGGCTTGAACTTCAAGTCACCTCCAAACCCAAGAAGAAGCTCGGGTTAAAGAACAAGGGCAGGAGCAAGACCAAGAGTGAGAAAAATTGCGACAGTACTAACAACGGCAGTAGCAGCCACTCGGATGTTCCGTACGATGAGGCTCAGCTGTGCGAGCAGATAGACTGGCTGCAGAGCGACCTTAGCAACATAGGGGAGGAGTTAAAGAACACCGAGGACGGCGGAGGCAGGCTGGTCCGAGCACTTGTTGAGCACTGCAATGCCACTGACCCCAGCAGCGGCGGTAACGCAGCCTTCCAACTGAATCCCATTCAAATCAACTAGCTCTCTCGGGTCACTCGCATCATCTCCAGGCTTAAGCTTCAGATCCCGCTTTCTCATCGGATTCTGTCTGCAAGTTCTGATGCTCACAGGTGGGTGGTTTTTTTGGGATATAAAGATAACATGAATCCTATATATCTATCAAGTAAATTCTAAATATTTTAAAGTAATAAATTAAATCATATATGTTACTCACGTTATAACATGAAATTATTTACAGTTATTTTAAGTTGACGTGTGTCAATACTATACCAACATCATACTAGCTTAAAGTAACAGTAGATGACGGAAAGTACTTAATGTTTTAACGCGAACGATATATAGGACTTGATTTATTATTTTTAAATATTTAAAACTCACTTGCAAGAATTGACAAACATATAAGACTCTCGATATCGTTTATCTCGTTGTTTTAGCTAGTTGCACCTGGTAGTTCATTAAGAAACAGAAAATCAGGTTGATTTTGTGCTGTAGATTAATTTGAATTTGGAGGCTCAGAGCAGTGATTTTTTTATGTGCATGTATCATTGTAACATTGTCGTTGCAGGTACGAGCAGGCTTTTGATGAAATTGTTGCAGAGAGCATGTTCGATTATATGCCCGAACTATGGGTAGTTGGAGACTCTCTCTGGTCCTCTGTATACAGAGACTGAGCAGTCGCTCAATCTCCAGCAAAAGTTGTGCTTGCTGTGTTTCGCTGTGTTCCCGGAGCAAGCCGTGATCAAGAAACGTGTTATGTCCCACTGGTGGATAGGGGAAGGCTTGCTGGACACAGTCCCTACACCTAGGGAGCGGAAGGCCACTGCGGGTGATGTACTCGATGAACTGGCCTCAAAGGGCTTCATTCACCCTATCAACAAGAAGCATCGATTGGGAGCTAAGAGCTACATGATGCTTCCAATTGTTCGGTTGATGGTGATCAACCAAACCATATGGAGAAGATCAACTGCCTGGGGAACAGAGTTTTTCAGGGGCTTGACAGAGATGAAAACACCTGATCACCAAACCACATTGAGGTCTGGGGAACAGAGTTTTTCAGGGGCTTGACAGAGATGAAACAACTGAGGTTCCTCAGTCTCCAGGGGATCTCTAGAATCTCTGAGCTTCCTGATTCGCTTGGGGAGCTCTATAATCTAAAGATTCTTGATCTCAGAGCCTGCCACAATGTCGAGTCCCTTCCTGATGGGATATCCAGGCTTAAGGAGCTCTCGCACTTGAATGTGTCGGGGTGTTACCTCATTGATAGCCTTCCCAGGGGAATTGGTTCCCTTTCAAAGCTTGAAGTGCTGATGGGATTTGACGGTAAACGAGGCAAGGGCTGCACTCTCAATGATCTGAGGAAATTGTGGAAGATACGTAAGTTGGGAATTGTCACAACCCGGGAGTCCTTCCTTGAAAAGTCGGAACTTGACGTGCTTGGAGGATTCCTTACCCTGAAGAGGTTAACAATCAGGTGGGGATCGAACCCTATCAATGGGATTAGAACAAATGCCACTAATCGAGATGTCAACTGTCCAAAAAAATATTGATATGACAATCTCCCTGAGGAACCTTGAGAAGCTCGATCTCCAGTGCTATCCTTTAACGAGCCTGCCTGCCTGGTTTGCTCCTGGGAAGCTCAAAATTTTGAGGACCCTGTATATAAGAGGAGGGAATCTCCATCATCTTGATAGTGACCTGGAGGGAGATCGAGATCACAAATGGAACGTGAAGATTCTCCATCTCAAATACTTGAACGAATTCAGGATGAAGTGGATCGAATTGAGGGACTCGTTCCCAGAACTTGTGTGCCTGGAGAAGATCAACTGCCCAAGGCTCACCCTATTCCCATGTGACGAGACCAGGGTGTGGTTAAACGAGGAACGGGACAAAGCAACTCTCTTTAAGAAGGAGGATGGTGCTGGCACTGCTGGGTAGATATACCAAAACCAGAATCCCGAATAAGCACGATGAATTTCGAGACCATCACTGCACATGCTCTACAGATGTACTGGTATTTATGTAAATTATTATGAAGCATGTTTCGTATCGTGATCGCAAAGTTAGTATGTGCCTAAGTAGTCAGTAAGTCACCAAGGCATAGGCAAGAAAGACAGCGATGTTAAGTCTTTAAGATTTAAGCGATGTCCTGCACTTATACATCTAAATTGGTAATGGCGAATGTATTTATGTAATGCAACGTGCTGGAATCGCCTTGATGATTCTCAGGTTTTTCTCAACTGTCATGGTAAGTACTAAGTAGAGTTCATTTAACTTCCTGTAGGAGGAAATTGGAATTAGCCTTGTGGGAAATGCACTTTAAGCTGATGCAGAAGACTGAAGTTCATGTGGGTGAGGCTAGAAATCAAAGTTGCAAATAGTTATATGGATGAATGATGAGTATAGAAGAAGTATGGAAAGGGATCATACAGGGTGCAAGATTAGCACAACAGTCTCTCCAGGTGGGTTGATATTTCAATGTTCTTGTGTGAAACCTCTGCCAGTTGCTTGGTGGAGCATAAAGTCAAGTCTTATTAGCTGCACTCTTGAGTGGAGTCAATTTTCTATGGCTCCAAGTGTGCAATAATGTCGTCTCGATATAATAGTCCCTGGTTGGTTCTCGTTGGTGGGAGATGTTCTTGGGTGAAACCTCTGCCAGTTGCTTGGTGGAAAATAAAGTCAAGTCTTATTAGCTGCACTCTTGAGCGGAGTTGATTTTCTATGGCTCCAAGTGTGCAATAATATCGCTCTCGATATAATAGTCCCTGGTTGGTTCTCGCTGGTGGGACTCATAATGCTCATTTACTTTCTTTTTTCAACCATCCCCTTCTATACCCACGAACCGTTTATTGTATTAAAAAAAAAAAAGGAGTTGCTTGACCAGTAAGCTGATTGAGGTGGCTAACCGCTTATGGAGGCAAGTGTGCACCTAGCTGATTGACAAACCTACACCCTGATACTGGTTTTCATCACTTACAGTCGGTCTATTTAGAATCCACAGGTACAATCGGATCTTGCAGGTCCATCCTACAGCTAAATCAAACTAATCCATTTACACCAGTTCGACTTCTATCATCACAGAGCAGCTTCTTGGCATGGAGCACAGGCTCATCCCCATAGAGCTCCTTGGAGTTCTGGATCTTCACCCGCACCAGCGAGGCCAGTACAATGAGAATAAGGATGGTGGCTGTAAAAATGTTGACAATGGTGGGCGGATTTAACAAATGAAAGCCCTGTAGACAGTAATTATAGAAAATGAAGAAGCACATTGAGTGCAGGCTTGTACCTGCAGTGATCTGGTTGATTGACCAGCCTCCCTCTGCCTCTGTCGAAGATGAAGAAAAGGAATTAGAAGAAAGAAAAATGTTCAACTGGGCTCGAATGCCTCGCAATGAAAACAAAGCTTGAAACCGAAATTAGGGAAGAAAACCTATTGGAGGGTTATCTAATAGGAAAAGATCAACATTTCTCTCAAAACCTCGAGTCCTAGTCCAGTCGGTTAACCGTGCTGTTAGTGGGTTAAGTGTTCTATATCTGCAGTGCAGGGCAAGGATCCAAAACTCGTAGAGATGACTCTGTTAGTGAGTCCTAGTCCGGTCTGTTTTGTTTCATAGGTTCTCACCTCTGTTTGTTCTTCCTCTGCAGCCTCCACGTGAGTCAGCCAACTCCCAAGTCAACCCAAGACCGAAGCTGTTATCCGACAAGTACGGACTGTACGGAAACGGGATGTCAACTGTCTTAACCACCCTACAGGAAGAAGAACCACCCTGATTCGCTGCCTCAGAGGATGCACAAGAACTCCCGACTGTGTACAAGTGATGTCCGGGCCCACTGAGACATGGGATTTCCAGCAATGAGGACTTCCGTGGAATCCTGGGCTCGGAACAGTTGACGTAGGTGTAACTGTTCAGGGAGTAGTAGTACTTGAAGGGAGTCCGGGATAGGTTGAGGTTCAGGAAGACCTCATGGACGCAGTTTCCAGGGTCGAGCAGGTTGAGCCTCCTATCTCGGTAAGAGATTGACTTCACCACCAAGTCCCTGTGGAATGGGAGCTTTATCATGGTGGTGTTTGATCTGCAGATCAGCTCGAAGCCGTGGACTCCGCATTCCGGAGTCTGTCCTTTCAAGTAGAAGGGGAAACTGATGTCGGGGCTGGTGTTGCCGCATCGGACAGGTTTGCAATCGGGTCCCTGTGCATCTGTGAGAGTTGCCAGGAGCAGGAGGAGGAAGAAGAAGATGGTGCAGCAAGTTTCGATACCCATGAAATAAAAAATCGTTAAGGTCATTGATAAGAAATCCTTGAACTGACACCGGTTGTCGTTCTTATTTATTTGGGTTCTCTCCCTGTTCTTTCTTTTACAAGTCTTCTCCTGTCAGTGTCAGATTTGGTCAAATCAATAATGGAGTGAGTAAAACGTTATTGCAGCTTCTAGGAAATTGTGGGAATGTTGGAAAATGACTTTCGAGCCCTCTTGACCCTGAATTAAGGTAAGGTTGCTTCACGGTAATGAATCCAGGTCATGGATTAGCTGGTCCCTTGAGGACTGTCACCGGATTAAGTTAAGGTAAGGTTGCTTCACGGTAACAAGTTTGAGTCACCGGAGACAGTTTGTCCTGGGAGGATTGTCACAGCGGAACGCTGAATGCCACTGATGAGGCGATGACTTGCAAGTCTTGGACTAACTTCTAGGTCAGCAAGAATCTTCCTCTGGGGAAGAGTCTCCATTGCAGAAAGGTCCATTTGGTGGGTGAAAGCTGTCAAGTGGTGCGAAAAGGAAGTCTATGAGAGACTCGACGACTTGGAAAAAGAAGCCGAGACCTGCAATCTTTTGGTCATCTGGGAGCCTTATTTGGGGCAGAATATTCAACCTTGCTTCCATACCAAGATATTAAAGAGTACAACTCATTTCTGTGGGAAAGTAAGAAGAATATGCAGATGAAAATTCGAACTTGGAACTCTGATACTTGTCGAGGAAAGGAGCAGGCTGGGTTTCTCAGCACAACGTTACACATAGGTGAAGCAACCTCGGATGTCATTATCATGACAGCTCCAAGCCTTTATTCGAGTTCAAGTCAAGCGACTGAGCTTCTGAGCGCTGTCAAGTCTTTCCATAGTCGCAATAGTAAGCAATTTCTGAAGAATAAGTGCGTGACAACGGCAGGTATCAAAGTAGGAAAATGAAAAAACGGGACGAAACAGAGAGCAGATTGATTTGCAGTGATCATGGATCGGATCAGACAGTGTAATGTGGATTCACGTCAATGTCCAGACCCCTGAGCTTCGCGAACGACTCTACCTTCCCTTTGAGGGTGTGAAGCTCCCTCAACCTGTACATTAACCAGCGGATATAAGTTTTCTAATTTAAGAAAGCTCGAAGAAGTTCAGCTTGGCATCGCAGGGTAAAGAAAATGACTGACCTTGCGATTTCTGCACGTCTCTTGGCCTCTTCCGCCATAATATTGATGTCTTGGAAACTATGCTTCTCAAATATAGTTTTCGAGTCCATGGAAGAAAGGCCATGCCTTGTCCTCTGCTCAGCCGCCCACGCGGCCTCTCGAGCCTCCTTTCCAAAGTCCTTCTGGGTCGTCATCGCAGTCTGAAAAACAACATTTATGAATGCAACCGGTGTCTGAAATAGTTTCCTTTGCTTTTCCAAGTGTGCTCATAAGCTGATAGAGACTCACTCTTTTGTTGTATACAAGGCCCCAGGCTCTCCCACTGAGGGCGTATCGGACTGCAAACTTGATCGGGTCAAGCAAGACATAGGTCAGGATGTTGTACAGCCAAATCACGCCGGTCCATCCCCATCCGATCTTCTTTATCCCAGCAAGCTTCCACGACACCACTGCCGACAAAGTAGTTGCCACCTACAAATGAGGAAGAAACTGGTGAGACAAAATTGCCGGTAAGCTCGAATCATCACTTTTATCAAGTTTCCATAAGGGACTTCTCGTAGAGCTTAACCCGGGAACATTATCACTTGCTCGTGGCTTTAGCTGTGCTTAAATATTTTGTCTGGGGTTGAGATATAGAAGGCTTACCAGCTGGGCAAGGATAAAAGCAGCCATGAGGAGCAGACCGGGCCTCTCGCGGAAGGACCATCCTCGGGACCGTGTCACAAAGATGAGGGCTTGGCTGATAGTACTGACTTGAAGGTACACGGCAGAGGCCAACTTCCGATCAAGCGGCGTCTTGATCGTCTCGTCGGACATGTTGCGAATGTGCCTGTTGAAGCTGGGCACTTTGAAGTGGTGCTGCAAGCAAGAGGTCGAGAAGTATCAATAACCACGGATTCCTTCACTTCCAAGCATTTGGGAAAACAGGATATTTATGTTCACCGGGAAGAAATCAGTCTCGTAGGCTGCCCAGAAGAATATCACGGTCATAAGGGCCAGGTAGCTTCCAATGACTATGCCGGTGGCGAAGATTTCACTCAGCTTCCAACTGTCTGGGGATGGAGATGGCTTCACTCTATCTTTCGATATTGTCATAATTGTACCTGAAACAAACTTGCCTTTAGCCTGTGCTTGAGAAGAACATTCGACAGACACTAATCCAAAGATCTCGCAATCTTTACCATCGTTTAGGATAGCAATGATGAGAACCATCAAAGGAGGGAAGCTGAATTTCCAGAAGACATTGAGTAGCGTAAACCCGAGCTGTGGTATGAAAAGGAAAACTTTAGGTACAAAGCATGCATCCATATCTGCTGGAAAACTAGTCCGGTACCAAAACAACGGGATAAGGAACTTACGACAATACGAATTGTGATAGAGACTGCATATATCTGAAAGAAAGCAAGAACAGAAAAGGGAAGCTGAGTATAAGATGAATCAATCGCATGGAAGTCTGGACATTTGCGGGAGATGGATCCTGTTACCGTGTAGTTCTTCATTCTCTGGAAGATAGCTCTGCTTGTTAAGACGGCACTGATGATAACACTAAGCCCGGGCTCGGTTAGAACTATATCAGAGGCACTACGAGCAGCATCGGTAGAATCAGCTACTGCAATACCAATGTCAGCAATTTTCAGAGCCGGGGCATCGTTTACTCCGTCGCCGGTCATTCCCACAATGTGCTTCTTCATCTGTAATCGCTTCACAATCTCGTACTTGTGCTCTGCAAGATAACGTCGTAACAATTAGCCAATTTGCCACTACTAAGATTTGACGTACTAGAAGGCTTGTGGTACAATGGATTCTATTACCAGGAAAAACACCGGCAAAACCATCGGCTTTCTCGATGAGCTCGTCGATCGGGTGGCCAGTGAAGGAGTCCTCCTTGCTTTCTCCAAGCAACGACGACGAGGGATACATGTTTGTGCCCATTCCTAGTCTCCTGCCAGTCTCCTTTGCTATTGCAAGCTGGTCACCTGATGGCAAGAGTTTGAAGGCACAAAATATTACGAGTCATATCTATCAATACTGGCAGTGCTCCAATCTAATTTCCCAGTGAGCAAAAGTGAGAAATACCGGTGATCATCTTAACACTGACACCGAGATCCAGTGCTCTTCTGATTGTCTCGGCGCTGTCATGGCGAGGTGGATCGAACAGAGGGAGCAGCCCGACAAACTCCCACGGTCCACCAGGACTGTCTTTCTTCCCAGCAGGTACTTCCTGAAATTTGCAACAATCCCTACCTATATCATGCAATGTGAACTATGATTTTCTTGAACTTTATGTATATTTCGTCTGCAGATTTAACACCTGACGAGCAACAGCAAGGGATCGAAGCCCACGCTCTGCAAATTTGTCGATTATGGCATGCAACTTCTTTTCTATGTCCGACTTGTTCCGTGCCAAGTTGAGGATCTACATACCAGAGAAATGGAAAATTACTTTTGTGTTTTGTTCATGATATCAAACTGAAATTTGGGTGAAGCTTTTGAAGTAGAAGAAGAAACTTCAAATCATTCCATGTACCTGTTCAGGTGCACCTTTGCTCACCCGGTGCATTTTTCCAGAACCATCCAAGTACGTAAGAGCTGTCCTCTTATCGGTCGGGTTAAAGGGAAGGAAGTGAACCTCTGTGATTCCAGCCCGTGCCTTCAGAAACCAGAACGAGACAGCTCTTCAGCAGTGCTTCAAGGAAGAATACGAATGACGGTTCGAGTTGAAAAGTACCCAACAATACCTCCTTAGGATCAGCTAACATCGAGACAATAGCAGTATCAATGGCGTCCTGGTTCTCCAGCCGTGACGCACGTGCTGCCATCAACACCACCGTATCCTTGTCAACTCCACTGGCAAACACCTGTGAGTTGGGTGAAGTTCAATGTCAGTTGTAACGGAAACCGGATGGCTCTCTTGGAACCATGGACAAGAAATCCAGTGTTTCTCAAGGAAAGGAACGAGCAGAAAAAACTCTGAGATGTGCCGTGCACGGGATTGAGGATGGAATTCAGAACCTCGATCAAGGTTTTGTCCACTGTAAGCTTGTTGAGAGTCAGAGTGCCTGTCTTGTCGCTGCACAACACATCCATTCCTGCCATCTCCTCTATAGCTGTCATCCTCTTTGTAATGGCACCCTGTCCCCATAAACAAGTTACTTGTATAACAAGGAACAAGTTTAAGACAGAACATTGGCTTCCTTAAACCGTGTCTGGTACAAATGTTATGGATGTTGATTCAAGCTCTAGTTGATGAAAATTGATCAACCGGTGCAGTATTTGTAACGGCCCAATCCCACATCGATTGTGCAAGGAGAAGATATTTGGTATATATGTAGGGCCCAATGATTCTAAGAGCACCAACATCTAGTACTTTTGGGTGACGGGCCAGTGATGTTACATATGGTATTAGAGCTGACTCCGACCCACAGCCATGGGGGATTGCGGGTGGTATATTATGCTGACCACGAGCTGAAATCGTGGGGAGTAGTCTGGCATAAGTTATGGTTTTCAAGTCCATTTATGTTATTATCTTCATCAAGTTTATGTTTTTGTGGGTCTCATGCTGCATGTAAAGAGCACCTGTTGCGACAACCGGTGAGAACCAATAGCCATAGTGACCGAGAGAACTGTTGGCATAGCTATGGGGATCCCACCAATGAGTAGGACGAGGAGATTATCAATGCCATCACGGAAACGCCTATCTTGAAGGCCGAAAATCACCACAATCTCGATCAGCATCCCAAGGGCGATTGAGCAGATGCAGAAGTTCCCAATCGCTGTCAGAACCTGAGATCCGGGAACCCAAATGAACCAAAGATGGAAAACACTGGATCGACTGATCAAAACTTATGCCGGAATGATAAGTGAACCTTCTGGAAGTGGCCAATGTGGGTCGTGTTCTCTACGAGATGTGCAGCCTTTCCAAAGAAGGTGTGCACGCCAGTAGCAATAACCACTGCCTCGATTTCACCCTGTTTACAGGTTGAACCGGAGTAGACTCCATCGCCGGGATTCTTTGTTACCGGAAGTGACTCTCCTGTCAGAGCAGACTGAAAAGGAGAGAAAGAAGAGAAGGATCAAACTTAGCGCATGGATCCTCATTTTTCTCTCTCATTTCATGAGGTAGCCTTCAGAAGCAATACCTGATCGATCTTCAGAGGATCTCCTTCGAGCAATCGAGCATCGGCGGGGATGATGTCTCCGAGCTTGATGCTGATGATGTCTCCTGGAACCAACACAGATGCATCTTCCTCGCTCCATTTTCCATCTCGCAAAACCTGATCAACACAAAGAATTGAAAACAATAAATGCAGAAGTATGACATTCCAATGAGATCGAGAATAAGGAAACCGATGAACTCAATATGAAACCTTTGCTTTAGGAGCGAGTCGGGCCATGAGGGCAGCAGCGGCGTTCCCGGCGTTGTCTTCCTCCACAAAACTGATAGTGGAGTTGATCAGAAGCAGCGAGATAATCCCAACAAAGTCGGGGTAATCCCACCCTTTTTTCTGTTTCCAGACCAAGAAAAATCAATTGACATGTCTGTTAAACTCGAAGAATCCCAATCAAAGAACTTATTTCTAACTCGAGTTGCTGAACTAAGGATCTAGACTTCTTACCCCTCCATGGGCAAGAGCTATTGCCATGATCGCCGCAGCCTCCATGACCCATGAAAGTGGGTTCCACATGAAGCCCAAGAACTTGAGGATTTTGCTTTCCTGCAGCAAAAGGTTGTGTTCTTTTTCCCTTAATTCTTCTGGTCCTGAAAGAAGAGAGGGGACAAGTCCAAGAGATTACTTCTTTCTCTTCGAGTTTGTTATAGCCGAAGACCTCGAGCCGCTTCTGGACCTCGTCGGTGGTGAGGCCGACTTTCGTGCACTTCAGCTTCTCGAAAACTTCTTCAACGGGGATGTTCTCCTGAGAGTTGTTAAGCAAGGAACTGAGTCAGCCAATGTCCTGAGTTTCGAATATTCATTACTTTCTCGAACTTATATGTGGATGGATCCTTATGAATCCTGGACTGGTTTCTTTGTAAGGTCCCCTGGCAGAAGAATCGGATCAGAGCTACGTACCAGATCGACAGTCTCCTTGCTGATCGCTTCAAGTGCAATTGTTGTCTTATCCATTTTCGCCTTCTTGATTCGGATTCTGGCCTGCAAGATTGCATACTCATCCTCATAGTAAAGACTACGAATGCCGAGTTAAGACGCATGCTTCGATATTACTCGGATTCGAAATTTATTCGGGGAACCAAACTGATCAGTACAAGTGAAACCATCCTCTCAAATAAAAGCCAATGCAAAAACTAGCAGAACTCAGTCATATGATCACAAAAAAGTTCCGTTATCCCTAAGGTACTGTTGAACTTGATCACCAAACAAACCTCGAAGCATTTGGAAAACCGACTACTTATGCCGACACACTCGGACTTGTCAGTATGCACACACAATGATTTACGAATACCAGTTGCACAAACCGAGCACCTAGTAGAAAACTACTGCACTGTATCCTAGTCTAGTTCAGCCACCTATGAACCTATCAACAAAGCTTCAGCCACAGCTTCATCGTCGAAAATCAAGCAGCACTTACCTCTGCAAATGATCTCGGTGAGCCCCTAAAGGATCGACCGAGCAGCTTCGGTGGGGAAGCCAATGGAATTGGCTTCTGCTCTGTGCTTATCTGCAGATGATCTCGATGAGCCCCTAAAGGATCGACCGAGCAGCTTCGGGTGGGGAAGCCAATGGAATTGGCTTCTGCTTTGTGCTTATTGCTGCAGATAGACAGACAGAGAGGGAGAGAGAGTTCTTCATTTGAAATGGAATTGAAAACTCTATATAAAGATCTTCCACAGCATCCATATGGGAAAAGGACATGGAAGCATCTTCTGCAACTCCGCCACATAAGCCCATTCAACACGGCAATGTAAGAGTTGTGTCAATCCCAACGTTAGCAGATGTTTGGAATTCTTTGGTGCTCACAATGCCGAGAGGAAAAGACATCGTAGCTGCAGAATCCACCCATGCCAGCTGCGATACAACACCATTTTCCGTAGCAACAAATGCGTACGTTCGGCTGATCACATTAGTAAAGAACAGAAAGCTTATGTGCTACACAACACAAGGACATGCCAAATCGTACTGGACATAGGAAAGATCGATAAAACGTGACCATTAGAATAACAAAGTCAAGAAAAGAAACTCAGTAACATCGGCCCTGTAGTTCTTGTTCAGAGGAATTTTAAACGGCAGCATCGCACAGACACGCATCCCGGCCGAGGTACAAGGTGAATGAACATAATCGAATCCGCCCCCCACACGGGAAAGCTAAAGCTCGATCCCCTTTTCTTCTACTTCTTCCGGAAGGGACAACTTGGGTCACTGCTGCCTGTACGGAACAAGTGTTATCCGAATCGATGGTGACAGAAAATGAGCCGACTGTTCAGTAATAGAAAATTTCGATGATTCCTTCTGTTAAGACCCGCTTCCTTGTTCTCTGTTCATTGGAAACTTCATCGATGGACAAAAGCCCGAACCTCTCTACATAGTTTAGCACGAGCAAGGAACAATTTTAAATTTGGGTTGCCAATCGGTCACTTCTCGGGCGGCATCAAATGCCAAGACTAATTCGTACTGTACTGTATCGTAGGAATGGCAATAGATCGAATCAGTAAGTATTATTCTTAATCTTCTTGACCGACTGTCTTGGCCATACTCGTATTAAGGTGCCGATACGGATGGTATATTCAGCCGAGCGCTCACAGTACTGTGAAGAAAACGACTCGAACGATACATAGCGAGCGAGAAGTGCAATGTATTTAACCATCGGACCAGTGAATCGATGCAATGAACTATTTTGATCTAAATAGCATTCTCTATTCGAATTGAATGGTTTTACTGGCATTACTTATAGCGTATAACTATTATACACGTGCACAAACGAGCATGAATGTGGAATCTGTTGACACCCACCGGAAGTGGAAGGAGAAAGTCTTGCACGTAACAGGTATATCAAGTAACAGTGCTTACGTGGTGTCACAAATCAATAAAATTTTGTTATTTTAAGATTTCTTCAATAACTTGAAACAATAACTTAATTTTATCAGTCCATGAACCGTTACGTGATATACTCGTTACGTGGTAGAAGACGGGCTCCGGTCAATGGAAGATGCCCACGAGGGGAGAGGAAGACCAAGTCTATCCAAATTTATGCTCCAAGCGGACACCTGTTCAGGTAAGGTGACGGATGGGATTCTCAACTGGGAAAAACGCGCATAGAAAGTACCACATAAATCTTAGTGATTTTATTTATATTTTAACTAAATTATCTTATTTCATCTCCTTTAAATCTACCAATTCATTGTTCCACGGAGTTTTACCACCTCTGTACAAATTTTTCGGATCCTTCCATGCGTACAAAGTCTTCCATGCATCCTAATGAAAATAACTAAATACAGCGATCTTGGATCTAAATCACAACTTGCAATTTAACAGACATAACACAAGTTAATTAACACGTGCTCATATGCTTCTCTTCTTCTATAATAAAGAAAGTTGGACCGAGCCCGAAGATACAAGAAACAAAACAGATCACATCTGTCTTATAAGCTTTCATACTACTAAATAAAGTACGTAGACTCTGAAATCCAAACTTCCTTTGGTTTTTTTTTTTCCGCTCATCCCCTTTCTTTATTATGTAAAACCATTAGGAGAAAAACAGTTGGGATGGACAAGTTTGATGTTGGATTAAGGTAACTCTAAAACATTCGAGGTTCGAGTTTAACACAAGTCACTGAATCGATGCCCTGAAATACTGAATCTCCCTGTAGGAACGTGTTCAGCTATTGATCGGAAATAACTCCGTTTTCATAACTCAAGTCCATTCAGTGCTCATTCTTTTTAATATTTGTCGAAAATTATTTATGACGAGTCAGTTGTTGTTATAGGCGTCTACCCCTCGTCAGCCAGATGGGAGAAACGCTTTTACTTTGAGAAAGTCATGTCCCGAAGGCCCGAGACTGAGAGACAGAGATCGAAAACGTGATAAAATGCGCGAATGCATGAACATGTCGACGGTATGTCGGCGCGTATACATTTGTACATATACGTGTGTGTGGGTGCGGGCGTAAGATAACTCAGGATTAAGGAAAAGGTTATTGCGTGGATTGTCCTGGTCAAATTAATTCTATACTCATACTGAAGTTTCACTCTTCCGTTCATATTTTCTTTTTATGTCAAAGGGTTTATTTTTTACGAGATTGGAGGTTCAATTGCCCTCTTGAACGCGTAGTTTTTTGTGAGATCGCTCGCACGTATGTCTTAACGAAGATGTGTGCCAATGACATGTTCGACAACTCATGGTTTGGAAATGACATGGAAAATATGACTAAGTTCATAACCTCGGACCCGTAACTCTCAAAATTCATCAACGTTCAGTCAAGAAAACGGATAGTAGTATTCTTTAGTCACGTTACGTCAATAAAGAAATGACAAACCCAACAGGAATGGATTTAGGGAGAAGCAGGCGACGATCGTCTCCCAAATTTAAAAATTTTTATAAAATTTTATATAAAATTTACTTGATTTTGTTTAATTTTTATTAAACTATATATAATTTATCTCATTTGAATCATTCACTTTATTTTCATATAGAGTTTCACCCGTGAGTAAGTTTTTTGGATCCGTACCTCGAACCCAACACTGTTACCATCACGTCATCATTGTTTAGCAGTCGGTCGAGGAATGGACTAGCTAGATTACGTAGCAATGTTATTAATATTTTAAAATTAACTTAACCAATAAGTAAATGCGTGTGTATATGTGTGTGTACATATATATATATATATATATATCAATGATGTGTGTGCCCTTGCAGACTTTCACATGCGTGCATTTGTGTGTATACGTGTATGTATTGATATATCCTTCGGAAAGTTATTGAAACGTATCTGGATGAAAAGAAAAAGCAATTGTACGTAAACAAGTTCATGTAATTCTCATTCGATAGTAGAAATAATTAACTACCGATGTGTTTATTATAATGATTTTATTTATTTATTTTAATTATTTTTTAGTAATAACTAATAAATCAAAAAGATAAATATGATCGAAGAACTTGCATCTGAATGGATAAACATGTTACTTGTCCAATTTTCCCGACAAATTTCGTCTCGTTTTCGATGAATAAGTACAATTCTTTTGTGCATATTTTGATTAATCAAATAAATGAATACATTTCCAGAAAAGGAAAGAGAAGATCTAACGATTATGATCTAATAACCATGAGCTGCGGAGATAACGGCGACAAGAGTGGAGCGTTAAAGATCCCCTTGATGTCACTGTCCCATAGATGATTCCACATTGACGGCGTCAACGGGGCGTCCCCTTCCTTGCAGTGATGGACGACGTCAGATGGCGGTAACGGTAACGTTAACGCCTCTTTCTTCACCTTGGCGTTGGTAACATCCGACTCCTCATCCTCCCGTTGTCGCTTGCGGCCATCTTGGGGAGCTTCGTCACGGACCGGGTCGGAGCTCCTGACTTCGAGGGGGAAATTGACGATCGCCTTGGAGCCGCGGAGCTTGAACGCTGCTTGGTCGTAGGCCCTAGCAGCTTCGATGGCGGTGTCGAAGGTCCCGAGCCAGACCCGGGTGCCCTTCCTGTTCGGGTCGCGAATTTCTGCAGCGAACTTCCCCCACGGCCTCCTCCTCACCCCTCGGTAGTGCCTCTGCCCAGCCTCCACGGCGGCTCCGCTCTGCTGGGTTGTCTGATCAGGGAAGCCGAACTGCAGCCACTCGGTTTTGCTCGGCGGAGAGATTTTCAGATCAGGCCTTTTAGCAGATTGGGAGGGTCTCGTTGCCGTCTGGTTATTTACACTGGGTTTCTGCTCGAAATTGAATTCGATGATCGAGCTAGACCCAGTTAAGTTAGCAATCTGAGGCTTCGATTCAAATTCAAATTCATATTCAAAGGGATTCGACTGACTCTGCCCTGTCGGAACAGGGCTCGGACAGAACTGAAAGAGACCGTTCCCTGAGACACCGTTCGTAACTCCATTGTCCCACTGGGCATCACCAAAATGCAGAGATTTGCTGCAAACTGAGCCCAGCCCGATCGGCGAGAGCTCGCCGAGCAGGTGCTGCTTGATGAACTCTAGCCAGGTCGAGACGTCTTCGGACGAAGACGAAGATGCCGCCATGTTTGTGGGCTCGTACAGTTGTTTTCCGAATTTCAGGGATGAGCTGATGTGAACACTTCTGAGAGAGTTGAAGAAGAGATAGAAAGGAGAAGAGAGGGAAAGGAAGGTCCTTCGAGATTCGAAAACGGGGAAAGCTTCGAACTTGGAGAGTGGAAGAAGATGAACGGCGGAGAGGACATTTATATAAGGGGCGAGCTCTCCTGGGCAGACTTTCATGGCGGCTTCCCTTCGCTTCCTCTCTCGATGCAGGCAGGAACCATCGTCTAGCCGCGCCTCGGGCTGAGGGCTAGGTCGTCCTAAGTTTGAAAGTCAAACGAACAAGCTTAGGCATACCGGAGGCTCCTTCGTCAGCTCAGTCGTTTTTCTTGTCCTTGCAAACCGAGGAGGTCAGAAAAGGTTCCGAGTGGGCCCGCCCTTTCCAGTTTCAGTTTCCTGGAAACCTCGGAAACAGTTTTTTTTTTGCCCTTTTGCCGAGGGAAATTTGGATCCGTTGCAGGAACGCCAATAAACTGATAGTATACCCTAAGTTAGACTTATAGCTCATTTCTCATTAGAATCGGTATTTAGAAATTAATGATAGATCTGAGATCGTATAATAAATCATTTGGTAGATTAACCGATTTGTTACGATGTTAGACACCTTCCCATGTCACCGTTGGGCAGTATGTTTTTATATGTTCAGTGAGAGAGATAATACTGGACTGTATAAAAATATCATGACATCTGTATTTTCTCGATATAAGATCATAGTGGCACCTATCTCATCATACATTGAACTGATCAAGTAAAGTCAAATCAAACCGCGATTTAACCAAGGTCTCGATTTAATTTCATCTGTTAATAGAGAAAATTCTTTTAAATTCCTAATTTACAAGATTTATTCCTTAATAAATCGATCAAATGTGAGTGGAAGTGACCAATTGAATATTAGAAACCGCAAAAAACTTGTAATCTACTAATTAGAACCAACACTTCAAGCATCTGGATTGAACGAATACTCAATCACATTTAATACCAAGAAGTTCAATAAAACTGTAATAATTTGGATTTCAATTATATTCTTACACACATTTAAAAAAGCTCAAGATTTGATAGTCATATAACTCGTATTTCTTATGATCGTGGAATTTCCTCATCAAAATTTTGGAAGTGGAGATTACAATCTCGGATCGGAGCACGTGTTGATTCCCAGCAGACATTCAAGAAAAACAGGCCAAAAAAAAAATCAAACAAAATGGAAAACTTTTTTGTTTTCTAGGTAATATAAAAACCATCATGTAATTAATGTTGATGAATTCAAAGATTTCAGTCCTAAGAGGAGCGGCCGGAGCGGTAAGACTTTAGGAGGTCCTCCAAGATCTCCCGACCTCGAATTCTCATGGGTGAAAATTCTATAACTCTTAAGTCCGTTAGATTCACCTAACTTATCTGGTACACGTGATTTGCGAGTTATTACTTGTGCTCCGATGAAGAGGAGTCGCAACCACCGCTAATCGAGTCCGAAAGGACTTCGATAACTTAATTATTAAAAAAAAAGAAGAAGAAGGAATTCAAAGATTTCAGCATTAAAAAAAGGGATATGACAAAATCAGTAAACGCTTGAGGTTTTAATTAGATTGAGTCGGTGCCGAAATCTACGAAGTGACGCCTTTGAAATTCGGAGAAATTCTGGAATTAAAAATTGGGAATCCTAAACCGAATCTTATTTTTCACGAAAGCCACCAATAAACAGTGCAAAAAAAATATTTTTTTAAAAAAGAGGTGCCAGGGTGGAAACATCTTACATGTTGCATCATTTGCTATTGCCCTTCATCATCGTTTTTTTTTTAAATAAATAATTTCTAGTGTAGCAAGATGCCTTGTGCATTTTATGATTCTGATCGATTATGTATTAATTAAAGTTACATCCACATCGTTGATGTTAAAAACTTGAAGAATGGTGCGTGGACAACGTACAACGAGCATAATTTATAATCTACGTAAGAACGGTCTCCTTTAGTCGAGCTAAAAAAACCACTCGTTCCGGGGTTGAGCTAAAATGCTAATCAACTTCCTACAAACCTAGGCTCCAGAAATTGGTACATCTCCAATGTATAATTAAAATGGTAAGTCGGAGGGATCGAAAAAATTGTTGGATCCAATCGTAATCAGAAGGTCTTGCGATCGAGCAATCGAGCACTTTTCTGGACCGAGATCAAGGGACTTCATGCTGCAAACACTTGCCAGGGACCCGAGTCGAATTCGCTCCGGTTCAGTTCATATCGGTCCGTGAGATTTTCGGTGTCTCCTTACTTTCCATTTCTCTATGTTCTACTAATTAAACCCTAAAACAAAAGGGTATAAGGCTGAGAAGTAGGGTTTGGTGACTGGAATCAATAGAAGCATGAGAGGCAGTCGATCCGGAAGGCTTATAGGGTGCACCAGTATTTCCGGATCCAATCTAATTTCCAGATCAAGAAACTACTGATCGCGACGCGCCGTATCAAACGGAGAGAGAATACATTCACGCAGAAGATCGATATCACTGGAGGGGATGGATGCTCGTTCGAACTGGATGGTTCGCGTGGCATGGATCGAGCCACAAGAATGTACGCTACCGTATTAGACAGGCCAAGCCGTCGAGGGGAGCCGTGAACCTAACCTAATCGAAATATTTAACAAGAGACTGGTTTACTCATGAGAATTAGTTTCTGCCTACAAGTTTATATTCATATATAAATGTATTCAATGAGTCAATATATATATATATAGTGAACACATTTAATAAACATGTTTAAACATATCGTATAGTATTATACATGTTCAAATCCAGTTAAACACGTCTATTTATCATATCTGTACAGTTTCGTGTCTAAATAGGCTTGACCCAAACCCGCCAACTCCGTGTCGTGTCGTGTTGTGTTGTGTCTAGTTATCGTGTCTTGTTAAAAATTGTCCGGCTCACGTGAAATGTTATTTAAAATCAATCAGCCATTTTACTCTTCCTCTTATTTCACACGGTAATATATAATAAGTATTTATTGTGTGTTTAGGACACTTATAGTGCGTGGCTTCATGCTGCAATAATCGGTTTAAGATTTACTGAGATTCATTAACAATGACATATATAATACTATGTTCGACTGGTCGCCCCGATCTCCCCGTGCTTGCCTACGTTTGCACGACGTCATATGCATCGTCGGCTCAGGCATCCTCTGTTTCACGCCCCGTTAATTATTTTATGATCGACAGCGTGCATTAATTCGCGACTAAACAATCAAAGATTTGATGGCAACTAATTAATCACTTATTTAATTGCGTTTTGTAGAAAAGCAGACACCGCATATTGTATATGTGATTAAAAAGAAAATTAGCACAGTTGTAAATAAGATATGTAGGACACTGGCAGCCCGACACTATAAAAGATAAAGAATATATTTATAATAGCCAAAAAGTTTGATTGGAATCTTTTGCTTTCCCCGTCTCCACCGGCTGTATCTAAAAACTTTGTATAAGTAACTCTGATTAACTTAGTTTGAGTTGAGTTAAATTATTAAAAAGTGAAAAATTTTTGGAATCAATTTTTATTATTTATAAATATTCGAGTTCGATACCTTTACTTAAGAGGATCGAAATCGAAATTCTTTTCCACACCAAGACTTTCTCCCGTAACAATGCCTTTTCCTGTTAAAAAAAAAAAAAAAAGAACTGTCGCCCGTAAGAGAGAGAGAGAGATATATATATATATATGTGTGTGTGTGTGAGAATCGAACAGTTTTTATCTCATTTTTACATTTCCCTTTTTACCTTATATATATTAATTCCTTGAATGGTATAGAATTTAGTTAAAATAACAAATATTTATTATATTTTTAAAAAATTGAAATTACATATACCAGTAAACTAAACATTTATTATTTTTTTCACAATTAATTTTTTTTGAATATCACGTGATGTATCCAATACATGTGAGTTTTGTCCTTTTTCTTTTCGATCGAAAACATATTTTTTTCCATAACATAATCCAATCTTACGTTTCTTGCTCTTATATTATGATTATTAAATACAGTTTTTTAACGTGGACCTTCACGCAGCGCCAAGCCGAGAAGGTCCCACGCAGCCGCCCCCCAATATTCACACGTGATCATAAATTAATAATGCTTAAATCCATACATTCCTTTCAAAGGCCGTCTATTTTTTTTTTAATCTTTTATTTTGGACCAATTAATGGAGGGGGTTGCCTTTGTCCTTTGCCAATTGTAAATTCTGACTTTGCTTGATTTGCTGAAATAATTCAGTCTGTCTTTTCCAAACATCGAATTTAGACCTTATAAATCGATAAAAATTATAATATAAAGAACTTTGCATCTTAGTATACTGAAATATCGTGAACTATTTATCAAAATTCGCTAAACTTCTAAATTAATATCCACTTAAAAAATTATTCATGTTGGATTTTTGCGAGCGAATTTTATTGGCATGCCGTCGGATAAGTCAGATGAGACTGTCGAGATTGTTAGGCTTATATCAAAGAGCACTCGACTGGGTCACGATGAGACTGTCGAATTTTCCGAGTTTATTTTAAAAGTTGCCAAGGTCAAGATACCCATATATTATATTATTCATTCTGATTTGCTAGACTTGTATTAGAGGTTGTCGGGATAAGGTGGTCAGATGTTATATTACGTTATATGTTAATTGTGAGACTTATGAGAGATCATCGGATTCCTTTTCTTCGATTTGATTAGGAGTTCGATTATTGCTAGTCACCTACTAGTATTCTAAACTCATTCGATGTATTTAATCACATGTATTCTAAACACTGAGAGGATCTCTCCGTATTTCCGGGTCCTATAATTTTATTATTTCTTGGACATTTTATCATATACTCATTTTTACAATAATAATAAAATTACATTACCTATGATTAAAAAAAAAAGGGAATTCTTTTTCTTCGGTGTGATATTTAACAGTAAATACGGGAGACGACTACCTGCGTGCAAAGTCGTCGCGCACGTGAGAAAGCTGGACACGACAGGCTGACTTCCAGTAAATATTCAATATGTAATATACAACAAAATTATTATGTACATTATTGTGCAAATCTTAACACGTGCACAGTTAACCCTCGAAAAATTGTGAAGACCTTACACGTATCAAGATTTACGAAAGTTTTATACAACGAATCGTTATACATTACACACTAAATATTTACTCGACCGTGCCCCGGCGTGCACGGTGGGTGTGTCATCGCGCACCCGCACGTGGGAAGCTGAAATGAGACGTTGGGGGCCAAAGTCGTCAAACCTCACGACACTCCAAGAGGACATCCCACCCGGCAAAACCTGTTGCGTTGAAGGAACCGATGCTGTCTTCTAGTTCCAGTCGAGAGGACGATCTGTCTCATAACATATCCCCCGTCGATTTTCTGTTTCCTGGTAAGACGATTTTGTCCTCACAATCATCATCGGGGGATAACAAGATCGCTGAACTCGGGGCAGAATTATCCTCGCGGTCATTACCGGGGGACAAGATCGTCACTTTGCCCTTGTTTCGAGGCAGAAATCGTCACTACAGTCGTCATCCGGGACTAGGAGTCGGTCGGTCACCTGAGTCGTGCCTCACTGAGGATATCCAGGAAGTCTCTTCACCCTGCTTCCGAAAATAAAATTACTTAAAAATATATTTTATAGGCAGTTTATAAGATCGTAAGTTCAAAATGGCGATTTGCCTTTCTGAGTCCCGAATCATTTTTCTGATGAGAAACTTAGTTAGGCCCTCTTATTCTTTTTCTCGTAAACGAGCTCGGAGGATGAGACGTGGTGCGTACGGCACGCGATCAACAAAATAAACATTTAAGGGCCTAGCTAGGATCTGTGGGGATGACAAAGAAGACACGAGTGAAAGTGATCCGTGCAAGTTGGCCATTACACATGACATCGGTGTAGATCGGTTTAATTAAAACGGCAAGGATCGATCAAAGTGGCATTATTTAATGGAAAATATCAAGCACATGAAATTAATATTATATTATGTAAATGGACATCCAATGGGCTCTAGGGTTTGTGACAGTTTCACAATTTCATTTGTGATGTTATCAACTTCATAATCTGAAATCAAACAAATCTTGATCAATTGGACCGATTCATTAAAGAGGTATGTAAAACCCCCTCTTACTGTGACGTACGTTGTCCGTTCGTAAGACTAAATTCGAGACATTATTTTTTTTTAAAAAAAAAGGAGTGTCGAACCAGTTCGGTGACATCCACTTTGTTTTTTTCGATCTTCCGAGGGTTGTTGTTTGTTGCCGACATTCAATTCAATCAAATTTCGGCAATGGAAAAGCTGGCCCATGGGAAATGCTCACGATGTTGGAAAGAATTACTGTTAAGTACCTCTCAAATCTCAATCACCTTCCGTGAAGTCGAAGGGACATAAAGGAGAGAATGGATAAGACCAAATCCGGTGGTGTTCATCTTCCAAAAAGAAGGAAAAGGAAAAGACCAAATCTGGTTTTGTGGGTCCGACACCCACATAACATTAATTTATCGTGTCGACTTCCTAACTTGAGAACTTCCTTCCTTCCGTCCCAGTTCGAAAAATCCCGACTAACTCAGATTCGAGTGCTGCATCGGTTTATTTTGGAATTTTTTTTTTTTTTACAATCATAAGATTGAGATCCGGAATTTTTTGCCTAAGAATCAGCAGTTCCGAACCACTTTCATCAACCAATGTCGATCGTTGAAAAGCGATTTAATAATGCGTCTAGGGCGGATGCATTCTCGTGCCGGCCACGTCCTTGTCTCCTATGTGTTGTCCACGAGAAAAACTCAGCTCCTCTATAGAATTTTAGATGGGAATATGCTGCTTTAATTAAGCCTGTCTTGGTTCATACTTGTCTATAGTTACTTATTAACAACAGAATCAACCGAATTCACACCGGCACGAGAAAATCACCGATCCGGTGTTGGGCACGATCAACGTCCTACCGATCCTCTTCCTGTGCAAATGAGATGCGTGTAGCGTTTTTCTCTGATTATGATTAACGTATAGCGAAATCATGTTGGATACGAGAGCAATAACTGAGTGAAAGCTTACCAATCCAGAACCCCTAAAGTCTCCGTGATGGAAGAGACTAAGAACTAACCATTACGAGAATAGACACTGACTCTTGCTTAGGAAGGAAAGATTTCACACATCTTTTTTTTTTTTTTTGGAAATGTTGAAGGGCAACATGGTCCTTGGATTTCTTTAATGGTATTTCCTCTGCAAGACAACCCTGCAGTCGGGGACCATCCCTCAGTGAATTCCAACTATACCGCAATCAAGAGAAATGCTCGGGCCAACTGAGTGTATAGATGACGTGGCGAATTCGATTAATACTTATCTGACACGTAAGTAGTATGTTCGGAATTTAATCCCATATTAATTGAGTTGGAGAATGAACTTGAATTTATAATGTGATTTTTTTTTTGTTAAAGTGCTTCACAACTATTATTCGAATTCACGTGATTAATTCAAGGATCACGGGACTTGAGAATAGGACCAGTATGAATGGACATAGCGTGCCCACCTGAAAAAGGTCGCTTAGAGGAGCGGTGGCAAGTGGTCAAATGGGTGGTTAGGTGCCGGGCAAGTTGCGACGGAGACATCTCCCAAACCAAACAGCAGTCCCCGTTTTGCTGTCAGCTGATGACATCACCGCCTACACACACTCGTCGTCTAATGTGATGGCAAATTAGGCACGTGTTTCATTCCATCCTTTCTCTCCCCACTTTGAAAAAGCTTGAACTTTCACGGAAGCCACACTCCGAACAAAACCCGCAAACATCAGTGCTGGAAGAAAGGCCAATTCCGAGTTTTCCAATGTCTAAAATATCACCCCGGTCACGATCTAAATTAGAATAATTATTTTTCAATGCATCGTTTCATATTTGTGGGGTCCAATTAATTATACGTCGAATTCATGCTTAAATTTAAGACCTTATTTTATAGGAGTCTGAAAAAGAATAGTTCACTGGGTAGGACATGGACATGTCTCTCTCGGAGATTTCAAACTGTCCAAGTGCATGAATCTGCCTCCTCTATATATACTTCCCTTCTTCGTTCATCCCCAGAAAATTCGAACTGTCGACAAGCTATCCATCTCTTCCTCCATCATCATCGATTCCTTCAAACGATTCCCCATCAAGAAAGAAGGGAACAGCCCAGACCCGGAAAGGAAAACTCGAAGTCTCAAAAGGGTCGAAGTCGATTTCTTGAACAGACATGTTTGCGGAGAGCATCCAAGGATCCGATTCGGCGGTTCTCGGCTTGACCCACCGGAAGTTCATGGGCGATGTGGCCGGAATCGGAGCTCCCATCTTCTGCCGGAGCTCCAGCTTCAGTAAACTGTACCCCTGCCTGACGGAGAATTGGGGTGAGCTCCCGCTCAAGGAGGACGACCCGGAGGATATGGTGCTCTACGGCGTTCTCCGGGACGCCGTCCACGTCGGCTGGGTCCCGACTCTCCCCGGGTCCTCCGGGAGCTGCCAGATGAAGTTCGGGTCGGACGTCTCGGTGAAGCCGGAGCCGTACACCCTGCCGGAATCCCCAGCCTCTCCGGCCCCGGAGGAGAAGGTCCCTACTTCTCCGGCCGCCGCCGCCTCCACCGTGCCCAAGGGGAGGCACTACCGCGGGGTGAGGCAGAGGCCGTGGGGGAAGTTCGCTGCGGAGATCCGCGACCCGGCCAAGAACGGGGCTCGGGTATGGCTGGGGACCTACGAGACGGCGGAGGATGCGGCTCTAGCCTACGACCGAGCCGCCTTTCGGATGCGTGGATCCAGGGCGCTCCTCAACTTCCCGCTCAGGATCAACTCCGGCGAGCCCGAGCCCGTCAGGGTGACCTCGAAGCGGTCATCGCCGGAGTCGAGCAGCTGCTCCTCGCCGTCATCGCCGTCCTCATCGGAGAACGGGTCGCCGAAGAGGAGGAGGAAGGTGGTCGGGACTGCGGCTCCAGTCACGGACCAAGTTGGGTCGACGACGGAGGTGCGGAATGTGAGTGGGCTGCAAGTGCAACTGCAAGTTGAGCCCCAAGTGGCAACGTGTGTACGTGGCGAACATCTATTGGTTGCCGGGTGCTGACAACGACCAGCACTTATTATTGTTTTGCATTTTTTTTTTTTTGGTCGCCAGCCACGGTATCCAAGCAGGCCCCACCAGCGGTGAGATGGCATCTTTCAGCCAACCATACTTGACTAATCCGTTGGTCGCCCCGGGTCGCACGCCTGGCAATGGCGGGTGAGGCTCCCAAGAGGGGTGTCTGCGTACGTGAGGTCTCGAACCTGAGACCTCCTTAAGCGGCACCGAGCTGCTTACCACTCGGCCCAACCCCTCTTGGTATTATCGTTTTGCATTTGTTACATTATTGTAGGGCAGATATTTGTTTCTTATTTCGGTTTTTTTGGAATTTACTTGAATTTCGGAGGGTAATAGTGGAAATTAAATAGTTTTTCAACCATGTGAGAAAAGAGGGTTTTATTTTTTTTTTCCTTTTTTCCTTTAAATTTTTTGAAGTGTGAATATACGAGGGATGCTACTATTTGTCGGATCTAAATTCTTCCCTGGGGCCTGTTGTAGAGGTGCATCGAATGGAATGGAATGGAATGGATTTTTAGAATTGTAAACTCGTTAAGCATATTCTTGAAATTATTAAATTCAGTATAAAATATAAAATTATTTTTATAAAATAATAAATTATTTTTTGGGGGAAAAAAGATCGTCCGTACTTAACAAGCATTAGAATTGGCAACTGACTAGTTGATGGATCATGTACTCGGCTATACAAAAGCTCGAATCAAACTCAGAAATCATGGATCCGGGGGTGGATCTAAAAAATTTGTTCAGGGAAACGAAATTTTATGAGAAAGTAATGTGGAAAATTTAAGGAGAAAAAAAGTCTATTGAAAAGTAATATAAAAAATCAAGTCGTCCCAGCTCCAGGGGCGATCATCTCTGGCGTCCCTAAACCCATTCCCTGCGCGGAACCATGGAGAAGAGCAGCAGCAGCAGACCGCGAAAGCTGAAGGAAGCTGCTGCAGGTTTGGGACAGTCAAACGAGTCAAAGTCCATACGTCAAAGCTCTTCAATCTACCGCTTTTCTTATCCCATTTCTTTTGACTTCTGAAACATTGACCCTTCCCGTCCGTTGACTTTTTGTTTTTTAGCTCCCGCGTTTAGCACCCTCTCTTAACAGGAGTCTCTCTCTCTCTCTCTCTCTCTCTCTCTATTAGCAATCCTGAATTTAACTTTTACTGGTGAAATTCTAAGAGTTCAATTCATATCATATGTACCCATATTGTGATTTTGCAGTACCAAGAGAACTTGATAGACAAATTGAAGATCGCCACAAACTCTCTTCGTGTGATTACAGCCACAATTTATGACTAAAAGGCTAGTTCGGAATCACAAGCTCCCAGTTCACCTTGATGAAATGCTGCTAACCCCTTTAGGAGTCGATCTTTCATGTTGGGTGGCTGTCCATCGCACTCTTCTTCCTGTAAGGGAAAGGCTGCATTGACACTAGCCTTTCACTAAAGTTACGGTGAGGACATGGAACGGCCGTTGCTCGGTATGACTGTGTTTGGAGTCGAGGCCATCTCTCCAGCCGCACGGGGTGGGTCGGATCAAGAACCTTCCCATCCCCGTTTGCTTCATTCCCGGGACAGAAAAGGGGACAGTGATCCAAACCTATGATCTCCACGGCATCAGGCAAGACATGAACAGCGCAAAAGCCCATACATAGAAAGCCTTTTACAAGGCCGAAACGAGCCCATGGACCACTGGGATGTTAATGAAAAACACCTATCTGGAGTTGGACTCTTCATCCCGCGACATTGCTGCTACTGTCCCCATGAGAGAGCCAACTATTTTAGGGGTGTGCAAAAAAATTGGCTCGAGGAGAACCAAACCAGCATAGAATTGGTTTGAACTAGTTCTCCTTGAACCACTTCTAATCTGATATAGTTATTTAACAAAAAGCAATTCGGTTAATTTCTAAGGGTAATTAATGCGGTTAACCGGTTCGAAATATGTTTTAATATAACAATATTACAAAAATGCAATTTCAAAACCAATTCGTTGCAGTTCGAATAGAATTGAACAGTTTTAGAGTTGATCTAGTTTGGTTCGAACTAGTTTTGACTCGAATTGAACCGCTTTAACCAGTTCAATTAGGTTCGAACCAATTTTGAATCGAACCAAACCGTTTTAAAACAATCCAATTTCTTTCATGCTAGTCAGTTATAGTTCATGCTTGCTATGCCGAACCGAACCTAATTTATTCTTTTGGTTCGGTTTGGAACCGAACCAGTTTTTGCCCACCCCTACTTCCGCTCGAAAAGAGCTTTCCTTAAATTGCTATTAGGCCCTTCTCCGGATTCAACAATTCTTCAGCTGAGGTCCCTGTCGTGATGATAAGTGCCCGGGCCCAGTCCAACGTGAAAGTCTTGCATGTAACATCACGTGGTGGAGAAAGTCTCATATATATATATATATATATATATATATATATATATATATAACTTGTACACTGTGAAATTTCCACCTGGCCCATAAGAGATTGGGCCCATATCCATCCCAAAAGCTCAAGCTGATAGGATGGTAGTACCCGCTCTCTTATAAACTGGGTTTCAATTGTTTCTTTGTCCGATGTGGGATTGATTTCTCAACACCCGCCCTCACGTGGCAACGTGTTCACACTTGACACGTGCCCTTAAACACCCGCCCTCAATAACTGACCTCGAGCCGGGCATTTCACTTCCGGTCTCGGGTGAGGGGGGACAACTACCACAAGGCGGCCTTCTCTACCGTCCTTGGGCTAACAACTGACCTCGAGCCGGACATTTTTTTTTTCTTCCGGTCTCGGGCTTTACGGGTCACGAGCTCCACACTCGGACCTGGCGTGGTGTGAGCCCACACGGTTGGCTCTGATACCATGTGAAATTTCCACCCGGCCCATAAGAGATTGGACCCATATCCATCCCAAAAGCTCAAGCTGATAGGATGGTGGTACCCGCTCTCTTATAAACTGGGTTTCAATTGTTTCTTTGTCCGATGTGGGATTGATTTCTCAACATACACCACGTGACAATGGTGACATGATGTCACGAAGCAAATAAATTAAGCGATTTTGAAGGTTTTTTTTTTCTTTTAGGGTTCATTTTTTTCCTTTTAGATCATATTAAAAAAACCTAAAAATAATTTAATCCTATTATATAGTGACACCGCGTCAGCACTGTCACGTGGTACGTCCGTTATACACAAGGCTCTCTCCACGTGGTGACGCAGTCAATAAAATCAGTCTATTTTTGTGGTTTTTTTCTCATTTTAAGCTTTATTAAAAAATTATAAAAACAACCGAATACTATCAGTTCGTGATACCACATCAGTACCGTCACGTTGTATACACATTACTCTCGAGACTCTCCCCCAATCCAACAGCAGCTCAGTACCTGCTGCCTTCTTTATCCTATCGACAGCAGTCCTTAACATCCGGAGGAGACAAAGGTGAAACAAATATTTACCACATCAACCAACCAACCAACCAACTTACGTTGGTTTCAATGTGGAGAAGTCCACGCAGCTCCCATTTTCTCCGGGTCTTATTTTATCTGGTTACTTTTAAGGTAAGGCCCCACCAATTATTGCAAAAGCAAACATTAAAAGGATAGTTACATATGGTGGCAAATAATTGCTGTTAGCGATAAGATCGAGAAGTGTTGTATGTAATAATAGTTATATGGTGACAATTTTTAAATTTTATAAAAAATATAAAAATACTATAATTTAATTAATTGATACTATCACATAAATACTACTGTCACGCAGTGATGCAATGTATACCGCACTTTCTCCATGTGCAGTGGCCAAAAGTACTACCCGTTTGAAAAGAAATCCTTAAAAAAGGGCACTTGTTGAAGTACTGTTGAAAACACTGTTTCCAAAACGATAGATGAAGTAGCGTTTTTAGTTAAAGGAAAAATGCTAACTCAAATTACGTTTTCCTCATAATTTTTATTCAAGTGAGGTGTTTTATGTTAAAAATAATATAAGTGTTTATTGTAACAGAAAATGCCAACTAAGGTGGCGTTTTGTCAGCAATCATTAATAATGCTAAATGAGCAGGAGTTTTCTTATTTAGTGGATAATACACAACGGTCTCGTTTTGTAAATCTCTCTCATATATTTATGTGTAAAATTTTTATAAATTTTTAAGAGTAAATTTTATAAATTTTAACATATGAATGTTGATTTATACATCGAATTCTAATACATCAATACATTAAGTTTCTACTTTTTTTATCCTTTTTCCAGGAAAATGGATATCTCCTTAAAAGAGTTTTGTATAATATATCATAATTCGATGAATAAATTAATATTTAAGTATTAAAATCTGTAAAATTTACTCTTAAAATTTTATAAAAATTTTACATATATAAAGGTCCGATAAAAATTTACAAAATGAGACTGTTGTGTATTACACACTAAATAAGAAAACTCCAACTCTTTTACCGTTGTCAGTGTTTACTAACAAAATGCCACTTTATTTTACGTTTTCACTGTAATGAAAAATGACATTTTAGCTTAATAGAAAATGAAAATTCCGTTAGTATTTTCATGTTAATGAAAATTGTGAAAAAAATTCTAATTAAGTTGGTATCTTTTCTTTCAGTAAAGACGCCACTTCTTTTGACATTTTAAAAATAGCACTCCGAAAAATATTTTAAAATGAACTCCTTTTTAAAGAATTTTTTTTAGATGTACTTTTGCCCGTCCCTCCTTTCTCCATTAGACCAAACAAATTTGTCCGATCCTACGTGGGGGACCGCGTAAGCAAATACGATGATTCCTGTTCTGCTCTGTTGTATTCACGCGGAACGCGCTGGAAGCTGACGTGGGGGGAAACCGTTGAGAAACTTCAATCTTCAATAGTGGACGTGGACCCCGGATACAGTCAGACATCAATCCTCTCACCTCCTAAATTTGACCTCAGCTGGGCTCCGAATTTCACCCTTGACTTCTCAGCTGATCCCTGGTCCTTCCCGTAATTATGAGCTTATTCATGTCCTAATGTTTAACTCCACGTCTATATGTACCGGCGCCGGGTCAAATTCCCCAACTTGATCCCCAATCTCCATCTTCTTCTCCTTTCTTCTCTCTAATTAATCCTCTCTTCGTCTAAGTATATACCTCTCTCTCTCAGAGCTCAAGAATCAATGGCGGCAATGTGTATTGTTCTTCCGAGTCACGGCAGTCTGATCTACCAGGCTCGATCCCATAGCTTCAAGTGCCGGAATATGTCGCCCCTGAACCCTTCAGCTGTAAAATCTGCTGCGAGACCAAATGTTGTGAAGACGAGCAGTTCGAATATGTCACATCTCTCCAACGTCGAAAATCTCCTGAGGAAGCAGCGCCAGCTGCAGGCTCCGGCATCTGTGGAGCTGCAGCCAGCGCACAACAGAGGCGATTCACACAGCTCCGACGCGGTAGGTGCTGGAGGAGTCCTACAGGGCTTGAACTTGCCACGGATATGGCCAGAGATGAAGGCGGCCGAGGAGATGTCCCCCAAGAACCTGAACCGGCTCCAGCGGCTCCTGTCCTTGACGCCCCAGTATTCCCCAAGGAGCGATCTCGGAAGCCGGTGGCGGGAGTACCACGGGAGCAAGGACTGGGCAGGGCTGCTGGACCCGCTCGATGAGAACCTCCGGCGGGAGGTGGTGAGGTATGGGGAGCTCATACAGGCGGCCTACCATGCATTCCACTCGAACCCTGAGATGCCGGCTGACTCGGTTCCGGGTCCGCAGCACGTAGCGGTCCCGGATAAGTGCTATAAGGTGACCAAGAGCCTGTATGCCACGTCGTCGATTGGTCTGCCTGGGTTTGTTGATAAGCTGGCTCCCGGGTGGATGACTCAGAAGTCGAGCTGGATCGGATACGTGGCAGTCTGTAACGACCGGAGGGAGATCCAGAGGATGGGCCGCCGGGACATTGTGATTGCCCTCCGTGGCACGTCAACGTGTCTCGAGTGGGCCGAGAACATGCGTGCTCAGCTCGTCCGAGTCCCGGCCGGAAACGAGGATGGTGACGGTGATGATCTTAATACTAGTAACATCAGATCAGACCCTAAGGTGGAGTGCGGCTTCCTAAGCCTGTTCAGGACCCGTGGGTCCCACGTGCCTAGCCTGTCCGAGTCGGTAGTCGAGGAGGTCCGGCGCCTGGTCGAACTGTACAAGGGAGAGCCCCTCAGCATCACCATCACCGGCCACAGCCTCGGCGCCGCCCTGGCAGTGCTGGTGGCTGACGAGCTAAGCGTTACCATCCAGGACGTGCCACCGGTAGCGGTGTTCTCCTTCGGGAGCCCACGAGTCGGCAACTGGGATTTCGCCGACCTGGTCGGTGCCAGGAACGTCAAGGTCCTGAGGATCGTAAACAACCAGGACCTCATAACCCAGGTCCCGGGGTATTCCTAGGCGACGATATCATCTTCGGGGGCGACTACGCCCACGTCGGTACCGAGCTTCGAGTGGACTCGAGGATGTCACCATACCTGAAGCCGAGCCCCGACATGGCGTGCTGCCATGACCTGGAGGCATACTTGCACTTGGTCGACGGGTACCTGGCATCGAACTGCCCGTTCCGGGCTAATGCGAAGAGGAGCCTTGTGAAACTGCTGAATGAACAGAGATCCAATGTGAAGAAACTCTACACCAGCAAGGCAAAAGCCTTGACACTGAACCTGGAAACCGAAGGACACTATCGACCGTATCCAGTCCCGAGTTGCTTGCCAAGTCCGTCTTAATCACCTACTGTCGATCGAATTGTCGATGTTCGTGTTCCTGTTGGGCAAGCCAGTCAGCGTTTTTATGTGGCTCGTCATGGATCAAACTCTGCGTATAGCTTGAGGTGATCAAGAACTTTTCACCCATCTGCAAACTAGAGCTGAAGTTGTAATGAAAAATCATCGCTTTTTCTTTACGAGCAGCACTCAATCAAAATTGGTAGACTTCTGGGGACAGCTCTGTCGGCAAACCGCCACAAATATTATGGTGATGCTTGGTTACAGTATAAAGCTTTGGTAATTTTATTTTATCTGCTTGTAAAATCTCGGACTCGATGCAATTTTACCGGGGTCGCAAATATTTTCTTGGATACCAAGAGTTTACCAGCTAAAAAGGAAGATTAAATATTTATTATATTAAATATTATAATATTATATTTTCGTACCCAAATACATATTTAAAAAGAAGATAAATTAATATTATTTTGCACCCTCCTCGAAACAGTTGCATAAATTACCAATCCATTCAAGGGAAAAGACTTTGACTTTTTTACGAAGTAGAGGGCAGCCTGGTAAATTGAAGTTGAGAAAGATGTAAGGTCAAGTCAAAAAGTACGAACATCGTGCCATTGAATTCGTCTTCATGCGTCCTAAAGAGTGGAGGCAAGAACATGGACAGAGTCAATCAGGATGTCGAAGACTTCGATCCCGAGATTTTTCATTTGGATGGGCCATGGCATGTCTATGTACTATCTCCTTTTGTAAGATCACGTGGTGCACTGGAACTGTTCATTGCGACCAATTCATGTTTCGATCGGATTGGCATCGCTAGTTGCAGTGCAAGTCCATTTACAAATACTTGTCGCTTCTCGGTTTGTTAGCTCGGTTTTATGCTGGACACCGGTGTTTCAGTTAGCCATAATGTTTTGGGTGGTTTTAGAGGTCTTTGGAGGGTACTACGGCGAAGGAGGTCAATATTGAACGCCAATTATTCAGTTCATATGATGCAGACCCCGAGCATTGCAAAGTGAAGATGACCGGATAACCACCACTGCCACGCCTATTTCAAAGCTATTGGAAGAAATTTATGGCCCGACGCTCGGGATTAATTGATGACATTTTTTTTTTTCAGATTTTAAGGAACCATCATCTATTATCTTTATTTATTACTTTTTGTGAAGAGGCCGCATGTCAGTGTCACTATTTCCTTTCCAAAAATACTCTCTATGCATATAAATTAAAATATTTCTAACCCATAGCGTAAATTTGACGTATAACTATCTATTTCTCTTCTTTTTCTCTGAAATTCCATCCCCTCTCTCTCCACATTCTTTTTTTTCTTTTTAAGACATTTATTATTAGTTTTCATTTTTACAACTCATTATTGCAGCTATCTAATTTAAAAATTACGCATATATTTTTTTACTTAAAAATTTAAGTACAAATAATTACTTCATTCGATCATGAATAGATATTCTTAATAATTCTTATTAAAATAACACATATCGTATCAAACTTTTCTTGGCAAAAAAAATAATAATAACACATGCCGTACATTGCACAGATAAACATCCGGTGTATCAGTAAATAGAGATTAAGTATGAGTTCGATGAAATGAGGGGTTTCCTTACAGGGTCATCGGATCCTCATTCAGGGGTGACGGTTGCTGACGTGACAGACACGTAAGAGGCCATCGGGATCAATGCGATCCGGGATCCTGATCAACGGAACAAGTTCAAGGTAGGTGCAGATGGTCCACAAGATTAATGTCCGACGTAGGAAGAGTCCTCTATGTTTAAATGAAACAGGACCCCACGAACCGAGTATGACGTTAACGTTCAGTGAAGGGGAACTCGTCCCCATAAGACACGGCTGACCTTACCGGCCATGCTGAAATAAATATCCATGCCGAATTCAGTAACAGGGACCGCGGAAGACACGGTGGCCTGCCTGGTACTCGTAACGGTGTCTTGGCAGTTCGATCCGTCGCCTTTGGATTTAAATCTCAACCCCCGCACTTTCACAACTCTCCTTGCACGAGAGATAAATGCCGGCCCGGCTCGGTTACCGGTGCCGTGACCATAGCGCAATTAAGAGTAGATGATCGGGACGGTGGGAGTAGGTATTAAAAGCCCATTACCCGTCCACCGTGAATAAATAATATTTAATTAATATTAATTTAAGTTGAAGTATACGGGGCTGTGACCGGTTTATTAATTAGTAGGAATAGGAGAGGTTTGAACGACAATGGGAACACTCGATGGTCAAAAAATTAGAACATCTTATAATATATATATATATATATATATTTTTTTTTTCCTGCTGAATATCTTATAATTTATTAATATGACTTATAGAAAATTTAATATAATAGTATGGCTCGGGAAAGAAAAAGCAAGAGGTGGTGACGTCGAAAGTTAAGATTTCGTCGGGATCGGCCTGCGCTTTCGGATTTGCCTAATTATGTGCGCTTGCAGACGTATATACATGACCGTGAAATTAGTCGGACGAAATCTGAATAAAATAATCTTATTTGTATATATTAGGCTTAAAAAGGGTAAAATAAATATGTAATAAAAGGAGCGCGAGAAATTCCACAAGCGAGATCAAACTGTAAATTATCATTCACGGCTGTTTATTACGTGCAATACAATCTAACAATTGTTGCATGAACTTCCTCACTAGGAAAGCACACGACCTCTTGGTTATTCGAACACGACTGATGATCGTCCCGATGCGCTTATTACTTCGAGGGCGCCCTTGAAATGTCGCGTGCGAACTAAGAACGGGAGAAACACTGACAGTGTAAAAAAATCTGGCTAGTGTCTGTCCCAGTGCACTTATTACTTCTATTAACGTTATTAACGATTGCGGACATGATGTTCATATGGTTTTTACGCGATCGCGGACTTCGAATATTGAATGATATTAACATATGTAACTTGCATCGAATTATGCTCGTTAAAAAAAGCCGGTCAAATTATTGAAACAGAAAATAATTAAAAAAATCACTAATATAAGATACTTGAGACATTTCGATACGTTTTTTCATCAAATAACGTATAAAATTCAAATCTTTTCAAAGGAAAATTCAGAAGATGAGAGTGTTGTCTTATTCTAATGGCTAGCTAATGACCCTCAATCAACATCGACTAGCTGCCACTAGTAGAACGCGGTCCGCACTTCGATGTGATTTTGTCCCTATTAACATTCCCCGTTAAAACTTTATATGAGAAAAATTTAAGAAACATTAACAGCGAATAACCACGTCAGAATTCTCTTTAATTGTCCGTTTTACCTCTTTATAATCGGATTAATGATTAAAAAAAAAAAAGAATGGCTTGGGAAAGGATGTGGGACTTGGGCCTCGACAGCTCAGCATTTTGATACGAGCATTAAAGAATTGAAGTGGTCTCGGTCCGATGTCCCTTCCTCTGAACAAATTACGTGGTAGGAGGTCAAAATAGAACATAAAACACTCGAAAATCTAATGTCGAACTCAGAAGATTTCTTTTAATTTTCTGCGTGCCGACACAGAAATTTCGATGGTGGAAAATGTCATGTTTAAAACTAATTGAATCTAAATCTTCAATTGATTAAAAAAAAAAGGAAAGATTTTCAAAATTTGAGAGTTTGGGGAAGACGTTCCAATTGATGATCTAAACATGGTAAAAGGATAGTAAAAGAGAGCGAGATACAATGGTATTCACACTTGATAGGTACCGGAAGATTTTAAGCGCGATTATCTTTAACGGTTGAAGAAAACTCCCAATAATTAACTAAAATGAATTGGTTGAGGCGGTATGATACTTTTTTCTCTCAAGTAAGGTATCAAGTTCGAGTCTTGTGAATAGAGAGGATTCACCCTAAGAGAGATTATTACTTAGTGGGCCCTCCCGACTCAAACTAGATTAATCAGAGTTTGACTTCTGGATATCAGTAGTTTAGATCGGAAAAAAAAATCCAAATAATCAATATTTTTTATCAATAAAAATGAAAGTAGTGGCAGTGACGAGCTAACTATCCTTTTAGATAATATTCGGATTTTCGTGTTTAATCACGAACATATCAGACGAACTGAATAATCATAATCGTAGTCCTACCTTGGTTTATCTATCCATGCTATTATATGAAAATGTTAAGAAGTTCCAATATCTTTTTTTTTTGGAAAAAATTTCTTTTCTAAATATATCATTTACTTGATTTACATGTTGAAATCCATAATGGCTAGTTACCAGTATGTATGTTTTAGAATTTGCTTCGGTCTAGGGGTAAAATAGTAATTTCAAATGGCCACACTATCATCGTATATCACCACTTTGATCTCAACTGTCTGAATTTCCTTCTCTCACCTTTTCACCTAATTTCATAACTACAATATCCGCAACAAAAAGATTTTATTTTAACTGTTGAAATTCTTTTCTCTCACTTCAAAATAGTATAGTAAAAAATGATTTTGAATTTTATCTTCGAACTTGATATTTTACACGGAATCGGACCAGCTCAGGTCGATTTGAAATGGTTTTATGAACATGAATTAGTCGGATTTATGGACTTCAAAACATCAAGAAAAAATATATATTTTCTGATAGGTAAATAAAATGGAAAAATAGAAAAGAAAAAGAAGTGAAAAATTGATTGGTTGGCTCTATCCTCCTATCCACCAATAGCAGCTTACTACTGAAAATCTTACCGTGGGCATTCCCGCAGGCTATAACGATTGCTAGGGTTTTTAAGATTACGTTGATCATTTTCCACTCCGTCAACACTCTGCTTGGTTAGGGTTTCGCAGTCTCTCCTCTTAGCTCTCTACTCACCCACCATCCATCCTCGCTCTCTCTCTTTAGCTGATGATCGAAAGCCTCTTTTGTTTATCGCCATGGCTATGAATAAGCTGTAGGGTCTACTGGTTGCTGTTATCTGGTGAAGGCTGTCGAATCTCGAGCTCTACCGAGGGACAGAGTCGGAGCAGTTGGAAATGGCGACAATGAACCCATTTGACATCCTGGGCAACGACGAAAATGACGATCCGAGCCAGCTCGTTGCCGCCATGAGCCTCGAGAAGCCGAAGAAGGCCCCGGCTCCCCCCACCGCCGCCGAGCGCGGGAAGCCGACCGCCAAGCTGCCTTCCAAGCCCCTCCCTCCTGCCCAGGCTGGTGAGTGTTGAATCAGTTCCTCTGGACATTCTGTCTTTCAGCGTTTTCTGTTGCTTCATAGGGTTATTGTATTGATTCTGGCTTAGTCATTGATTATACTTTCCCAATTTTGGTCTTTCCGAAATCTGATCGAAGATTGAAGATCAAGAGATTTTATTCTTATTTTGGTTGAGAACGAAGAAAGAGCTGCCCGGCTTGATTTCCATACTAAAACCGGAAACCTATTGAATTTTGTCTGGAAGTGGTAACTTTGAAGCAGCGAAGAAATGACAACATTGGTTCCAAGTGCCTTTTGCTTTGTACGCACCTGTATCCAAGTAAATAGACAATGTGGAAACTCGGCATCGATTGAAATTGCATGATATTTTGTTAATGGATAAACCCATCTTCAGCATTTGTCGTCCATGATTTTGTCGATAGTTCCATGCTTGCGCTTTGCAAATGATTATATCATGCTGCACCTATATAAGTATTAGACTAAGTAAATATATTTGATCTCCCCTTTGTTGAGTAGTGCGGGAAGAGAGGAATGAATCTGGGCGAGGTCGTGGCCGAGGAGGTGGGCGTGGATTTGGCCAAGGACGTGGAGGTGGACGCAGATACGAACAGGACTCAGGTGACAATGAGGGAAATTTTGGAGGCAATGATGGATTTACTGGAGGTTATGGCCGGCGTCATGAGGAAGGTGAATCAGGGAAATCGTTTGAAAGACGTGGTGGTGGTGGTGGGCCTCGTGGTCCTTTCCGTGGAGGTCGCCGAGGTGGCTACAGCAATGGAGAAGCCGGTGAAGGAGAACGGCCTCGAAGGGTTTTTGATCGTCACAGTGGCACTGGAAGAGGGTCAGTGTTCTTCAAGAGAATCACTTCTTACCTCTATGAGACTTCACCATTTCTCATTTTTATAATTATAAATTACCTGATAATTGCATTCTTATTGTATTTTTGCTGGACTTAGGAATGAGCTCAAACGGGAGGGGTCTGGTCGTGGTAACTGGGGTACTCCCACTGATGAAATTGCTCCGTGAGAAATGATTCTATCACTCTCAGCATTGTTATGCCTACAGATTGGCATTGTAAAAGCTGTTTTAGATATGACCTATAAGATTCCTTATGCAGGGACACTGAGGAAGCAGTGGTTGATGCTGAGAAATCTTTGGCTTTTGAAAAGCAGCCGGGTGAGGAAGAGAGTGCGGATGCCAGCAAGGAGGATGCTGTCAAAGATGCAGAAGAGGAGCCTGAGCCTGAGGACAAGGTAAATTTACTGAGTTTTGTGAATGCATGTCTGTGATTTTTATGGCTAACCAGCTATTTTGCTGCCTGCATTGCAAACTACTAATTTAGTATATGCAGGGAAGCTAGTCTTTGTTGTGCTTTGGTGTGCTTCATGGGGTTCAGCTTTAGTCATGTATCTGTTTCCCTTATTTTTTGCCTTCTCAATATCTTAGCAATGACCGCAAACTAGTGAACTTTTTTTTCCCCTTATTTTAGTGCAAATGAGGAAAGAGCTGCCCTTATTTCCTAATACTCTTTATAAAATGAAAAACTGATAATTTTTCTTCTGACATACTAGTTTTGTGCTTTGTCGGATCCATTAGTGGCTGAATATTTTGTTTTGCCATGTCTAATTGGAAGTGCGATAAAACGATTACATTGACCTGGTGTGGATTTTTCTTGGTACTCTTATCTTCCTATGAAATTGAGACCGGAAATTTGTGATTAATTCAAGTTACATAAATTGTTAATGTGAAACCCAGTTTTTTTTACTGAGATTTAGTTGCTCTGATGTTCCAGAACTTCTACTTATGCTGTCAGTGCCTTTGAATGTGGTAGTAAGCGGCTAGATTCTAATACGCCTTGTCCATTGTAGGAAATGACCTTGGAAGAGTATGAGAAGGTGCTCGAGGAGAAACGGAAGGCTCTACTTGCAATGAAGACTGCGGAGAGGAAAGTTGAGGTAGACAAGGAGCTCAAGTCCATGCAACAACTCTCAAGCAAGAAAGGCAACGATGACATCTTCATCAAGCTGGTGAGTCATTTCTTTCTGCACTTCTATTTTCTTTATGCTAGATATAAACTTTATTTGTATGAACAAAATACGGAGTTTGGCAAATTATGCAGGGATCTGAGAAGGACAAACGCAGAGATGCTTTTGAGAAAGAAGAGAAGGCAAAGAAGGTACGCATATTTCATTTTCCCTTGCAGCGTACCACACCTAATGTTTCCGCCATGTGGCCGGGCTTCTTAGAAGCCAATATTTTCAGTTGTTCTTTGGAGTGCTAAATTCCATATATCCATCTTGCTATGCGAGACTAAGAAGCAATGTGATTTTCTGCATCATAATTTGTATGGTGTTTCCATTTCATACTCTTTTCATTCTTTTGTGTCGAAATGGCCAAGCAGAGATTCCTGCCAGCGTACGGTCCCATGCAAATCTAGTGCCAATACCTCATCGAAATATTACAGGCTACAATAGATCCATTTTTTCGATATCATAAATATCACATGAATGTTTTCTATGGAGCGTCTATTTGATTCCCTTTTACGTCTGATCTGAGCTCCATTTCCATGCGTTCAGTCTGTCAGCATAAACGAGTTTCTGAAGCCTGCTGAGGGTGAGAGATATTACAGCTCTGGGGGTCGTGGCCGTGGCCGTGGCCGTGGGCGAGGTCCAAGGAGCGATGGCTTCAACGGTGGTGGCTATGCGAGCAGTGCTTCAGCTCCCTCAATCGAGGATCCTGGGCAGTTCCCTTCACTCGGTGGCAACTGAGTGTGTGTGTGAGAGAGAGAGAGAGAGATAGAGGGGAGTGCTGCTGCTGCTGCTGCACCTATGTCCTGAGTTATGTTAGTTGTTGCATGAGGAATCATATCGTCCTCCATCGGTCAAGAAAAGGGTGGTATGTTAACAGGAATCATATTTTTCCTGTAATAGAAACCTTCCTTTGGTGGTATGATCATGCCGTTCCATTTCCTTTCCTAGTGTTAATCTTTTTATACGCTTGTTTTTCCGTATCGTCATTGGTTTTGATCGAATTTTGCTCGCAGTTGGTTGATCAGATTTCTGATGTGTCAGTCTCCTTTTTTGGTTAAATACAAGCTGCAATATCCTCAGGTAAGGCCTTCGGAATCTACAGGTAGCCATCGTATCGTAGTGCAGTTGAGAATTTGCTTTTGCTAATGGCTTAGGAGTTAAGAGAGTTGATCTAGGTGAGCGCGTACGATGAAAAATTGGTAGTGAGGATAGAGATTTGTCCGGCTGTTGCGGACTGAATATTAATGTGTCAAGATGATATATCAAGTAACAATGAATAATAACTCCCGAGAATTTTATCTATGATTTTTCACGTTATTGTTGTGGGATGAGATCGATAGCCCACGCTTCCTATGTATCCAAGTTACATGTAGTGAGTTTACCTAAGACATTCAACTCCTGTTTTCCATGGACAAGCTTCCCTCGGTGCCACTGGACAAAAAGAAATACTTAGGTATTAGGTAAGTCTTACTGCACACTTAGTCACTTAGAATTGATTTAATTGAAAATACTTGGATGGACGACAGTAAGATTCAATAGGTGCCCAAGAGAAGGAAAACAAGGAAATGAGACCATAAACCACACACCCCCTAATCTGTACAGTAAAGTTTTAAGATCAAATACATCTTTTGGATAAAGAATATAAAATCTTGACGACAAACGAAGCACTGATGATCCAACATGTCACTGAAAAGCATAAGACTGTAAGCAAACGAGTCCTCTTAATAATAAAAAAAAAAAGGATTCATCATTCGAAGCAGATTTGATTTCTAGTGTTTTTTTTTTTTACATGCCACCCACCAACATAACACGGATAACAAACATCTCCCAGGGTCCTAGCATGCTGTGGTAAGACACTTGCAGCAGCTTCAAGATGAACAGCAGCCTGCCTTCTGGTTCACGGGCTGTCCGCGAATATTCACCGTCGGAGGCCTGGCATTGTTCACAGGCTGACTTGCCATCCTGTAAGGATTGTAGACACCAAAACCATAAATTTAACTGCCAACAGGTACACCCAAGTAAATCTAAGCTATAATCATCACCAGAGCACCGTATATATACACTCAAAAAAGCATAGCCTATCCTTGTGCAGCTGTCAGTCTTTACATCGTCTAATGCCAGCTTCCGGTCAGGTCTCACTTAAAAGTAAATACATGCCAAGTAGTGTCTACTTCTAATTTACATCCACACCACTATAGATGGTTGACAACAGTCGGATATGCTCTACACATTAACATTCCACAAGCCAATAAAGATGGATAATTCCTATGATCCTACAAGTGGGAGTTAAGACTCAATTACATGTTGTCCATTTCAACTACTTGAGCTGACTGAGGCAATAAGTAGAGGATGCTACCAAATAAGACAAAAAAGTAGTACCTGTTCTTGATGGCAGCAGCCATGGCCATGAAAGCCTGCTCCACATTGGTGGAATCCTTAGCACTCGTCTCCATGAATGGTATCCCAATTTCATCCGCAAATGCCTGTATTGAAGGATGGATCCATCTCCAAATAGTTTGAGATACATGCAGGCAATTTTCATAACTGCAGGATGAGCTTTGTGTTTATATTCTTACCTTGGCTGTTTCATAAGAGACAACCTTCTGTGCTGTGAGATCACACTTGTTTCCAACTAGAAGCTTGTTCACATTCTCACTGGCATAGCGATCAATTTCACTCAACCACTGCTTAACGTTATTAAAGCTCTCTTGGTCTGTGACATCATAGACAACCTGCCAAAAAGTTTGGTCGCAAATTAATATCACCTCTTTGTGGCAGAAACTGATGAATGTGCGTGGGATAAAAAGGTTAGAATATGTCAATCTTACAATAATGCCATGGGCACCACGATAGTAGCTACTGGTTATAGTTCTGAAACGTTCCTGTCCAGCTGTATCCCACTGCATGCACAGAACAGTAACTAGACAATCAGCTGAAAATAATCCCTTAAACAGGACAGAAAATATTACGTATACTGGATAGATACTCTACCTAAACTTTTTCCAACGTTAAGGAATACACAACTGATGCATTATCGGATGCAATTCCTTAAGTTTACTTTCACACCAAAGAATGTAAGAAGATCATAGAAACAATAAGCTCCAGAGTTTCAGAAAACCTACAATTTGAAGTTTAATTGTCTTTCCATCTTGCTCAACCGTGCGGATTTTCTGCATGAAAGAAAGCATAGAGAATTAGGCTACACGTACAGAACAATTTTGAAATCTCGTAAACAAGTTGTCAATAGAATTGCTTACAAAATCTACACCGATAGTGCTGATGTAGCTTTCAAGATACGAGTCATCCTACCTCAGAAAAAAAAAAAAAAGAACCATTAGCGAAGCTCCATAAAAGCTCAAGTCACATGCGCTCAGAAACAATGAGATAGATGAGAAATGCAAGCATTTTATCAGCAAAGCTTGGAATGAGAACATAAACAAAAATTTTTTTAAAAAAAGTTGGTCTATATGCTGCAACGATTCCTGCTAGCAGTTATAAATATTTTCGGATAATAAAAAAGGCAGTGAGTGAAACCTTTAATAATAAGCAACCATATATTGTTCGACCTCCTCACAGGGGAAAGAACTAATTGAAAAGGCAAAAAGTTGCTCATTCAAAGGATGTCCAGAAAAGGACAAAGCATCAGCATAACTTACAGCAAACCTCAGAAGTAGACAGGACTTGCCGACGCCGGAGTCTCCAATAAGCAGAAGCTTAAACAAATAGTCACTGTATTTTGAGAACAGCAAAAAAATATTAAGATGTGGATCAGATAGCGTAGATAAGAATCAAATGATTACTTTGATTATAACATATCCTTCCACAAGAGCATAGAAGACATCAATAACATTGGACCACAATTGGCCTGAGCTGCTCCATGAGCCAGACAAACCAAAGACAAACATAAATCGTCATCTAACCCAAAGAGAGTTCCACCATTCTGCTCCACATAAAACTATGGCCTCTCCATCTAGCCAGATTATCGGGTAGTTGATTAGATCGGATCAAGAATAAGAACAGAGTCATGTAACTAAAATGATGAGCAAAAAAAAACTGTCAGAATTTAAATATTTCAGGAATAGATTAGAGTGGTTAACATATTGCTTGTTCCCCGCTAAATCTCCGTCTACTCAAATGTCTTTGAGCAACGCATGTAAAGCAGTAACTAGAACTCAGGAAATTGACCGACATATATGAAAACCAATGGCAGCAATATTGGGTGTCACATAGTGCAAAAGCGCATTCCTAATTATTTCAGAAAGTAAACCACTAGCTCTATCTCAAGCTCCACATTCAAACCCCCAAATCTAACACGCAAAGCCAAATCCTGAGGCAAGGTCAAGACCACCCTATCAAGTTCACTGAACATCACACAAGAATTCATGAAGTATAGACAAATTCCAAAGCCAATATCGAACAGCATGTCGAATCCAACAGGTCAAGGCGTACGGTGGACGGATCTGACCAAAAATAGAAAAAAGCCGATGCTGGTGGATCTAAACAACGAACAACAGAAACAGGCGGCAAATGACCCTAACTACAAGCAGGCGCACGCAAGCAAAAAGTGACATCAAATCTCGGAGAACTCTCATCACCAAAATCTGTTTCAGATCTAAAGAAATTTACGCCAGAACCAGAGGAATCGAAATAATTAGGTATTTGACGGTGGAGGAGACGGATTGAAACGTACTATTCGGGATTCATGGCCGCGTAGATGCCGAGATCGGTCGGCCTGATCGCTGGAAGAAGAACCGAGGATCGGTGAAACGGTTGCTTCTACGGCAAGGATCAGAGCCGGACGGTGGAATCGTCACCGGCGAGAGCGAGGGAGGACGAGTTTTAGTAGTAAACGAGACGAACGAATGGTCAGAAGTACAACTATGCCTCCGCCTCCGGTTTTTATAAAAGAGCCCAAATTTATCGGAATAATTACTATTTTATTTTTTAATTAAAAAATTATTTGTATTATTTTATTATTTTTAAATTATGGCAACGTGGAGGAAGAGGAGGTGGGAGGTGACGTAGAATCAATTACAAGGCGTCGTTTTTGTCCCACTTACGCTGCTGACATTGGTCGCCACGGAATTAACACAACAATTACTTGTTTATTTAATTACTTTTAAAAGATACACAATTTAAAAAATAGTATAATTTTTTCAAATATTACATGATATCAGTGTACTTTATAGTAGCGAAAGTTAATACATATTTTGCTTGATTAAAATTTGATATCACCTGATCAAATTCCCTGGAATAAAATAACACATCAGCAGACAATTACAATAATTTTTTAAAAAAAATTAATAAATAAAGTTAATTGATTGAAATAGTAGAACCTTTTTCTCCTTAAGAAAGATCTCAGATTCGAGTCTTATGAATGAAGTGAATTCACATTGGAAGAATTTTATCTCCAAATGGACCCGCTCGACTTGAACTGAATTAGTCAGAATCCGTTAGAATCTGAATACTACTACTTCAGACCGATACAAACAAATTCTAATAGAGTTTAAAGAGATACCATTGAGAGTTGTAACAATGCAGGTTCTTTTTTAACAAACATTTGTAATTCAATAAGTGTAAATATGGATTTACTCTCCGTTACGTATTATGAACACTTTCAATGCAAGCTATCCACATCCCGAAGGCATTCATTCGGCTTTTCTATTGGAACTCCGGAGGGGCTCGAACTCAATGTTTGTGTGCTCCAGCATCGATCCCAGCCGGACCAGCTTCAGAAGCACGTTGTCCCGGACAGCACACACGACCGGGTTCTCCAGCTGCAGCACCGCCCCGACCAGGTTCGCCCTTATCGTAAGAGGGAAGATGCGTGCCCACCTCTCTCGCTCGTATGACCTGAGAGCATCTCCGAGGGACAGGGCCTGAGGATTGCCCACCACACTCGAGAGCTTCTGGACCAGGACCAGGGAATCCTCGAGAGCACAACAGGCACCTTGACCGAGGTTTGGTGTCATTGGGTGCCAGGCGTCACCGACCACAACCACCGAGCCTGAAGAGGCCGAGGGGCTAATAGCAGGCCACAGCCACCGGTCCATGAGGGGCGTTCGAATTATCGTGTCATCTGTGGTGTGGTCGATGATATCCTGTAGCTCCAAGGGCCAGCTCCGTATCATCTGTCTCGACTGCTCCTTCAGGATCGAAGGGTCAGTGATTCGGGGACCTGCAATGGACTAAGGATATTATACGCTGGCAGATGCCAGACTTTAACTTCAGAAGATGGATGCATTTTCATTGATAACACTTGCGTTTCTGGATTTCGCTCTTCGAAAATTGCCGGCCTTAGAAAAATCTTGGTAATACTTTGTAATTAAGGAGTCAGCATCATACCTGGAGAAGGGCTGTTGAAGCACAAGAACCAGTAGACCTTTGTAGGCGAAACGGGAAGATATCCAGCCCTCAACCCTCTCCCATAGACATAAGTAACATTCGGCTCCAAGGAATGGCCACCGGGATAGTAAGCAAGACCTCGAATAGCACAGTGCCCTACATAGTTTGGATCGGAGAAGCCCATCCATTTAGCTACTGGAGATCGAATTCCATCACAACCAATCACAATCTGCTCCGGAGCAACCAAGAAAAGGAGTTAAAAGATGACTCATCGAATGAATCATGCAACTTTAAGAATGTTGAACTGATTGATGATCACTCTTGCTGAAACTCGAGTCCCATCTTCAAGTTCCAATACTGTTTCTCCATTGCCACTTCTTGTAATACCGGTGAGTTTCGAAGAGAAACGGATTGTCCCGGGTGGTAGATGACTTGCAAAAGTCTCCAAAAGCACTCTCCTCTCCACAGGACGAACCTCCTGGCTGGATTACCGCAGAATTAATTGCAAAGTGAACCCAAAACAGAAATTTGAACATCTCTATATGAATCTTTGAGATAGAAAGACATAAGATTTGACACCTCTTGTCCTCATCCTTGAACCTGAAGGACCGAAGATCCCTTCCATCATCGGACTTCACGATCATCCTGCACGACTGATCCCGGGAATAAGGTCAGGCATAATCCTCTCTCAAAATCACAGCCTGATAAGTTAACAAGTCTTTCCCGGCATAAACTCACAAATGGCTTAATTCTACGAGTTTCAGAACCCTGGTTAGGTGTGAGCTCAATTTTTCGTGCTCTTGCCACAGCCAAGCGATCCACTTTGGATAATCTGTCCAGCCCAAGAATAGCCATAATGGCCCACCCGCAGACAACCTATGAGTGTTTGGGCTCATATCTACTTAAAAACCTAATCTCCATTCTTCTTATATGTATGCCATTCTCAACGTACGGATATTGATCATGGCTATAAATAGCAACACATACCCTTGAATTTCAAGAAAGTAGGGCCGAAGATCATCCCCGACACCCAGTTCATCAAGCACCTGCCATCCGTTCTTGAACAGGGTGAGTGAGGTCCCTCCGGTCCGAAGCGACTCCGCCTGCTCCAGCACCAACGACTTCACTCCCAGCCTAATCATAAGCTAAAAGGCATTATATAATGAAATATCCATCAATCGAAAGTTCCAGTCCAGCGAATTGCACAGAACAACCTACATTCTTTCCTGGGATAAGCTAACTGCGCTACCAGTTTGTCTACATTCGGCTCCTTATTATCATCTTGCAGTTGAAACATTCAATCAAGAACTCTAGTGGGAAGAAGTACCGGACCTGTGGAGCGACAGAGAAGTGGCGAGGCCAGCAATACCGGCACCGACTACGACTATGTCCTCCTTCAGAACTTCGCCGCCGCATCTTACAGTGCTGAAGCGGGTGGATCGGGTCTGGTTCCCGACTCGGCGAAGGCAACTACAACTAATCGGGAGTGCCCGGCTCCAGTGATGGAGGGAGAAGGGCGAGGCCGCGGCCATGGAGGCTTACGGTTGCAGCTCAGGAGCGCTGGGCCTGAGGGAGTCGAGGGATGAGACGAAGATGAGCTCCGGTGGGGAAGCATCCGAGCAGGGGTGGTATATTCTCTTGTGGGCCGCTGCAGCAGCGTTGGCGTGGCACTGACCATGGAAATAAGTGGTCGAGAATCGGAGATGAGATGACGACGGCGTTGTTCCCTTTTTTTTTTTTTGAAATAATATGTAAGAAATTTTCGATTTTCTAAAGAAACTATAAATAACAATTTTTTTTTGGCCGAGAAAAAGGAATTATAAATAACAATTGAAAATAAAAATTTAATATACAAAATCTATACAATTATGTGTGAACTTTTTAAAAAGTTTAGTATTGTTTTCGTTTTTCGCGTTTGCCACACTAAAATTTATAATATATTTTTTATTTTTTAAATTATAGATAAAATAATAATTTTAGTAATTTTTTCTCTCACCCCTTATTCATGATTGTAATAACAAAGATCTATTATCCTTATCTCACTTCATATTACTACATATCTATAATTTTAGTAATAAAAATCTATTATATTTTTTGAATGAATAATTTAAAATTGTGAAATGAAAAAAGTAAAATTAACTTAGTATATTGATAAAGATTGAAAATGTTTAATTTATTATTATAAGTTAATGAATTTTAAATTAACTAAATTTTAATAGTTTATAAATAAATAATATAATTATACAAATTTATTTTAATATTTTATATTTATTTTTTTAATATGTAACAGGTGTCCATGTGTAGTTGTGTTACATGGGAAGGCAGGATGCCTCGAGAACGAGAATTCGTCGGGATGTTTGTTTTCTTCAATGATGGGCTCAAGAGAGAAAAAGGCCCAAAACTAGGGGCTTGTTATGGGCCTCGGACCATTTAAAGCTCCATTGATGGGCCAAAACCAGGCCCAGATTCCGCTCCCCAATCGGCCCATAGTCAGTAGCAAATGAGGTCTGGTGAACTCGGTCACGCGCCATTCAGCGCGTGCATTAGCTGTCGGATTGCAGAACAGAACCCCACGTCCTTCCTCGTCTTCTTCTTCTTCGAGATACAGATAAGGTGTCTCTCTCTCCTCTCTTCTTCTCTCCACTGTTCAGTATAACCAATCCATGACTTCTTCTCTCTAGCCTCTACCCCCCCCTCGCAAAAAGTTCCCTATTTTTACCTACTATGGCGTCCCAGGTTCTTCCTCAGGTACACACGGCCGTTCCTCTTTCTCTCCCTTCCTTGTGTTCCTAAAATCACAGTCAAGATTTTCCTTAATCTTGATTCTGCAGGCAGTGATTTCGATTCCGAGGAATTCGCTCCCTAACAGACTCGGATTTTCAGCAGTTGTGTCCACTGGCTCCTCTCATTTCTCCCTTCTCAGAATTTCTTCTAGCTCGATCAGTTCAAAGAGGGTTCCGTGTGCCGCGGCAATTAGGAGACGGAGCTTTGTCGTGAGGGCTGAGTCGGGCGGTGAAGCAGAACCAGTTCCAGAGGGGAGTGCTCAGGAAGAAGCTCCCGAAGTGGAGGTCGAGGAGAATGCTGAAGAGTCTAAGCCTCCGAGAAGGCCTCGGGTTAAGCTCGGAGATATAATGGGGGTACTTTAGCATTGCTTCAGAACCTGTTTTCCACTCAAAATCGAAAATTTTCTCAATCTATGAAACCTTTTGGATGGATCTTAATGGAGCCTCCTATTTCATAGATACTAAACAGAAGAGCAATTGAGGCGGCAGATCAGGAAAGGCCTACCCCAGACTTGAGGACCGGGGACATTGTAGAAATCAAGCTGGTAATTGCTGCTTCCTTCTGAACACTTCCTCACCCTGATAATTTTCGATCCGGTTGAAGAATGGTCTGTCTGAAATTATTCTCTTTTAGTGCGATTCCCTCACCTTGCTGTTCTTCTTTCGGTTTATGCGTAATTTTGGACTGTGTAATGGTTCTCGCAGGAAGTTCCAGAGAACAGGCGGAGGTTATCTGTCTACAAGGGAATAGTGATATCCAAACAAAATGCAGGTATCCATACGACTATCAGGATCAGGAGAATCGTTGCTGGGGTTGGAGTTGAAATTGTATTCCCAGTGTAAGTGAATTCGTCTACAGAGTTGCTATGCTTGATATTGATAATGCAATACTCGAACTGCTCTCGATAACTTGTGTTTGAAGTGATCGTGTATGATCATGATACCCGGAGCGTACACCATGAGAACTTGGAGTTTGCATGGCATTTAAGCACGGATAATTTCAGGTCATGAATTGATAAGTCTTGACAGGCCCTTATATCTCCTTTGGAACAGTGATGCTTATAGCAAGAAGCTGTTCCAGGGCCTGAAACTCGCAGCTATCTGTTAGTTGCCTTTTCGGTGCTTGCTTATATTAGGAATTGAAGTTAGATTATTTCCGATAGAATTCCTTGCACGGGCAATCTTCGTTTTTATTGGGGAATTCAATTCATGAGCTTGTTTTGCTTCTTGAGATGGCTAGTCGCCTACTGAGGCTCAGAATAGTCAGTTAAATTCTTCCTGAAAGGTGTTCTTAACATCATAACATGGAGGATTATAACTTGCAACAGTTGATATTCAGTACCATGTACTTGCTAGCATGGCTTTTTGGATCGGACTACTTACCTTGCATAGAACATCTTTGCAATCTCACTGTCACCAGCATCCCTGTTCCAATGGGTGATTCCTCTGTGCTTGCAGGTACTCCCCCAACATCAAGGAGATAAAAGTGGTCAACCACAGGAAGGTGAGGAGGGCAAGGTTGTACTACTTGAGGGACAAGCTTCCCCGGCTCTCCACTTTTAAATGAGCTCCAAGGGACTCACATCAAAATCTGCAACCACCGGCCCTTTTCGGGATTATTACGAGTTCATGTGGCTTCGCAAGTCTCGTTCCTTGTATCTTGTTACCATTTGCTCTCTGTTTACCTTTTGGACCATCTGGAAATGGTCGAGGCCGACTTTCAGGTGCATAGCTTGTAGAGCTCAGATCCTCAGATGTTCTCTTGCAATTGTATTGATTGATCAAGTTCCACGGAATTTCATCGCTTTGATCTTGAATTCTCTTTCACAACACTCGATTCTCGAGACCTTGAAGTTGCATTGAACCACCCGACGAGATGTGGACCGACCATACCGGCTTAAGGTGCAATATTTACCTGTGCAAATGAGTAGATTTTGAATAGCGGGAGCAGGAAAATCTTGAAGTCAAAGTCAAAGTCAAACCACTATTTCGGGAAGGTGGGCCTCGGAGAGTGCCACGTGTCCATCTCCCTGCCCCCCGAATCTCTCGGTGGCGGAATCAGAAGCCTGGTGAGCAGGAACAACTACCACTTCCTGTCCATGGAGGTCGCCCGGATTATCCAAACCTCTGCTTCTCTCTCTCTCTCTCTCTCTCTCTCTCTCTCTCTCTCTACCGGAGAGCTAATCCCTCTCAAGGGAAGCTGATCAGGGCAGACAATGGCACCGAGCTAATCAAACTATCTTGGCCGGGCAATTCTTCTTCTATCATTTCCACCGCACAGCAATCTCTCCTTGTCGCTCTCCTTCTCTCTTGTAGTTGATCACTGAATCGGATTAACGCTGTCCGGAGCACTGCCTCACCATGTCCAACGCCAGTCAGCAGCTGATCTCCGTTCATCCGGAGGAGCTTAAATTCATCTGTACTCTCTCCCTCTCCTCTCTGTATACACTCATTTGAGCTCGTACGATGCACATATCGATTTCTGCTACATGCATAGATTGTGCACCCTGTGATTGGATCGAGTTTCTGTGCTGTGCAATGGCTGCTAAACAGTTTCGTTTAACGCGAGTTTGGGATCTCTGACGTAATCATCTCCGAATCATGTCGAGAAAATGATCAGTCGATTACAACTTTTGAGCCACAGATCTGCAATGTGAACAAGGCTGCACAGACTCAGCTGATTGTCTCCCTTGATTTTCTCACATAGAGTGCAAGCTTTGGGAAACTTATATTGTTCAATTTGACCTAAACAGTTGGGCTGCAAAGGCAATGCTTTTGCGATCTTAAACTCGTCAACAACACTGAACATCATGTTGCCTTTAAGGTACACTCCCTTCATCCCCATATTCTTTAGGTTCCTCGCAGTTTTCTATTCACCCCTTAATCACCTTTTTCATAAGTATCTATGCGATATTATGATGCTGCTCTCTTTCCTTACTCTAGGTCAAAACTACTTCTCCTAAGAAGTACTTTGTCCGACCCAACACCAATGTCAGTCAGCCATGGGATGCATGTTTCATTAGAGGTGCTGCTCATAATCAGATTTCAGTTCTTGTTTGAATAATATATTATCTACTGAGTGACAAGCATATAGAATCTTCCTAACCTGCAATGGTTTCTGTTTGCTGGATTGAAGTCACTCTCCAAGCACAAGATGAATATCCACCCGATATGCAATGCAAAGACAAATTTCTCCTCCAAAGTACGATAGTTCCTCCACATTTGGATATTGATGATCTTTCTCCTGACACAGTACGAACCTAAAGCGTATATCCTTGACAAGGCTTTTGCTTTGATTGACTAGAATTAGATAATCTGAACTTATACTAGTAGAAGATGATGTTCTTTATCTTCATTTTTCCAGTTCAATAAGGATAGAGGAAAAGTAGTTGAGGAGTGCAAGCTTAAGGTTGCTTATATTGCTCCTAACTCAGCATCAGCTGATGCAGTCAGGAACTCCAATGGAAGTCCTGATATATCCTCAGAGAGTCCTAAACCTTCTATTGCTTGCTATTTTCATGAATGCGTAGAACTTTTCCTCAAGTCAAGCTTGCTGCATCGGGAAGTTAAGCATTGCTAACATTTTCACTTTCTCGGTGAAGGGGTTCAATTATTATGGTGCAATATATTCTTACTTATCACTGCATTCGGGATCTGAGAGGACTTGTCTGGTATAACAATCAATTGTCATCCAATATATGTACGGATGATGCATGTGACCTGTTAAAAAAGAATTGGATGAAGTGAGATGAGGACAGTATGATAAGATTGCCACTGTATAGACCAGGATGACATTGCTATGTCATTGCCACTACCTACTGACTGGAGTTGGCGAGACACATGTTTTTGACTTCTACTCCATTTATGTTACTCTCTGCAAGACATGATCAGGTACAGATATTACTTGAGTGATCCTTGTAAGTCTTTCAAAAGTGGGTCATGAAGCAAATGTCCATCAATATTCTTAAAGGGGATTCTTCCCGTTCCATGAAGCAGCAAAAGATCTTACACTCACATGCTCTGTGTGATTCTAGAATCAGGCTATTCAGCGTGCGAAAGATGAGAGAGATGCCACTATCCGACACACAAGACAGTTACAGCAGGAACTGGTAATTCTACTCACCCTTCTCTTATCCCCACTTTCATTGATCTGACAAAGTGAGACTGTTGCTTTGGTTGCTGTTAGAGTTGGTAATGAGACTGCTCTCGTTTCTAATCTTCTGTTCCAATTATGTTGAGTTCATGATATTGACGGTATTGCTGAAGAAACTAAAACTCGTACAATTGACTCCGGGGTCTTAATCATCTCGTAGTTCTCGTTCTCTCTTTACATTCTGACACTGAAGGACATGTTGAAGAGGAGGAGGCTGCAAAAGAGAGATCCGGGCTTCTCCTTCAAGTTCACTCTCCTTGTGGCTCTCATCGGACTTGTGGTTGGATTCCTCTTGAACCTATCGCTGTCTTCACCTTCGCCGGAATGACTCACCTCTCTCCACTTTCTCCAGGAGAGAACTTTCTGCTGCTTTTACTCCTGTAAATTTTTGCAGCCATATTGAAACCAAGATTTTCCTTGTCTACGGTTCTTCTTCCTGCTGTAACTCTCAGAGTAGCCCATGACACTATCTGCATATCTTAGTCCGTTATTGACACTGTAAATTCTCCTCCTTCCTCTGCTCACCGTAAGTCTGTGGAGGTGGCCAAGTTGCATTGATGTCCGATTACAACTTTTACCTGAATTTTCTGAAGTTAAGTTGGATGTGTATAACTTGTGATCGAAGCAATGCCTAAGTTGATTGAGACTGTACACCCGATGATACGCTTTTCTAGTTTGATGTCGGGGATGTCGAATTCTCTGCACATCATCAATTATCTGATTCCAATTTCCTCAACTCTTGCTAGCTAAAACCGAAGTTCAACTTGAGTGGTGAAATTAGTAGTCGCAAAGCTTGCAGTCTTGAAATCAATAAAGCTCATTCAAGCTTGCGTGCTCAGCAAGAAAGAGGCGATCCAAAATGGCAGAGGCCAGTTCAACGGTAAACTTGGCTCGATCGAGTGTCCTGTATTTTTTTATGATAACGGGACGCTGTTCTATACAGGATCAATTTCTAAATTTTGGATTCGAACACTGTCCGTGGAATTACGAGCTTGACCTCACTCGAAACATGTGGTACAACACAGATTTTGGGTACTCGATTGGAACGTGTCTTTTTTCTTTTCTCGTTACGATAATTTTACGAATATGACTAAGCATCCGAATTTATGATAAATTTTTATAAATTTAATTTTCCTTTTATTAGTTTAATATAATGATAAAATATTTAATAAATATTAGTTCAATCTATATAAATTATTTGTTATTTGTCCATAAATTATATAGATATGTTGAACATAATAAATGGATTATTACTGTGTAAAATAAAAATTTATCTAGTTATGAATTTAGCTGCACAAATAACACCGCAAGAATTAAACTTGGAATGAGGAAATTATTCCCAGCTGAAATATATATTTGATTCCAGTTTCGGATATCGTATCATTGGAACCGAAACCAAAGTTAGAACCTATTCTAATTAGTTTCTTAATTTATTACTCCGACCCTACTTGAATATAATTAGTATATACTTATAACATTTTATATCAGATAAATTTCAACCGGTTCTGATTTTACTCGATACGCGAAACCCTATATTTTAGAAGGAAAAATGTTTCATTACAAAATACAGAATCCAATTATAATTCCATCTATAATTAATTCAAGATATAAAAAATAAAATGAAAAAAAAGGGGAAAAAATGCTTTCTTTCCACCCTTAGTTCATAAAAATCCAAATCTCCAGCCGCTCAACACTGCCTGTCGTCTTCCCTCCTACTAGACTTCCACTTCACCACTCCAAATCTCAGACCATCGACCAATCCTCCGGCACAGAGCCGTCGAGCATCGAACCACGTCCGACGAGATAACCGCGCTGCCCGCTTGACAATTTCTCTCAATTTGATTCTTGAGCTCGCCATGCGTCGAGAACCGGCTTCGTACCTGTTCTTCGTCTTCCTCGTCAATCTCGGTATGCCCACCCACGTGGCCACATTTCATTTCCTCTTGCAATCGACAAAAAAGTCGTGTTCTTTGAAGCAGACGGTGTTGTTCTAGAGATTCAACCTCGGGGTTCAGTGGAGAGAGTCCTGATGTAGCTGCTACTGATTCTGTGGGGCTTTCAGGTGTGATTGCAGTTTCTGCGGGCGGCGATGGGTTCTGCTCCGCCCCTTCTGTTATAAGCTCGGGTTTAGAGCCGGAGCGTCACATGTACTATAAGGTTACCAGTCCAACGCTCTCTCCGTCTCATCTTCAAGGTGGGTCACTGATGAAAAAAAGTATATGCCCAAATGTTTATGGTGTTGCGCAGTAATACTATATCAAGAAATAGGCAGAATATCAGCCAAGTCATGTCTAAGAAAGTTAGCAGTCCAACCAGAATGCTAAGCTTTTTATGATCAATCCGAATAAGCAATTAATTCTTAGCTGTAAATTTCCGTTGATTCGTGCATCAAAAAGCTGAAAGACTGCTTCGTCACTAGAAAATTGGTTCTTCGGAGCCTCCTTTAAAGTATGGCGTTCAGTTTGTGAGAAATTCCCTTCCTTTATCTTCACCTCCTTTCACCTACATGCGAAGAAAGGGTAAAGTAAGGAACTTCACTCACAAAAAAAAAAAAAAGAAAAAAAGAAACCAAAGAAGTGAATAAGAATATAATCTCAAGAGAGTATCTGATTGACCAGGATGAGTCAAAATGCTCTGCTTTTTCAACGAACTCCTTAAATTTTTGTCCGTTAGGAATATTTTGAGATGCAGAAAGCTCAAGTTTCTTGCATATGTCCACAGGTTTTGTTTTGTTCTCCTCATTCGTAAGGTTCTCTTTCTGCAGACTTGCCAGGCTTCACACGAAGCGTTTGCAAAAGAGACCATGCTCTTATAACACCAGAAAGTCATGTTTGGAGCCCTCTACCTGACTGGTAGTATTCATACTTTTTTTTTTTTTAAATCTTTAACTGATCTTGATAACGATTTAGAAAGCAGATTTGACTTTCTGGGGGAATCCATTGAAATTTGAAATAATTTTGGCAGGACCAACACATTGGGTGCCTACTTGATAACTACAGCTATGGGTTCGCATTTTGTGATGTACCTAGCAAAGATGGCAGGTTTGCACATCTTTTGACTTAAGAATTGTTTGATTTTCTCATACTTTTCTACGTTTCCATTTTATTGTGACTGCTGCAGAGACATCTTTTGTTTCTTCAGGTCAACGTAGCCATCTAAAAACTAATTATTAGAATTGTTCATACATTTATTACGCAATATTTAGCATTTTAAATATGACCTGGATCATTAGTTTGGAGTTTGGCTGCAACAGTAACTTTTTACTGATGCTGACTCTCATATGCAGAGAATTCAATATCAGGAGTTCCTCCCGATGATGTAGAGAGGTTTTACCTTGATTCTAAATCTTATCTTTTTCTAGTGTGGTCTTCTTTTTTTCCCTCGAGAAGACATAATGTAATGTATGATTTAATCCGTTGATCAGGTTCATCTTTCTGGTTCAGGGGACTGTAACTCTGACAAGCGCGGCCAGCAGAAGCCATCAATTGGAGGTATGGACGTTTGAATGTCTATCAAATAATTGATGGTTACCACAACTCGAGGTTATTTATTTTTCTTTTTGTTATTTTTGGTTCATGTTGCGCTACGCAGGTGGATTCGTATGCTTACTTACCCCCAAATGTAAAGCATTCAATCACATGTGATTCATCAGCTACTTTGGTTGTTTTTGAAAGAAGGTAAACCTCCTGCCCCAAAGGAAAATGGACTTTTGACTTGCTTAGGAGAGAAATTATATCATATTTTTATCCAACTGGAGAGATTTTATAGTTTTAATTGAAGATATGAATGGGAAATCTGGTTTCTTTTTTCCCTTCTATAGTCAAAATTCTGAGTGAATTTCCTTCCTCAAGGTATGCCTCTTTGAATGGTCATATGACTGACGAGATTGTTGGCTCAACAGACAAGCAGCCACTTCTTGAAACACCAGGAGAGGTAACTGATGGATAATTTATATGTCTGGCTCCTGCTGCTTCCCAAATTCGATTTTCTTTCCTATTATGGATACCTGAAGATTTGTTGTAGCTGATATCTAAGAGTTGTTCTTTCACGATCATCAGGTTTTTGAACTGAGGAAGCTTCTCCCAACGTCTTTGCCTTACGACTTCAATATTCATGTGAGCAAAAATTTCTTGTCACATAATTCTTTATTGCTGTGATCTACGAGGATATCTCTCATCCAGTCTACTTTTAATAGTCAATGAACATCTGCTTTGCAATAGCTGAAATGTCCTCGTGTGATAATATCATTTAGCCACACTCTTGCTCTGTAAATTGGAAATGCTGCTTTGTTCTGTTTTATTGCATGGATTAATGATCTGCAATTTGTACAGATCATGGATTTTCAACCTGGAGAATTTCTAAATGTGAAGGTATCCACACTTCCTCATTATTCATCTAACTTGAACTGATGTTCTTGTTATCAGCTTTATTTTGTCAGGAAATTCAGAGTAATCCAAGTAACAAAGAAATTCTTCTGTATAGATTCCCATAAACTGATCCGTGTTTCTAACAGCTTGTTGAGCCTAGAGCTTCCAGAGTATTAATAATGTGGATCAATGAGCTGATGCTTGGACTGTTAACTGTGATTTGCAGGAGGTCCATTATAATCAGCACGGTCTGCTTCTTTTGGAAGGACAGGGCATCTATCGACTGGGAGACAGCTGGTATGAACTTCATGTGCAAGCAAGTATTCTTCTCCCCGTACCGCTAGCAGATGATCTGATGATACTCTTGACATTGCTACTAATAGGTACCCAATTCAATCAGGAGACGTAATCTGGATGGCTCCATTTGTGCCTCAGTGGTATGTGCAGAATGCGCAAATCCTCGTTTTCCTGTTTAGTACGTTACCTTAAAACACATTGGATACTAAGCACAGCACATATCTTCCATTCACAGGTATGCAGCTCTGGGTAAGACAAGGTCTCGATATCTGCTGTACAAAGATGTAAATAGGAATCCTCTTTAGAGTGCTCGAGCCCTGAAATGGAGCCTAAGTTGCCCTCAAAACCATCTCTATGCTAGTATTCCTCTGGGGAAAATCAAGATGCGTCGGCTTTTAGGTTGAATGGATGTTTATCGGTAACACTCTTCATGTTCTCTTTCACCAAGAGTAATAAATCATTCCTATCTGTCTGTTGCTATGATCATTGCCATGTCTCTTCCCAAACCGCTAGTAGAAACCCCCCGGTTTCAGGGAAACTCTGGAGAACGCCATGAACTAATATCCCGACAATAGATCATTTTATTGCACGGTGTCTATGAGATTCCTGTTGATATTAGATGAACAAAATTGATCAATGGTGAATGGAGTGCAGACGTTGAAAGGGGTAGCTGAATTTTCAGATATCTGAAACATCAAGATGTCGGAAATGCTGGTGTTAACTGACTAGAATACAGGAAATTGGCAAAGGGGAGTTGTAAAACAACCTATACCAATGTCTCTTGAATTAGGTTGTGCCCTTTAGCATACAGAACATCATCACCATACGATAATATCGATGGATGACTCATCTACAAACAGAAACGCATTCGATTAACCAGTTCAAAGTGACTGACCCATAAACTAAAGGTTTGTGCAAAGAGATCCCGGGTTTGTTCTTTGTTGGGATGTCTCACTCCTCCACACCTGAGCTTTCCCAGTTGGGAATATTATGATAAGCCTTCGGCTACTTTTCAAGTGTGTAAAGTCTTCATTCCTTTCTTTTCTTCTTTTCTCAAAAAAAAAAAAAAAACTCAACTTTCTCTAAAGCTGTATTTAGTGGCACTGCCATGTAATGGAAATTACCGTATTCTCTTTTGGAAGGCCCTTCTTCTTGGTCCTGGAAAGTTCCCCTCCAATGGCTTCCCTCTTGATTAGCTCTCTGACCAGTGCTCGATCAATTCAATGCCAGGAAACCATATAATATTATACCAGATCCTCGACCCTTTTCTTGGTTTTAGTTTATGAAGCACGTCGATGTTGGCATGACGAATTCCAGTAAACGTAGGATAATATGCGATGGTCTGAGATTATATACCTTCACCATAGATACTACCCCAAAGCTCCAGGAGCTTTGCTGATGTATAGTCAACATAACACTCTAGGGTCTAGAGAACAAGTAGAGTGATACGCATCAAAGATTCGCACCAGTTTCCCGCGAATCCTTCAGCTTTCTTGCCTTGGATACAATGTTTAATCAGATGACGGGTCTGCACGAATCTATTGACGCACAGCCAGATTCCTCAAGAGATTAAGTGGCCTCCCTGGGTTCGTGTAAATAACCTAAATCACATTAAAAAAACAAAAAGGAAGCACATCTAGCTAGTGTGTCCCTTTTCCACTAGCTTGCATTTTTCTCAAAAAGTCAGCTGATGAAAAAAACACAGGATCTGCTGATGCATTTTATGTTAGATAATACAACCTCGCATCTTTTGGGGACCGATAATCCAATAAGAATGTGGGAAAAAACAATAGCTCCGTTTGATTGGCTCAGCTAAGAAGTGAATGACTCACGAGGATCGTATTATACACTGAGTTGTCTTTTGTTCTGTTCGGTGAGAGTGATAGGGAGCTTTCCTTTCATGGCAGACCATGCTCGATAATTTATGCACATTTGATGACCCTTTTAGCCTGTCGTTAAGAACTAACCAAAAGCACGGCTCGGTAGAGGACAGAAGAACTTTGGATCAACACACACATACTCAATTCGATTGTTGTCTTCTTGTCTTGTGCGTGATCTCCTTTTGTCCTTGTTGTGTTGCCACTGAACTGTTTTCTCTTTTGCTGTCGCTTTTCACTCTACTTTTGTGTGTGGTTTGTACGCTTGTGTTGCTAATTAAGTTAATGGTTTGCACCGTCACCGACCTTTGATTAGGTCTCTTGCATGAAATTGTCATTTAAACTAATTAATAACCTTGCAACCTGGTGATGTGATGATCCAAAAAGAGAACAAGTAGGTATAATGAATTCGAACAGTTTGAAAGCTACTCCATTGGCAACCAGAAGGCTCTCCCCATTGTCGGTGTAGTTCTCCCTTTCCATGTGCTTACAGTAAATCAATATCCCGGCTGCTGCTGACCGTAATGAAACCCGGTCTGGCACAGTCAGTGTTGACTCTGCATTTTGCAGCATTGGATATAGTCGGCCATCGACCGCGCTTTTTACTGTTCCTACAAACTGCAGAGGAACCAGATGACAACTTATAATTAAACAGGACAGGTTCAGACTGAGAAGATGAAACTCTTCCAGTTAGCTTAGAGTGAGCCAGTCAGCAATGACTTCCTTTGATTGAACATTCAAGTGGGCACGCTCACTCGGCAAGTCAGCGGCAGCATCATAGCATAGAATTAATGGCATGTGGATGGTGTGCGCACGTAGATGTAATGTGCTGCTGCACTCACATGTTAATGTTGGAGGCATGGAGGCGGGGGTAAGGAAGCCGAAATAATTTTCTCGTTTGATTTGTTTTATCAGGCGGTCCAGCCCAACATTGGACAGCCATAATATGTGAGGGTATGTAAATATATATGTGTGTGTATGTGCATGTACGTTTTGATGAGCTTGGAGAGCTATGATGAATGGAGAGCTAAGCAAGTCACTGGCATGAGTTATAACAGGAGCAATGATGAGATGTTGATGGGAAGAAAAGGTGGAGATGGAGTAGCAGCAGCTTGGCTGCAGAGTGAGTGAGTGAGTGGGATTTGAGAGAATTTGGGGTTATTATAAATCAAAAGCTTTCTGGCCCTTGTCAGACCCACAAAATTTGGCTTTTTGCTCAATTCATGTGAAATGGGGTGTCCAACTGGGGGAATTCCATTTCCTTTTCCTTTTTCTTGGCCTAGAGAGCAATTGAGACATCCTCTTTTTTTTTTTTTTTTTTTTTCCGATAATAAAGAAGATGCATTTATCTTTATAAAGGGTAGGAGGAAGAGTAAACGGAGATGTACGGAGCCCAGATTACGAGATCAAACCCGTGCTCTTTTAATCATAAGTCGAGAACGATATTACTGTAACGAATCATTCGTCATTGTTTTCCATTTTGAATGCTCTGGTGGGATGAATAGATGGCCTTTGTGACTCTGAAGGGGAAGCAACAGCACAGTTGGTGATGGATCAAACGCACGACTTCTTTGAGTATGAGATTCAAGTGTATTGCTTGAAACTGACATATAAAGATTTGCTGTAATATAAAATTAATTAAATATGTTTGAGTTTTTATGGAACAGATTATCAAAACTTTAACTTCGAAAATACGTGAAATTCTAGAATCATAGCCGGCACTATAGTCATTTTATCTATATTAACTAAGCTTTACACCTAAAACTTTTTTCCCAAATATAAAAATCTCACATTTTAATCTAAAATTTAATAAAATTTCACTGTAATTACAACTTTTCTTGCCATTTTAACATTTTCCTTCTTCTCATAATAGTCAAACAAGACGCCCATAAAATGTCCCACGATTATCTAATTCAGAAAATCAGATAAATCACCTTCCATCAATCCATCAATTTATTTATTTATTTTCCAACAATTATATGAATTCGTGGGAGCATTATAATGGAAGGAGGGAGGGGATGAGATCCCTGAGACACCCACCACACAAATTGAGAAGAGAGGTGGGGAATTGAGGTCAACTCAGAATGGGATGACCCACTGATCAATTCACAAAATCTCCGAATCCCTCCAATTGGGTCCCGCCTAGTCTTTCTTCTCAAAATCCACTCTCATGCGAACTGGTTAGATCAAGTTCTTGGTTCGGGTCTGCCTCTAAGAAATATTGCTAAACGGGACTCTTGAACTTGAATCTTGGTAAACACCGGTTTTTTGGATTATATTAGAGTTTTGGTAGTGCCATGTCGACTAGAAAGTGCTGATAATATCTATTCAGTTTATTTGATACATTCGTGGTTAAATATAAAAAGTTGAAACATTACATAACGAGATGACCGGATCACCACTACTACTTCCCTCATTTTCCACTCTTGAAAAAATTATTACTTTCATGTATTCATCAGCATCCAATTGCACTCAAAAGACCAACCGACCAACTTCCACACACTGTCTCTTTTATACATTTAGGTAAGATTTCTATACATTGCAATTTATAAGGATTAATTTACATCACCCACTATCAATCCGCGTGGATTGGTTGATATGTTTTATTGGTAAATGTTTTAACTCTTAAATTGCAAGTATGATTCAAGCTTTAATTAGTAAAGAATTTATTCGATTTTTGAATACGAAGTACATAACATAAAATAGAAAAGATAAGGGAAGATTGACATCGCCTCAATCATCTTATATGTGTTTCTTAGTCTGCACCTAATAAAAGCAAATCCCTAAATTGTTCAGCAAAAAAGAAAAAATTCCCTAAACCAATAAGTGCCAAATTGAAAATTAACCGTTGTCATCTATTCAACTAAGTCAGCATAAGACAAAGACAGTGCTCATAATCGCCCAATATTTTAAACTAGGAATGAATTTAAATTCATCTGAGTGAATAAATAACAAAATAAAATAACGAAAGACATAAGAAGAAGTCAAATTTATGTAATGGTTCACAGATTTTCTCGAGTTTCTAAATCCATTCCTCATATAGGTCGAGTATTTGCTTGTCTGAGAGTGCGGTGGAAAGTGGGATAAGCTTTCTCCTGGTTACAATCTCTTGAGCAGGAGAACTGTTTGGTAATTGTATTTCAATACCCTAATTTTAGAGTGTTTTGCACCGAATTAATAGGTGATTATAAAAATTCCTTTGCCCTTGTTCTCTTTTTTAATTTTCCATTTTCTTTCAGTAACTTTAAGTTGACATGCTTGCTAATCGTGTCATACTTCCACACCTGACCAACAGGTCGAAATCAGCTCATCTTACGATTTGATGGGTGACTAAAACGTATCGAATGACATCGCTTGATCCTCTCATCGGGACTTTCTAGAGTTGTGAAGATATTATCAACCTTAATTGTATGTGTCATTCTCTTGCCCATGTTTAGTGCTCCCTCGGAAAAGTGCTCACTTATCCATGTTATATCAGCATTATCATTGATTGTTCAGTATATTCATATATGTGTAATAAGCATGCATAATATTTATCTAGTAGAATAGGTCTGCCAGTCTCCAGTATAAAACTCATGGTTATTAAAAGTGTGAGAATAGAAGAAGAATACCCGACTTGTATCGGTTTTATGGCTTGAGTATGAAAGAAAACGATTGCCTCTTAGGGATGGACTATTGAGGGGCATGAGGAGGTAGCCCCCTCCTAGGAAAACATGTTCTATATAAATTTTACGATTATATCTATATTTTTATTAGGTTATCTTGTTTTTTTCGTTTGGAGTTCATCCTTTCCCTTTCCCTTGAGTTTCTGCCATCTTTGAGAGATTTGCTAAATTTGTCCATAGCCTCATGGTCGGTTGTCCTTCACACTCAAGTACGAAAGAAAAACATATAGTTCGAGATCAAATGTTGATGACATGTGTTTAAAGACATCTAACAACTGTAGATTGTGTTGCCATGCAAGGGCGATTATTGAAAATTGAATCCGACATGAAAAAGTACATAAAAGGAATCATGAAATATAGAAAAATCAGGTATCACTACCCTTTAAGTTTACGATTTTAGATGGACATGACTCATATGAGTACACCCTCTTATAGACCTAGTAGAACTTTTCGCATAGTATCAGAGCAGCTTACAATATGAGCTCACACCTCACCGCGTAATAAAAATGAAAAATCTGATATCGGAAGAGAAATGTCTAACTTATTATTAGTAATTCGAGTACAAAAGAGAAAACTCTGATGATTCAATCTCTTATAGACCAGTTAGAGATTTCACATAATGCATGGATCAAGTGGTGAAAATCGAAACTATATATATATGTATATGTATATATCGAGGGAAATGAACATTTTCAAAAAGGAAAAAGAAAAACAGGAATAAGAGAGGCATGCCCACTGAGTGAACCTCATGATTTCACTTTGAAATGATGATCATTAGCCACATCAATATTAAGCATTAGCCATATCCGAACCACACTTCAAGTGGTCCGAGTTTGATGCCTTATCCTCCACAAGATCTACATCTACAACACCGCAGTCGCACCTAATTAACAACCTTACTTAGGAATATTCTTTTCAGTGTACTTACTAACTTATAGTATGTACATATATCGGACCGCTCGAAAAACATGTGTTATATACGAAGGATCGGATCTATTATGAGCTCGATATTCATGTCGAAGGGGATTTCCATTTTTTTTGGTAAATTATTTTGTATTTTTCCTTTATTTTCCGAGTCTTCAATTCGTGCTGAATCAGAATGATGATGGGATAATCATGATCTGATGTGCTAAGACAAATAAGCATTATTGCCATCGCAATAATTATTAAGAATTAAACATCCCTGATACTCTCTATATATGCATATATGCACTTTTAAATTAGCTCATCATGTGCGCCGTCCTAGTTTTTTTTTTTTTCCAGTACGTACTACATGTATCCAGAAATTCAACGAATCCTGATTAATTCAATTCGAGACGGGTGCATCCATTGGGAGTTAAATCCATCTCAATGTGAATTTTCTCCATTTACAAATTTCAAACCTGAGAACATCGTAGGGTTTTAGATTTTCATTCACCATCCATAAAATATGATATTTAGAAATTAAATAAAACTTGATTAGTTTCTTCTTTCGGCACCCAATAGGTGTGTTTAGGTTCCAATTGGGTCGACCCGCTATGTCCCAATATAAAATTTCTCTATTTACATGATTTAAACCCGCGACTTTGTTTAAGGAGAAGAAAAATCATATTACCTTGATGAAAACATATTGGCGGCCTTGATTAATTTATAATTCAAATTAAATCGATTTGTTAAGGGATTGAAATCTTGTAACAATGCATTTTTTCTATAGATTTTCGATTCAATTGATATCAGAGAGAGTTAATTCATCTTAATTCTCATGCGGTAATAATGGTGCAATATCACCACCACTTGCCCCACTTGTTCCTTTTAGTACGATAAACAATGAAAGCCTCTTGCTCCCAGTCCATCATCACAATTGAAAGAAGAAGAGAAAGAGGAAAATGAAGAAAAACACTCCCCCTCACTTTTATCAGTTTGTCAACTGCAATGTTTATTTATAGATGTAATCTAATTGGTTAATATTTATCTTTTTTTTTTTAAATTTTCAAGTACGAAGAACTCTGTGGGCACAAAGGGAATATTAAAAGGGCACAAGAATTCTTAGTGATGAGAATCAACTAGTCAAGTACGATATCATTATATTCTTCAGACTAACACTCTACTGTAAAAACATCTCCGTGCAATAGAGATGCTAAATAGCACAAGACTACCCCATATCTCATCGAAGTTGGATCCTTTCTGAGCGTTCTACAAATGCTTGAAATGTGCTCTTTAAACCTGAACTAGTATGATACTAGTTTCTTGATTGTACTAGTTTTTTAGTGTCGTATTACAGTGCGGAGCATTGGTAATGTTTGTATTTTCATGTTCAACTACAAACATATCAAACGATTTAAACAACTAGTACTAATATTGTTCCATCAACGTAAACACTACAAAAGACCTAGTACAGTACAAGAAACCAGTGTTTGTCAAGATTCATGATAAAAAAAATCCCTTCTAGCAATTTTTGCTTAGTATGAAGGACTCAAACCCGTGACCTCGGTTTCACCAAATTATATGAAAGTAAGTTTTAAACTATTAAGTTACCGTTCTTGGTGCTCATAATGGGATTAAATCTTAGAAATATTAGCCAATGAAATCTCTTGTGATCAAAAGAGATATGAACATATGAGAGCTGCCCATGTGGTATATACCTATAACATATGGTTCTACGTACAAGGCTTTCAATGTAGACTTGGAAAAAGGGGCAGATTCTAGTAGCTGTGGATCACACCAAATCTCGATGACCACAAAAAAATAATAATAAACAGATCAAGCATATTTTGATCATAAAAACAAAACTCGATCGAGATGCCTATATTCTGCAATTTGTAAAAGATTAACGATATAACTTAGTTAAGTGCATCGGTCGGCAAATGGGTTCTCAATAGAATTTCTTTTACTTGTTGTACCATTACACTAAACTAGGAAACTAAAGATAACGAGGGAATCACAAACTTTTCATACCAGAGGCAGAGCTGAGCCCTAACACCATCGAAAGGAACTGACTTTTTATGTTCATCTAGAAAATATATAGACGACATAACTTATCTTCCTACTCGGTCTCTCCTTCGATTATATTCCGTTGAGTATTTTATTAATTTGATTATGCTATAAATTCAAAAAAAAAAAGGGAAGATAGGGAGGGTGAGGGGAGGGAATCTCTCAATAATGTGCATTTGAGACCGGTACCAGTCATATCGTGTAATTGACTGAGAATATCTCGTGATGCACACATTTATTTAATCGGGTTTGGTGGACCAAAATCGAACCCTATCTCGTGACATTTTATACGTGTGTATTCTGTTGAGGAATCAAAGTCTAATTATTCTTCGAGACCCCATCTTATTGCTTTAACGAAAGGGTTCGGATGCTTCTAAGTTGTCACATCTTCTCAAAGGGTATTTCTTTTTTCTCTTAGAGACTGTGAAACTAAATTAAACTCTTATTGATTAGGTCAAACTAGAGCCCCCGGTTCGATCCATAGTTAAATGATATTCCTCTTCACTGATATTGAAATCATTAAGTGATTCGATATATTTTTCTGTCAAAAAACGTTTTATATTCAAGTCTTATAATCAAAGGAATTTCACCTCTTATTAAACTGATCTATTCGAATTTAGATTAATCAGGTCACTTGAACTTTTTTATATCATATAGTACAAAAATAGCGATATATATTCCTCTTTACAGTACACATATACACACACACCCCTAAGTTGAGTGAAGTGAGTGTGTGTATTTCAAAGCACCAACTGTTGTACTTTTTTTCTCTTCCTTTTCTTGCATGCTTCTCCCACAACGCAGAGATCTCCTCGGGGGTGTCTCCCAAGGGGCATCAAAAGGTGAAAGGAAGTTGGACTTTAGGGGTCACCATTCTTAACATTCCATGACCCCATAAACATAAAAAGGACACACGTCCTCTAAAAATGAAATTAATAGGTACTTCCATTAAAGTCTAGCTAGAGAGCTACAGAAGCTATGGATGGAGCATATGGGGACACGATCACTTAGCCGAACTAAGGATCCCTCCATTATTGCATTGCAACTTCAAGCACCCCAAATTTTGAAGGGCATCAAATTTTGTATTTTTTTAATTTTCAAATAAAGGGTCTAACATTATATCGAATATCTCTTCTTAACTTCTCGGTTACCAGAAAAATCACAAGTTTAGAAGGAGATAAAATGAAGAGTGCATGTTGTATTACATCAAACATTCTTCTCAACTTCTTGGTTATAAGAAAAATCAAGGGTTTCTTGGAAGGGTATAAAAGGAGGAGAGGAACCAAGAGGGGTTGGGCCGAGTGGTAAGCAGCTCGGTGCCGCTTAAGGAGGTCTCGGGATCGAGACCTCACGTACGCAGACACCCCTCTTGGGAGCCTCACCCGCCATTGCTAGGCGTGCGACCCAGGGCGACCAACGGATTAGTCAAGTATGGTTGGCTGAAAGATGCCATCTCACCGCTGGTGGGGCCTGCTTGGATACCGTGGCTGGCGACCAAAAAAAAAAAAGAAAGGAGGAGAGGATGTAATACTCCACTAAGCATTCTGAGTTCAACTTATAAGAATCGAATTCATGGCTGTTAGTCCGGTTATCTCACATCCTTCTCAACTTTTTATCTTATTGGGCATGTACACATAAACTTCTTTTGTCAATTATTAATGAATGAGATTCACAAATATGAGGCGGAGAAAATAAAAGAATACAAGAATTTGCACGAGAATGAAACCCTAACTCTCAAAATATAAGGTAAAGATGAGTATCGCTGCAGGACAACCTTCTCCTTGGTATGTACATATTTCTCGATCAACTCTATCCAATGAAAAAAAAAGGGAAATGATAACCCCGCCGTCCAGAAAAAAGAAAAAGAAAAACAAAATAAAGAATCCTGATTTAATGTAAATAAACAGAATAACAATCCCACCACCACCAAGTTCATTTTATATATATACACAAGCCCTCAGCCTTCACCTTCACCCAACTGATCGATCTCTCCGAGAGAAATGGCTGCTGTGAACATCCAACCCAACCTATGCAGCTCATCTTCCTTCGCACATTACCTCCACTCCCTCTCCCAGACCCCTCACCGGCTCCGGCGGAGAATGCTCGCCACGTGGACCCCCGACCAGGAGCTGAACCAGGTCCGGCTCCGGTCAGGTGCGGACATGAAGAGGAAGCTCCAGTGGTACGACCTCACTGCCCTGGGCGTCGCCGGGATGCTCGGGGCAGGAGTGTTCGTCACCACCGGTCGAGTGGCCCGCTCAGTGTCTGGTCCAGCCGTCTTCATCTCGTATCTGATAGCGGCCGTGTCGGCGCTCCTCTCTTCGCTCTGTTACACTGAGTTCTCCGTCCAGGTTCCTGTCGCCGGCGGCGCCTTCAGCTACTTGAGAGTCACTTTTGGTATGTCCTTTGCCGATCGTTTTTATCTGTTCTTCGTTCCTCTTTTTTCGCTGAATGTGTTCATCGTTCCTCATTCTATGTAGAGAGTCATGTATTTAATGGTATATCATGCGATGATGTTGGCTTAATATTATGACTCAATAAAATTTAATTATTTTTAAATTTTTTTTAATAAAATTTTAAAAAAAAATCTTAAAAATAACTTAAATTGATTAATCTGTAATACTTTATTATTACTAATACATGATATACTCGTTAGATATAAGATTCTCTCCGTTCTATGTTGCTTTTATCGTCCTTTGATATATCTTCTCTGGGTAAAAATAGAATCATAACCCTAAAGGATGGAAAAAAAAAAACGAAAATGATAGAATGATAGGATAGGAAGAGATAATCAACTTGGAATTGGCTTAGTGGTTCCCTCACTAGACCCTCAAATTGGTGATCCCATGATTAAATCTCAGGTTGGGAGGTTCGACGGAAATTTTTCCCAGGGATCCTGACCAGATCACAAATTAGTGACAAAAAAAAAGAAGAGACAAGTGCCACACCTAGATTTCAGATTAAGGATGATATTACTACACTGTATTCTTTAATATTTTTATTCTTTTTTTTTGCCGTTCTCAATCCATGTTTAGGCGCATGAACTTATGTTTCTCCACACATGTGAAGAAATACCATAACCAATTGTTAAATTTTTTAACAGTTTAATACAATAATTTATAATTAATGATACATATTAGAGAAAAGAATCCAATGACCCATAATCATTTTCTTCGTCTGCTTCACGGTCTACCGACTGGATGTTAAAACTTCCTACTATATTAAAAGTTAAATGCGACAGAAACCGGCACGAGTTGGTTGAAAGGGAAAAGAATTTTCTCTCCATTAAAATCTCAGTTCAAGTCTTGTGATTGAAGAAAATTCACAGTAGAAGAGTTTTACGACGGACATACTTCGAGCATGAATTAATCAAGGCTTACTAAATTTTTAGATAAGAAGCCATATGCACCGGAAAAAAGAAGTGTTAGAGAAATGATATATGATTAGGTCAACAAGGTACTCATCTCTCCTAGACAAGTAGTGTAAGTGTCGTTATTTTGTTTCAACATATAGACTGATCATCACTCATTTGCAGCTGTAGTATGGTAAGTGGTGCCACATACAAAGGCTTGCCCCCAGAACCTATATGGCATTTCTCGATTCATTCCTTTTTTTTTTTTTTTCCTTTTTGTCTCTGGAGATGCCACGCCAACGGATTCCATAATTTCAAGTTAGATCTCGAGCTCGATCCAACTTGGAAATGTCTAATCTCATCAATCAACAACTCTCATCGATCCACTTTTCTTCTCCTCGATTACCTTCTCTTTGTATTTCATCGGCCGATTTCTGATCTCGTATGAAATGCTGCTCATCATATAAGCAGAATCGTTCTCGACAAAATGGTTCTTCTCACGGTGCAGGAGAGTTCGTGGGATACTTTGGTGGAGCAAACATCCTGATGGAGTACGTGCTGTCCAACGCGGCGGTGGCCAGAAGCTTCACGGATTACCTGTGCGGAGCGGTGGGAGAGGAAAACCCAAACCACTGGAGGGTCGAGCTGCCCGGCGTCGCTGGTGGCTCGGTCATGTTGGACTTTCCCGCCGTGGCCCTAATCCTCCTCCTAACCCTGTGTCTCTGCCACAGGTTCCATTCTTGTATTCGTTCATCTCAGTGATATCATACCATTGGCTTAAGTAGCATTCCAGTTTGAAACATGATGTGAAAATTTACCCACATCAAAAGCTTAGATGATTCAACACAGCAATTTATCATCCGGTTACGCCATGTTATTGACTTCACTTGTGTAACGAGGAGATATACCAAAACTAGCATTTTTTTAGAGATGGTTCTGCTATATTATGGATATATATGTATAAGATATTAGAGTCGACTCCGGTTATGATTGTGATGGATTATGTGTAGCTCATGTTTAGAGGCAGATCTCCAGCCAGAATTGAGGGCGAATTGTCTAGATCTTGGCCTAAGTGTGCTGTGGAATTATTCGAACCCGGCCTAAAAGCCCACAATTTCTGGCCTTTAAAAGGGGATTTTGTCGCATCCAGTGATCCTAAAACGACCGTGTAAGATGGTGATTTTGATTATATATGTCAGGTATTTGAATAGTGCCAAAACTTTTAGGTGATTGGTAGATGACTACTAAAACCTAACACCCACAACAGCACATTCACATACGATTCACTGTGTTCATGGGTGTAGACATCAATCCTTGGAGTTTGTCTGTGCAGCACGAAGGAGAGCTCGATACTGAACCTGATAATTACAGCGTTCCACGTCCTGCTGTTCGGCTTTATAATAGTGGCTGGGCTCTGCAATGGGAGTGCCAAGAACTTGATCGAGCCTGGTGGGTTAGCACCGTTCGGGGCAAAGGGCATCTTCGACGGGGCAGCCATCGTCTACTTCAGTTACATCGGCTATGACTCGGTCTCGACGATGGCCGAGGAAATCCAGGACCCTTCGAAGAGCCTCCCCCTGGGCATTGTGGGCTCCATGCTCATTGTCTCTGCTCTGTATTGCCTCATGGCCCTCTCCTTGTGCATCATGGTTCCTTATGACCAGGTCATTGTCTTCCACTTACCTAAATTCTAAGATCATCTCTCGGGACCCGATCGAGGTTTCACTATCTATGGATTTTCTTATCTTATAGATGACTCGTTCTGCAGATATCTCCAGACGCATCGTTCTCAGCTGCGTTTGAGAAGATTGGGTGGAAATGGGCAAGCAATCTGGTCGGAGCTGGGGCGAGTTTGGGGATCGTGGCATCCCTACTGGTAGCCATGCTAGGGCAAGCAAGGTACCTTTGTGTTATTGGAAGGGCCAGGCTCGTGCCCTCATGGCTGGCTCGGGTTCACCCTTCGACCGGGACCCCTTTGAACGCCACCCTTTTTCTTGGTAAGCAAGGCAACCTCTTCCCCTCTTCAGTAATACCACATGACGGCTTCGTACTAGGTATATTATGTGTGATATATGTCGCAGACCAATCAGTGCTTAACACGACGACAGTAAAAAAAATTACAAATATCTGACAGATCACATATACATACTATGTTATAAGACACCCTTTCAACCCATACATGCAGGGGTTTGTACTGCGATGATAGCCATGTTCACGGAACTGGACCTGATCTTTGAAATGATTTCCCTGAGCACCCTCCTGGTGTTCTACCTGGTGGCGAACGCCCTCATCTACCGCCGCTGCATGATCGCTGGCACCAGCCAGCCCCTCCACGCCCTCCTCTTCCTCTTCCTCCTGTCATCCGGCTCACTTGGGCTCTCCATCTCGTGGAAGCTCGATCAGCCGTGGTGCCTGGCCTTGTTCGGCGGGTTTGTGCTGGCCGTGATCGCCTTCTTTCACCGCAGCCTGGCCATGTCCATGGCTGTCAGCTCTGCTGGATGGGCCGTCCCACTCATGCCATGGCCAGCAGCGATCTCGATCTCCATGAGCGTGCTCCTGATGACCACGATGAAGATGCTGTCGTTCCAGAGGTTTGGGATATGGGCCTGCATAATAACGTTGTTCTATGTGCTGTACGGGGTTCACTCGACCTACCAGGCTGAAGAGATGGAAGCCATTGCGGCGGGGCCTGACATTGCGGCGGTGAACTCGAACCCGTCACTCATGCATCCGACCAAAGTGGACATCGGTCAAGTGCTATAGCCCATGGGAGTAAATATTCAATGTGTAATAATATGCAGTGAGTTCATTATATAAATCTCTGTCAGATCTTGACACGTGTAGAGTTTTCATGATTTTCAACAGTTAATTTTACATGTATTATAAATCTAAACAGTTATTTGTGTGATGGATCCGTTGTGTATTACACGTTGGATATTTACTTGTAGGCCATGCAGCATGTTGACCTTCCTAGCTCGGTTGCTTGCTTCTTTCCTTCCATAATTTTTGTTGTTGAAATGTCTCTATGCTTTCGCGCAAGATGCAATTATGTATTGCGATTTGGAATTATGCCAAGTGAATAGAACGTCCAGACGAGCTCAGAGGTGCTCGTTCCATGATTTTCGACTTGTACATACTAGAATACTTATATGTCGATGTAAAATCTTTGTGAATTAGTAATGCAATGGAAAGTTTTTAACATATCCATTTACAACAGTATAAACCTTTGATTTATGAAATTTTATCATACCGTATAACTACAGGAGATTCATACGAGTCAAAACTCTTCTTGTCATCTAAATTTATTCAATTATTATTTGATACGCTAATAAAAAATGTCACATCATAATTAATAAAATAAATTTTTGAATGTCACGTGATATTTTTATCCTAAGAAGTTGTACATGGTTCTATGTCGGTTGTGTTGGTGAGATCTTGATAGTGCATTCTTGAATTTGACAACCCAAAATAGCTTTCACCCATGGTCTTTTGGATATGCCCTATGGTGTTACAAATTTGTGACAGTAGCAGCACTTTAAATCTAGATTATTAATGCCAATCAATTGATATGATTTCACATCCAGCTCATTCATGTTTGAATTTTACTCATAGAGAAAATAATTCTTAATGGATCTATCCAATTTGAATTCGAATCAGTGAGAATTCAAAGAATTTCTAGATATGAGACCTCGAAACTCGGGAAAACAAAAAAAAAAATCAACATTTCCACTCCCATGTCCGGATAAGAACACAAGAATGATGATCCCAACTAGTAAAAGAAGTTATGGCATTAGGGAAAGCGAGGAGTGGATTGTTTGTCCCTTCTAGGGTTTGACTGCTTGTGCCCTTTTGCCTTTTGTTTTTCTGTGGGTGCAATGCGATAGCTTTAATAGCATCGTGTGATACAGCCAAAGTCGCATCTCGTAAGCTTTTCTAGATGACAATTGAAAGCTGATTGAAGCCATTTGATCGAAGTCATGATGGTCCACGATGAATTGAATAATTCAAAATTACTTCCTTTTCATAATTTCTTTTTCTACCGCTCATCCTTCTGTACACAAACACCACTTCGCTTAGTTCCTCCTCTAAGGAGCAGCCCTTGGCGTCCTGACACGTTCTCCCCTGCAAAATCTCGGACCATCCGAAAACAAATCAAACCGAAACACAATGATCGATTCGGGTGATAGAGTTCTACTTCTTAATGGGCATATTCGACCTTTCAAACTTGGATCGATAATAATCCCCATTGAACTTCAAAGCACGGGTGGGTGTAATCCCGGATAAAGAGCAAGAATGAAGTATGAAACACATTCAACAGAATCGGAGTCACAAACATTCCTGTCACTGGTGCAGCTTTCTTGGTCAGTGGAGCAATCATTGGGGAGCTGGTGGACCTGTGCTGGTTTAAATTGAACGAGTGATTCGAATGACGTTGCTGCCGTGTGCACTGGCTTGATCCCGACGATCGTTACTTTGCTAGGACAAGGAGCCACTGGGAATATTGTCGGGGAAAACCGATGAATGTTTGTCGAGAAAGATTGTGCTTCGGGGGTCGCGCTGCCGCACAAGTGGACTTCCAAGACTGCCAAGAAAGACTGGCATTAGCTGGAGATAAGTCAAACCATGGAACAGCACTAGTTTCTTTTTCGGTTGTTTTAGGAAAGAAACCCTACAGTCGAGCAAATGAATCTTTCGGAATGGACTTTTTCATGAGTGGGATGATCGATTTTGTAAGGCTGCTGCACTGGGTTTCACCCTTGTTTTTCAAATGTGCAATCCTTAGTGCAGATCCTGTTCGAGGCAGACGCGTTGACACGACAGAACTTTCAGCACTTTCATCGGCTCCAAGACATCTCTTTTCATTACAATTCATTTCCTGCGAAGCCCAAACTTGTGGAGTTTAGATTGACTTTGAATAGCGGAAACGCATGCTAAGCCTCGAGCAACAAGCTGAATCCATCACCACGATTTCAATCTGCTCACGAGCATTAACAGCCGGCCACGGATCGTCTTTCCGAGCATTTGAGGATTCCAATTTAATTATGTATGACCACTTTACAAGCTAGTTTACAATCGCCTGCTAATTAATTTCAAACTATGCAACTGTAGATGAGTAGCATGGAAATTCAGATGGGACAAGCTGCACAGACTTATCAATTTTCGAACCATGTGAGCTTTGCCTTGCGGGGTGACAGGGAGATACACCCGGGAAGCCAGACGACGGACAGGCCAATCAAGGCAATCGCATCATGGATTGGAACAAACTGAGGCGACGAGGTCGAGGCGGTGAGCAGGCCCAAAAGTAGAAGAGGAGCAGAAAAATGCACCGACGGCTGCCGGACTCGCTTACAGCCTGTAAGCTTCAAATTTGTTGTCCGAAGGACTACGTGTCAAAGAAGGTTCCATGGTGTAGTGGTTAGCACTCTGGACTTTGAATCCAGCGACCTGGGTTCGACTCCCGGTGGGACCTTTCAGTTTCCTTCCTAACTGAACAAATTTTTTAGGTTTGAATTTCATCTTCGATTCCGGAACTATTTTTCATGTAAATAAATAGGCCCTGTATGGAATTTCACCTTCTCTTTTCTCCAGTTTACGAGATGCTTCTCCCCTTTTATCACTCAGCAGCCCCTCGAGGTTCTTAGACAATAATCTCAAATGTTAAAAGACTCCATTAGTAAAAACAGAATACATGCGTCCATGGCTCACTGTACTGTACCCTTTCATCTGACTACATACATTCTTTCTTTCTTTCTTTCTTTCTTTCAAGTTTCCCATTTAAGTACATGGTATGTGAACCTCCAGAAGAAAAGTGTAATGACTCAGTCAAACTTGGTAAATATACAAGATTTAATCTTCCAAACCACACACAAACTGTACAGACTCTTGATCCCACTCATGGCAGCAGGGCCTTTCTAGGCAACAAAGTCGCCACTAACATCGATCTCCGACTCCAAGTCGTCCTCTTCATCGGGATCTGACGGGCCCCCGGTGCCTTGGCCACCGGCTTTGGATCCTTCCCCTGGAGTCCTCGCTTCCTGTATGATCCGCATTATTTCCTCCACGCTCTGAAGGTGCTGGTCCCCCTCGGTTTTGTAGTTTGTCCTCTCACCCTCGATCAGCTCCTTTGGTAGGTTCTTCAGAAACCATGGATGCTGTTTGATCTCCGGGATAGTGATCCTCTGTTGGAAAGAAATGCCAAAAAGAAAAACTAATACCGGTTATTATTTCGTATTAACAACATTGGAGAGTATTCGGGTAGTTTACGAATGGAACATTACCTTTGCTGGATTGGCAACAAATATTCGAGAGAGAAGGTGCCTGCATTCTGCAGACACTCGTATATAGTCTGGGATAGTGTATTGAACGCTCATAATTCTCTGCATGGAAGAACAACAAGGTCCCGAGTGTGTTTATTGAACAATATCGAAATCTACCATGAGAATAAGGGAGCTTTTCTTATGGAAAACTTACCCCTATGGTCTTGCGGAAGTTTCTAGGATCTTCAGGATCCTCAAATGGGTATGCTCCCACTAGCATGACGTACAAGGTCACACCACATGACCAGACATCGGCAATCTACCAGAGACGAAACCAACACAAAGTATGTAGATCAGGACAACTTAACGTAAAGAAGGAACTAGTGAGCAGCGGATCCTCCGCAATGTTATCAAAGCAGGCATGTTTTTTAGCGGAATCAGTTTGATCACATGTTAGTACCTTTCCATCATATTCCTTCCGAGACAAGACCTCTGGAGCTATATAGGCAGGTGTTCCCACAGTCGATTTAGGTTGTGAGTGCAACAGAGCTGACTGCAGTTTGAAATGTTTTAAGCAGCCTTGTATGAAGAAATTAGAAAGCATATCAAGATGACCCTACAGCAGGGGCATTATTTCGGATAAGACTTACCTTCGAGTAACCGAAGTCGCATATCTTGAGCCGAGGTGTTGGGCTCCCATCTAAGAGAGTGTTCTCCAATTTTAAGTCCCTGTGACAAATTTCCTACAGTGAAGAACATGCAGCACACATAAGGACTGAAAAACTGGGGGGAATACGTAACCAATAACGTGAATATGTGAAAAGAGTACCATGGAATGACAGTAGCTAACTCCTGATATAAGTTGCTGGAAGAAGAATCTTGCCTGGCATAAACGAACAGAAGATTGAGCAAATCGGAGTGAGCAGCAAAGTTATATATAGGAAGCCATAAACAGAGATGAAGCAGCAAAAGGTATTGAGCATAAAGAAGCGCCAAAAGCAATCAATGATTGCAACTGACCAAGCCCAGAGGATTCTTTTCCAGACACACAGAATAGGATAGGAATTCTGAAGCATATACCTCGTCCTCGCTGAACCGACCGGCGCTGCATATTCTCTCGAACAGTTCACCGCCAGCTGCGTATTCCATAACTATAGCCAGGTGGGTTGGAGTCAGCAAGACCTGACACCAGGTTCATGAATATGGTAAAAATCGAGTTGCATAAGATAGAGATTCTAACACATGTTACAAATGTACCTCGAGGCAAGTGCAAGAAAACCTGAAACATTTTTCTAGTAGGGATATAGGTGATATTTAAATTGCTCCACTAGGATGAATGCTAAGCCCAGGAATTGGCAAAAAGGGCACTAAATCTGAATAATCATACATGATAAATTATTTCCCCAAATTAGGGGAAAAACATAGAAGTGCAGTGGAATTCGTCTCACTTCCTTACCTCTTTGAACCTGATGATGTTTGGGTGCCTCAGAGATCTGTGATTGATGATTTCCCTCTGAACATTCTCATCAATCTGAAAACAGAAACATAGTAGGTGTTCATATACAGATATAGCCCCCAAACTTGAGAAAACAAGAGGATGAGAAAGGACAAAATCCAGGAGAAGCAAGATGTAGAGAACTTCGACATATAAACATTAACGTTGAAGCAAATAATTCTTAATTGTAAAGAGAAATTGATAAGCACTTGTCTGTTGGTAGAGCACAACCACTGCTAAGTAACCCGAGATCATATTTGACAGTCAGATTGAAAGGTTCTCTTCCTCGAAGTTATGTCCAAAAGTTATGACAGAGCGCAGATTCGAGGGCTACAACATGCAGTGCTTGATTATGTTGTCCCTACTTGCATGATATGTTCAGTTTTTAAAATGTTTCCCAGCTGGGAATCAAAAACTTATTGAACAACTGGATATGGGACTGTGAAAAAATTTGATGATTGAAAATATAGCACCAGCTGCCAATGACAAGGTTTCATGTGGACCATCTTATTTACATAGCAACTGCTTCCTTTCTACATTTCTCCAAGTTAACATTTTTGAAACCCTCACCTAATAAAACGCCCTGGCAAGCAGTAAATGATAATAAGCAAGAAATCTGCCCGTCGACCAATTTAACAAAAGCTAAAGGCGCACTGCAAAATAGCAAAGGTTTCTCCTCTAGTATCGGAAAGGAACACTAATTTAACATGAGCCACAACCCATTTGATTGCATAAATAAGTGAATAAAAGGAAGACATGAATAGCTGTGTGCTTTCAAAAAGCGAAAAAAAAAAAAAAGAGGCTCCTTTTTCCCTGAAATGTACAAGTAAAAGGAACTCTGGCAGAATCCAAGCCTTACCCAACAAATTTAAGAAAAGAAGACAATTATCCCAGAAACTATTCTATGGGGGAAATCCGGAAATCTATTACCTTTTTTCCCCTCTCAATGTATTTTACAGCAACAAGCTCCTTGGTCTTCTTATCTCTCACTAGCCTTGCAACCCCGAAATTCCCAGAGCCAAGCTCCTTCAGTGGCTCGTACCTCTCCTCCATCATTACACCTAAACAAATCAAACAAAAATACAAGATTCACAGACAACCCAATTGTCTGTACAAATTTTCAAAGTAGATGCTTGTTCATTTAAATATAAAATAGGAAGATTCAGATAAATCACATTAGAAGAAGCCATGAGCCCATTAAGAACAACACAACAATTGCCTCAATTCAATATATTGGCGACACTAGCAAGTGACAAGGTGAGGAGGACCAGTGATCAGCCAAGTAAAACCCTCAAACAGTAACGAGATAGTCATAAAAAATATGCTAACAGAAAACCCAATTAGCATCAAGTAAGATAACAAAGACCAACAACTAACCATTATCATATGCAGAGTCTCTATAATTCTACAAAAGCGCTTGTCACTGATTTCTGATGATTAGATTAAGTGCTTAAGCAAGGCAAGAGTGAGTTTGAAGACACTAGCTCAATTATGATGATTTTCGACAAACTTACAGAAAGCCACAGATATGTAACATCCGAGAAATCGTTAGTACAGAACCAAAGATGAGCTCTGTCCCAAGCGTCCACGTCTTCAAATTGGAATTTAAAGCAAAGAAGGCAAACTATTGGAAGTTGGAAAAGCAGAAAACGGAGAGCAGGGCCATTTCAATGAAATATCGCATGTAAGTTCATCAAAGAAGCAGGCTGATCTCTAAGATATGTTCCAACTGATCTATGGGTACCCGAGAAGAGCTGAGCTATCATCTAAGCAATAAAATTGCCAAGGAACAAGAGACAGCTTTCACCTAAGCAAAACCAAATCAAAACAGGGCAGGAACCCCGATTTAGCAAACAAAGATGCATGAAAAAGAACAGAAAACACAACATACCGACGAAGCAAAAGACTGTCGTTGCTTCTCGTCTCGACAGAAATGAAGGAAGGAAAGAAGACAATCTTATTCAGGAAGCAATCCAGCTCCCCATCTTAAGTAAAAGGGCTTACAGAAAGAGTAGATGTGATGGGCCCCCTCTCTGACTGCAACGAACTTTCAGCTCTAGAAAATCCAGGGACACGTATATGGCAGAGGGGGTTGCTTCAACTTCAAGGTGTCGCCTTTGAAGGGCACTCGAAATGATGATGGCTACAGGCTTTCCGTTACCTTACACGCGGAGCGCATCTGGGGAGATTCTTGCAGTCTCCAGGCAACATCCGGAAGCGACAGGTCGCTTTTCTGTTGTCTGAATTTGGTAATGGGAAAAGAGGAAGGAATGATTAAAGAAAAAGAGAGAGAGGGGAATCTGTAAGGCCAAATGGCCAATCAATGGCTGCAATCAATATTTTAATCCTGCCGACTTCTGTTCTCAGAAACAGAGTCAATAGAACCTCTTTGAGAAATTTGAGCTACACGCGCTCCAACATGATTCGGAGGAGTCCTTACTTTGGATTGGAGTGCTACGGTTGGAGGGAAATTTTTACGAAAAAAATCTTAATAAGATAAATTATTTTAATTAGTAATAATTATTTTAATTGATCAGATAATTAATATAAATTCGTTCATTTATTGTATTTTGATTATTTTTTTCATATCACGTAATGAAATAAGATCTCTTACGAATTTTTTTAATTTTGACGGATAGTTTTGTCTTTTAATTAATCAATCAATTCATAATTTGAGCTGTATTAATTACCGTATATTGAATTCTTGAATAATAATCTGTATGTCTCCAAAAAAGAAGTATTAATGTTTCGTGGAGTTAAAACGAGTAGTTTAAATGAATGAATAGCCTTACAAGTGTGTTTTGATTGACGAGGCAATTTCTTTTCTTTTTTTTTTTTTTCCTAAGAAGTAATGAGGATTTTCTTATTACTTTAAAAACAAGTACATAGTAAAATGTCTAAGAAAGCAAGAAAATTATTGGACCAGAAAACATGAAGAGATCCTCCAGGCTGATTATAAGGAAAATACATGTGAATAAACATATCAAATGAGTTTAAAACACTTGTAGATTACCAACAATAGCCGAGTTCGTAATCCCAACCGTCTGCCGAACCACATGAATCCCAGTGAAAATTGGGAAGGAAGGGTCCTTAAGCCATTTATTTATATAGTTTCCAATCGTCTTATACAGACGTTTAGAATAAACATCTATACAAGAGCAAGACAAACGAATGTCTTGAACTGTGCTCAGGTGCGTGCATGGTCCACAGCAGCAGACTCGACTTCTCTTCGATGTCCGTCTCTTCCTTTGGTCGGATTTGGCCGAATCAGGGTAGATCCAGGCGAGATCTGGCTAGATCTTGTCGGATATGAGCATATCCGGGTGAGATATGGCTAGATCCGGTGGCTACCTGTCGCTGCCGCTAGAGATCGGTTGTTGGCCTGGTTGTTGGTGGACGAAGGCGAGGATCCGCGCATGTAGGAAAGGAGGGGTTGGCTGGGCGACCGGGAGCAAAATCCACTAATTGGACGGTGGGGGATATGTTCAGCCATCGGTTAGTGGAGGTGGAGGCCACTTACCGAGGCAAGAGAAGAGTCGGGGCGGCCAACGCGCCCGGCCATAGCCGGACTAACTTCTTCATGGCAAATATATGCATTTTTTAAAGGTATGTTACCCCCAAATGCTTAGTAAGAAAATCATATATAAGCTTCTGAAAATAATCGAATGGAAAATCTTTTAATTTGACATGTTGTTGCTAAACCTCTATGTGCTGGTAAATATATGTGCCAAGCTACTAAAAGTAGAATATCTCGTGATACTCCACTATGTAATATTCGATTTTTCGTGTCTAATAGCGAATAAATCAAACCAACAAATGACCGGCGTTTTGAAGCCTGTGTCCTCCAAAATCGGACCCAAAAAATACCTTTCTATCGAATGTTTTAACACAAATACGTAAAAAGAATTTAAATGTGGAATTTTGAACTCATTAAATCATTACAGATAAATTTGAATCATTAAACCACTACTCATGACAGTGACGCAGGAAGATATCACGCGCTCTAAAGAGCGGTGGGAATCAGCATGGGCCCCGTCCCGTTTGGCGCAGCCTACTCGTCAGTTAAAGCAGCAGCTTCAATGGGGGCCCACTTCGGTTGCCATGACACGAGTATATCTATTAATTATTAGTCTCAGTTCCAAGCAAATTATTATAATAATTTGAACCGTTCGATCACGTCGGGTGTCCCGGACCACGGAGGACACGGACCGTCCAGATGGAGCTATCTTTGTACCCCTAGATTAAATTTAAATTTATTATTTAACGGCAACTAATGATAACGATAACTTGAACTAACAAGCCAACCCGAAAAAGCAAAAATCTTACACCGTATTTATGTTATAATAACATATAGTAAAAAATATCAATAAAATTATTTTAATTAATTTAAGTTGTTATATCCACACGAGTTAGATAGAATATAAATACTGAATTTATAAAAGAATATGATACTATTATTTTTGAGTTAGGCCAGGGGAAGTAGCACAGACGTAAAAGTTTAGGGATTAAAGAGGTGTCAATGTGAACTTTGGGGGTGCAAAAATTAAATTTTGGAAGATCTGTTCGAAAGATCGGGTCCGTTGTACGAGCCAGCCGTTCCAACCGACAAACCCGCCATTTGTGCGCGTTGGAGAACCACTGGAAACGCGGGCTGCCATTCCCGTCGAGCTCAAAACGGGTAAATCTGCAGCTCCTCCGATGTCGCAAGGAGGTGAAGCTGTCTCCTTCTCTCCCTGAAGTCTCTCTCTGTCAACCGTCGTCGGTGGTCGGCGAAGAGAGTTTTCCGGCCAAGCACCTTGGTCGGTGAGTACGCTTTTCTTATCTTCTCGGCATTGTGGTATCGGTGACCTCCTGTTTGTTTTCTTTCATTTTTCTCCTGTTCATGTTTTCCGGTTGCTACAAGGAGATGTCTAGCGGTTCTTTTTTCTTTGGGATTTTCGTTAATGCTTTGATTGGAACGATGAGGGGAATTTGGGATCCCCGAGTTTGGGGATGAAAGAGAAGAACTTGCGACCTCACGATGAATCCTGCTGTCCCATGTCTTTGGATATCTGTCATTCTGCGTGCTGATAGCTTATTAGAACACGTGCTTTAGTCCATATTTCTTCGATTTCTCGGCTTGATGAAATTTGGAGAGATTAATCACGGTTGATGCATTGGGGGTGATTTTGAGAGGACGATACAATAAAGGTGTACCTGAAGTTCCGGCATTTCGGGGCTGATAGAGGGGCTTCATGAATCTTAAAGCTACAAAACTGACCTCCAACCTAATCTATTGATTTTTCAATTATAGATGCCATTTTAGTATCATGACCATCAAGCTGCTGGTTTTCAGTAATGATTGTTGTCCATAGACATTGAGAAAATATCATGATCAGCATTAGAATGTCACGAACATTGAACATTATGATTTATTCTCATCAGTGATTCTTTCCTTTGTTGGTCTTCATTTGGTTTCCAATTTTCAAGGTCAAGATGGTTCTGATGATTTATTTTAGTAAAGTCTAGGCACTGGTCTAGAGTGTGCCTTTTTCTGCCCTGCTTCATCAATAAGATGGGCTGCCTACCATCTAGACACAGAAGAAAGGTCCGGGCATTGGAGGATCCCGTGGTCCTTGCTTCTCAAACAGCATGTAAGTTTGCAAACTAGCGATCTTCCCAATTTCTGTATTTAAATGGTTATGTTCCATGGTAACAAGTTACATCTTGCCAAGTCATGCAGGATACAGCTTCAGGAACTGTAAATTAATTTGCATCTGATAACTTATGAAACAACTATGCAGCCTTGAACTTGTTTAATGGCATCTGCTAAATAACCAGAGCTGTTTGTTTTGTGTATGTTATTGCTGTCAAATGAGACAAAGCCAGGTTTCTCTTCGAGTTAATCCTCCTGGTTCTTGTGAAATGAGTATTTGCTGGAGAGAATTGAAAGGGATCCAATTCATCTTGCTGTGTATTAAGTGAATTAACTTTGAATTGCTTATAGATGCTAGTTGAACTCCTAATCAACTCACGACATGTTTGTGTTTGGTAGTTAGCGTTAGTGAAGTTGAAGCTCTGTTTGAGCTATTCAAGAGCATCAGCAGCTCCGTGATTGATGATGGTCTGATAAATAAGGTAACCAGCATCTTCTCACTAGTTCTCTTCCATGTTCTTGACATTGAAAGATGATCTTCCTAGTCATTCAGGATACAGCGTGATTATGAATGATCGGCTATACTTCAGGTCTTACTTTCTCATTAGTTCTCCTGCATGTTCTACTGCAGTGGGTAGCGTGCTGCAGAACAATATTCTTCTTCCTATCTTGAATTCAAATTATAGCATTTCCTTTAGATCTTGTGTTATTTTATTGCCCATGTAACTTTAATTTGCTTAAACTTCACTTGAGCATTATATTGTACAACTCTATATCGAGGATGAAGTGTGACATCACAGTGTGTTATTCACGCAGGAAGAATTTCAGCTTGCCCTTCTTCAAAATAGAAAGGAAGAAAGTCTCTTTGCAAATCGGGTAAACTTCTCTTTTCCTTTATCCATCGCACCCTTCTTATTTCTGTAATTGGTGGCTTGCAGCCCCCTGCTGTATGGAAGAATCCAAATGTAAAGCTCCTTGTTGCATCCTTTCTTGTGGTCTATGCTATGACCTTAACCTCTTTCCTTGTGAAGAATCTGCACGTTCTTATATTGAAATTATCTTAAATGCAGATATTTGATCTATTTGATGCTAAACATAAGGGGTCCATTGACTTTGGAGACTTTGTTAGATCTCTTAATGTCTTCCATCCTAGCATTCCCTGGGAAGACAAGATAGAATGTAAGTCATCCGAAGACAGTGCGTTAAACCTTATGCTTCAAATGTAGTAGAACTCTGAAGTAACTGAGATCTTAGGCCTTTTGCCTCTTAAACTCAGCACATGATTACTGGGCACATGGCTTATGAGAATGCCCTGGTTCTTCTTTCCTTGACGAGTCTTCAAATTTTCAACTTACCACATTTTCCGTTGTCATCTTGCAATTAGTCTACTGATTGATCCCCTGCTTTACTTTTAATAGATGTGTTAACTTCTGCAGTTTCCTTTAAGCTTTATGATTTGGATAGCACCGGATATATCGAGCGCCAGGAGGTGTGTCCACCTGCTCACTGTTCTACAGAGATCATGCTGTTCAATTTGTTCAGCTTGTCAGCCTTCCTGCCTTATCTCTTGCACTAGCACTCTGATGAGACTAGTGAGATAAATGGGCATGCTGCCTTTATAGGAGCCTTGACATATCTCATATGCCATTTTGGTAGGTAAAGCGAATGGTGCTAGCACTTTTACGGGAGTCGGGAATGATATTGGACGATGAGAACATTGAGAAAATTCTCGATAAGGTAAGCATACTCGGGTGGAGTTTAAACTCGAGGAACTACTTTCCAGACAACAATTTATGTGTCCGAATTTCAAATTTTTTCCTCACATTGTAACTTCAAGCTTCTGATATGTCTGGATAGACTTTCTCGGAAGTGGATGTGAATCGGGATGGGAAGATAGATAAGTTGGAATGGCAGGAGTTCGTTCGCAAAAACCCATCTATGTTGAAGATCATGACCCTTCCCTATCTGAGGTTAAAGTTTACTATACTCTCTTCTCACTACATGAGCTTTTGCATCTTCATATTAAAGTGCATCTTGGCTGCAGGGATATAACGACGGCATTCCCAAGCTTTATTTTCAACTCGGTGCTCGATGAAGTAGTCACTTAGAGAACAGGATAGTCGAAATTTTGCCGCCCTTCCTGTTTTTAAGGTAGAACCCGATAGCGTGCCTCAATTGTGCAAGGCAGGCGTATCCTTGGTGTTTGTGACTTGTCAGAGTAGAGGAACAGCAAACTTTGAGGCTTCTATGTTAGTTTTAGAAGGCAACAATTGCTAAGATTTTTCCTCAGCAGCATCTCTTGTAACCAATTTTGAGAAGAGGTTCAGTATGCCAGCGGGTTTGAACCACCCCATCCCTCGACGCAGCTGGTATCCAATGCTTTTGGGGAAAAACTTCTTTGTAATGAAATACAACCACAGACATGTAAATTCCAACTAGAACTCTGAATCTCTTGTTGACCCGAAATGATCATGAGGATTCTCCTCAGGGTTCGATTAGACAGCATCAGTCAGCAAGAACCAAAAAGCGACTGGACCCAAATCCTCAAATATTCAGGAGCTGTTTGTAACCGAAACCAATCCAACCGGTTCCCACTAGTAGATATGAGAAATCCAAAGCTAGCATCAAAATTTCAGTCAGTAAACATCCATTTCTTGAATTCCTTGATGCATGTCAGCCTCTTTAATTGAGCCTCGGTCGTTGCCTCTGATGCTTTCAGTTTTCTGTAAAGATTCTTATGGAGCTTCCGAAACTCCCACAAGCACATCCCCTTATCGACAAACATATTCACTTCCTCCATGAATCTAATAACCTCCATCACCCTTTCGAAGTAACCGCCACGAATGAAGTTCATCAGCAAGGATTCATAAAGGTCCTGCCTTATTGCTAGATTTCCACTTGCGATGTTCCTCTTGATATCCCCCCACAGGATTGTTATGTCTCTGTACATCTTCAAAGAGGAATGTCCACCGAGCATGGCAGCGAAAGTTTGTTCATTGGGCAGCAGATTCATTTCTTGCATTCTTCGGTAGGTTCTGAGGGCATCCTCCATCATCTTGGCCTTGCAGAAGAAGTAGATGGAAGAATTCACATCATAAACCATCCAACGAACTTCGCTCTGCTCCTCTTGCATCTCTTGAACCAACAAATCACCAAGATCCGATTTTCTGACCATAACTGAGAACTCTGCACTTCTCTGTGCTTTCTCTTTCTCCATCAATGCTGAGATGGTAATTTCATTGTGTATATCAGAGATCAAACCAGCTTTCCGCATCTGTTTCACTAAAGCTTTTGCTTCCCTTACCATGCCTTTACAGTTATATGCTTCCAAGAGTGAAATATACTCTACGGGCCCGACTCTTGAACCGGCCAATTCCAAGTCATCCAGAATGTCGTGGGCTGTCTCGAGCCAACCAACGTGAATACAGGCACTTACAACATCAAACAGGCTTATATGATTCCGTGTACTTAAAAGAAACCTTGAGAGCTCATCAACCTTCCCATTTTTCCTGTACCCGTGAATTAGCTTGGCAAGAGCTATTTTACTAATATCAAGCTTCCCATCCCTGAAAACAATATACCTTTCTTCATTTTCCACCACAGTAGAGCAATCTTTATCCATTTTGCCAGGCTCGACCAGTATCTTCAACCCACTCTTGAGATTGTGAGACCCAATCGGCACAAAATGACGCTTCAATTCCTCCATCAGAGGGGAAGTGCCCCGGTCTCTGTAGATATCCTGAACAAGCTCAGCAGCCGAACCAATATCATTAAACTTAAAGTGCAAGCTCAACAGGCAATCGTAAAACTGCCTGTAGTTGCGAACTAACAATGGGATAGAAACTCGATCAATGAAATCCTTGTATTTTACTATCTCATCTCTCAGACCGTTCATCTCATGAATACATGAGAAAATTACGAGAGAGTTAGCATCAGCAACAACCCCTACCCGAGCCATCAACTCGATAAGCTGTTGGGCCTTCAGAGAAGACTTGAACCTTACACAGGCACCGAGTACTAGGTTAAAGATCACAGTGTCGGGCTTTGTCTTGTTGGAGAGATCATCACAGACCTGAATCAAGAAATTAGACGCAAGACATGTCCCAGTCTCTGTCTTCACCATGTGAAGAACTATTAAGGACAGTAAGCTCAAGGGAGGCAAAGAGTTTCTCTCCAGAAGTAAGCAGAGAATTTTCGATGCTGGAACAGGCAGTTGAGCTCTCGCTATTGAGAGGGCGAGTTTGGCCAAGATTTCTAGCTGGAAATTGCCAGACTTTTTCCGCAAATGTAGGAACACCAAGTCATATGCGTTATGCAGCCATTGAGGGTCAGAAGAGTAGGTTAAGTTGGTGATTAGCCGACTCGTGATAGAAATTTCAGGAAAGCCATACAACTTCCTGAAAGAACTGAAGTTTTGCCAAGCTACTTCAGTCTTTTGATCATCCAAGGCAGCTCCAAGTCTCTCCAAAAGAACTTCTCGAGAGGAATCTCTCAAAGATGAACCTTTCTTGAGTGCACTGGTAGAGAAGTTTGAAACGCGTGAACTCCATGATAACTCACGGCCTTGTATTAATTTTAAAGGAGGACTTGGAGCAAAAAGGGCAGCCAAGAACCGTCTCGAACAGCTCTCAGATAGCCGAAAACATGCAGGAATTGTTCTTAGTGGCATAAAAGCCATGCCTGCCCGAATATCATAGCGTGAAATGTGCCAAACTGCAATTCCCTTCGTCAGCTCAGAACAGTCATTCTTGGTTCCCACGTTCAGACCTCATTTCTGCTTACGACTCCGTAGAGGCTAAGGCGCTGAAAATTCGACGCATTTATCAGGCTAAATTTATAAACTAGCATGAGGGACAGGCGTTCGATGAAATGCCCACATGAAGATCTTCGCCGGGCGACCACGGACTCGTACATAAAGCACGATGGGCTCTGAGAGAACTAAAAAACAGACCAGTAGCTCTAGAGTTGAAGGACCAGCCGGCACAGTACTTCCCGGAGACGATGCACCGACCGCAATACGTAAAATTCAACGGTCGGATCTTCAGGCTGACATTCACCGGCGAGAAACGAACTGCATTGAATTAATATTTGGGGAAGATTTTGATTCTGCACCCCGGAAGTTTACATTAGTCCACACGAGACCATGAAGTTTACACGTTGTTCCACTTTGCACCCCATGCTTTAAATTTGTCAAGGAACTAACAAAAATGTCGTAATTTGTTTGTCGTACGACTGTTGTAAGAGGAGAGTAGATTTGAGAAATGGGTCAATATACAGTTATTTTTTAAAATAATTCGTCAAATACGGTTTCCTTGAAAATATTTACCAAACTACAGTTTTTTAACCGTATTTTCAAAATGCGGTTTTAGTTAATGAACCGCATCTTCAAGATGCGGTTTCGGTCAGTTTTTTTTTTTTTGTTTTATGCAAAACCGCATCTTCAAGATGCTGTTTCGGTCAGTTTTTTTTTCGATTTTATGCAAAACCGCATCTTGAAGATGCGGTTTTGCAGCTTTTTTTTTATGTTATGCAAAAAATGGTCAATTTTTTTTTCAGGCAACCGTCAGTTTTTTTTTTTATTTGATACAAAACGGCCTCTTCAAGATGCGGTTTCCATGGTAAACCCCATCTAGAAACCGTCCCTCTCCTATACCACATTAGATCGGGCACTGCTCGCTACTATAGCTGCTAGTTGATATATGTTCAAGCACTAGTTGATCCATGTTGGAACAAAACTTAATAATTGAGTAAAAAAAGTTTCAACCACTAGTTGATCCATGTTGGAACAAAACTTAATAATTGAGTAAAAAAATTTAAAAAAAAACAAGCAGCTATAGTAGCGAGCAGTGCCCGATCTAATGTGGTATAGGAGAGGGACGGTTTATAGATGGGGTTTACCATGGAAACCGTATCTTAAAGAGGCGGTTTTGTATCAAATCAAAAAAAAAACTGACGGTTGCTTGAAAAAAACTGACCAGACCAAAACCGCATCTTCAAGATACGGTTTTGCACAAAATAAAAAAAAAGACCGAAACCGCATCTTCAAGATGCGGTTTTGCATAAAATTAAAAAAAAAAAACTGACCGAAACCGCATCTTGAAGATGCGGTTAAAAAACGGTAGTTTGGTAAATATTTTCAAGAAAATCGTATTTGACGAATTATTTTTGAAAATAACTGTACATTGACCCATTTCTCGAGTAGATTTTACATGTAATCTACTCGCAACATTTCTTCTCCCGGTATCCATCACAGTAAAGTCATACCATTTATATGCAGCTTATCCTGTCAATCAGAACTAGAATTTGGACCTGTAGGAATGGTACTTAAAATTCAACTGCAAAACTACTGTTATGAGTTCAAGTATTATAAATAGAGAAAAATACCACTAGAGGGCAGATTCGACTTAGACATGAATTATTCATGATCAATTATGTTTTAAAATATTGGGATTCGGAACTGTTGTGATGCTGCAAGTTGAGGTGTTTTAGTTTTCCTGTAATCAATACGAATAACAGTATTGGTTGGAACTTACCACCCAGTCATTCCATACTCGAGATTTTGTGTTCTAACCATGAATACATCGAATGAATTGAATAATTGGCACTAGTACTGATCCTATCGGTGTAGTACCGTACTAAAGGACCAGTATAGTTCACAGAAAATGGTGTCTTCCAAGTCCATATTCAAAGAACAAATTTCTAACATATATTTTGATATAATACCTAGAACGAAATTCGGACATGAGATTTTAAATTCACCAAATTATATTGGAATCAACTTGGCAATGGCAATGTTCCCTGTAAAATATTACCGGTTTCCTCAATTAAATTAACCTGAAAGGCAAATTTCAGGTCATATAATATACCATTTAGAAAATTAGTATGTTATTGCAGCGTCAAACACTATTAATATAAAAAATTAACCTGAAAATTCAAATTTAAAAATAAACGATGAAATATTTTTCCAATAATTTATCTGGCGAGTTCGTTAGGGAATGGGCTTACCCGTGATGACAAATCGGTTGGGCAGTGGCCATATGTTCCGGTCGGCAACCGGCGTGGTGGGATTTGCATTAAAACCTACGGTATTATTTGGCACGTGACCACTGTCGCGTGACGTGGCGGTTGCACTGAAGTTCGGCCCCACTGCACCTGGTGATGTTGGACAGTTGTTGTGGGTCCCACCTCTAAGATCCACTGAGCAGAAATCTGCTGGTTCGCCCGAGGAACGGGGGTTATCGAGGCCATCAAATATTTGAACCGTTGTGATCGATCCAGCTTGAGAGGCCGGGCTGCTCTGAAAATTCAATCTCACAGTTCAAGTGTTATAAGTTATAAATATAAATATTTTTTTTTTTTACCAAGGGGGTTGGGCGGAGTGGTAAGCAGCTCAGTGCCGCTTAAGGATGTCTCGAGTTCGAGACCTCACGTACGCAGACACCCCTTTGGGAGCCTCACCCGCCATTGCCAGGCGTGCGACCCGGGGCGACCAACGGATTAGTCAAGTATGGTTGGCTGAAAGATGTCATTTCACCGCTGGTGGGGTCTGCTTGGATACCGTGGCTGGCGACAAAAAAAAATATTTTTTTATAAATAAAGTTATTATTATAATATTATAAATATTAATAAAATTATTTAATTATAACTATTTGAATGACTAATATTTATTTATATGCTTGTTGTGAAATATGCAATGAGAGTCCGATAATTAAAGCATTTTTTATGCATTCCACACGATTTAAGCACGTTTATGACAAAGCGCTCATCGGGAGCCACGTGTCCCACGCAGATGCTGGATGGAATTGAAGGACCTGAGAGGAATTGGAATTCGGGTGTGAGGAATATGTACAGAGGGAGGGGCCCCGACACGTTCAGGTCGGAGGTCGCCGACGTCGATCGGTTGCAGAGGATGTACGATGCGCTCGACAAGTTCCTCGAGGGATCCTCGCCTTCCACGTCCCGCGCAATCAACGGCAAGGACAAGTCGGCTCGCTCCGACCTGCTCGGAAAGGCGCCACCTGATCACCGAGATTCTGCTCGTCAAAAGACCAACTGTTCCGATGGTTCACCTCCCTTCCCCACTTCTGATGGCATCAATATCCAGGTTGTGTACGGACGCAGCTGAATCTTTCCAGAGTGACTTAACTTCCAAGCTGCTTCCTCTCACGGTGACACCCTGATGAATTGAATCTCACTTTTTCGGCAAACTGTACTGTGCTGGATGTAGCTTGATCCGTGATTTTTGTTCGGGATTACGTTGCATGCTGTGGTTAGCCATGTCAAAGGAGGGATTTTGATCGTTGAGAGGTGCACTTTAAAGCAAGTGAAAGAGTTTTCATTTTTAAGATGTAGAATTAAACTTTCTTTAAATGCACGGAGTACTTGATGGATGATCGATTGAAACGGTCATTATCCACACCGGCATTTGTCCTCGGAGAGCTGTCTTCATGTAATGTGGGTATGGTTCATTCAAAAAACGCTAATTTAATTTTCTTTAAAGCATGTGCATGAGTTATCTCTTTCTCAATATGTGTGTGCGTGTGCTCGTGCTCGTGCTCGTGCGTGTGTGAGCTTGCGTGTGCCTGGATGCATGTGTAATTTATGCAGATGCGTGTGGTTTAGGAGATTTTTATCTTCTATCATCATATAAATCTTATTTATTCTGGTGACAAGACAAGTATACTTCAGTTTCTGGTTTGCTGTAGGTCCTTAAGTTGGCCTTTTGATGGACTTAACTCGGGTTGATCATACAATCATCCTTATCTCCCATGGCTTTCGTGTTTTGTCAGTAATGATGGAGATGTGCCCTTTGTACATTTTCTCTTCCATATGAATGAACGTGGTTAACTCTTGTTAAAGATACTATTTCAGTGCTAGAACCTAAGTTACAGAGTTGGTCTAACCATTTTGTAATTCTAGCAATGTGCTTACTTGCCCTTTCATGACTTATTAAACTATGGTTTTGTCCATACCCTGGTTTAGTATTACTTCTTGGGCTCTAAGATGTTAATTATGTTGTAACACATTGAATGTGAACTACAACGCTGTGCTTGGCGGGTGTCAGACAAGTATAGTTCTTGCCCTGATTATGCTGTTCTTTTGTTGATTCATTCTCTTTCTATGTATGCAGCTAGTCATTTATTGTGCTGATTTTGGTTTTATTTGTTTATGTCGAAGGAATCGGAAACTGATAATGAAGAACCGGATGTTAGCGGTTTTGAAGCGGATGACAGATCATGGATCTCATGGTTTTGTAACTTGAGAGGAAATGAATTCTTCTGTGAAGTTGATGAAGACTACATACCAGATGATTTTAATCTCTGTGGCTTAAGCAGCCAAGTTCCTTACTACGACTATGCACTTGATTTGATTTTGGACATTGAATTGTCCCACGGTAAGTTTACTGAGTGGAATGTTTGGTCTTTATTTCTTTCTTAAATATTAATTGCTGCCAAGGAATAATGCATGCTGCTTCAGCAGCTCCTACATGCCCTGGTAATGACAAGATTTCTCTCCGTTGTTTTCTTATGAATTGCTCCCTTTATCTGTAGCTTGAGGGTATTGGTTAGAGTCTGATGCAGAATTGATTGCTGCCATATCTTTATTATTACCTTTCATGTCAGTGATGATGGGTAAATACAGCGGTATCGGTAGGAGATATGTTAACTGAGGAACAAAATGAACTCATTGAATCAGCTGCTGAGATGTTTTATGGTCTAATCCATGCCCGTTGCATCTTGACTAGCAATGGCGGCTATGGTGAGATATCGCTGCCAAATTTTCTGTCTATCCTCATTCTCTTGCTTCTGTATCTGCAATGATGATATTATGCATGATGTAATACAGCTTGAGAAGTACAAGAACATCGACTTTGGTAGATGCCCTAGAGTTTATTGCTGTGGACAAACATGCCTTCATCTCGGTCAATCAGATACTCCTTGGGGTAGCACTGTAAAAGTTCATTGCCCAACATGTGAGGATATTCGCTACCCTCGGTCCAAGTATCAGGGCAGAATACTTTTCACCTTCTGTTGTATTTTTTATTTCTCACTGCCTGAAGCATCCCCGTCCAATTGATGCTTCGGATGCAGCAACTTTTGTGCATACCTAAGGGGCCCTATTTTGCGTGGAGAATACGCAGTCTCTTGTTTGATCTTTATTTGACTATACTTGACTGTGCCTGGACACTGATGGAGCCTATTTCGGAACTACATTTCCTCGCCTACTTCTGATGACCTACAGGCATGTTAAGCCACAGAGTGCATCATAGAGCTATGTTCCCAGGGTATTTGGGTTCAAGATCCACAGGACATGATGGGGGACACCCTTTTGCCCAGTACTCAGGCTGGAGTGGCCATGAGAATGCGTCTCTTCTAGTTCTCCATTTGGAAGCAATGCTGTCAACCTGAGCAAGTGAATGGATCAACATTCAACACGAAATACTTGCCAGGTGTTCGTCTCTTTAAATCTAAATATGTTCATCTCTTCAAACAAAAATCATAACATTGTCAAATCTAATACCCTTTCCTAGTTGCTTATATGTGTTTTTAACTTTGCTGGTATCCTGGAAAATGAATGGTTTTAGGTGCCTCGGAGCGGCTTTACTTTCTCTCTTGCTTCTCTCATTTATCTTCTTTTTCCACCGCCATTGCTCTTTCGCACACTCTTTTTGCCATTGGCATTGGTCTTATGCTGCATACCGGTTGCACAAACTGGGAGACATGGAAGATCTTCCTGAACTGCACTGATCACACTCTTTACCATTTCATGCTGCATAATGACCGTGAACTCCACTGCTGGCTACCTGACAGAAAGCCTTTAGTAGATTTTCCGGCTCACGAAATGGCTGGGAAATATGTCGAGCGTCCTGTATGCCAGCGCACTCCAACCATCTGTCGGTCCTTGGATATGACCGCACGACACATGGATTATTAACGTAAGAATTGCTACTTTATGATGAGATTCACAATCATTGCTCCTTTGGAATTGACTTTTGATTTATTTGTTTTATGTGCTCTTGTTGCATCGTATGGTGAGGCATGAGATTTGAGATTAGATTCCATTTTCCGGGTCGATGAGGTCTCAATCCTAGAAGTCGGCTAAGTCACCATGATTGCGGTAATTGAGTCTGTGTCTTCAGTCTTACGCTTCAATTATTGATAATAGAAAGGTAATGGTGTAGTGGATGGATTAACTTAATGTCATGCTTTTATTGACCGTTGATTAACATGGAATGAATGGAATTATTAAAAGCAGAGAAGAAGAAGAATTTTTACAGCAGTCCACTAGAGCGAGGTTGATATACAATAGTCCGCGCGAGCGTAGAATTTGTGGTCATTAAGTTTGAATGCAATAGACTGTATCGAGTGTGTTTCTTGGTCAATTTTGTACCCTTGATCGGAGTATGTAAGGAAAATGTTCGGTTTATGGACAATTGCTGACTTGAGGTCAAATGGTCAAGGGCACGTGTAGGTCACCATCGTCACTCAAAAATTGGGCGTTGGGCCGGAACCTGTACGAACCTACCATATTGGTAGGTTTTGGTATATCTCGGTGAAAATAGGGTAGGTTCCGGGTAATGAATTAAGGAATCGGTTTGTTCCGGTTCCGATTTCGGGACACAGGGTACCCAGAACCATAACTTGTTAACATATTATTGAGGTTAATTTAAATATTTCGTAACTTTCTCATTTGAAATTCAATTTGTAAATCGTTTAAACAGTTGTATCTTTAACTCGATAAACTTTAATTTAATATAATAATTATGTATATTTGATGACTTTTTTCATGTCTAAAGTACCATTATAACTTAAAATTAGTAAAAGATGGTATTTAAATACAATAAAAATATATTTAAAAATATACATATTTGATCATGATAAAAAATTATATGAAATTATTATTATGGAAAACATCTAAGTAATTCATTATAGAAATAAAGTAATAAATGATAAACATGTTCTAACGGGATACTCAAAACCTGCGATATCTTACAGGTTTCGCGTAGGGTCCGGTTCTAAGATTTAGGAACCAGTCTTATATACAGGATACGGTCCATGTACCATGAAAAAATATAAGGCACTCGGACCCGATCACCAGTAGCTGGGAGCATAATCCCGCACTGTAAAATAAATAAATTAAATAATTTTGAAATTGTAAGACGGGTAGATGATATTATTTATCAGTTTAAATTTAAGCTTATATGTTGTGTGCTATGTAGGTTTCATTCAACGGACTGAAACCATTTGGTATACAAATCAAAATTGTTGTGATCGACGAGAACAAACTAATACAACAAAACATGTTTTTATTTATTTATTTATTTATATTTCCTTCTTAAGCTGAGTCTTTGAGAGAGACAGAGAGAGAGAGATGCGGTTTGAGACACATACGATAAGAACAATGATGTGGGCGATGTTTGGTCCACGAAAACGAATATCTTAAGGAGAACATTAATAAATTATCTTACTACCATTATTGAATATGAACAACATAGAAAGACAAATCGAAAATTTTTTAATGATCCGATCTCGCCATCTGTTATGAAGAATATCGGTGAGTAAATGGGTGTTAATTTTTTCCAAGCAATTATTATAATTTAAACAGACTGAAACAGTTCGCAGGGTCCCACCGGCGAGATCAAATGAAAATTCTCTAGGTCACGGAACGAGAGCACTTGTCAAATGTGCCTAGTTATTTTATCTTTATTATTTTTATTATTTTAATTTTAATTTTTCCGCTGTGGCGGCTTTGAATTGAACTCAATGAAAGTAGCACTTCGCTTGTCCGTCGTGATCTTTCTGAGTCTCCTGGCTCTCTTGTCCATACGAGTGAAGTGTCAATTAAATCCGACATCTCATGAGCCTTATTATCCCTTTTTTCCCCTTCACTTTAATATAAAATAACTTACCATAAAACAAAAATAAAAAAATTAGCGAAAAATTCTAAAATAAAGACCAAAAGAAGAGTGCAGGTCGGAGGGTTGTTCCTTGCATAAGTCGATCACGATGAATTCTTAGGTAATCCCAAATCATCATGTAATATTAAAAAAAATAACGATCAAATTATGATAAACGGGCGAGTCGGAGTTGGTGTTGGTTGTCCGAGTAATTATCTTAATTATTATTAATAAAAATAATGTAATTTATTTTTTTTTTACTACGTTACTGTGAGTGGAGCCATGTAAGATTTTTTTTGTCCTTGAGATAATCGTGCTAGTTTTTTTTTATAGGGAATCTTACTGGTTTTTAACATTTGCCGGTGGAGAAAATTTGGATAAACATTACGATTTTTTTAACAAATTTCATCTTTTATTTTGCACAATAAATGTTTTATTTCCTTTTTTTTGGGCAGAGAGATGAATTTTCACTTTATTTTTAATTTTGTTTTTCATTTTTTGGGTTAGAAAATAAAATTTGCAAGATACATGTATATGGAAGGTGGGGACGGGGTACCGGCTTAAAACGGAAAGGCGAACGGAGAGGGGTCCCCGGAGAGTGAGTGCAAGTGGTCCGAATTGCCGCGAATTGGATAGAGCGGCCAAGTTTACCGTTAACCGGAGCTTCCGGTTTCCCCTGGTTCCCGCCGGGACCAATAGCCGGCAGAAACGACCTGAGCTTCCTTCCTTCCTTCCTTCGCCTAATTGCCCCCCCAATTTCCAAATAATTCTCCAGCTTGCCATTGCATCTTCCCATACAAAGATTACACCATCCAGTCATTCATCTAAAAAAAATTCGGGACCCATTCGGAAACATCATAAATTTTCAAACCAGGATCTTTATCATTAGGTGAATCCCGTCCCGACATCAACTAATTTCTTTTAGTGAATCGATCCGATAAATTCAAATCCAATGCCATTGATATTTTGATCAGTCTAAATACTAGATAGATTAGTATAATAGAAGGTGACTATTATGACACGCAGCACGATAACAATGGATCCGTGTGACGTGGAAGGACTGATAAAGCTCTTCTGCCATCAAATTTACGTCTCATTATCGGTGTCCTGATAAATTTATCTATTGTGTATTGCAATTTTATTGATATTTTATCACGCTGAACAGTTCGTATATCGAATGATAAGTTTCTCCTGTTTGGAAAAGGACTTGGGAATACTAACCATTGGGCAAGAGTGGCAATGCGGCAAATTGACCCCAATAGCGGGGGTATAAATCTTAATGGATTCCCGGTCATCTCAACCTTCCGGGAAACCGGAGAGCCCGACCGGGACCAATCGGAATCACCGATTTTTCAAAAGCCTGAAAGATGACCCACACATACTCCTCCATTACAATAATATCGTGATAAAAAAGAAATAATTAAATTATTTTAATTAATATTAAATATAATATTTATTTAAATAATTAATATAAATTTATTTGTTTATCGCATTTTAATGAGTAATTTTTCACTGCATGCTGAGTCAGGCACACGTAACAATTTCTCCACACGCACACAGCTCTATAAAAACATGCTCCATCCTTCCTCAGCTCAACACAGAGATTCAAACCCAGAACACCCACATGCATCAATCGACCAGTCCATCAAGTTCTCGCAGCCAATCCGACCTGTCAATTGGAAATTTGGAAGAATTCGATCGTTTCCGACTCCATTTTCGAATCTTTACGCAGAAAGTTTCGACCTTTTATCATGTTAATGCGTCAAGTGAGAGCTGAGTTTCAGATCAGGGAAGAAACCAATCCGAGCACTCCGCCCTGTTTCTCTCCGGATCGATTCGATAACCGGCCGGAGTTGCGGAATCTCAGTGCACAGAACGAGACCTCGGCGAGACCGCCATTTCGTCAGTGAAAGCCCCTCCTCGGCTCAGAAACCCGCTTTTGCGACAGCCCACAAGAGGTCTGTAGTGTCCCAATCGCCCACTCAATCGTCCTCTCTCGGCACTGATCATAGCCCTTTCCAATCGGATTATCCCCCCAGAGTTGACTTCTTCTGCTCCAACTCTTCTTCGAAGCTCTGCCGCGCCCTATTGCTTTCTCCAAATGGTGCCTCTTCTCTACTTCTCCGTCTCGCACCCACGCATCTCTTTCCCCCTTGAGCTCATCCCAGTAATGGTTTTCTTCATGGCACTGCTGACCTCCCTCTGTTTAGCCCTCCCTTGGTTTCCCTCGGTCCGCCTATTCCTCACCCGTTTGCTGCCTGCAAAATTCTCTCGGTTCTCAGCCTCGAAGCCAAAACCTCCTCCTCCCCCAGTGGTGTGGTCGATAGGGTGCGGGCCGAAATTGAAGAAATGCTCCAGCTCGGGATCTTGGGTGCAGGTTAACAGTGATGGTGATGTCTACGAGGGCGAGTTTCATGATGGGAAGTGTTCGGGAAGTGGGGTGTATTACTATTACAAGAGTGGGACGTATGAGGGTGATTGGGTTGATGGGAAGTATGATGGATATGGGATTGAGACATGGGCTAGAGGTAGCAAGTACAGAGGGCAGTATAGGCAAGGTTTGAGGCACGGTGTCGGAGTTTACCGGTTCTACACTGGCGATGTCTATGCCGGGGAGTGGTCTAACGGGCAGTGCCATGGTTGTGGGATCCACAACTGCACAGATGGGAGTACGTACTGCGGAGAATTCAAGTGGGGCGTCAAGCACGGACTTGGACATTACCATTTTAGGTGAACTATCTACGCTCTATATTCATGAATGGAATGGTTATCGATTCATAGAGGTTATGGCTTCTCAGTAGTAACATAACATCCTTATGATTATGTTGATGATCTTAAGCTAAGCTGTCTGAGTTGTCTGATTTGGGGCATCTTGGTTCATGGATCGTATTTGCAGAAACGGGGACGCTTATGCTGGGGAATATTTTGCGGACAAGATGCACGGGTTCGGAGTCTACCAGTTTGGGAATGGGCACAGATACGAGGGAGCATGGCACGAGGGAAGAAGGCAGGGCTTTGGGATGTACAGCTTTAGAGATGGACAGACCCAATATGGCCACTGGCAAAATGGGGTTCTCGAGGTCCCGAGCAAACTGAGCACGGATCCAGGTTCTCCCAGTGGTTTCATCCATTCAAAAGTTCTCAACGCTGTCCAGGTAACTACAGTTTCTACTCTGGGAGATGCTTCTTTGCAATTCCTTGTTTTAGAATGAGAAGAAGATAGTTGAATGACAAGAACTACATGGACTATGCTTCGACAGATTCGGTAGTGTACCTTGATAAAATAAAAGATTGCACCTTTCCCTCTCCTTCTACGACCTCTCTGAGAGCGATCTGGTTAACGAGTAAGGTGTAACATGTAGTTAGATCCACAGATTCGATTATAGATGGAAGGAATACATGAGACTTCATCAGCCTTGCTGTGAATAGCATAACTGTAACTTGCCCTGAGATTTGCAGGATTTTGCCTTCCACAAATTCTTTTACAATTTGCGTGCATATTCCGATTCTGTACTGTTACTTCCACGTTAAAAAACTCTCCAGGTAGGAAGCTACTAATAGACACGATCTGTTTGATTTCTGCACAATCAGGAAGCTCGCCGGGCAGCTGAAAGGGCGCATGAAGTGGCAAAGGTGGAGGAGAGTGTGAGCAGAGCCGTTGCAGTAGCTAACAAGTCTGCAAGTGCAGCAAGAGTTGCAGCAGTTAAAGCTGTTCAGAGCCGAAGGTATCAGAACAGCACGAGGGACTATCTACCAATGCCAGTTTCTTGATTCATCTTTACTTTGAGACACCAATGTTGGGACCGAATTAAGAACGCTGCAAAACATAGGTTTTTATTCGCTAAGTTCTGCAGAGTTCCTCCAACAAACTTTGCTGTTGCTTGCTTTGTTTCCTCTCCCTTCCTCTACAGAGGACTCCCAATGTACATATAGAGAGAGATAGAGAGAGAGAGGTGTTTGAATCAATGAGGTGGTTCCTGGAACCTTTGTTGGTCATTATCTGGTAATTGCCCAACTGAGGAGCAGGAGAAGTCCTCACTTATGTATGAAACCATCGCCTGTGTTCCTCCATTTCAGAATGGGGATGCATGTGTACATATATAGACATGAGATGATATATCAATGAATGAACTTGAAGTTATGTTATTTAAGCATGTTCGACCTTCTTCCGCATCCTCAGTCCACACCAAAGGAAGGAAAAACTTCGAAACTTCCACATTCTTAAATGTTCCATGAAAACCAAAATCCAATGATTCCTTGGATTGAGGAAACATACTTCTCCTCTGTATGAAGTAAGAGATCCCCTTCAATCATGGGCTTCTTTTTGCTACCCAGAAAGGGATTCTTCTGCATAAAATGGAATCTTCATGTTGATAATTTGACACCGAGATTAAAAGCTATAAGTTTAGCTTCTCAAATATGTTAGCAACCCCTCATTTTATGTGGCCGGGTCAATGCCTTGATGGAAGCAAATTTTTTTTTTTTGAAGTGAAAGAATGGTAAAGTTCTCGCCTGAATACGTTATTAAGATCCACAACCAATCTCCATAATTGGATGGACAACAAAGCGTAAGCCCTTGTCCACAAATTGGTCTGTACATCTACATTGTCCGGAAAAAGGGACCATTTACATCGACATTATCGGAAAAGAGGAGCCTTCAGCTCTTCCAAGATACACTGACCTCTAAGAGTGCTTCTCATCACTCCAATTTGTATAACAGCATTGAAAGATCTAGTGTAAACGGTCAATTGGGTTCCATTTTTGTACATTTATAAAGGAATCTTTCTTTAAGATTAATAGAATTCACTTACCTTTCCAAAAAAAAAAAACACTCTTTTAATAATGATATGCCATGTGGGTAGACATGAGATCTTCAGCATAGAATTTTCAGCATCCACCAAGTGAAGGGTTGAAATCAACGAAGCAGGATTGAAATCAATGAAGCAGGATTGAAATCAATGAAGCAGGATATCAGAAAAGCTTAACAGCTTCAAGTCCTATTAGGTTCAATTTTTTTTTTCAATCAACATAGCTTAACCATCCAAAATTCATTAAATCCAATTCAAGTCCCAAACGAAAGATTCTAACTTTGCCAAGACAATTTCGAATTCAAAATTCTAAAAATGCAAAAGATGTAACTTAGGCAAGCCAAAAGGCGAAGGACCTTAGCTCTCAGTTTGTTCCCTCAACCTCCGGATGGTGCTCCGAACTGTCACAGCACTCGCGGTGCTTTTGAAATAAATAACAACCCAATCAGCAACAGAGCATTCACGCATAAGTAGCACAATAGAAAGAAAAGTCGTATATGAATAAGAAATATTTAAAAAAATGCCATCTTACTTCAATGTGTATGCTCCACCAGCCTTCACTTTACCGCAGTCCTTGCAGCCCCAGATTCCCACTGCCTTTCTCTTCACGGCGTACTGCAGTAATAATGTTCGGTGAAATACCATCCTGCTGCAGCTACCTTAAGGGAAGAAAATGATCAAACTGGAAGGTGAAAGCAAAGATTCTCAATCTGCAAGAGCATACCTTGCCACAAAACTCGCAGAAATACCTGCTATGCTGACTAACCTCCATTTTCTTAATCTGCTTACGAAGACTAGCCCCATAACGTGTTCCTACAATCAAAAAGAACTTAAATAACTAAGCACAAACTTCTGAAAATGAAAGTGCATTTTAAAGGTAGTCTTTCCCGGTTCAAAAATTTTATACTAGTAGGTCCACTCAAGAAACAAAGAAAAGAGTTGGCTTGAATCTCAAGCGATTATGACTACAACTAGTTCAAAAAGGTTATGCTAGCCAAAGTGACCTTGCATGGCATATCGCAGAGAAATTTAAAAAGTCCATAGGCTTGCTCTAAATTTATCATTTGTACTATGAAATCAAGAAAGACCAATCCATCCCCTAATCTATAGATTACAAGATAACACAGCTCCTCATTCCAACCTCGAAGAGAACTCCAAGAGAGTATGAAATTGCTGGAACCTACCATACTTTCCAACAATCCCGGCCTTCTTGGTTCTCTTGGCCTGCATAAAACCAACATCATCATCATCAAATAAAATTGTTAAATGAAAAATGTAAGACTAAAATGATATGTATTACACAGTTCACAGCAAAAATACTCTCACAACTCGATATTGAATGAACAGGACCGGCCCATTACACAATTCTCATTACCAACCCATTACAGGGCAACAAAATTGAGAAAATTAATGCCCCGCCGATCAGCGCCTCCTATCTTGACTATACCTTCTGAGTCGGCACATGAAAAGCAAATCCCCAGAAATCAGTTTGCTTCAAACAGCAAGCAGTACCATTTTCTTGAAATATTTCATGGAATGCGATACCAAACACCGTCAGAATAATTATTAAACGCGATGCATTCAACTATGAACAAACTCCCTCCAACGATAAAGATAGATCACACAAGCTTCGAAGTGAAGTTGCCCCCAGTACATATTATTATCAAGAAAAACGGACAGGAAACGAATCAGAATACGGGGGAGAGAGTGCGCACCATCGCGAAGTCACTCTTCCAACACGGATAGAGGTAAGCGGCTGGCGCAAGGAAATTGATTGGCGTAGAAACCCTAGTCCGATTTAAATCGGTCGTTCCGCAAGAAGTTTGGGCTCCCCCATTAAGACCTCAATGAAATTATTATTTCATATAAAATTTAGAAATATCAAATTGTTTTACATTTTATAAGTATTTTAAATTTTTATAAAATATAATAATTTTAGTATTTTTTTTTGATCGCCAGCCACGGTATCCAAGCAGGCCCCACCAGCGGTGAGATGGCATTTTGGGTGTCTGCGTACGTGAGGTCTCGAACTCGAGACCTCCTTAAGTGGCACCGAACTGCTTACCACTCGGCCCAATCCCCTCAGTATTTTAGTATTTTATATGATAGAAAACTAATATAATTTACCAATAATATCCTTACTTTTAGTTTGAAGACAGTAATCCTCAAAAGTCGTCATTTTACCTCGGGCGGGTACACGTCATTTTTCCCCCTAACGACCCCCCTCACCCATTCTTCTTCATACGAACTATCGGACATGTCGAAATTCAATTGTAATTTTTTAAGAGCATTAACAGATTGATAGCTCATGGGTCGTCGAACCGTGCAAAAGAGACTGATCGAGCCGCTGAGCCTCTTCATACTCGTGGAACTCCGCAGAGATCTCAACTCTTGTCAATTTTCTAGCAAATAACAATGACATATACCCGTTTCTCTAAGTTCATATACCCTGTGGTATCCCAAAAAAAAAAAAAATTCAATGCCAAGAAAGAGATGGCAGCCGCAAAACACACTCGTCCCTATGTACTTTCCTGCAGTGTGTGTGTGTGTGTGTATGTACATCATTAATGTAGGGGAAAGAACCCAGCAAAACTCCACTCCTAACCAGAAATATTGACAACTCCATGTGCCCCTAACGAAGGGAGTACAGAGCTCTGCTCGTCGAGGACTCTCATGGGACTCCAGTCCGATTCATCCTTCGCCTGCCTCAGGGCTGCAAAGTGGAGAGCGTCGCTCTTGATTTGATAAACATGACAGGCCCATGGATATGAATCCGGGGCGGACCAAACCTTCTGCTCCTCGAACTCGGTCTGCTCTGCCAGTGACTCTGCCACGCAGTGTACTGAGTCAGGCTCGGGTTCTGAGAAACCGTCAACAGCTACACAACCGAGGGAAACAAATCCATCGGGAGCCCTGGGATGCCAAATGGAGACGGGAGCGGTGTAGTCATCTAAGCAGTTCCTCCACACCTGGCAGGCAGTCGGGGATTGTTATTTTACGTCCAGAGATCCCATGTCACATAGTTGAAAGCAACTTCTATAAACACTCCGAATCCCTCATTACTGCAAAATCCATGGACTATGATCTAGAAGATATCCAGTCTATCGAACAACCAGTCGGTTGGAATTTCTTCCATAACGTGTCTAGGGGTGAATAGATTAAATTGAACCTACTAGGGAAATCTACTAATTAGTCTGACAGGGAAATCAACAGATTCGTAGATCAAATTACTTCAGCTGTATTTTTTTTTTTTTTGAGGCATCAACATGGAAACTAATACACAAATCAGTGGAGAAAACGGATGAACAAGTAACTCTTCCACGAATCATGACTGCAGGCAGAAACAAATTGAGAATAAAAGGGCTAAAGATTATAAACTTACTAGGTCATAGCCAACTGGAAGAGCAAATAGTCTATTCATGTTGCAATAGACTGCTGCACAAGTTGGGGGATGGGTGCCAATATGAGCTACATGGCCGATTGAGACATACCTACAGAACAACAGTGTTTTGATGAATATTGGGAATTTGGCAGCATAGTTTAACTTCAAAGTTCAACCAGTAATTCACACAAAAATGCATCCACAAAACAAAAGCGGAAAAGCCTTGACAATTCAAACAGGGCAATTTCTCATGAATCAAAGCTAAGAAAACAGCAAAATCAGTTACCCCTCCGGACAAATTGGTCTCCAAATGGTACAGACTTGAGTTTCTTCAGAAACCTACAAACCAAAATTTGACAGCATCATGGAGGATATCATAACAAAATAATATTTTGGAAATCTACTCCACAGGGGGTTATCAGGTTGATAGAGTTATATTGAATGAGCAAAATCCAAGAAGAACCTGCTTTCTGCACAATGTGCATCTTCCCTTGGTCTCTCGTTCACTGCTCCAGATCTTCACAAAATTGATGCTGTGTTTCACGAATCTCTTCTCACCCGATACCGAACTTGATGAGGAAATCTCTCTTGATCTGATAATGGGCTTGGACGAAGCCCGTGATTCCCTTCCATCTGCTTCGCTCCAAGCAAAGTATACATGCCTTTGACTTGAAGGAACCTAAATATGAGCAATCCCATTGGAAACAACTGTCACACAGATACTTAACACACACCCCCCAACCCACCCACCCAAAAAAAAGAAAAACAGAGAACCATCATACTGAATGAAAAGACAAGATTTATGAAGATGCTGCTGACCTTTAGAACCAAACACTTCATGTCAGACTTGTACAATTTCCACATTTTCCGCACGACGGCACAGATTCTAACAGCTTGAGGTACGGTCCCCTCTGGTTCCTCCTGAATGATACATTTAATTACCCTGACAAAACTTTCCGATCTTTTGAAATTTTTCAAGTGAAGGATTAAGTGAGAAGGTCGGTCAAATCCTGCTTTTGCCAACTCTAGTGCCATCAGCTCCTGCCATGGTACATCCCACAAGATTTTGCATGGCTTTTTGTCCAACTTGTTGCGATCAAGGAACTACAGACAGCCAGAGAAGGAAGCACGATAAGCATGTAAGAGATATACTTGTAAATCTGCATCGACAAAGTTAGTGCATTCATGTTTTGCATACAACCTGCAGCAGCATGACCCTTTTATTGGTCACTAAGACAATCCTCTGGTAAGGAACGATGAAGTGATCCTCATAGTAGTCAGACAAAGCAAACTTTGATGGCTCCTTAAATATTTCTGTGCAGCCGAAATGCCAACTGGCTTGGGCAAGGTAAAGTATCATCTGTAGACAAACAATTAAAATGAAAAATACACATCGCATATGCTTAGTTATTCAATATGTAAAGTTTAAGTTGGTAGGAAGGCCTGGCAACAGTATGTTGAGCATGGATTAAGAATCCCCAAATGTACAAGTTGAGCTCGACTCATGCAAATAGAACTTTGGAACAACACAGAACACAACAAACAACATAACCAACATTTTAAACTGCTGCTGACTAATGGAACCTTAGGAAGGCAGGGCTGACCATGAAGATGCAAATGGAACCAAGAGCCAAGTTTCTAAAAGACCCATTGGACTGACCATGCCTAATCTCTGATTGATTGGACACCTCACATAGAGCTCTTCCCATAGGAAAACTATGGAAGAGGGAGGCAGAGTCAAACCAATGACATGAGGCAATCGGCACAAAGTTTTAACTCCAGGCCTCCAGGCATGGTGGTACTAAGGAAAGGATTACTAATACCTTTTGACAAGAGTCACGCATACGCATGTAAGAAAGAGCTAAACACCTTTTCTTAATGTCTCTGGTCTTAAAGTAAAAGCATACCTGACCAAGAGCTTCTCTGTCATTATAATCCCTAAGAATCCCATCAGCATGAATAGCTCGAGGATTTCTAATCCTTTGAAAGTTGGTCTTGTTATTGAAGACTTCCAAGCACTTGGCACAGCTTGCACCAATTCCATCAACAGTCATTGAAAAGAAGTCCAATGCACCACTGACTGGTTGAACAACAAAACCCAGAAACGCACGCCCAACCCCATGAGCAAGTCCAAGAAGGCCATTCTGCCTGGCACTCTCCATGGGTTTTGTTACCACCCCCGTCACCCCAAAAGCAACACCTTGTGCCAGAGCTTCAGTGCCTTGAACGATTGCATCACCCACTCCAGTGATTCTCCTTGATCTCGCCTGGAATGTCAAAAATCAGGATGAAGTCATTTGCATTTATCAGTCAATGAACCAAAACAGAGGGAAGAAAGTGTACCTGCTTTGACCGTAATTGAAGAAACTGTCCATCGGTTGAGAGCTCTGCAAATCCTTTACTGAGGGAGGCCAATGTTGAGCTTGCCATCCCAAGTACATCTAACGAGAACAACAGATGCAGGGGATTATGAATCAAGTCCCTAAAAACGCGATTTGTTATAGCAGGAAGAATTGAACTTTGGCGCATGAATCTATCTTTGTGCATCACTCTCCTCAGATGGACCTGAAATATAAAAAAGACAGTATCCATTAAATTTGGTTCGTTATTTATAAGAGAGAAGACTCCCAACTTTTTTGCTAGAGAGTTGCAATGAATTGAAGAGAATGAAAATGAACATCCTATGAGCCTTATAGAGATGTCAACTTGACCTCTCTAATTACATAGTATATGAACAGAAATATCTATATATCATATCCAGAAGTCTCACCTGTATCTTCAAGGCATTGCCAACAGCTGAGAGCACAGGGCTCCAAACACCCAGAACACCATGGGGTCTTTGTGCTGGTTCCGTCTCCAGTGACAACTTCAGTCTAACTTCTGAAATATCTATTAGACTGGAAAGAAGAAAAATCATAACAATAATAGTTAGGTTAATATCATGCAAGAAGATTAAGAAAATTGTCGAGAACACGAGTCATCCACAAGAATCTAAAAGAGAAGCAAGAAAAGAACAGAACTTGACAGGAAAAAACTAAATATAGCTGCATTATTTTGAGGGAATCTATCACTAAGTGCAAGACCAACTAGCTGATATCTTCAAGGATAATATGCTCACCTCGATACTGAAGTCCACCTCAATTTCTTAAATATGGGATAATAAGTCAAATGATTGGACTATAAAATATATGCCTTTTTGGATAATGCAAAGCAAATCTAAATCTTACTTGACTCGTATCTCTGGGTCAATTTGTGCGACACTAGATGTTCGGGGCAGCCGGTCCAGCTGAATATTGTTGTAAAAGTCCACCAAAGCCCAAATAATTGGTTCATGGATATTCAGTCTCCAACCCTTTTCTGTTACCTGTCAATTTAATGCAAGACTTTCTTGAATCAAGACATAATACAATAAAGAATGCTAGCACAAAGAAGAAGAAAGACATTTTGCTAAATTACCCGTATATACACGTAAGGATAGACCAGTACACCGTCAGGGTTCTCATTACATATTGTAACGGTCATCTTGAACACAGGATGATGCAGATCAGACACTTGCTCTGGTGCTAAAAGCACCGGCATTAGAGTCATAGGAAGCTGATTGTCAAGCTGCACATGTCCTAATATGAGCTTGAATCTGGGGGAAAACAACTTCATATGGTTACTGATTTTCCATGAATAGGAAGGAGAATCAGAAGTGATTGAAAACAGGAATCAGAGGTCCCCAAGCACACCAATAAAAATAGCTATAGTAGGCTAACCAAGAGTTTGAACAAACATTACTATCAAATAGAATAAAATTATTGGTGGGGGAAGGACAGTAAACATACGAAGAGAATTAATTCTTTTACCTGGTTGTTGCTCCCCCATCATAGCCAGTAGAATAACATACAAAGACTCTCTCGAGATACAAGTAAGAGAGCTCCTTAGGTCGATGATCTACAAGAGAGAGTCCGACAACACCCAACTCAACTATAACCTCTAAGGGTGTTGAATTAGTCTGCCTCACTTCTTGCAAGTTGGTGTTTCCAGGAGTTGTCGGAAACCTGCTGTTCTTGTTTAATCCTGTCTTCAGATCTATAAACCTTGCAACCTTAACCTCGCCCATTTCTACAACATGGAATTTTATTTGAAGATCTTGCTCTCCCCCGTCTAAAGAATACTGCCCTGTTTTGTCCAAATCGAATGTCCATGTTCCAGTACTATAGCCTCCATCAACTCCAGCGTCAATAAATTTTTGACCATATGGATCCTCCCAGGAAAAATTTGTTGCTGATAGAGGCTGCAACGGAATCCAATAATCTTCACCAAATCCAGCCTGGCGAACTTTGATTCTTGTGTCAGTCCTGTTCTCTATCCTGGTCAAGCATAACTTTCAACAGGTTAGTCAAACAAAATTTGGATCCAAAGCCACTTAGATATGTATTGGTGTATATATATCAACATGTATCACGATAAAAAAAAAAAAAAATCAACATGTATCTAGAAATTTAATTGTCAATTACCTCATTGGACCGATCATCGATCCAAGGCGGAATACAATGATAAATCGTGAGCCTTCCTCATAGCCACGTATTTCTGCTCGAATGAATTTTCGAGTACCATCCTGCCTTCTCAAAACCAATGAAATGGTATCTTCTTTTGTAATTTCAATAGGGAATGACCACTCGGTATCTTCCAATTGAACCTACAAAGAAAAAGTGATAATACATGAATTACTGTAAGCAGAGCATCAAAATCTATTAACTTCTTGTTCCACACTAGTGCTATGAGAGGTTTGGCCCATTTCCCATCCAAAAGCGAACTCTCTAATATACCGAGGATTTTCTTCCCATTTTTCATTGTGGGATTCTATTATCAACAACCCTTGTTGTAGAAGGAAGGAGTTTTAAGCACACCGTTACTTGAAATCACCCCCCACCCCCCCAAAAGAAAAAAAAAAAAAAACCACCATTTACCTGTAGTTTATCAGACCCATTTGTTTCACGATACGAGAAAGAGACTCTTGAATCAGATGCACGAAGAACTTTCGGTTCATCCTCACTGCTTAACTTCAGATGTATGTCCTGACCAATCCTGTTTGTGAATGTCATGAATGGTCGGATGCAAATCACCTAAAACATTCAGGAAAAGCACAGATTACTCGCTTCAGCAATTGACATTTTCCTTCACCTTATCCATAATAGAAAAAACAGATTATGGAATACCTTTGAAGGAATAGACGGATAGGGGCATGGTTTTGTAGAGATAAAAATCTTCATGCATTTTTCATCAGCATTATACGCATTAACAGCCACCGATCCATCCTGTAGGATAGAAAACATATCAAGTTTCTTTGGCACCTAATAAAAACATAAGCAGCAAGGTTTATTTTGAAAATATACCATGTCTCCAAGGGAGGACAAATGTTTAACAGGCCCAAACTGCTCTTCACTGGAAAAGGACACTGAGAGCCCTAGCATGTTGAAATTCAGGGCAGATGCAATAGTGTAACCATCATAAATTTCCTCCTCTGTTATTTCCTCGAAACTCAGTTCATTACTCTTCTCAGAACGGAATGGAAAAGAAAGTTTCCTTGTAGATTTCACTCCTCCCACATTTGTAAACCTATACTTCAACTGAGGACATCTTGCAATTGATACCCAATAAGGAGCATACACTCTAATGTTTTTTGCAAGGACAGGTTGACCTTTGTCAAAATTCTGCTCAAGTATAAGATGGACAATCCTGCAAGGCACAACAAGGAAGCATGGTAAAGAGAAGAACAGAAAGCATCATGCAGAGAAAATTTCTGAGTATATCGGCAAAAGTCACAAACCGTCCAGTAATAACACTTTTTAAACTCATTGTTTTAGAAGGCACTTCATGCGGATGAGCAATAAGAACAGCATCCTGCAGAGAGAAGGCAAAAATTTAATGCTGCAACCATGCCATAACCAAAGGTGGACTAAGTAACAAACAAAGAAAGGGTAACGAATATCACTATCATACATGTAGAGGAAACCATCCTCTCTGTGGAATGAATGAGAAGAACAATGGTTTTGTTATGTCCACAGAGTAAACATTGACAACTTTTCCTGGAGAAAGTATACCCCGTGCACAAGAAACAAAATTGCCTCCTACTTGCATTTCAAGAACAGCATACTCAGCAGATAATGGAAGGAAATTGGTGAACGAAAGTGGGGATTTAACCACAATACTCCAATCCTGAATAGGATCTGAATGTATGTCTTTTGCAATCTCCGTTGCTTGTACGCTTACACAGAACCACAGACTCTGGGCTCTTCTGGATGAAGTTCCATCAAGCTCAATGCAGCACAAGAGTTCATTCGTTTCAGTTAGAGACGAAACACAAATTTCAGAAACTCCTTTAGATTTACCCAAGTTCTCTGGTTTTTCCACTACTGAACTCCATGAATATTCATTGGAGTCAGAGAGGTTAGAAGGCCTCAATTGCAACAGATACTGTCCAGACTGAGACAATTCCAACAGAGGAATAGGAATGGATTCTCCAGGACTTAATCTGCCCACTGGGATCTCTTCCTTCACATCAACTGAGAGTAGCCTCCTACTGCGGACCCATCTTCTTTGCCTTGCATAATTCACAACCTGTAGAGAATTAAATGACTCTGGCCACTTCAAACTTCCCACATCAGGGGCATAAACCCAACCATCGGAATTCTTCGCTGATGTCTTATCAATGTGCCAATCATCAATCCATTCCCAACCCGAAGGTAATTTCATGTCAGAGTATTCCTGCCAACTCAGGAGATAATAAGAATCTAGAAGAACCAAAAGAACTTTCCAATAAATAAAGCAAAAAGGAGCAATATAAACTCCCTCAAGTCCAAGACCATACACCTATACTAATCGACATCTTCATCTCTATCTGATTAATTTCCAAGAGGAGAATATGCTAGGAGTTCTCTTTCTTAGGGAAAGAAGAAAATCCAGTAAGTATTTTATTAGCCCCAAGTCAGCGAATGAATTTGCTCTGTTTTGAGCCAGGTTATCTTCTAACTGTTTCTTTTCTTTTTTGTTTTTTGATCTTTAAATAAGATGTTTTATTAGTAAACAACAAGTATGTGCAAAATGTACAGAAGATTGGCCATGGACAAAAGATCATGAACATGAAATAAAATAAATCATGCTCACAAAACTATCATTCCCCTCTCTGCACTCTTCAGTACGCCAAAAAGACGACTCCCTTGCCATCTATCAACTATGAGCCTATCCTGTGTCTCTATCCCATCAAAAGCTCCTCTATTTCTTTCTTTAAAAATACTCCCAAAAATAGAAAAAGGAATCATTCTAACAAAAAGCTTCATGTTCCTCGATACACTTAGCCCAAATCAAGTCCTTAACTCCCGCTCAACCGAATCTGTCGACACCGATTGTATCCCCAAACTCCTGTACACCACCTCCCATAGCCTCTCGACCCAATGACAATGTAACAAGAAGTGATTAATCGATTGTCCCTCTCTTTTGCATAGGAAACATCGATTGACCATGATTCTCCCTCTCCTCCTTAAGTTAACCATAATTCTCCCTCCTTTCCATAGGAAACATCAAACTTTTCTATTGCTAGGAATTTGTTAGTCTACCTTTCTTCACCTGCTTAATTTGAGGTTCCCCCTCTTCCCAAATAATTGCTCTATCTGGTCAGAAAAAACTAATTGTTCTCTCATTCTACATGTCTTACTAGCATCTACTTTCGAATACGCCAATATGAATCTCAAAATTATGAGTATGTCCACTCAATTAGATTTTTCACTTGAAAATTGCACATTTTCCCTCTCAATCCTAAATTATTCACAAGGAGTTGTGTGAATGGATTCAGTAAATTTCATTAAGCACAAATTTAACTCGTGCTTCACATAAGGCCTACAACACACAAAATACACATTTAGTAAGTCCAATATTACCTTGTGTAGGCTTCCATCAATATCTTCTTGCTTCAATCGAGCTGAGCTGCTAACCCAACCGATACTTGGGTCATACTCCTCTGTCTCAAAATACTCATCTTTCTCGACTTTATCACCGTTCATTTGCTGCTTCTCTGCCTCATTAGAATCATTTGATAGATTCATTCCATCAGTTGAACCTTTCAACTTGAGGCAGAACTCCATTGCAAAATCCGTGCTGTTCCGCAGTGATACAAGGGATCGTATGTCAACATATCTATGATCATCCTTTATGCTTACTTCACTGGCAACAACACTGTTCCCCAGCCGCCAGCAAGCAGCAGGGGCTGCATAGTTCAGCCTCACAGTCGTCCATGGACCTTCCTTAGTGGGACTGATTTGGATAAATCCTGATCTTCTATGAGTCAAATACGATAACTCCCTGTCCTCAACCTCAGATCCGGGGAAGAGCATGTAACATTTTATTCTCCCACATGGTTTCTCAGTGCTTTCTCGTTCCTTTTTTACCTGCATTTGGAAATTTAAACAGGTACAGCAACTTCTTTGGGTAGTGGTTCTACTATTACAAAGAAAAATTTCAGAGAGATTCTGAATCATCTGGACCTAGCAGATAACAGTAAAAGTAGCACCATAAAATCATCCTTACTGCAGATTTTGCAGAAAATAAATCTATCCATGCTAGATTATCGAAATGACTTGACTGATCAATGTCGCCTAGCATGTTTCCTGCTATTTGCTTCAAAGGGGCAGAAAAGAAACCAACGGCGTCACCTGATACAGACAATAATAAAAAAGATGTCAGTGTATTGCTTGACAATAAAAATTATTATGTAATAAATAATAAACCATGCTGTTACAAGGATAAACTTTTAAAGCAAACGGTCATGGCGATATCAAATTCTACTAGTATCAGAGAGCAAATTCGAGTCACCACACACACTAGCTCCTTATTTAATTAATTCCATGGAATAGGTCTTCAAACTTAATGCAGCCCACGCATGAAAGAGAATATTAAGTAATAAATAATAAATCATGATATTATCTAATAATGTTAGCCTTTTAGAGCAAAGGGTCATGATGACATCAAATTCTTAAAAATAAATGTTTCATAGATGTACACAAAAGAGCTGATTTCAAGGCGGCCATGCGGTTAGTTCAGACAACTGAAATCAAGGAGCAGTTTCTGACCCAGTGGAGGAGGAGGAACAATTTTGCCTCCTACGGAAGCTGGGAAAGTTCCTGTGAAGGGGCCAGTACAACATCGAGGGGACCAGACATGTCAAAAAGGAGTTGAGGAGAGGTTAGAGCGGGATTTTTCTGAGTGGACACTGGCAGTGACACTGCAAATTGGTAAGGATTTGGGGCTCTCTGCAGGACTTTTGGATGAAGGACTAATGGCAATGTTCTATGAGAATGATGATAGAAGGATTAGTGGGTCAAGGGGTGAAGACAAGAATTACAAGGGAAGTCGGTGGTCATGCTCGACTCTTATTGATAGTCGAGAGGAATACCACTCCATTTCCTGTTAATTTTTTTGAGTTGAGAAAGGATTCTCAATGGGTTCTTTACCGATGTTTATGGTCCACATGAAAGAGCGAACAAAAACCTTCTTGTGGAAGCAACTTAGAGAATTCAAAGAGGTTTGGGAGTTTCCCTAGATAATGCTATTCTGTATCCAAACAAGTCCGAAAATAGGCGTGACTTTGCCTGCAGGAGAGAACTCAAGGAGCTAGTGAATGATTTGGCGTTAAAGAGCATTCTAGAGGTGGGCAGACCCTTTTTTCTTTTTGAACTTTAGATAAAATTTTATTAATAGTTGATGCACGAGTATAAAAGATGGGATCATGAAAATGCCATAAAACCTATGTATGCCACAAGGACAATTCTCTCACCCATTTACCTACTATCAATCTATCTTGTGGATCTATTCTTTCAACAGTTCTTCTATTCTTTTCCTTCCAAATAATCCAAAAAATAAAAACGGTATCAGCCTAGCGAACTTCCTCTTGTTACTGACATTACATATCACAACCAAGCTCTTAGCTCCCGCTCTACCTTTTCCACCGACACCTGGTTAATCCCCATAATTCTGTATGCCACAGCCCATAGCCTCCAAGTCCATTAGTAGTGCGGCAGCAGATGGTTAATACACTCTTCCTCCCCTTTACACAAAGCTTCGATTAACATGATTCTCCCTGTCGTCCTCAGGTTGTTTATTTCGAGGACTTGACCCCACACCACATCCCAAACGAAAAAGCAAACCTTCGTAGGAACTCCCTTCTGCCAAACCTATCTACATGGGAATCCCTATATGCAAGATATCTCCTTTGCTCTAATTGCAACCCCTAAAGGCAGCCCCAAATAAGAGAATGGGAGAGTCCCCGTCTTATATCCTATTGCCATGGCCAAACTTTGACCCAAGTCTCCACTACTCATGGGCATAAGCTCACTTTTTCCCAAATTCACGCACAGGCCTAACATGCTTCGAAGAACACAAGGATGCATCGAAGATGCACCAATGGTCCTTGTTGCAGAAAATCATGTCATTAGCAAAAACTTGGTGTGTAATGCTCATATTTGAACCCGTTCCTCCTACTTTTAATCCCCCGATAAGCCCTCCGTTTGAGGCCTTCACAAGGAAGCTACTTAAGAGCTCCATCACAAGTATGAATAGAGACGGGGATAAGGGATCCCCCTGTCTCAACCACCTGGATGAGCGAAAAAAAACTCTGAGGTTTGTCCATTTATCAATACTTAGAACAAGGCAGTGGAAAAGCACCACAAAATCCACTTCCTCCACCGTTCACCGAAACCCATCCTCTCCAATATCTCCATCAAACAACCCACGAAACATGGTCAGGCCTTCTCCTACACTTATCATGCATGAGTCCACCATCTCGTTAGCAATCAGTGCCGTGTCAAAAGCTTGCTTGCCCTCCACAAACATGTGCTGAAATTGGTTGACCAAAGGGCTTTGCATCGTTCGCAACCGCTGTGGGTGGACTCTCTACTTAGTCAAATAATAAGGAACCACTTCCTTTTTCAAAATTGATCAGTTCTTGGTTTGAGCATTAGTCAAATAATAGGGAACCACTTCCTTTTTCAAAATTGATCAGTTCCTGGTTTGAGCAGGTGGCACTAGTCCCTGAATTTCTAGAGGGGGTACAGTCTTGATGCCTTCCGCGTCTTTTTTTTTTTTTTTTGGCACCTTCTTGGTGCTTCATGAATGGAAATTTTATTTAACACTCCTAAGAAGAGAAGACAAAACAGGAACATGATACAAAACCAATTTAAATCTATGTCATATTTACCGAGACCCATAATTGATCTATTTAAATTAGTTTCAAACATAAGAAGATTCATTTCTAGAGGTGAAAATATATAATCTTTGAAAACAAAAACATATTATATTTCTGTGTGTTCCAATCAATCCTTTGACCTAACAAAAAAACCAATCCTTTGACAACAAGATTTCTCTTACCACATCTGTAGTATTAATAATGCACATAGATAAATTTTTTAAGAAGAACAATTGCTACAGGATACAGCAAGAAAAAGTCTAAATATTTTGGTTTCCTAATCTAAGGTAGAAAAATTCAAGGATATACATGAAAGTTAAAATGCCGATTCTTGGGCTCTTAATCAACAACTTCAACTCAGAAAGAAAGAGGATAATACCTTTTCCCATATCTGTGAGAATTAGCTCCACAGTGTAATTGTCCTGCAACCAGATAAGAAGATTACGGGATGGAATCAGAAGAAATCTTATTGAATAACCTGAGAACAATTAGCATCAACTCAGCAATGCCTTAAAACATTATGAAAAGCATGAATACAAGATTTAACATTTTTTTTGTCATAATTATCTTTTTAAAAGAACATTCTACATACAGTGTGATTGATTTTGAAGAAGAATATCTCATTCCAGCGGATAATCTCATGCTCAGAAGATGTGGAATGTCCAGAGTTGCTTCCACGTGTGCGTGCACTTTGGTGGTTAAGTAGTGTTTCATCATTACTCCGGTCTTGCAGAAGTCGTATGGCCACTGCATACTGATGGCAACTCAAATTGTCCACTCTCGGAATCTACACAATAATACTATGTGCTCAGTACTCAAAGATAGAACCAGCAAGGATTACAGCTGCAGAAAAATCCACTAGGGTGAGATTGGCATTAGAAAATGAAGATATCAATAATGTAAATTTCAGGATTCTCTAAACTTCACTCGGTCTTTTTTCTACCTCGAATCTCTAGCTTAATATGATTTCTATGAATTTACACACAAACATCTTTCCATGCAGAAGGTAAAAGATCTAGGATTACTGGCTTGCGAGATCTAGTTAGTATCTACTATAGGCATTCAATGTCAGGACCACTCCCCTGGCTACTCTTGTTCTAAAGCCTCGACATCAAGGCCTCACGCAACAAGGTCCCTTGGCATTGATTGATCAGGTTTGCTAGTCATATTCACAGAGTCTCCTTCATTGCTGGGCTTGCTGTTTGATATTGACTTGTAAGTGAGGCCATGCAAGTGAGGATTATGTCTAGAGCCATGCTTCTTCTAGAACTTGTGACCATCTATTTTTCACGTCCTGTAGCAATGGTCATCTAAGGGGGAGTTCAACAAAGTATTCTGTAGTGCGGGTTAATAGATGAGTCATAGAGGCAAAAGTGAAGAAAACAACTTGGAGTTGTTACATTACAATGTTAGGAAGGAAACAAAACACCCTTCCAACTTCCTTGCTTGATACTTCTATTACAACTCTCCAGTTGCTGATGTTAATCAAATCCTGTTCTGCAGCAACCTCCAATTTCTGTTCAATCCTCAGTTGCTATGTGCGTGAGTTCAGAGGAATTAGTTTTGTAAAATGCCCGTGTACATTTTGTGCAGTGTTACCCAAAGTTATGTTATGTAAAAGCACCATACATATCAGGGAAAAACTATCTAGGACATATATGAAGTTCCCCAGTAAAACCAAATCTTGCCCATATCAGTAGCATTACATGGATGAGTGGTGCAATTTCAGCGGCAAAATCACCTCCAAAAACAATGGCTTCAAACATTTTGCAAAGAAGTCAATTATCCCATGTTTGGTACAAATGAATGGAAATTCTCCAAAATAGACCATATGTAAACCATATTATTTACCAATTATGGGGAAAAAACCATACCATTTCATATGCAAATTCCATTTGAATCTCTTATCTTTCATTATGTAAAACATAGACCTTTTGTAATGCAGAAATGACTCATAAAGGCTAGAATATATAAGAAGATAGATGACTTACCTGTGCATCCAATATGAGCACTGTCAACATCCTTGTAGTTTCCCTGCTAAGTTTTCCTTTCAAGTGAGAATCCAGCATATTTTTAAGGACAGGAACTTTCAGTGGCTTCACATCCCCAGATGGCATCCTAACAATATTCGAAAGTCCCCTAACCTCAGTGGCCCGAATGTAAATATCCTGGCCGAGTTTATTTCGAGGGATGATAAAATAATCCTTCTTGTGATGAACACCAATGATTGCTCCTCCACTATAAGTTGAAGAAATAGATTCCTAGTTGTCGATTAGGATAGGATAAGAAAATTTGATAAGTGTGATTAATTAGCAGCATAAATATTATCAACATGAAAAGAGATCAGGAAAATGAAGAAAGAGATTGACCCTTTTCTTATTGGTTTCCTGGACATGACTGAGATTGCTCCAGCTGGCATAAGCTTGAATAATCATGTTAGCACTAGAAACCGAGACATTCAGATTGAAATCTTTTGTGGAAGTTATGCGTAATTGCGAAGCTGTATGAGGGCCATTTAGGTCATATTGATACCTGTAAGAGATAATACACACATTAGGATATCCAAGAACAATGTGCTCGGTAATGAACAAACTGAGAAATAGCTCATTTACAGTTTTCAGGGCAAACAAAATGTGCCCGATAATTTGCGAACTGGGGAAATAGCTCGTTTACAGTTTACAGGGCAAGCAATCTCTTCCTAGAATCTTCTTCTTTTTTTTCCCCTTTTTGGTGGGGGGTGGAACAGGGTGGGGTTGGAGGGTGGGCAAGGGTGGTTTGGGAGCTTACCGTACAAATCCATCGACAGGTTCAACAAGTGGTTCCCAGGAATCGTACTTATCATTATATGACCTGGCAGCAAAAGAGAAGCTGATTGTGGAATTCATGTGATCTTCTCTTCCATGTAAGCTAAATCCAACTCCATCTAAAGATATGTTCAATAATGGAACCATCTGCAAAATTTTCAGAAATAAACAATATTGGCACAAACAGAACTCCATCTCATGCAAACATTATATAAAAAATCTAGACAATAATTATATAGAAAAAACATAAAGTTGTGAAAAAAGCATTTAACTAATAATCATATTTAAAAACACAATGTTGCTTTCATCGACAGAAATGGGAAAAAGAACTCACTTTATATACTTGGTAGACAAGATACACTATATGATTCAAACAAAAAAAAGGCTCAGCAAAAGGAAGTTAATTTGTCCGGGAATGAAGTAAATTAATAGACTAAAGAGAGGCCAACATTGTGACATAGAAACTATGTAAATATCTTTCCTACTTCATCAGAAAACCTCAAAGCATCTAAGAACCTCCAAAGATATCTTACCAGACCACCATAGTCATCAAAAAGTGCTGCAGAGAAAGTCCCAATTTTGGCATCAATAACCATGTCATCAGAACCTCCTGATGAATTCCAATCTGCCAGCTTCAAAGCAAACCTTCGTGGAGGTTTCTTAAAACCAGTTCGCACAATAAATGTCCCCAAGTCATTACCGACAGCCCAGATGCTGAATGATTCTGCTGCCTTAGTATTGGATGTATCCCATAGTCTTTCGTCCAAGAATTGATCTCCAGTCACCATATCACTACGTATGCACCTCAATGCACTAAAGTCACTCTGTTTTGGCATGCTCTTGCTGGCGACACAACCTAAGGCAACGAAGCCTGGTGGAGCTTGAGGCATCCAAAAAGATAGACTTTCCATTCCCCTCTGTCTTTTTATCCGTCCCACGAGCTGGAAGTCCACAGGGACTCTCAAGATCTCTTCATTTCCAGTATCACGTAGAACGGTGCAGGTATTTGGTGGCTCATACCTAGCTCCAATGTATCACAAGATACAAAAATACATAAGCAGCATAAATAGGACAAAATCCCCAAAAGTAAACCAACAAGCACTTAAAAAGTTTGGAAGATAATACAAATTTAAGATTGTTCAATCAAAAAGCAATAATATGGTTGAATATTCCAACCACATGTGGGCTAGAGGATGGTAAAGGTCCAACATGTGGAAATATCATCAAGTGAAAGGCAGGTAGACAGGCCTGAGACTTGAACTCAGGCTCAAACAATTCAATAGCTCAAGTTCATCAGGAATAACTTTACATATTTATATCTTAATACATACCCTTGAACAGCAATATCTCCAAAAAATACCATTCCTGGAGAGACTAATGGACGCCATATGGAGAGTCTCTTTCTACAGCTGGAGCCCCTATTCCACCAAACCAACTGAAAACTAGCAACTGGCTCGAATATATGGCCAGAGTTTGTTTCAATGTGTCTTTCCGACTGTACAGTGTCAGCATGACCAGGAGAAGCAGAAGCAGCTTGGGAATTTGAATTATCGGATGCCTTCAGGGAATTGAGAAAACTGAACATTGCATGACGGAGTTCATATGCTCTACCCATCAAACTGAAAGAAGATTCCACCGGCAGGAAGGTGCCGACAGAGTTGTCCACTCGCCAGAATGCCAAACCAGTGGAGTATCTGCAATCAGAACATTGATGTAAATCAACAGCCTTAGAAATATAACCTCTACAAGTTTAAGTTTTACTATTTGATATAGACTCCATGAATTGTAAGACATATTAGACAAAAATCAAGTATTTTCACATACAAATTGTTGGAGCTGATTGTCACACAGTCCCTCAGGGAACAAGGAGTGACCAAAGAAGCCAAGATGCAAAAGACAGAAGATAGTGGTGGCGGCTGTAATCCTTGTGAAACAACGCAGCCCAGAGAAACATAGCCTTTTGGTGCTTCAGGGAACCAGATGGAACAACTAGTGTTTTCTGCCTCCGCTGAACTTTGTTGATCATGCAGAGCTTGTTTTGAAGTACCTGGAGGGGGCCATATAAGTTTGAAAGAGATAGGTTTCTTGACTCTCACAAAGTTGGTATTTATAGCCAGCACTCCTTTGGTAGGTGGCTTTTCCCTGTAAAGTGGGTAATGAGATGAATAAATCAGATAGAAATACATATGAGAGACAATTTTTTCACCAAGGAAATTTCACCAACGTTGGAGTCAGATAATCCCCAAGAACAGCAAAACCAGGAGGTGCACACGGTCTCCAAAAGACATAGACTTGGTCATTTTGGGGATCTGCAAGACAAAGAAATGAAGGCCAAAAGGTTCAACAGATAGGAAACTGAGATCAAGAGCAGACTCAATACATGGTCAAAACCAGCTATACAAATGCTACAGGCGCTTATTCAGCAAAACAATCTTCTAATCCACCAATTTTTTAATAACGAGGAGTTTATTCTCTCCGGGCCATGACACCCCATAAGCCCATGGATCCAAGTAAGTCCACTACAAAGCACATGCGCTATTAGCCTCACCAAGGACTATGTAAGCAAGTAGGGAATGGAACCTACAACCTCGTGGAACCACTCACGAAGTGTGTACACATCCTAACCACTTGAGCCAACCATTGGAGATTACTCTTCTAACCCGCTATAAAAACTCCTCAAAACAATCTACCTTTCTTACATTTCAATCACTTACAATCTTTTTTTTTTTTAAAAAAAAAAAAACTATATTCATCAAGATATTCGGGTCAGTGATCAGTATTAGTAACTGGAGTCAGCTTTTACAAAATGTCTGGTAGGGCAAACTACTCCTGCAGCAGAAACTTTTACCTAAAAAACATGCCCCTTATCATATAGTTAAAATGTCAAAATGAATAACTTACTTCTGATTGTCCCAACTTTGTCAAATTGAGTACAGACAACAGTCATTTTCTTCGATGACATCCTCAGGAAGGCCAAGATGTCCTCTTCAACTGCTAAGAAGAGTCTCAAGATACTGAATGTGAAGTTCATGAACACATTAGAAACTGATAAATGTATATTGGTTTTTCCAGAAGCATTTGAATACTTCAAGATGGTGTCAAAAGGTTCTAATATCCTTATTCCATTGCTTTCCATACTAAAACCTAAAGCACTAGCATCCACTTCAATTGTGTCGCCCTTCAGAACAAGCCTGCACCAGAAAAATCAATTCAACTCCCCCGTCAATGCCAAAGTGCAACAGTTTGCTTTTTGTCAAATAACATATTTCCAACTAAATTTTAAAAAAAGAAAAGTCTTTAGTAAAACATGAAGAAGAAAAGGTAAAGAAAATAAATCAAAAGCAGATATTAGCTCTAATTGCAGGATTCTTTCGGGTAATTATCTGCAATCCATGTCAATTAAATCTCTATCCTATATTATACATAGAAAAGTGTCATTCAATGAATTTTGGGAAACCAGAACTCTTCTTCAAATTTAACGGTGGTGCACATACTAAACAAGAAGATATATATATATCCATCTATCTATATGAGAGAGGATCACATTTTTCCACTATTTTTATAGTTTTTCTTTTTACTTATTGCCATTTTTGTCAAAGAAAACTGTCAAAGTCAAATTAAGGATTAATGTCGAGTGGATCTTTACCTGCTTGGATGCACATGAATACACCCATCAACTTCTCTCAACTTTATCCACTCAGTGCGTTCACCCTACTTTTGCCTATGTATTTTACATTTCCATATTCATCTCAGAAAATGGAACTTTCACATGGGAAGTGACTAAGAGGAGTGAGTATACAGATAGAGGAGAGCAAACACAGGAGGAGATCAATTAATGAAGACTGAGATTTTGAAGGATGATTTTGCAGGTTTGAGGTTAGAAAAAAACTAAGATAAGCAAATAGCCTAAGCTAAACTTGGTTATTTTTTAATAGTCCTCTGTATAGCAGTATCGTGTCATTCAATGTCTAGGATCTGTATGTGCACTTTCCTAAAATCAAACACAACAAGTGAGATAGTAAGATCTTCATTTGGTTAATTGAGATTAGTGGAATTTGGCTAATCCAATGGCAGCTTAGACCAATCATGAACCGAGCATGGAGAAGAGCTTACAAGAGTAAAGAGGCTCAGATACTAATAGCCCACTTTGGATTCTCAAGGCCTAGTACAGGCATTAAAAACCTGATAGTTCTTTGATAAAGAGATTTAATTTCATAAACTTCAGTATCCTAAAAGCTTAAGATTGTATAGTAAATTGCATAATTTACCATTTATTACTCGACACTCCCTCTTTCATGATATGAAATGATGATTAAAGCTGAACATATGGAACTCGTCATATGGGAAACAACTGTTTGGGCATGCAAACTTGACCTTGAGCACTAATACCATTTGAGATATCACCGAAAGCATCTACATACATACTTCAGACTCCTGAATGAATTAAGCATAAAAAGACAAAGCAAATCATCAAATATATATATATATATATCCACATCCAACAAGGTGAAAGAAATTAAAAGTTCGAGAACGGATCATGAGGCATGATGAAAGAAATTGCCAATAATATGAAGGATGCAGGCAAACAAGGGTAATTAAATTGAAAACAATGAACTAGGGTTCACAAATTGAACTGATGGGCGCACAACATATTTAATAGATGAAATCGACACAGTATGGCATACTTCAACAAATGGAGATTTAAGTTGATAGACGTTAGGATCTCATAGGCACCCCACAGCCAGATATCGATGTGAAAGATTAATCATCCAAGGGATTTGAAGAGACAACAAAAAGAGAATGCTATATGGAAAGAGGAACTGACCTGCCGAGTAAATCTAACTGAGCATGCAAAAGTTTGTTTGAGAGTATAAGAGATTGCAACATGCCCACGTCCTTGGACATATTGTAGAAGGTTAACTCCGGTCCAATGGCCTAAAAAAGGCACTTCCATTAGATGAAATGAAGCTTCTGGAATCTTTTTGGAGGTTTACAATGCAGGACATTAACAAACTAGTCAATGAAAAGCCATCGAAAAAAATTCGAACTTAAGCGGCATCAACCTGCAACTCAAGGATTAACTCTGATGGCTGCTGCACAGGAGCATTTCGAGACGATACACGACTAGGACCTTCTACTGATGACTGTCTCTGAGAAGCCACATCATATTCTTCCAAGTGGACTTTATCTTCCTCTGAAGCAGAATAGCTACTGTCGGCACCAAGTAGAATACAAGAATCTAAAAATCTCCCATCCTACATAGCAAAAAATTATGAGTCCATCAAATTCTTTTTATGATAATCCACCACAAGTGCACAGGCAAGTGAGAGAGAGAGGAAGAAGAATAGAGGGAGAGGTACCTTAATGGTCACATTTCTGAATTGAAGCCTTTTCCCATTTCCCACATATATTAGTGTCTCTGACCCTGTTGAGCAAAGATTGGAACCATGTCTATCTTTTAGATATAATGTTCCACCCTGACCATCATAAATGAAATGGTTGAATCGCTCATCATCAATAAGTAAGGGCCTTTGAGGAGAGATGATCATTTCAGGATAAGGTTGCCGATAAGTTGACTGATCCAAATCAACTGCATCCACTTCATAGAAGGACTTTTTGCCGTCTTCACTGGAGAGCATAATGCTGACATTGGGGGCGAAAAACTCAACAACAGCAAGCAGGAAGTCGAGTGCAACAAGTAATTGTGGCCTTTGGATGCACACAGAGACAAATGTCGAGGACTTGCTAAATTTCGCATCAAGTATAAGCATTGTAGGATGTAATCTAAGATCATGGTCTTCGAAAACATCTAAATAATCAGTACCCTGGGTGACATACTTGGTCACCTGATGTATTGGATAATCCCCAAGTTCCTCAGATTTTCCTATTGCTAACCTAAATTGCTCGGCTACTCCATCGCGATCATCCATCACTGTGAAACTACCAAGTGATGCTGATAGGAAGCCATCTCCTAAGTTGTTAGATTTGTACAAAAGCCACATGGTACTTATCTGCAAAAGAGGGTGTCAGGTGAATGAAGCGGTTAAATTAGTTTACAACATATCAATTATGTTACTTCATATTGTACTAGACGATAACTAATCTTTCATAATTTCTCCTACTGTAAATCACACAGATTTAGTGAATATGAAGGGAATTGCCGTAAGCTCCCAAACCAGAAAAAGGAAATTGCAAACGTCTTGACATTTCATTCATGCTCAAGTTTCATAATTATACGAGAAGCACAACAAAGGCAATTTAGAGATAAATATTGAAATTAGTGCTCCAGTTGAATATAAAGGCTGAGTTGGGCATCCGATATTCCTGAAATAACTGAGAAGCCACATTGTACCTGCACAGTTGCAAGAGGCGTATCTCCTGCTGGGCCAGTACGTAGACTCATTTCAACCAGATCAATAGTGACTGAAACTTTAATCGCAGTCCATGTTTCTCCCCTTGGCAAAACAGCTTCAACCTCTAAGCTTTGAGGAACGGGAGATTTTTCCCGATCAGGTGAGGGTGCCAGAACATCAAGTTCCACCGGAGGAAGAAGATTTGGTGTCTCTGAAATATTAGATTGTGCACATTCTGTGATTATCTGGTATTCCACACTTGATAGAGAGGCTTTCAGTTCCTCTATCTGAAGCATTGAAGATCGGAAGCAAAGAAATCAAAGTGAATTCACAGGTGGTAAAAAGGGAAAAGTGAGGATGATGGACAGGACGATATAAGAATAAATCATCAGAGTTACCTTGACTGCAACTTCAATACTAGGTATCTGATGCAGCAAATCTCGAAGTGTTCTGTGAATGATGATGGAAACCCCCCTCACATCACGTATTATGCTTTGACCTATTTCAGCACCAGTACCAACATTCAAGTTGAGGTCCTGAACCTGTATTCAGGATAGACCTTTGAGGACCAAAGAAACAGTATAAAACTCTAAAATGGATAAAAACAAGTTGCATTTGTTAAACAGGCAAGTGGAAGTTATAAAAGAGGTTAACAGCTTCTGAAGATTCAATTTCTACAATAGTTCATGAAACAATGCAGCCATGGTTATTTCTTCTTCAGTGCTGTCATTTCACCCAGTACGACACAAGCTCCTAAATGCAGCTAAACGGAGCAAAAGAATTATATTTCTTACCGAAATTGTCATCATCTCCACATGAACAGCATTTATATCATTTTTGCTGCCAGAATACCATCGGAAGGTGTTCTCGACTGTAATATGCATGACATCAAGCTTCAAATAACTGAGAGAACAAAATTCAATGAATCAACTTACACTTCAATGATCTGAGGGAAGTCAAGCAGGAACAGGTTCATAAATGCCAATAAATATTAAGCGAATGCCCAAAAGCAAGTTAACAGAACTAGCAACATCAATCAAGTTTAACCAACTCACTCAAGGCTATCTGTCTGTCGAGGCATCAATATTATGGGGCTCCTAAGCGAAAGATCCAACTTCACAGCAGGTGAACCCCCAATTTCACCAGCTGTAAACCATTTCTCTGTATTTGTAACTTGATCATTCAACTTGATAATGTCCTTTGAATTGCTAGGTACAAGACCCATGAAATAGCTGACAACCTGCACAGCCATTTTACACAATTAGAAAACTTAAAACTCAAAATTTACACTTCTGGGAAATTTTTGACTTACCTCCTGAATAAAGCGATTCAAATACACAAAACGAACTTCTGAAAGCTGACCAGAAAGGCTATACTCATAACCTTCATAGTCTTCATCATCGGAGCTGAATGAACTGAAAAGCAGCTGCATAAACAGCGAAACAAGATTACAACTGAATGAAGAAAAAAGTATAATGTTGTCACAGTAAATAGATGCTTGCTTGAAACATGGGCTTTGTTGGCTCCTCCTCAACCACAAAACTGATGCCAACCCAAACCCCCCACCCGACACCCAAAATAAAAAAGCAAAGAAATCAATGTCTTTCTAAAATGTTATCCACCAAATCTTTCTGTGCTCTTATTTACCAAGAAAGCAGAAGGCAGAAAACTAGAAATCTCACCCCACTTCTAGAATCATATGGAGCCTAATTATAGCCCAATATTGCCATCAATAATCACCAAATAGCAGATATATTAGAAGAACTAATCAAGATTACTTCTGTTGGGGAGAGGTCTCGGCCTTGGCCGGACATGCTCCTAATCACATATCTAGGACTGCCAGTAGGGGCTTGAAAAAAGCAGAGGAGATTTTGGATCTGGTCATTGAGAAATTTCCGGAGAAGTTGGTGGTTTTTTTTTTGTGGGAGAATAAGAAGTTCTTGGTGGGCAAGAAGAGGACATATCTTTCAAAAGGTGAAGACTCTCATTCTTTTATTTTGAGTGTTAAATAGAACTTTCATTCATAACGCACCAAAAGGGTGCAAAAGAACATATACAAAAGGTACAAAGAGGTTCATGAGCCTCACACAAAACCAGCATGCTTACAAGCCCATGTACCCATGACTATAATCTTCATTATACCAAGAAAACACGTCTTTGTCCACCTAATCATAAATCTACTATCCTTTGACTCCACTCGGTTAAAAGCCCTATAGACCAAAAGTTGCAAAGCGGTATCGTCATAAATAGCTTGTTTTTCCTTTTTGTCCCACTTATCTTGAACCAAGCTTTAAGCTCCCAATCAACCGTTCTTGCAGTTAGCCAATTTACCCCCACTATTGCAAAAGTTGAAACCCATAATGTCGAATGTCCACTAGCAATGTAGAAGTAAATGACTAACTCATTCTTTCCCTTCTTTGCAAAGAAAGCAATAGTTAATCATAATCCTCCCTCAACATCTCAAATTATCAATAGTCAAAACGCAACTCCTTGTGGCCTCCAAAACAGAAAAACACACCTTTGCAGGAATTTTACTGTGCTAGACCTGTCTCCAACGAAACACTTCTCTAACCTTCACCAGCAAGAGTTGCTCGTAATACGACTTGTGACTTTGAAATGTCACAAATGACTTCCCTTCCAACATAATCTATCCATGCCTCCACTAGGTCTATATCTATACAGGACATTGAAAAAACTCACAAAGGATTCAAACTCCCAATCTTGCACATCAGTGTTAAATTAAACACCCTCCTTCAAAACCTCACACTAATAAAGGCAACTTAGTCAAATCTTTGGTTGCAAGGAAACTAAAGGCTATTCAAACCAAATTTTCAAGGGATAATATTGAGATTGAGAGAAGATATCATCCACGGGAGCCCATGAAGCAACTGAAAGAGAGAAGGATTGGGATTAAATTTTTGTCCCACTTTATTGACGCTCCGCTCAGCAAATGGTTGTGAAGGTTCAACTCAGAACTGGACCGGCTCTAGAGGAGGATAGTGATGGCAAATATGGGGTTCAGACTCCCTACAAGGAAAGGTAACGCCTGCACGGGGTTTGTAGAGAGGAATTCTTAGGTTGGCAGATATCTGGAGAGAACATGGATATTGTGTTGGTAGAGGTAGCCAGCCAGATTCTTTTTTGGTACGATGCATGGTGCGAGTGACGAACCATGTTCTATGTTTCTAGAGATATATGATGTAGCCAAGGATAAGAATGTGCTGGTTAGGGAATTATGGAGGGAGGGAATTAGTAAAGGCTTTGCGGAAATCAAATTCAACTGCCAAGTGCAGGTTTGGGGGTTAGAAACACCTATGAACTTTTATGACCTCTTTTGCGGATTTAGACCTACAAGAGGTATGGACAGGATAAGGTGAACAGGAAGCCAATGAGGCAGTTTGACAACAAAATGATACCATGAGAGACTTATTAAGAGGGGAAGCATTGAGGGTCTTTCTTGGAGACAGTTTGAGACAGGTCTGGCCCAAAAAAAAAAAAAATCCTACAAAAGTGGGCTTCTTCACTTGAGAGGTGGTATGGAGTTGGCTTCTCATCATTAATAATTTGAGAAGACAAGGAAAGATTAGGATTAACCGATGCTTTCTAATGAAGATATGGTTAATCACTTGTTGCTCCACCACCAGTTTAAAAAAAAAAAAGTTCCTACAAAAGTGGGCTTACTCACTTGGGAGGCAGTATGGAGTCGGCTTCTCATCATTAACAATTTGAGAAGGCAAGGAAAGATTAGGATTAACTGATGCTTTCTAATGAAGACACGGTTCATCACTTGTTGGTCCATGACCAGTAGATACGAAGACACTAACCAACAGCTTTTGCGATGGGACAAGAACAAGTTAATAAGAATGATATGACTTACAATTTTTTGGAATATTCGAATGGAGAAATGTAGAAGGGCATTGAGATAAAGTACTATGGTAATAGGCTTATAGAAAGACTGGAAAAAGAGGTATATCCTAGGGGGATCATGGTCATAGGAATGATTGATTTTATATCACACTACCCTTTCGTACAGTCCCCTTGCTTGTTGTACATGATCATATGCACCCTCTTGGGATTAATTAATAAAATTCTCAAAAGAAAAATGGAGAATTGATCAGATAACAAGAAAAAGTACCTCAACAAAAGAACTGCCTCCAGGATTCCTCATGTCACACATCCAGTAGTACATGTGATCACTAGGAAGACTATTATCACTGATTTTTAAGTTCCCCAAAGCAGCCTTTATGCAAAATGAGGAAGGGAACACCTGAGAAAGGGGAAACGAGCAGTTATCAGAAAATAAAACAGAAATCCACCACCAGATATCAAATGAAACAATAATTGAATCCAAAATCCTGATTAAAACAGAGTAAAGATACCAACAAACCTTAATATCAGTTAGCAAATTATCTTGTGACAAAGTAGCAAGTTTAGCTTCATTCTCATTCATCAACAGGATCTGAGCACTAGCCATGTTTAATGTTAAATTGAACATGGTCCTGGATTTTCCCTTCCCTAACAGACCCTTGACAACAGATTCCTCGATGCTTACAGAAAGCTGATCCTCAGCCACATTCCTCGGAGTATCATGCTTTATGGCTATTGACGAGCTATCACTGAAGGATTCACAGTTTTCATCCTCACTGTTGATTGCATCAATAAATTCCATGATGGCAAGAATAGTTGGTCTACGACAGAAGAACGACAGTGTTGCAAGGGTCACTGTAACCTAGACATAAAAACCAATAAGTCATTATAATTTGAAAGTGAATATGTAGAACTTAAGGATTCAAGAGAACTTTTCCAGGCCTTGAAATGATAGAAAACAATCTATTTGTGCAACCTAGTCTAGCATATTTATTAATATCTCAGTTTTTTTATCAAGTTAATATCTCAGAAGTTCCTAGATGTCTCGACGTTTTTCATTCCATGGAACATATTAATTATTTACTTGATTCTTAATTATTACTCTATTCAGAATTACATGGGCAGTTATTGGTCAATCCTACTGCAATATTCAAGTATCTATCTTTTTTAGTCATTCAAAAAAAGTTTTAATAGCAGACAAAAAACAATAAGCTATTATTATAATTTGAAATTGAATAGGTAAAACTTAACGATTCTAGAGAACTCACCTGCTTATCGATATTGTGATATAAGGGAGAATTCTGATCATAGATAACTATCTGAGCTTTCACAAAACTGTCAAGAGTATCAGTCGGATCTATATTTTCCTGAGGGGACCATGGGGTGTCATATGGGAGAAGACCAGTAATACGACTGAAACTTGGAGGCTTCAGAAACATCTTTTGGAACTGGGAAATCACTTCAGCATTCTCAGTCTCAGTCATGTTTATTGATGAAAGCGGTGAAGAATCAGTAGGATCCAGAAGATTCTCAGGTGCCTCATAAAATTTATCATCTCCTTCACTAGCCATTTTTTCATCAGTATCCAGGCCTTGGTTCTTAGCATCATCAAAAGACAAAGATGCATCAATATTACGAATGAAAGATCTTGCCAAGTAGCGAGACTGAGAAATATCACTTTTGGAGACTGAATCTTCAATCTCCAACGATTTTAGGAGAGTCCCAATGAATAAGTCATTTGCTCTAAGTGAAAGCTCAACCTGTTTTGACAATTTAGATTGATGATTGTCAATGGGAAGTGAAGAGAGAGGAAATTACAAGCTTTACTAACTCTCAAAATTTCATATCTGTTCATGAAGAATACGCAGAGTAGTTGATGCAATGACAAATAAAAGTTCCTTGCACACAATCTTACCTGACCACCAATTGCTCGAAATTCAAATAGACAGTGCTCATCAGCAAGTAAAACATTCAAAAAACTCTGCTCATGCTGCAGAACGGAATAAAACCAGTTAGAATCTGCAGGGGCTTTGCAGAAGGGGAACTTCATGTCACACGAGCAAGTAAACATTACCAGCTTATTATTATAGAAGCAAATTTTCAGTTCATCAAGAACACCCGTCATGAATACTTTCTCTATATCGGATAAATCCAAAAGAGCTTGTTCATCATGATCTCCCTTTACAGAATCTTCATTATCGGATGAACTTTCAGATAGACCAGTTATAGGTACAGGACCCTGCAAAAGAGTGGTCCTTGAGAACATAAAACTGATGAACAATCCTTAAAATGATTGAGATAATTAAATCTCCTTTCCAGTAATGGAATCAGTATAACATCAACCATCAGGATTGAAGGAAGCTGTTTATGCCAATACCCGAGGCCCAGTTCTCATGCAGTAACCATCAGCTTCTTTGATGGAAATAGAAAAATCACAGAGAAAGTAGACCAAAAGATGGGTATAATTTGTTAAACAATCCCACAGCTTAATGTCATCAAATAATAACTATATCAATTGAGGCAAGATAGCAACCCAAAAAAGTAGATGGTCAAATAAATAGTTAAGCAAAGCACAAGCAGCAAACATGTACCGAAGCACGGTAAATAGCCCCTTGCAAACGTTTTTGCCAAAGATTCCATGATTCCTCGCTGTCCCATCTGAGAATTACTGCATTTCCATCTTCTACAATCTAGATCAAAAGATAAATGATAGAAAATTCATTATATACAAGGATCTGAAAGGAACCAAGAAAAATTACCAGCATCAAACCATGAACATGTTATCACCTTGTTGTTAGATCGCCCAGCATCAGAGACAGCAAGTACATTATCCACATCTCCAACAGATCCTGAGGGAACTTGATATATTTGTTTACCTCGCAGGCTATAAAAGAAAGATTGCAGTTAACAATTAACAACAAAACCTCAAGCAAAAATGGATTGACAACATTAGTTTAAGACTTGCATGATATGTTAAAAGAAACTCTGGACCCGGATTATCAGAACAGAGACACTCTAGTGTGCAAGAAGCTAAATTCAAGTCATGACTTAGCCACTGAATAGAAATTTCAATAAAATGGTGGACTGCAGATAGTTTTAGGCTTATCGTTATTCAAACCTAGAAGCTTTGAATTTAGATGGTCATTGAAAATAAACGATGCCAAAGCACCAATTTAGCATGTTGAGAAGTAAAAGAATTGCAAACCATCAGCAGGTCAACCTGATATACGCCTTGTACGATCGAGAGTCAGGGCCCTCGAGTGCATAGAGAAAAGGACCCACTAAGCAGAGGTATCTCCTCTGCCAAACAGCTTCTCTGCCCTGCAACAAGAAAAAAGTAACAGCTAAGGAAATACTTTTACTTTTTTTTTATTGCTAAATAAATTTCCATTGATGACACACCAAGGAGGTGCAAAGAATGTACAAAAGGTAATGGGGTACTTTTGCATCAGAAACAGATCGAAAGCTATGAAAATGATGAACCTTCCACACGAGAACATAGGACCATCCTTCCAAGTCAGCTTGACTCCAGGGCTGATTAGAGCCTGATGTTTCTGCATCCTCCATCTGAAATATCTTTATTATCTGCATCAGTCGATGATATCGAGCTGGAGAAAAGTGGAACCCCAATGAAGGCAGTCGTACAGCAAGTCTTGTTGAGGGGAATGACGGATTCTCCAACTTAATCTGAGAGATCCAGAAGTTTCTTGAATTATTCTCCATAAAATAAAACATGGCAGTAGAAAACATGCAGATCAACTGAACAAGAATACAAGGACAGATTACCTGCTGAAGATGTAAGCTGACACCACACCTATCAATGACCGATAAAAGAGTACTGACACCAAAAGAGCCATCCAAAGATTTTTGGTTCCAAGAGTAGTCACCATCAACCAAAAAGGCCGACACATCACTTAGGACTAAATTAAACTGCATATACATATTTTTTTCTGCATTTGATTCCCCATTATGGTCATCCTGCATAGACAGTTATTTTCATGTTAAAAGCTTGCCTTAGGTAAGTCTCTGAAAGTAGAAGACTGCATTGAAATGTCAACCTGTGTGCGTATCATCAAATTTCCCAAGTCGAGCAGAAGCTTAGTTGGATGTTTGTTGTCTGGATAGAAGTCAGTAGGAATTGTGATCTTGGGAGCAGCAATATCAAAATCCAGTAAAAATCTATACCAAAATACCTCATGTTAGGAACTATTTAACTCTTAAAACAATATAAAAGGGGGGTAAATGACTGGAGAGGCTAATATCATGCTGATATTTTTTAGATAATGCTAACTTATATCTTTAACTACGGCTACTACCACGAACCTTGACTGATCTTTCAGGGCCCTGTTAACTTGCTGCTGAGCACTTCGCTTGACCTCATCTATAGTCATCTAAACATCCAAGAAAACAAGTGGTTTGCATTTTTTTTTAAGCAGTAACATGGCAGCAATAGTAAGTTCCAAATTTGACTGGCACCAACGTAGCAATTTCAATGGATACAGACATTAAGGGAGGAACAAAACCTGCACTGCTGCTGCAGTTTCCAAGGCTATCTTCTGACTGACACCAGCATTGCTTTCAAAGAAATTGATTATTGAATCAATAGAATCCTTCAGGTACTGGCCATTAACAAATAATGAGTGAGACATACAGCATACCTCAAACAACCCAACAACTAAAATAAATAAAAGTGGAACAGACCGTCATATAACACGGAGAAGCTTTGGCAACCATACTCCAGTCCACTTTAACATCGAAGGGTTTGTAACAGAAAAGTGCAGTTAAAGAGTCGGAAGCAGTAGCGCTCTGCACTCAATAAATGCATAGAGCTCAGGGCAATAATATTTGCTTGATAGATTCACCAGAAAAAAAGTAGATAAAGAAATCACACCTTAGCAAGCAGACCACTTGGTGATGATAATTGATATGATCCTAGTCTTACATCAATGACCTTAGCCTCTGGGTAAAGCTTTACAGAGCAACCAAGATTTTCAGAAGACAATGCAGCAATCTCTTGATCCTCACTCATAAGCTTTGAAGCATTGTGCTTCATGTGAACTTCCAAAAAGGTATGAAGTGCATCTAATTTATCGGAACTGATCATCAGCTGCTCGTCAGCTTCTTTGTACCCTATAAGCTTATTTAGCTGTTCCCAATCCTCTTCAGTGAAATGAAGCGGTTCACTTTCATCTGTAGAAGACTGCCTGCTCCTAAAAGATGTCCAGATGGAAAAGGAGAAAAATTTAGGATTACAGAAAGTTTAAGATAAAATATGGAAGAGTGCAGAATTTTACTCACCATCCAAATGACCACCATGATTTGTTCACCTTCTCTTTCCTTGAGTAGAGATGAGATTCAGAACGTTCCACAAACTTATGGGCCAACATCCTAAAGGATAATTAGGATATACTATCAGAAATGAATACCCTATAAAATATCAGGCAAAAGAACAAATTTATTGAATCATTGCCATCCTATTTTCAAATAAAATAAATACCTCCACTGAAGAATAAGTTCAATGTCAAGCTCACGATCCAATTCCTCAATCTCCTTATTGTCATTCACTACTGCTCGACTTGGATCAGATTTTAGCAGTGAAGAATACAGATATATGTATCTTTTTCTTAGTCTTGCATATCTAAGAACCTGCTCCCATGATAATCTGCCACTGCACAAAAACAATATCTTGCAGCTTCATTATATACTCCACGAAATAGAATGCCCGTGATGAATAAATAGAAACAACTGAAGATGACATGGAACTTCCGCAGTTCATAAGGAAATAGAACAAAATTGCAGATAGGTTCTTTGTCACATATCAACTCTGTCGATCGTAAGCATAATGAATAGGTGTATTTGATACCTGCCCTTCTTAATCTGATCGGAAATGGCCCGGAAAGCATATTTCCACCAAGAACTTGGACTTGATTTAACTGATACTTGTGGGCGATAGTGGGCATATTTTAACCGCTGGTTAAAGGCTGCAAAATTCTCCGCTAACTTTAGTACATCCCTGTAACCATCCTGCAAAAACAAAAAAATATAACCTACTGTATATCATGATAAGTAAATCATCTTCAGGGCTAAAGCAACATAAACAAATACGTGCATAGACATTAACCTTTGATATACACAAAGTAACATCATCTAAGTCGACAGATGCCTTCTGCCTCGGTTGGTCTCTCCCGGTGTTTTCATTTGACCGCAGCTTAACATACTTTGCATTTCCAGTGACCGGTTGCAATATGTAACCATGCTTCTTAACAAGCCTATCAGCAGGTTTTCCATTGCAAGTCCCAAATCTGAAGACCTATAAGCTCATAGACAACAAAAGATATTACTCATCCACTTGAAGATACTAGAAAAGGTAGAACAATTCTGCTTATGTTATAAAGTATGTTATTACTCACAACATACCTGAACCCACTCAGAGGGAAGCAACTTCTCCCATGGCTTGTCCAGGTGCCACGGGGATATATCAGAGTCGAGATAAACTGCAAGCCTCTCAAGCTCAACAGACTAGCACAATAACAAAATCAAAATATGGTTAGCATCTAGCAACGCAACAATATAGGTACTAGCAACGACGTGTCCTCCAACTGCTTCTAAGTAACAAAGCCAGCTCTTCAATATTAATAAATTAGATTAAAGACAACCTTATGTATGCGGTCTAGTGCACCGCCAGTAATAAAAGTTTCCATTCCATTATCATCAACTGTCACAGCCGTGAGTTTCTCCAAGGTTACACCGGCTGCAAAAGGGTGTCCTGGATTGCTGGCAGGCAAAATATCATCACGATAGTCTCAAGCCGATCAATCAATAATAAAGTAGCATAAAGGACTAATTACCTTTCAACATCTTCATATCTGATGTGAATATTAGAAATCGAAAGCTTCAGGTTCCCAATTATCGTGTTTATCAATGATCCCAGCCAAGATTTATTCTTGAAAAGAAAAGAAGTTAAAGCAAGTCAAAAGAGAGGATAAGAAAGCACACATTTCATGGGTAAAAAGACAGTTCCAAGCATAGAACCCTCAAATATGCAAGCATAGAGGATTGCCAAATCACCTAGAAAATCATATAAGGATTGAAAAAGCATATGCACACTGTATTGGATAGAGAATTGGGTTTAAATACCCCTTCTAAAAAAACCGATTTTATAAAATACCATTTTGGTGGAACTAATTTCTCGAGTACCGATTCAAATCCTGTGGAAAAGGATTACATATGTGAAACACAGAGAACTTTAACACAATAATCCACCTCATCAAATACTATTTACCACCGAAACTGCATGTAAGATGTGGTTTCTTCACAAAATCAAAACCGCATCTTTAGTGGAAAAAATTACATATGTGATACACAGAGCTTTAACACTACAATCCATCTTATCAAATACTATTTACCACTGAAACTTTAACAAAATCAAAACCGCATCTTCAAGATGCGGTTAATAAGTATCTGGGAAATTAGTTTGATAAGAACGGTGTTTTACAAAATAGTTTCAGGAGAAGGGGTACTTTTACCGAAAAATCAATAAATGTAACACAATATCCCAATGCAAAAGCTTAATTCGAAGGCAGCACACGATAGTTATTAGAAGGCATTGCACAATCACATTTAGGTTTCTTGGCATGTTCCTAGTTCTTTTGTACATCCGGCTTAAATTATCATATTCCAAACTTTACTGAAAACCCTAATCAGTTTCTTTTCCATTGTAAGGACTTAAGACGAAGAAAAAAAAAAGTTTTCCAAACTTAAGACCAAGAAAAAAAATTTATTATTTGTAATCAGAACAGCAACCTATCAATTTTCTGAGACTGCACGCAAAGAGTTTACTAGAGCAGAAAACACAAGCCTAACAACAACCAATTTTTCTCCTAAGCTTAACCAGGTAGTAACATGGCAGTGATACATGTTAACACTGTCCAGCCTTCACATGTAAGTCAGACCTAACTGGAGGAGAGAGAACTTGGAGCAACACTCACATATAGGCACGGTTTACGAATAAGTCGAACGGATAATTGCCACAAAAAAAAAAAGGTCCAATCTACAAAGTCAGAATCATCAACATACAGAATATTAAGAAATCGAAGATATTACCACTTCTGTCTTCAATTGTTGCGACCTCTCCAGCAGCTTCATTTCCATTTCCTGTTCCAGAAAAGGTGCATTGGCTCCCCATCAAGACAATTTCAATACCCTAGCCAACAATACTTAAATAGGCACATGGCCCATCCTACCCTCTATCCAGCGTATGACTCAGCATATCTTACCTGGACTTGATTTTTCTTAGTTTCTTGAACAGTGTCATCATTAGATCCTTCAACCGAAGTTGAAGGTTCAGCCAATAGAAAAATCCTATCCAAGTAAACCAAAACAGGGTCTTGTCCAAGCCTGCTCCAAGGAACCTAAATTTGAAAATTGGATTAGTTCATGATAATTTGAGATCAGCAGATGGCTGGAGTACCCTCCATGTACTACAAAAAGATAGACACAATACATAGAGTTCGCAAGTGGATATGATTGAAATCAGAGATAAAGTGAATTTCTAAATAAATTCAGGCACATGCATAATTGGTATTATTGAATATTTTTTAGTAAGACTCATATAACGTCATTTTTCCCAAAAAGGGGAGAAAAGATTAGTTGACCAAGTCTACTAATTCTCACTATGCCAAACTTTTCAACGTTATAGATCAGTTTGTCATGAAAAACATAATGAATAGGCTCAGCCTGCAGAACTTAAAATATTTAGAATGGGGAATAAAATCTATTCCACTTTCAGCTCCGCTAGCATTTAGAAATCCATCCCACATCTTTTGCCTCATTCAATACACAAACCAAACATGCAGATGCACTAACCTTGAGTTTGACAGATCCAAGAAATCCTGCTTTCACCTTCACAGGCAAGTTCAAGGCATTGAGTGCCTCTGGCTTCAACTGCATATTTGTTAATTCTACATCACCTGTCGGACATAGTAGGGCCATGGAAAGGGTAAGAAATCAGCATTCAATGCTAACAAAAACTTCATTGAACCTCCATTAGAAGGATCCAATGCAAGTTTCCCCTGATGCTAAGGTTTTCCTTGAAATTGACAAATTGTATTTTTCAAATGCAATTTAAAAAGGGCCATAGAAATCACACCATCCAAGCACAACAAAAAATGAGGAAAGATCTTTGCCTGGGCAGCAACGAATGATTTCAGAAGAAGATACACATTTTTCAGCATGAGTCCAACTATCAAGTCGAACAACAGTAGAAGGTTCACTTTGGCAATATAACATTGACAAATGAGGATTTGAAGCTGGCATTGTTGCAAAAGACCGGATCATGAACTCAATAACTTAGAAGTGAGAAATGACTGGAAAGTCATGTCTCAGAAAAGTGTATTGAATTAAGAATTCTTTGGAACATGAAGACATGGCGAAAACTAATCAGGAAAGACTTGTAATGGGAGTTCACAACATACTGTAAAAAGAATTTTCTAGTAAACCTACGCCTGCAGATAAAAAGTTTAGAATTATTCCCGATAATCAATCTCAAAACTCACTGGAAAGTTACAGATTAACCCAAACAATCCTCACCAGCCCAAGGCAGAACATACTCCAGCTACAACGGTTGCAAAACGAATACCTTAGCTCACTGGATAATAATTGAGAGTAATTCCTAAAATCATCCAGAGAATGGAGAACCAAAGCTTTCATAATCACAAGTGATCGCTAACTTCTCCCTCCATATACACTAAAACGAACTCCAGATTGCCGAAGCAAGAAGAACGAGAGAAAATTTACACAGCTGTCGGGCTAACTAACTGGTTAGAGGGACAGGTACCTTGCCACACACTGATCTTGAGAGCTTCCTTGTTGAGGCCTTGGACGTAATTGCCCAAGTACCTCTGAAGCAGGTTCGCCACCTGATCCTCCAACATCTTCTTCCTCCTCCTCCTCCTCCTCCTCCTCCCAAACTGAGATCAAACTACTCGGCAAACGGAAGGATTCCGACTGCCCGGTCGGTCACGGACCGTAAAAATCGAGCTGACGAGTCGATTCAGACATGGCGGGATGGTTCTTGCTTAGCAGCAGGCCTAGAGAGAGAGAGAGAGAGCACCAGGGGCCACGTCCACGTCTCCTTTGGGAGAGAACACGCTAGTAGGGGCTGTATCTGTGGGGCCTCTCTGCCTTTTTGGTCCGGAAGGTTGTAGCGGGGGTTGGGGGGGGGTGGGGGTGATGATCCGGTGCGGTTATCACTTGGTGCAGGGTGTCCATTTGACCAATCAGGATCTAGGGATGGAGGTCAAATAGAAAGTCCGGAGTCAATCTCACACTTGGAGAATAACTATTGGAGGGAGTCTTACGGTTCCTGGTAAGAGGGGCGTGGATGAGCTCATGCTGCGGATATAGATCCGTTTGCGTTTTAACGGAACTGTTTATTTGTTTGTTTGTGTTTATTGATTTATTGATTTATAGGAAAGGCGGTGGGGAGGACGGATGCCAAATTGAAGATAAGATAAACGTCAATAAAATTGGTCAAATTGATGAAATTCTTTTTCATAATTAAATTTTCATTAATAAAAAGAATGGTATAGATTGGTAAAATTTATTAAAAATCCCTCGACTATAAAAAAAGAAGTGAAAGAGGAGCATGACCCCAATCTAGGACCAAAATCTCTTATAAAAACCATTCTATATCTCACCGTATTTATAATAATCCCAAAAAAAAAAATAGGAGGATCGGCATCTTCGCGGGCAGATTGAAAATTTTAGCTACTCCACTCGGCCATATACAGTAAATGCAGCAACACCGTACTAGTCTCCTTATAATTGAATCTAGGCTCTTCTCCTTCCAGTACAGAGTCGCAGAAAGCTCCTCGAGCCAATCCCGAGCATAAGTATGGGATGAAATAATTTGCATAAATCTGCTTCATGTTTGAGAAGCGTAAGAGTAAGCAGAGAATAAATTCTCTCTAGTTTTAGCACAAGTATGGTCAGCATCAATGGAACCCCACATCTCAAGTGGAGAAAGCACCCGCCTGGTGTAGGATCTGAAAAACATTCAAGAAGTTTCTCGCCTTGGAATCGTCAGTTGAGTTCTCGTTTTCTTTTCTGTTACGTCGGTCGACAGTGCCATTTTCCAGGTCACCGGGCTGTCACATTGGGAATAAGAAGTCGAGATTCGATATTCACTGGAAGAGAGATTCCCTGTTCCAATCACTGAACGGTTAAGTAGGTGGAAAACATAAATATGAGCCAATTGATTCTTTTCTTTTATTTGCACCATTGATTATGAGTTATTGAATTAAGCTTTCCAATAGTCCAACAACAAAATGACCATATCGTATTCCCATGCTGCCCTTTATCTCTTTCTTTTTTCTCTTCTCCTCTCCTTTTGTTGAACCCATTTTAGCCCACCGCGCGGACAAGCCTCTGCAGAAGGATGTGAGCCGAGGCCCATTAATGGAAGCCCAACAATGTAAAACCCAAAAGAGAATTAGCCCACGGCCCATTCTCTTGGAATTACGGAAATGGGGGGGAATTAACCGGGTCCAATGATTTTTCAAATGATAACAAATGATTAAAAAAATTTTAACGAAGGGAAAAGGTTGCATCCTTTAGGTAGGACGCATGGAATATGAAATCCCAATGAACCTAACTAATTCAAGTCCGAGAAAAATCAGTCCACTGAAGTATTAGCTCATCTAACTGCACAAGACTCGACTGACTCACCACCGTTGAATTTTTTGTTGAACACCGTCTCCATCTTCCGTTACTAACAGCCAAGAGGGGCACGAAACTGTTTTCTAATAGTAGATATTGTACGCGTACTTGCGTATGTTTTTGTATCATATATAAAATGTTACTATCAGCTGGGACCCGGCTTCTGATATTTACTTGAGTTCTCGGGATAAGGCCACAAACGTCAGCGTCGATGAAAATCAACCCGCAAGGAGCAAAGCTGTTGCAAGTCAAAAACAAAATACTCCTGAGATGCTTCTCCTTGCTAGGAATCGTGATGCAGGAAGGTAATTTTCGGAAGAAAAAAAGCCAGGAAGTAATTCTATTGAGCATGAAAATGCCCTTTGCTAAACGAAGATCCAATGGAAGATAGCATCCGTCCGGCAAACTTTCTTCTTTCTCTGATCGGATTACAAGATAAGGAGCTCAGCCATGACAAACAATAAACGTGCTATCGCAGGTAAAGCAGGAACGAAATCATACGATTGAAAGGTGTGTGCTTGTATTGGAATTTTCATATCAGTATTCTGCGAACCAAATAAGAGAACATGAGTAAACAGAGCCATCTCACTGAGCAAACCCAGCTCAACCCCCTTCCCATTTACAAAACAGGCTTTGAACAAAATCCAGACAGAAAAACAATCCAAATAGGACCGTAATGCAGATGCTTCGTTTCACCTTCTTCTATACTGTCCTCCTTGGCCCTGGTCTGGCATCTCGTCCACTGTTCCTATCGTCTGTGTGCTTATTGGATACAAAAGCAAAGGTTGGAGCTTTTCCACTCATGAAGCAGCTGCCACCGTGCTGGCATGGAATGCGTGCCCCTGAGCTCTGGGAGGGGAGTTTGATTTCCCCTGGTCCTTTTTTCTCAGGGTTTTCATGGAAGAAGACAGGTTCCAGTTCTTCTCCTTGGCCTCATCCATGTCAATCTGCTCTTGCCTGCACTCTTGGCTACAGAATGCCGTGTCCCCTCTGCACGAACCACAAACACACATCAGAAAACAAGTCTTGAGATCAGATTTCTAGACACCAGTTCTCAAATTTTCAAATTTCTTCAGAAGAGTATTCATCTCCGCCATGATTTGTGAAAGCAAGCTGAAACCTTTTGAGACTGACTCAAATCGCGCAGGAAAAAGCTAAAAGAGTAGGATTGGCTAGAGAGTGAGATCCTAACCTGTACATGAAGATGTCCCTGTTGTTCCCGAGGGGCTTCTTGCAGAGGAAGCAGGACTCCAAGAAATGGGGCTGGTGAAGATGGCGATCCTCGTACCTCGCGTCGTAGAACCTCGGGGAAATCAGAGAAGGGGAAACGGGGGAGACTCTGATGCTCCTGAAGGCGCCCATCGCGGAGCAGATTGACCGAGAGAATATCGGGCTGTTGCTGCCGCTGGGCTTGCCGGAAAACCCAGCCTCCATCTCCGCCAGAGACGCCAGGCCGTCATCCTCCTCCGCGAAACATGGCCTTCTCGCCACCGCGACCTCCATTTCGATGGCGGTTTAGTGGAATCGTCTGTAAGCTGTAAGTTATGTGAGAGAGAAGAGAGAGAGTGGGAGAGATGGGAGTGGTGGAGAAGCTGGAAGGAGATGGTTATATAAACAACAATATTAGGTGAGGAATCGAGGGGTGGAGGCGGAGGGAGGAGAATGAAAACAACGGCAGGTTTCGAAGAACAAGCTCAAGTTGAAAATGGTTAGGTAGATTCATAAGTCGATTTAAGAAATTTGATATAGTTGATATCGCTCTTAATTTAATATTAAAATATTTGGATTCGATTTTTATTAACGAGATTTTTTGTGCCTTTTTATTTTCTTTTAAAGTTTTCGGGCTCAAGAATTTTTTATTTACAAAATACGAATCAGAGACCCTTATAATTAAAATAGATTTTTTAAAGTAAAAACCAAATGCTAAGCTTTTTTAAGAGATGTCTGAATTGAATCTATATTCTCACTAAGAAAAAAGCAAAATCACAGAGAATTTCTTAATTGACCCATTGGCTGAAGAGGGTCGAGCTCAACTGTTTCTTCTGTCTTTTTGCAATGAACCCCTCAAACTTTTTCTTCCTTTTCCGATATGCTCCCTGTAGCGTAAGGGTCAGAGCGTTGAAAGCAAGGGTTGAAGAGCAATGGAGCCGATATAATAACAAAGGAGGTGAGAATTCCCCCGCTTTACAGAAGTGTTGACAGTCTTTTCTCAATATCCCATCATTCTTGATAAAATCCAAAAATTTCTACGCGTAAAAATGTGAACCGGTCACTGTTACCGAAACGGAAAAAATAGAATGATTGGACTCGATTATCTTTACTACTTCTGTATTTCTCGAGCAAGATGCTTAGAAGACTAAACCGGTTACTGTGGTTCCACTGTTCAAGTTACTGTGGTCAGCAGAGATTAATTAAATGTGATCATATAATAAAATATTATGTAAGCCGCAAATGGACCCGAGGGTGGGACGGATCCAGACCTGCCCCAAAGAAGGGTGGGACGGGTTGGGTCTCGCGAGTCCAGGGAAAATTGACATCCCTACTTTTAGCGATCTGAAATGATTTAAAAGGCCACATTTTTTTACGATATAAATATGGAAAGGTTTAAAAGTAAACCAAAGAAGCGGCCAAAAAAAAGGTGCAAAAAAAATTAAGAGATGAAAATCAGTTTCAAAATTTCAGACACCTTTGGTCCAATGAGTTAAAACTCTCACAATGAATTCTTTTCATTTATGAAATTTGAATATGACATATTGCTTTAAAAAAAAGTACAATTAACCATCTCGGCAATTTAATGTTGATAATTATTTACCCCTTTACATACAGGGGAAAAAAAAGGGTGAAACCGTAAATCAACCTTGACTCATTATATCTGTAGCTTTATATCCTTCAGCCCCCAAGCCGGGTCAGTAAGGCCCACCCGCGACCTAACCCACATGTGCCGTGCTGGGAACCGGTTCCTATGTCAATGCTGCCATAAGGATCCTGGCCACGCGCTCACGCGACGGAATTGCGCGTTTCCTGTCCGGTATTTTGCAAATATAATAGTCCAATCAATTTAGTTCATGTCGAGTCAGGACGGATGAGCAGTTTAGTGATCGATAGTTGACCGGACCATCGAATTTAATTAGGGATGAACAGTTTGATGAATGTGAACTATCAGAGCCTGTGAATAGAACATTTAATTCGCTCACACGAGTCCCGTGAGCCTGCTGATGTGAATGCGAATGCCTGCATGCATTCCCACGTACATGAATGTTCAGGGTCAACATGCAACAGTTTCCCTTGACGGGACGTCTCATTTACCACGTGTAATTATTGACGGATCGAAATGACTTGCCTGATTCTCTGTCCGTCTCCACTGTCCAAGAATGTACTATTTTCCTGATTTATTTTACATATAAAAAATGGTAAATGATACTTTTAATTTTTAATTTTTTGCATTTTTATTATAAATTTTTATTTTTATTATTCACATCCTCAACTTTTTAAATTTTTACCACTTTAGTTTTACGGCTATATTTTTATCAAAAAAATAACATTCTATGCAAAAAGGAATATTTCATACAAAAATTATTTTTGAATAAATTTTTTAAAAAAATAAAGAAAAATGAAAAAACAAACGAAAATGAAATTTACCGATAGAGTTTAACTAATAGTCATATTTTCTTTAAAATCAAAATACAATTCCAATTTAAAATTGATTGATATTTATCAATATAATAGAATCATGACTCATTCTGAGAAAAAGGAGTTCTAATTTTAGGGACACCTGCTAGTAACCAATATTTCTTTAATTATAAATTAAATATACTTTTTTCGAAAAATATTTTGTTGAAAACTGATTTTTGATAGAATATACTTTTTTTAAGATGGAAAAAGTAAGGGTATGAACAAAATAGTAAAAACTAAAAAAGTTAAGGATTACAAATGACAAAATATAGAAGTTTAGAAAAAATAATAAAAATACGAAATGTTGAAAATTAAAAGTATCTTTTTGTCAAAATATATTGTGCTACATAAGTAAATATTCGGAGTATAATATATAACGAGTTCACTGTGTAAAACAAGATTTCAAATCTTGATGTATGTAAGATTAACTCTAGAAAAATATAAGAATTTTACACGCGTAAAAAATTTGAGAAAATTTGACTCAATAAACTCGTTATATATATTACATCTTGAATATTTACTCAAATATAAAACCTTACTTAAAGAAGAAGAGGTGTCTTACTGCTTCAATAAATCCGCTCTGGTTGGGATACCTTTTTTAAATTGTCTTCTTCTTTTTTTTTTTTTTTACCTTCCTCTTACGTTTGAGGTTATATAGTTATGACTCCTAAGTTTTACAACAAATTAACCGGATCTCTTACATATTTCCATAATTTTAATTTAAATTTTATTAGTCCAGTAAAATAGTATAAAATTTAACCTCATTAATTCCACATAAATTTTTAATGTGTTTCACTATATGTACAATTGTTATGTTAAATAAAAATTTATCCTGTCCAAAACCCATCATCATAAATAACATGAGAATTGAGAATCTGAACGATGAAATTATTATTGTTAAAATGAATAATTCATTATACGTACACCATTTCAGATATTATGTAATTGAAACCAGAACTGATTCGAACTAATTTCTTAATTCAGTATCCGGACCTGGCCGAGTTTCATTGGTATTTACCATCGAGTAGTTTTTCAATCATTCTTGTCCTCCCTTATATGTTCACCACACCCACTTTTAGTAATTACTGTCAATTGTATCTGGTGAGCGGAGGCCGAGAAAAGAAAATTAATCTGGACAGCACGCGCCGCCGAGACAGAGCCACGCGCCGATGAATAACATCCGGTGCGTGTACCGCGCCTGATGACCGATTGCTCCTACGGCTTTTCCTCAATATTCTTTTGTCGTTTTCTTCTCCTCCCGACTTGAGAACTGGGAGCCCCACCCCGCGGGCCCCACCACCTCGCTGAAGGCTATGAACAATTGTGAAATTATATTTCCACCCCCGCTCTTCTGTATCCTTATAATTTCTGTCCCCAAAATAACAAAATTCACAAGTACGTACCCAAACATTAGCTCCATCTAAACAATATGTCCTCCTCAACTTCCAAAAAAGGTAAATCACCTGTGGTAAAGAGTAATTGTGAATTTGAATGATCATTATAAAAAGGTTATGGACATAAACTTCTAATGACTTACCCTCAGATAGAAGTCACTCTTTCTCATAGTTTTAGACTTTTAGTTAATGATTTCAAGCCCCTCTATTGAAAATCGACAGGATGTCTAAAATTACATTTCATTTTATCACAAGAGATTGACACTTGACACCTCAGTTTTCACACGGCTTATGCATATTTTTTACACTTCTCTTTAAAGTAATATTTTATCATTTTCTTATGCCAATCAAATGTGGGAACAATTATTCATGATAAACTTTGGATCGGGTCACCGTGATTTGTAAGAATATAATTCATTTCTTTGGTTTGAAATAAGTACAAACAACCCATTAACATTGAGCTCTCGTTTAGATACTTATTGTGAAAATGGGTCACCCCATAAGCCATGACATCGACGATTTTCCATAATAAATAGAAGACAAAATACTAATTAAAAAAAGTTCACATCCGTGAAAGTTTTTGGGACTAATTCTTTCAAATGGTAAGTTCAGGGACTGGCGTTTTAAAAGACCAAAGCTTAAGGAGTGATAATGAAATTAATGTCATTGTAATCAAGCAGTGTGGGACCCATGTCGCGGTGATGATTGCGTCGGATGCATTATGGGTCCGTGCCCATGCCCGCCCTTTTCCCTTTTTCTTTTCCTATTTGTCCTTTTAATTCAGCACTTTTTATTTTTGCTCAAAAATTTAATTCAGCACTTTTGACTTTAACGTACATATAAATTTATTTTAATTATACATAAATAGTATTGAGCTGATTAAAAAAAATGCAATTTTTAATTATAAAAAATATATGTACTTTTTTTAGCTCGTCCTACAAAGTCATTGTCCCCGCGCTTCCGGACCCTAACCGCGACCCACGGGCAGTGCCTTGCCGTGCCCATCCGCTCCTCCCGCACACGGGTGAGCTCGACAATTGCACCACCACCCGTTCGCCTAGGTCGAATGACAGTGCCACGTGCCGGTCGTGCAAGAAAAATAAAAATGTAAATTTTACCTGTTCGGAAATTAACTAATTTTATTTGATTGTTTCCTTGTTAAAACTTAACTTTTCGGTGTGCATTGTCCGTTTAATGAACTTTTTTTATATCGATAGTGTCGGATACCGTAACAATCTAAACACTTATTATTTAATATAGTTCGGTGTAAATAAATGGGAAAATTTTGAAACGTTCAACTTATAGTTATGAGCGATGTGTACATTGAGCAGCTTACACGTGTGTTCCTGTTAAGCGACGTGGCTTGATGGTGACACGTGCATCCAGGCCAATGGTTTTCCCCAACAGTGGCAATCAACCAATAATTGGCCTAATAATTAAAAATCGTATGAAGAATCTCCTATTCGTCGTGGCGTTGGATTTAGCCGGCACAACTTCATCGTTACTAAACAAATAAACAAATTTCGTACGATAATATTTTGGAAATGTAACACTTTACAATCCGGTAATTAGATCGCTTCGTAAAGATTTAATATTCAACTCTTGAATTATATTTTACTATTCGGTAATTAAATCACATTCTTCCGGAGTAGCTATTACTCGTGCGCTTTTTTTTTTTTGTGTACGCTCTCCGCTATTCTGAATCCAACGATTTCTAGCTGATTCATGTTCAAGATCGGGAAAGCTCAAGAAGCCACTGGCATTGAAATTCAATGCAAGCTTCTGTAAGATCAGAAGGAACATTGTAGAAGCATTTGATCCCAGGTTTCAATTTTATCGTATTTGCATTTTAACCAGTGACAGGAAATACACTGGTTCATCGTTACTTTTTAAATTTATGTCCCCACGAGATGTTTTATCATTTCAATTTTTTTAAAAAATTCAAACTAGCAAGCAGTGACTAGATTCAAACTCGTGCTACGTACGGTGTGTGCGATCTTAACCAAACCGATTGAAAATACCGATTAATATATAATTTGAGAGAGTAACCATAATTAATTTTTCGAATAATGATGGTTTATTCACATTTGCACGCTATATATTATTAAACGAGAAAGTAAAAAAAAAAAGTGAGAATTAAAAAATATATATAAGTAGATAGGATGTGCATGGAGAGAGTAGAGAATGGAGCAACTGGTGGGAGAAAAATATGTCAAATTTACTATCACACCCAATTTTTATTATCCATCTAAAGGATATTATCGATTCACCTTTTATATATAACGGGTAAAATGGGAAAGTTAAAAGTGATACGAAAGACGTCTCACTCTTTTAATACAGTAATGGAAGATACTTGCATGAATCTTTTATATTTAAAGGTTTGTTTTTTTGCATGTGATAATAAACTTATGTAAGCTTACAATTTTTTTTTTCTTTGTAAATGTCGATTCATGAACCACTTAATATTTTTTTTATAATATTATGATTAATAATAATAGATCATGTTCTTTGGTGTTTCTCATATATATATATATATATAGACATAAATAAACACACAATGTATGGAACCTCAAGTTGTCGCATTCTTCGGATATGTGACATTAACAAGTAAGGTCGATATATGTATATATAATCCCCCACCAAGTCAAAAACGATGTGCTCGGGATGGATTCGGTGTGCGCAGCGCAGGAGGTGACAACCTTAAACTTGAGAAAACCTGGTGAATTATTTTATTTTACAGTCCACTGAAATCCATCATTTAACGATCTCTTGAGTTTAGCTTCCGGACTGAAACTTCCGAACCTGTCCCTAGTACATATGTTTTATATCTTATCGTACACATACATATATACTGTGAAGTTATCATAATTGTCGAAGTTCCTTCTAACAAAAAAAAAAAAAAAAAAACCTTCTGAAGGTGCTAAAACCAATGTACTGGAGAGCTGAGATAGTTTTCTCCTGGTTTTGAAGAAATTGTATATCGGTAACGTTTATTTGTGTTATAAACTAATAAAATTCAGTTATTTCTATGATTTTTTTCTCTTTTTAGGATTTTACTGAAAATCTTAAAACAAACGAATCTTAATTATTTGTGACACTATGTCGGCACTGTTACGTGATATACTCGTTATACGAATACTTTCTCATGGTTTTGGTCATTTGGAGAAAGTCTTTCTTGTTTACTGTATATTGATACTGCTTAATATACTCCAATTATTTTTAAGGTTGTTTTTATTTTTAAAATTTCATAAAAAATTCTTAAATATACCCAAATCTTTTTCATATTGTCATTACATAAAATATGTGTGTGTGTGTGTGTATCTGTACTCACCAATACCTGATGAGGGCAATGGTTTGCTGGCCGCTAGTCTTCAGTTGGCAGAAAGTAGCTAGAGAAAAGACGAGACCACAGATTCCTGTGATTGATTGGTATAGTTCCTTCCTATGATTCTCCGCCACAGCTCTCCGAAAGAAAATCTCGACAAGCCCTCCATCCTCTAACAATTTGGGGATTTTAAAAGCGCATGTATCCGATATAAATCAAAGCTCGCTCAAATGCAGGGACAAAAATTGACGAGAGAGTAACCACACGAATTTAAGGTCCGAAATAAAATAATTTAATAAAAAAGAATTGAGTACAATTTACATAATGTTTTATAAAGTTCTTCAAGTTCAAGACAAGGGATTGCCAGGCGAGGGAGTAAATGCTCAGTAAATAATATATAATGAGTTTATTGTGTAAATCATACGTGTTAATAATATCTGAGAGAGTCTTACACAGCGAACTCGTTATGTATTACACACTAAATATTTACTCCGGCCAAGACTATTGGACGCACTGCATACCGCGATTTCCTTTTTCTTTTTTTTCCTCTTTCAATTTACCCTTTTTTTTTTCCAATTCGCCACAGATTAAACCCTATATCCAATGGACGCGAAAAAGGTTACCCGTTGGAATGGAAAGCAAATGAAACCAGTGCAATTGTGAATATTTTTAATAAAATCTAAAGAAATTCAAAATGCCTAATTTTTATTAGATGGTGTCGTTGCGTAAACATTATCACGTGGTGAAATCATTGTATAAAATATTTTATCAAATTACAAATTGTACCAATTTTATTACGTGCATGTTACGATTCTTCCATTTATGTAGTCCTTTTTTTCCCCATAATTCTCATATGAAGAGATTCTTACACGAGGATAGCTCACCACGTCACCTATAAATTCTACCAATAAATATTTAACAAATTATCATTAAATATTATATCGTATTTTTTATTTATTAATAATATTTATTTTTTAAATATAAATTAAAATATTTATGTACATATTAAATATTTATTAATTAAATTTATTACATCATTTATAAGTACCACTCACGTAAAAATTTCTCCTTAGGCTTTTTACAGCTCGCCGAGGTGGCGTCATTCGGCCGATTCCCACCATTTTATTCTAATTTTCTGATTATTATAATAAGGTCATTTATTACCTCATCGAACTTTAATATTGCAACACAAAAAAAAAAAAACCACGTAATTGAATATTTCCATAAAATATAAAGTGAGTTGAAAATAATACTGTCTTCTGTTCCCTTTCTCTTCAAGAAAGCCCGACAATGTCACAGAGGTCAACTGCTACATGTTCCGTCTTGCCACGCGATCAGTGTCAGATCATCGACGCTAATGATCGGAGACACATTTGGGACCTAATTTTAAATTGGAAAAAAAATTCAAAAAAAGATTTAAAATACCGAATAAGAAGGGTTTTCGATAAGATAATTTTATAAAAACAAATTAAATTAATTAAATTTATATAATATTTTGTAATTTTAATCCCGTAAATCTGTCCCTTTAGTAATAACGTATTATTTTTATGTTGTCATCCGTAAATTCCAACAACTTAATAAAGGCACGAAGAAATAGGTAAATAAATAAGTACAGAAAGTTCCACTGACATGTACCGGATCCGAGACTTAAACTAAGCTTTTTTAAATCTCTATCATCGTCATCATCATTTTAAATTGTAGAGAATATTACTTATTATTTTTAATCAAGTCGACAGTTTAAGTTTTTCCTTTTTAATTAAAAAAATTGTGGATTTAAAAATGGGCTGGGCTCCTCCGCCCTGTCAGCAGACAGGTAGGTTGAAGATTCGCATCAAACTCTGTGCAAGATTGATTTTTGTCCGAGGAAAAATATTGGGACGAGTTTCAAGATCATCAAATAGTCGGGAGAAAATTGATTGATTATTAGTAATTATTTTTCATTTTTAAAATTATTAATTTTGAGCCGTTATTATTAAATTTTTTTTACCCAAGTATACGAAAGTTTTCAACGCGTTTTTACCTAAAAACCTAATCGATATGGAATTTATATATCTCAATATTCGTCCGCACGTGATAACGTGTTCACACTTGACATGTGCCCTTAAACACTCGTTCTTAACAACTAATCTCGAGTTGAATATTTTTCTTTCGATCTGAGGTGAGAGGGAAAAAAATACCACGAGGCGGGGCCTTCTTTTGTCCTCGGGCTATGAATCGGACATTTTTCGTACTCGACCAACTAACAATGAACAGATATTTTTCTTCTAGTCTTGATCTTAACAGGCCACGAATTTTATACTTAGACCTGACGCGGTGTGAGTACATGATCAACCAACTCTGATGCTATATTAAATTGTTATGATAAGCATATGAACGATTCGACTGGACCAGAGAAACTTCCTCGTACAGTTGACTGCGTTGGATTAAGATGTATAGTTTTTATCCATTAATTTGTTAATTTAAAAATTGTCTTAACTTTTATTAAGTTGAATAATTTCTCGCGGAGAATGGACACTGAACACGCGTCTCTGCTGCATCATTAATTTATAAAATCTAATGGATCCCAGACTTAGAACCTGCACTGTAGGCACGCGCCGGTAAATGTTCACTTATCTGAAAGGTTAAAAAAGGAAAAGCCCCTTTACATTTTCTCATGCAGCATTTTATTCCTTCCGTAATACTGTTATCCAGAAATTTAATGGGATATGAATAATCTAGTTTGAACCGGGTGGACCCACAAGGGAGTAAAACTCTCTCAAGATAAATTTTCTTCCCGTTACCTTCTTTAAGGGAAAGAGACGTCATACCGCCTCAACCAATCCACTTTCCTTTTTCTCACCGAGCATTTGGGTTACAATGCTTTCCACGGTAAATCGATTCTCAGGTTGGCAATTTGAGAAGCATGTCGTTTGATGGTCGAAGATTCTGGGCCTTCAAAAGTATCTCATACAATCTTCAATATGTGGCCCATCACTAGGCAGACCAAAGCCCGCAATTAAGCCCATGTAATATCACTGGGCCAAATTCCGTTTCCAACAGTCTATTTAGATGGTTCAAAATTTCTATGATCAGAGAAAATTCACGATCGAAAACTTTCTATTCCTTAATAAATTAACTCATCTTGAATTGAAATTAATTAATATCCATTAAGATTCGAATAAAAGCGAAGAAAAAAAGAAGAGAGAGAGGTTTCGCTCGTTCTCACTTAGGAATTGCAAGCACAATGGGGCAGGGCAGGACGGGGTAGGTATTTAAGGACCCGGACTCGCCCCCGCACTCTTGACAGGCTGGTCAGGATGGGGCACAGGTTAACTCGAATTACAAAAAATAAAATATATTATATCAAATATAATATGAATCCAAATATTGATGATAATAATAAAGATAGAGTTGAGTAAAATTAAAATAAGTAAACTTTACAAGATCTCTATAAAATAAAATAAATATTTGTCTAATCCGTTAAAATAAATGTGCTTATAAATTAAATAAAAGTTAATAATATAATATAATATTGTGAGTCAAGTCATGACCAGACGAGGTTAGAAGAGAGAGAAATGAGTGAAACTAGAGTGTTTTTTGAAAATATTTCGTGAAAAGTGGTTAGTTTGAAACTAATTACGAGAATAGAGTTTCTAAACCGCATCTTCAAGATGCGGTTCTTGTGTAATTTTTTTTTCTTCCGCACAGAACCGCATCTTGAAGATGCGGTTCTCGTGCAATTTTTTTTTTAATTTAAGAGAACCCCATCTTCAAGATGCGGTTCTTGCAATTTTTTTTTTAAAATTCTTGATAGAACGGCATTTGACGATGCAGTTCTCGGGAATTTTTTTTTCAATTCCGAAGAGAACCGCATCTTGAAGATGCGGTTCTGTCCGGAAAGTAAAAAAAAATAACACAAGAGCCGCATGTTGAAGATGCGGTTCATTACTGCAAAACCGCATCTTCAACATGCGGTTAAAAAACCCTATTCTCGTAATTAGTTTCAAACTAACCACTTTTCATGAAATATTTTCAAAAAAAACTCTAGTTTCACTCATTTCTCTTAGAAGAGAGGCCTAAACCCGTACACGGTCAAGATGAGACTGCCATCCCTACTCCAGTCATCCTATGTCACTGGATGGTCAATGATGCATCGACCAGTCATGGTGGACAATTCATTTACCCTTTTTAATAATTCAACATATCCTCATTTTAGTCTCCAAAATAATCTCTTTATTATTATTATTTTTTCCCCTTTCTGCCACATAATCTCGAAAACATTTACCGAAAGACCATTTGTTTAGATGGTAAGAAATTTGAGTGTTCGGAGTAGACAAGGAGGAAGAAGAGAAGACCGGGGCTTCTCTCTCTAAACTGACCCTTTTATCTAGAATAATAGAGAGGGATTTGATACAGTAATATCGTTTTTCAGTTCGGAGTTCGGTTTGATTCTCTAGGCTTTCACACTTCCTTCCCTCTTTATTTTATCATTTTTTGGACCTGTAAAACATCTTTTCCTAACAAAAGGTGAACGGAAATCAATTCTCATCTTCTTTTTCAAGTTGGAGGAGCTTTCTCGAGTCCACGACCACCACAACTAGATTCCACACCAACTTGTAGGTTCCATCTCAAACCCTAGAAAGCAGAGATAGATCCATAAAAAGATTGTTTTAAGGGTGGCAGATGAATTCAAGATGCGCGAAACACTATAAATTAATTTAAAAGCAGATAAAATCAAAAATAAAGAGGTCGGGTTATGTTTCACTGAAAGAATGGTTTGATAGTTGGCGTTACTCAACTTCCTTACAGATCCATGATTTTCAAGTTACGCTAGCGAGCAATGTGGGATCGAGCCTTTAATGAGAGGAAGTAGATGTGGACCATAAGAAAAAGTCATCCTCGCCATCGCTTAGAACAAAGAGCTTTCAATTTCAACTTTAATTCGCACTAATAAAACTTCTCGTGTTTTTAAATTCCTCGTTTTCGTATCCCTCGACACCTACGATAATTTCCATAATCTGAAAAATAAAATGTTGAATTAATTCTAAATTGAAATACTCGTACAGAGGATGAGCGCTCGATTCACAAGAGAATACTGTCAACAGGAGCAACATAAAATAAAAGAATTACATATATTAATTAAAAATTAATTTCAAAGGAAAAACTATCAAAAGAAAATTAAAAAAAAAAAAAAGGCCAAAATGACGCGAATAGCCATGTACAGTAGTAACCTATGGGCCTTCCACTCCAAGACGAGCCCTTCCCTAGAAGAAAAAAGAAAAAAGAAAAAAAGAAACACAGTTTAAACATCACTATTTTTTGTTTTCCATTTTTCATTTATTACGTCAGAATATTATCTTTTTTAAGGAAAAAATTTCATTTTTCTCTGGCCGTTGTTGGGCTATGGGCCTGGCCCTTAAGGAAAGTAGACCTCAACGCTCGACTCCCTCGCAGAAAAGCACACGGGGCAGGCTTGGGCCACCCGGTCACACTCCCTGCACACGCTGACGTGCCGGCAAGGCAGCAGAACAGCCGCTGCCGCCCTCCTCCGGCAAGCCCTGCAGCTCGGCCTCGACGACGCAACTACCCGGTCCGGGTCAACGTACGCCGATTCGGCGTCCTCCGCGTCCGGGCTGCCGCACCCGCCATCGTCCTCCGGCGGCGTCCTGTCGTGCCCGCTGCCGATCATGGCCTGCTGCAGCTGGGCCTGCAGCGATGCGACCGCTGCCTCCTGTGCCCTCGCCTTTGCCTGCCACACCTGCGCCTCCGCGGTGAGCTGGGCGGCCCGTACCTCCAGCTCCGCGTTCCGGCGCGTGGCCTTCTCCACCTCAGCCTCTTTGTCCCTCATCCACCGCGCCACCGCCTCCTCCGCTGCTCCCATAAGCGCGCAGTGATGCCTCTGCCGCTTTTCCGCCAATGTCCGTCGGAGCTGCTCCCCCTGCGCCGGAGGAACTTTTGAGAAAAGAAAATTTCCCGCAAGAAGCTTTTTCCCCCCTGAGATAGCAATGGCCAGTTGAAAACGAAAGTAATGGATACCTGGGCTAAGAGAAATTGATCGATTTCATCTCTCTGTTGCTTGACGTGGGCTGCGAAATCATCAGAAGACAGAAGCGACGAGACCGAGTTAATAGATTCGGGAGCGAGACCCTGCTGATGCTGATGCTGTTCGTTGAACGATAACCGGAGACCCCTGGGATTTTTGTGAAGCTGAGAGAGGTCTATGAATTGAAGATTATTCTGAGGCTGCTGTTGCAGAGTGAAGGGATTCGTTGTCACATTCCTGGAAAAGGCAATGCTGTCACCGCCGGCGACGGCGGTGCCAGAGGCTTCTCTTCCTCTCTTGCGTGTGTTTGTCTCCCCTCCTGTTCAATCATCGTCATACAATCAGGACACTGTTTGCATGGATCTCGAGCAGCCCTTATCCATAACATTTTTTTCCTGCAAATTTCTCCAACGATCCCAGAAATGGAAATTTGAGGAAAGATTCATCCTAATCTAATGAAGAGAAGAATAGAGCTTACCTCCATGGGACGAAAACATGTGCCTCTGGTGATCAAGAAATACTCCTCTTCCTCCCGGCTGAGGTTGAAGCGAGCAATCGATTCCGATCCCTTCCTGCGAGTTTCTGAAACACAGATGTAGCTGAGTATACTAAGAACCAATTAATAGGCAGAGAGAGAGAGACAGAGAGAGAGAGAGGTACCTTTTGAGGAGAAGAACGTTGGATGGGAACTGGGCTTGAACGGCCATTGGGGGGCTGACAGGAATGGAGATGGGATGGGGAGTTGGGTTAGGAGTATTATTTGTATGAGAGGGAGAGAGCGGGTTTGAGTTAGCTGAGGAAGGCAAAAGCTGAGGAGTAGGAGGAGCCGAGGAGGAGGAAGAAATGCAATAAATGCTCACGCAGAAGAAGCATGCATGAGAAAGAAGAGAGAAGAAGATGATGAACGGAAAGGAGTAGGAATAGAAAAGATGCCTCCTTGCCTCTCCCCCTATTGCCTAAGCAGACTCACAGTAGAGAGAGAGGAAAAAAACGAGCTTGAAGAGTCAAAAATCTAAAGCAGATGTTTGTTCGGAGAGGATCAAATGAACGGTAAATTAATTTCGTCCCAAGTCCCATGTCCACACAGAGAGATCCTCTTCCTGTTCATCCAGAGATGAACAGAAGAACCAGAACAAAACAGAAGAAAACAGAACAGCCTTCTCGATGGTCCTTTTTTTTCTTTTTTCTGGGCGGGAGTATGTGCACATAAAGATTGATTTTTTGGTGTGGGGGGTGGGGGGGCGGTGGGGCGTAATTTCACCTGCTTAGCTTTGCCCTGTGTTTGTTGGCTAAATGCTTGCTCGGTGTATGCGAAGTGATGTAATAATGTCTGGGGGTAGAGAGAGAGAGAGAGAGAGAGAGAGAGATGCGATTTGGAGGAATCAGTCCAAAGCAAAAGGGAGGAGAGAGATAGAGAGAGGGAGACGGCTTGTTCCTCGATCTCTGGTGTTTTGTCTATTACCATTGGCATCTGTCCGTCTCTGCCTCTTTTTCCTCAATGGTATTCTTCTCCTTCTACTCTCCTTTCCAGGGAAGGAAGAGTCTCCCACACCCAGCAAACAGCTACATCAGCTCACCTCACATGAAGAGCCCCGAACCCGAAGTCATCGCCCCTCATGATACCCTTTCGTACGTAAATTATTAGTGGTGGGTGTATTATTGGGGTGGGGGTGGACCGCATTTAATAAAATTAGTAAAAATAAATAAAGCATAAATTTTATGTATGGTCTTGAATATGTAATTTAAATATGAAAATAGAAAAAAAAATAAGAAGAATTGATTGATTTTATGATTATTTGTCCAAAAAAATGTAAATTATCCAAGAATTCTCGAACTTACCATAAACTTTTTTTTACTCAGAAAATCGCGAACTATCTAAGAATCTTTCAATTTACCATGAACTATGATATGTTTTCTCTAATCTATCACATCATTAATTTTGATCGTTAATTACTGATTTGTAATGTTAATTTTACTGATTATACAAATAGAATCAAATGTGATATCACTCGTGATATCTATCTGGTCATAAAATAGAGAATATTTGTTTGCACATTCTTCTTCATGATAAAATAGAGAATTCGATAATAGTTCATAATTTTTATGACCAGATAGATGCCACTTATGATGTCACGTCAGACTCCGTTTGGATAATCGGTAAAATTAATGATACACATAATCAATTAACAGATAAATTAATGACGTGGTAGAATAGAAAATTCTTGAATACTTTATAATTTTCTAGGTACAAAAATAGTTCGTGATAGATTAGGGAATTCTTCAATGATTTGTATTTTTTGGACAACAAAAATAATTCGTGATAAATTGAAATTTTTTTGGATATTTCGTGTTTTCTTGAGCAGATAACTCGTGATTTTATATACGGTAAAAACAATGGAGAGGAAGACGGAAAAAGCGACAGTGAAAAAAGAGAGAGAAGTGGGAGCCACCATTGGTAGAGGTAAATATATTTTTTTGATAGAAAGAGAGAGGTAAATATTAATTTTTTATAATCGATGTATTCGAGCGCCTTTCGGGTCCGACTAGTTGTGATTAAGACACATTCTCCTCGGGCCACACGCAATAGCCTGCAAACCATGTGTTCCGGGTAAGTCAAGCAAATCTGACAGGCTCAAGAGGGTTAAAAATCCCCCACAAACGGAGAAGCGTCCCTCCTGGGGCTTGAACCTGGAAGTTCTAGGTGAATTCCCTAGTTCCCCACTAGTGGGGTTGTTGGCCCGTTGGCAAGGTAAATATTAACAAGTTGGCAATAGGGGTGTGCAAAAATCAGTTCGGTTTGGCATAGTAGGTAAGAATTGCGACTAGTTTTTGTGGAAAAAAATCTAATTGGTTTAATCCAATTTGATTAACCAGTTTGGATCGAATTTAGTTTTAAAGCAGTTTGGTTCTATTTGAAAACTGATTCGAATTGAACCGAATTGATTTCTTTTGTTTTATTAAATTATTTGCATATTAAAACCAATTTGTTTTAGTTCGAACCGGTTAACAGCACCATTTATACTTAGAAATTAATCGAGTCACTTTTCATCTAAAAATTAGCACCAAAATAGAACCGGTTCAGTTCCAGTTTGGTTCTCCTCGAACCGGTTCTCTTGGTCACCCCTAGTTGGCAATTACATCATTGATAGATATCACATTGGCCGCAAAAGAAATAAATTTTAGGTTTATAAGATAATTAGATACTATTACCTAATAGGTTAGACTTTTTGGTAGAGACGGGTCTAATCTCTTGTAAGGCTCGTAAACAATAATATAATATGTGAGCGTTTGACCATACGACAACTTCTAACATAAACTTGGATCCATCTCTAATAATTCACTCAGTGTTGTAAGCTTATAAACTTGGCAGTCTCCTCTCAACTCAAGTTGTCGGCTGCGCCCAACAGTCTGGTTGCATAATACCAAAAAAAAACCAACAATTATCTTTGTATTTTTTTCTAAATTCTAAAAATTACTAAAATCTTATCTTTTCATGTTAGTTCAAGTCCGAATATTACATAGTAGGGGTGACTGAATCATCACCATTAATACTCCTCATTTTATGATTAAAAAAATCAGCAATTACTTCCTGTTATATATAGATGTACTATTACTATCGACTGTTCAATTCGTTCGATACGAGCACAGTTGAACACGAAAGTTTGAACATTACATAGTGGAGGTTGACCGGATCGCCACTATTGATACCCCTCCTTTTATTGATTAAAAAAATCTGAAATTAGACTTGCAGGATGTATATAGATGTTTTCCGAGGGAAGAAATGGGAAATTTTCAGAGTTCCCAAGATTCAAACCACCCACCGGCCACACCAACAACGGCAGCCATTGCTCCTCTTCGCCGCTCGCCAACTGTCTTTAGTAAATTGGAAAAGATGGCACGAGATGGTTCAAGATCCCCGACCGACTTGCATGGTCCTGTTAGTTGCTTGATTCTTCCCTTTTCTCCCTTTGACTAATTCTGTGCTGGCCATGAGCTGTCCCAAATCCAAGCCCTTAACCTCAGGGGCCAAAGACGGAGACCATTGACTGACTGATCGATCGATCGAGAGGTAAACCTCAAATATCTCAAGGAAATTAACCAGTTCCCGTTCGACGACCCCGATATCGAATCTTGACCGCTCGATGGAGGGAGTATTTAGTAAAACGCATTGCTTTCTCGTCCGATATTATGACAGGGTTCTATTTTTTTCTTTATTTATTTTTAAAGAACAGTAAAATTTTTCTGGGTTATCGATCTTGTAACAAGATCAGAAGTCTTGCCCAGTAATGAATTATTATGGGTTGGAAAAGCCTATCATCAATGAATTTCCAATTAAAGGAACACGGGCAATCAATTGATCGACAAACGTGGGGAAGACGGATAAATTATTTCCAGCAGAGCAATCGAGCATACCCGGATTAGTCATATGATGATCACTTTGCACATGAAACGATCAGTCTGAGGAGCATGAACTGTCTAAGATTTATATACTGGGGAACATTATGAATATTATATTATATTATATATATATATATATATATATGTAATTTAAGCAGTTATTATAATTAATATTATTTAAAATAATTTAATTGGTTCTTTTTTATCAAGTTATTATGAGATAAGACTATTTCATATTTTTTTAGTTCTTTTTTAAGAGTAAAGGCTTGAGGAGTCCTTGTCATATTAACTGAGACTACCGGTCGATATATGGCTAACTGAATGAACTTATTCTTTTATAAGAATCAATATAATCTCGACGAGTTGCTCTTCGACGAACGAAATTCGATAGAATTTAGAGAAGACTTGTCTTCGTCTGAAAGCGGTTTCGGTGGGTTAAATGACCCTATTTCACTATCGCACGATGAGAAATCGACCGTAAAATTGTTCTAATTAATCATAATTATGACAGTTATTCTAGTGATTAACACCTCTTTAACCATTTGCTATAATTTAATTAGCATTTTCCAACGTTACTCGATGAGGTAGGATTACCGGGAAATTTCTCGTAAGATCTGCCACTGATAGCGTAGTTTGCTGCCCAACTTGTCTCGTGATTAATCTAGAATGACATATATTTGGAAAATTTGAAAAAAGGGTGAACTGGTAATAAGCTTGGTAATACATATCATGTCGTATTTAAGTATATCGTGTTTAAACAGATTCGTGTCAAAAGTATCTCAATCCACATACAATCCGTTTAATAAATGGGTCAGAAACTTCAAATACAAACACGCCTCGTTTAAAATCGGGTTGATACAACATGACATATTTAACTTGTATAACAAAATGCGTGTGATGTAATTATAATTTTAACTTAATATATTTAAATGGATTAATGAATTTGATACACATAAACAGATAATTAAACGAGTTTAATTGTATCGTGTCAGGTTATATACGTTCAATCTAGTTTAACTAATTTATGTAAACGGATTATATGGGTAAACCTTTTTATACACGAAACCCATTTAGAATTGGTCCGAATTCTCCTAACTTACTGTCATATCGTATAAAAAATTACTAAACCTATGAACATGGTATTAATTGCCTTCCTGAAGAGCCTAATAACTTTAAGGGAAAATTCACATGGATTACACTAAGGTCAAAAGTTTCTTTTGAAAGATCATGAATAATTAGCTCAGCTTTATATGACCAGCTAAAGTAGAGAGAAAATCTAGGGTTTCTCTGGATTACACTTGCCTGGGATTTGTTGGTGATTAAGCAAGCGCCTCTGAGCAGCCGTACGGCAGTCGGTGTTAGTCGATATATAAAATTCATCGTTCAATGTGTCCGTATTTCATCTATTGATATTAAAAAAAATACTTGTTATCGTACGAGGAACAGTGATCGTAAACGGTTCACGTAAATGCAAACATCGTAGTCCAAAGTCTCCATGTCCTCCGTGCGTGCGAGAGAGGGCATCGATGAGAGAGTCTCTTTCGTCCAGCAAATGTTTAATACATCAGTATAATTTCAATAATTCATCATATAACTGTCTGGTAAATTAGTCGATTGTTACACTTCTGAATACCACCGATACAAATAAATTTATCATATACTTATAATTATTTTTACTGTCATGTTAAATATTATTCATTGGTCTGTAATATGATATAGACTTATTACATATGAGACTTTCCATGCATAAGTGGAAGCCACCAGAAATGCTACACTTAGGGGATATAAGCTGTGCCTGTCTTTTATAAAGTCCTCGTGTTCACGACAGTTCGCTATCCCCGAGAAGATTGAAACATCGGATTTCCTTGGGTCTCGAGGGGACCCCTTGACAGGAAGTTTAGCCGAGAGCCCGAGCATAAAGACGATGCAATATCACGATCAGAGACTCGTGATCGCTATAAACTCGGCATCATGACAGCCGGCGAAATTCGAATATGTCAACTTTAATGGAAGGACCCCCCGAGGTGAGGTAGTAGGCCCCTCCCACCACCACCTATTTATTCTCAATAAGATCAATGCCAATAAAGACTCGTACGGCCAAAGTCGATTCTCGTATCTGTCTTTGTTTTATTAATTTCTTTCTCCAACTCATCGCTTCACTGTTCTCTTCCCCAATGTCCCAACCCCATCAATTGAAATGGACACGTTGAGAGGCTTTAGGCTTCTCCTGTCTCCCTCCCTTGTACTCCTGCTCTTTTTTTCCCGGTCCGAAGTAATTAGAGTTTTATAATTACTTTAAAAAAGATAAGATAGTAAAATATTCAAGAAAATAAGAAAATTACAATACTGAAGAATACGGAAAGATTCTCTAGGCTGACTATACGAAAAATACATGTGAGTAAACACATCAAGTGAGTTCAGAACACTTGCAGATGACCAGTAATAACTGAACTCATAATACCAATTGTTTGCAGAACTACATGAACTCCAGTGAAAACTGAGAATGAAGGTCCCCAAGCCATTTATCCATATAATTCTCAGTCATCCAAATCCATACAAAATCAAACAAATACGTGTCTTGAACCCTACTCGGACGCGTGCATTGTCCACCGCAACAGACCCAATTGTCACTTTTGCTCTCACTCACAGCTCATTTATGTCCATTATATAATAATAACCATCAAAGGAAGCAGTTTACTGATAATCTGCTAAGTTTAAGTCTCAAATTCGAATATCTTGTAATCATTTGTTTCAAAATACTTGCTAAATATGAGCTCTTTGTTCTTGGGATTTGGAGGACACTGACTCCTGTGAGCTATATTAGTTTCTTTGTGATGGTTGTCAATTCCCATGATAAATAACCGGCAAAGAGAGTAGCTTAGTAGTTTCAAACTCATTCTTAGTTAGTCCGGTGAGTACAAAATCTCATATTCGAATATCTTCCAATCATTTGTGATAAAACATTTGCTAAAAGCATGATGTTTGTGCTTGGAATTGGAGGACACTACCTCCTATGGATTACAATTAGCGATTTGGCGTTATTATGCAAACTGGATTAGTACTTTACTACGGTTGTCAATTCATATGATATGTTTGCAATTGAAGTCGAACGTTGAATATGATGTGATTGCCACTATAATTAATTACCCTGCTTTAACTGGTAAAAAATGTCCATTATATAAATTAATAATTTTGAGAAAAGTTAGACTGCCAATATTTTTTTTTAAAGCTTCGATAATCTTATGTCACAGCTACATGATGTGAAAAACAAAATCAAGTTAGATTATATCAGTGACTAAATATGGTCATTAATTATCGCGCAAGTAAAATCATTTTATATTATTGTTGCCAAAAAAAAAAAAAAAACAAGGTGCCATGCATAAATTACAAACGATAAAGGAACTTATTAAAACAACAGATCGGTGTATCTTGCATAAACAAGTTCAATCTTCTTCTTCTTTATTTTTTTTTTGCATGTGCATCATCCGGTAATTAAAAGTCCAATGGCTCATAGCAGTATGGGTCCAAGTCAAGTCGACATTCACCGATATGTAAAACTCTTGCAGTTGTGGATTTATGTCTTTCAAAAGGATCGAACTCAAGTTTTTATTAATGGAAGAGGGGCATCCCTACGAGAAATGAGCTTTTTCTGGGGTTCAAGAACCCTAAAAGTAATAACCTTGTGCCATAAATTGTTAGTAGATCTCCGGGTCAGTTGAAGTATACTTCAATACTAATCTACGATCCGGCCTAGGAAAATTTTCGGCGACCCTTCCAACATAGAATTCGATCATTAGGTCGCCCATTTAGAGGTATCGTGAGGGAAACATTATCATAACTCCAAGTTGGCGAATTTGCAGGATCTGCATGCAGCGGCACGCTTGCACTTGCAGTGAAGGAGTAAATATTTCGTACATAATACATATAAAAAGTTCATTGTATAAATAACTATACGTTCAGAGTTAACACGTGTCAAGTCAATCCTCGCAAGTCATAAAAATTTTTACGCGTGTCGAAATCTGATAAAAATTTACACAATGAACCCATTGTGTAGAACGCATTGAATATTTACTCACAAGGGAAGATGCTCAAAATTTTTTCTCATTTATATATATTTATTTCATAAGAAGGGAAAAGGAAAAAAAAAAAAGGGGGAATTCGAAAGCTTATGAAGCTTCTCCACGAAGTGATTCTGCCATGAAAAAATGCCTTCCCTTTTTTTTTTTAATGTTCGTTGAAATGGACATCCGTTTACTGCGAGAAATTTTTACTGACTGAATAATCGAACCGTCCAAAGACGGTAAAATCTTTGGGGTCAATTTCGTTTAGCTGGTGAGATAAAAAAATCCACACGACTCCCAACTCTCTTGTTTCTTCTTGTTTCTATAATGACCTCAATTTTGCTTTTCTTTGACGAACTGCCCCCAACTCTTCTCCTCCTACTTTTTTTTTTTAATATAAATATCGCAGAGCATTCGAGTTTCGGCGATTAATTCATACGGTCATATATGCACGTCTACCGGTGCACACGACAACATAAATCCAGAGATGCAGGACTAACCTCGAGGGATCTGAACTTTGGATGGGAAAGGCACACTTCACTCCACCTTTTTTTTCCCTTTTTCTCGGAGAATTTGCTACCCTTTTCAATTTGAATATGTTCTTTTCTTCTTTCTCTGTCGTTAGGCCTTGGGGCTACTCCTTGGAAAAGGGGGTTTCAATTTTGAAACCACAGATGTGAAGAAATTATGTAATTCGATGTCAGATATGTAGGAATGGTCGGAGTTTGTGATTCGTGAAGTGGTGAGTAATTTGTTTTATATAATGGGATATCCGAAATTCGTCCGACTAATTCTCACGATCTTTTACGCACGTTAACAAGCACGCAGAATTAAGTAAATTCAAAAGTGTTAATTGATTTTCGGAGAATTCGAACCCGGGATGGGATAAGGAGGATATTTACACCTCTCTTGCCAAAGTGTGGAACCCCTTGGATTGTGAAGTGATGAGTAGTGGTGCGTCAGTTTGCCACCTGTAATGGCAGTCTGAAAAAGAAGCATCGGAAAATAATTGAAGATAAACTGAAATTAAATTAAAAAGAAAATCATTAAAAAGGGGTTCCAGCCGTGCTGTGCATGCATCACTGATCTGCTGTATAACGTAAGCTTGAATTCTCTTACGAGCAGCCCAGATCTCCAAGTCAACTTTGCAATGTGCCGTTGTAACCGATGGAACGAGACCGTAAAAGTTAATTGGACGAAATTCAGATATCGTATTATATCAAATAATTTAAAAAAATGGTGTCGATTGCTTAATTCGGGTGCACTTAATCTCCATCTTATTTAATTCTCTTTTTTTTTTTTTTTTTAATTTTTCTCTCTGTACTCTGCATGCAGAAGAACTGAGAAAAGTTCAGAAGAATTGAGAAAGGCTCCCCCCTTTATTCACTGTGGACATTACGTCGGCCCCTGAAGTATTCTTACGGGCGCATCCGCCTTTTCACTTTCGGATTTTTTTTTGGGTCTTTAAATAAGCATTTTCACATCCAGGCTCAGTAAATCAATATGTTTTTACGGCAATCGAACTTTTTTTTTTTTGAATATTGAGAAAATTATTTTGCAGGCATAACTCATTTATTTCACATGTGAAAATTATCGAGTGATTGCGCGCTCCGACTTTCGAGCCTACGCTCGCTCCTCTAGGAGATGGAATTGGTACGGCACTAACTATTCCGTTAGGTGGGTGAGGCCATTTCTCATCTTCTTCCGTTCCCGATAACCGGTCCCTGTGTTCGAGATGAGACCAGGCAGGCTTGTCCCGAGTTCTACGGGGTCGGAGCTGAGCCCGGGATGACAATTTTTACATTTATGTGTTATAATTGAAATTAACAATGCGGATGAAAAAAAAGCTCAAGCTATTTTATTTTCTCTGCCGTTTAATGATCCGGCAACTGGACGGTAAAATTTGTCGTGACAATGATTCTAAAATGAAGCATCTCTACTACTTTTGATCAGATACAAAAGCACGCCCATTTTTCTATGAGAAATAAAGTTAAAAAATAAAATAAAATAAAAAAAAGAGGATGGAGACCAAATCATTTTGTCAACTTGGACAAGTTGCACCAATTTGAGGTGTCAAAAATTGACCCATCAATAGATGAAATAAGGCACGAATCAATCACATAAAAATAAATAGGTAAAATATTATTAAATCACACCGTTAGATTATTAATTTATAACGCCTTACGGTTTATTTCGTTTAAGATAAGATTAGATTAGCGTACTCGTTGTCGTACGATACAGTAATAATAGAACCACGAACCCACTAATAAAAGGGAAAGAAAAAGAGATACCAAGTTAAAAAAAAAAAAAAACAACTAACAAGATTTCGAGTATATGTCATGCAATAAAACACCAATATTTTAAATTCGGTTCTTTCTTACTCTCAATTTCAAATATTAGGCAAGATTTAAAAAAAGAAAAGAAAATTGATGTGACGAGCCGTAAGCTTGAAAATGCCACGTTACACATAAATGTGCAACCTTTTAATTCGGCATCACTACCGAGACGGGAAATTTGTGCTCTCATGTCGAGCTGAAAATGAGACGTGCCGGGCTGACGTTGATGTCGAGGGAGGAAAAAAGGGGGGGCAGACTGGTAAATGCCTACTCGAATCTCCTATCAAGTTGTTAAATTAATTGACAGACGGTTTATAAGAATTTAGGATTATGTCCAATTTTAGATATTAAAATTCTAAAAATTCAAGTCAATGGACGATCATTATAGGTGGGTCCGTGGGATGCCCGAATTTTTTTATTTAATAAAATCATAAAAAAAGGTAGATAAGTAATTTAATAAGCTTTTAATTATAGTTTTTGAGTATTTTCGAAAGGAAAAATTTTATTTTGAAAGAGTTTTATTTCTTTATGGGCCGATCAAACTCGAATCGAATTAGTCCAGACTCGTTACATTTTTGGGCACCCGTGGCACAATCAGAGAAAGGAAGCCTCGAATATGGCATCCAATTTAGTTTTGGTATTTGCAACTTGATTTTTTAAAAAGGATCTCACGATACACCGTACGCTGTGCGAGTGCTCGTTCCAGTACTGCCGTAAGTATGAAACGTTAAAAACTTATCGATGGGAAGGGTAATATCGTACGCTGAGTCTAACATAGCTAGGCCTTGTCCATGTGCACGGTGTCCACTATCTATCCACCACGCTAGTCTTCTCATGCTTCGCACACAACCCTTTACACCCTACTATTCAAGAGTAAAATCGTCATTTTACCTCTCAAATTTATAGTAAGCTGTCAGTTTAATTCTCAAAATTTAAAAATTATTAATTTAGTCTCTACTATTTAATTTTATCAATCAATTTGGTCCGGACGTTATAACTCTATTTACGAATACTGACGTGAACGGTGACGGTCATTTCTTTGAGTCCCACATGTCACGTGGCCGATTATGGATTGTTGAAATTAAATAATTTTTTTCACTTATTAATTACTGCGTGTCATTCCACATTCACGTCAGCCTTTATAAACGATGTTATAACGCTCGGACTAAATTAACTGATAGAATTAAACAGTAATAATTAAATTAACTGATGACTCACTATAAATTTGAGAATTAAATTGATGATTTACTAGATATTCAATTCTTTCAAAACATTGATCGCACCCTCAACGCACGAGGCTCCTGTCGGTCGTTGTTTCTCCTCTTTCCTTTGCTGCGGCACTCTCTCTCACATCCTCTTTTGAACCTTCACATGTCGAATGTGAATATTGAAGTTTCTACCATCCAATTGCTAAATTACTCAACAAGCGAAAAGAATGATTACGAGTAATTAAATTTTACTGTACAAGGGGTATTCGTATTCCGTCCGATGAATTCACACGGTCCTTTACGCACTCCACCAAGCGCACAGAACATGATGAATGCAGATGTGCTAACCGAGCTAACGGGATTCTAACCGACCATTGAAAAGCAAAAAGAAAAACAAAGAGGTGAACTATTGAAATAGAAACGTTTCATGTGCAATGCATGTGCCATGGGACGCATGAAAATCTGTCAGTACAAGATCCGTCGAGTAATGCATATACATGTAAGAACTGATTGATTCCTCGTGTCCAATTCATTTAATACTGTCACAGCCCAAGCAGGTCATATATCATATCAGGGACAGACCTCTGTCCTGACGACGGAATTTTATAAAAAAGTAATATAACGAGTTCTAGAGGGGTAAAATAAGATAATTAAAAAATATATAAATAAAATTAAGTAAAATTTATATAATATACTGAGAAAATTTTCAAATTTACGAGGGCCCTTCCTCCAGCTTCCCTCTAAATCTATTCATGTGTCAGAACCACCGTACTTTCTTTTTTATTTTAAATAAATATAGTTCATATGTGGTAAAGAATAGGTAAACAAAAAATTTGAAAAAAAAAAAAGTTAATGCACAGGTGGAAAATTGGAAAACTTACCCAACCTGCATATAAATATGAAATTAGAGAAGGTAATTTTTGAAGAAAAATATATTTTTCTGCACAAATAAACGTGTTGTTATACAGTTTTAAAATTTTTGAATTTGAAAAATTCTCCAAAGTACTGGGGCCTAGAATTTTCCTGCTGAATCGGGTAGGCCCGGAATAGTTGCCGGTGCTGGCCCATGGCTCTGGCGGAGAGGCTTCCACAGCCCAAACTCAGCCCAAGAGGGCCCAAAGAGGCCCACAGGCCACCACCCACTCAACGATTCAACCCGGATTCTGACGAGGAAATGCACCAACCGATACGAAAAACAATGTTTTGCTGCATCGATTCAATGCGAAGATCTCAAATCTCCACCTTCACGGGCAGAGATTGATGATTCGGAGCTCGCAGATCGTCTTCGACTGCGGCGTCTGAGCGGCGAGCTTCTGATCTTCAGCTGCTAGTGGCTGCTTCAATCCCCCCGCAGAAATGGCGCCAGTCTCGGCTCTAGCAAAGTACAAGCTGGTTTTCTTGGGGGACCAGTCCGTCGGAAAGACCAGCATCATCACTCGCTTCATGTACGATAAGTTCGACAACACGTACCAGGTAAATCGGATTTTAATTCTTCAGGAGCCGTTCCTGCTTAGTGCTTGGTCGTCCTCGATCGTGCCACGGATCTGTCCTAGAATTGTCCGATCTAGCAGTACCTGTCATCGATTCCGGTTGTGGTTATGGTTTCGTGAGGGAGTGTTTCTTACCTTACTAGTTCACAAAGAGGAGAGGAATTGAAATGAGAATCCCGTCTTTTGCCGCCTTTTGGATGTTTGTTTGCTTCTTAAGGCGCCGGAACGAGCCACCACTTGCAGTTGGAGACGGGAACGTCGTAATACTTTGATAACAGTAGTTTGTGAATTGGAGAGGTTGTCGTGTGTGGCTGTACAATTTTCTTTGCAGTTTTCGATGTATGCAATAGTTCCTCCATGCCTAGATTAGAGATTGATTTTAAGCTCCACAGTTTTGCTTGTTTGCTGAACCTAATCTCTTCATTGACTACTGAAGATTAGCGCTGCCCTAATTCCTGATTTCTCATCACGTGAGGTTCTATAGTTCAATGTTAAGCATAAAACATTTGACAAAACTCTGTTCAGTAGGGATGTGATCAGGGTAAGTTTGATCCTCAGCAGGTAAGAGAGAGCTCCATTTCCAGTCTACCACAAGCAATGGAATTTCCCATTTATGTTGTCCATTGTTGATTTTCTGTTGTTTTTATCTTTCAGTTATGCTGGAATTTTTTGTGGTTGTAATGCTTAGAAGCATTGGTTTTTCATGCTAAAAGCTAGTTTCTTATAAGTTTCATTTGTTGATGATCAGGCTACTATTGGTATTGATTTCTTATCGAAGACTATGTACCTTGAAGACCGAACTGTTCGCTTGCAACTTTGGTAAGATTAATTATCTCAGGTGTTACTGGTTTTTCCCCACATGAACTGCCAACGACTGCTAAAATCCATAAAGGCAAAAACTATTGGAATCATATGGCCAAATGGAATCATTTCTACCTGATACATCTAGCTTTTGGTTGAAGAATACCTTGCAGTTTCTGACTTTGTTTTAACTCTGAGGTTAATATTTCCTCACCTCGTTTGCTTTCTAGGGATACAGCTGGGCAGGAAAGATTTAGAAGTCTCATTCCAAGCTACATTCGAGACTCTTCTGTCGCTGTCATTGTATATGACGTTGCGAGTATGTATCTTCAAATTACTAGTAGTTATTATTATCTGATAGTCTCCATCCTCCAGATTTTTGTTTCCTGTTGTCTTTGCATCTGCCAATATTTCTATTATTGTATTCTAAAAGGATGAAATACTGATTCTTTTATGTTCAAGGCAATGTTGACGAATTTATAACCTTCTCAGTGTCACTCAAGACATCTTGTGGATGTTTCTAACAATGCGTTGGTTGATTGTTTAGGCCGACAAACTTTCCTGAATACTGTAAAATGGATTGAAGAGGTTCGAACAGAGAGAGGCAGCGATGTCATCATTGTTCTTGTTGGAAACAAAACTGATCTTGTGGAGAAGAGGTACATTTTACTGGCACTCATTGGTTAAATATTGTTCAATGGTCTATTATGAGTGTCTTGTGTAGATTGCAGCGTGTCCACTTTCTGGATGGCAGTTGTCAACTTTGCTTTTGGATTCCTCTATATTGTGTAGTCCGTGTTCAGTGAGCAGGGTTGCAATGGTTGGACCACCTGCTCAATCTCCTTTTTCACATTTCTAGATGTTTAGTTTACTACCTTTTATTATGCCTTTTTGTCAATAATAATATCTGTAGGCAGACTAGACAGCTGTCTTTTCTTTTTCTTTTTCCTTTTTTTCCTTTTTTGTTTTCTGGGTAGACTATTAAGACTAGGGGCAAGCGTTAAATCTCACTTCAAAATACGTGCAGACCTGAGGCACTACTTCTGAAACTTAACTGCCCTACATTATGGACCCAACAAATAATCATTCCTAGGTGTCCAGATAAATGACTGTTGCTCAAAATGATTCAAAAATGACAAAATGTCCTTCCCAAGGAGTCTCAGATGGATCATTAAGGGCTTGGACTACCAAAAAAGCATCCATTTGAAGATTTAATATCCTCCGCCCCATGTCTGAAGCTACTAACACTGCTGTGGGGGCTGCTATAGATTCGGTCTGCAGAGGTCAAGAGCTAGACTGCCTCTCGAACCATGCATAGCATCTCCCTAGTTCATCCTTGGCCACACCAGCGAGGCATACAGAACCACTCTTCCAAGCTGCATTGATGTTGATGTTGACTCCCTCATTCCTTTGATGCAGCAGCATATTGTTGGATGAGTATTGCCTGGTGTGGTCCACTTCATAGGCCTACAAGTGTTCATGTAAGCTCTAACGACATTTTCAATAAATGAGAATAAATTAGAAGAGTGATAAGGAAAAATGGTCCTAGTTCTTAACAACCAAATATGTTAGCAAACAGGAGCACCAGAAGTGGAGAAGTTTGTTACCCTGGTTGAATTTTTTTCATTCGAAAAGGGCAGCTGTCTTGTTATGCAATGTTGTGATCTCGATGAATTCTTGCTGGACTGGGGCACGTCTTATTTCTCCATGTTTCCTCATAAAAAAAATCGTTCATTTCTTGTGGCATTATTTTGGTCATCAATGAGCTATAACCTCAACATGTGTCAGTTGAAAAATAGATTGTTAACTTGCTAATGTCCCCTCAGACAAGTATCTATCGAGGAAGGAGAGGCCAAAGCCCGGGAGCTCAACGTGATGTTTATTGAAACGAGTGCAAAAGCTGGATTCAACATAAAGGTAATCATCAGCCTAGCCATCCTGCTGTTCAAAATTAACAGCTTGTTTTGCCTTCATCCAGCACATTTAAACTTTTAGATGAGCCGAGGGTTTTCCTCTGCAAATTTCACAATATTGATGTCTCATTTCCCAGGCACTATTTCGGAAAATTGCTGCAGCTCTCCCTGGGATGGAGAATCTCTCTTCGACAAAGCAAGAAGACATGGTTGACGTGAACCTCAGAAGCAACACTGGCAATTCATCCCAGTCACAGACTCAGTCCGGTGGATGTGCTTGTTAATGCACGGCCTCAGTAGATTGGACCTTCAATCCCCGCTTGAAGATTCCTCGAGTTTGCTCATCTCTCTCTAGCCAAAATTATTCAATCTTGAAGCCAGCAGGTAATATTGGTGTTATAACCAGGTTCTCGTCAGGGAAATCTCATTTTAGGACTGCCGGGGAACTAGATGTACGAGGATATACTTTGCTGTGTGATTCTGTTGGATAGTTAGGTCAAATCTGTGTGGTATGTGTAGTTAAGTTGGATTGCTAGGAAAAACTGTAACTTGCTTTGCATTCATGGTTTTACCTTCCACAGATTTGCCATTGTACGTGAAATAATGACGGTGTACCTTAAGTAGCTGCAATTATCGACCAACTGTGCAGGATGAGTGATTATTATCGCGTCCACTGTTCAGATTATGTCCTTGCTGGTAGCTGAAATGCAACTTATCATCCACATTCTCGACCAGAAACGTGGGTTTGGGTTGCACTCTCTTCCGGAACATGGCTTCCTTACCATCCATGAATTTGAGGCCCCTGGGCATGCCATCCAGTAAGAGGACCTATATTTATCTATAAACTCTCTCTCTCTCTCTTCAATTTTGGGTGCAAGGAAATTTTTACATTTTACTAGCTAATCTTTGTCTTATACACGTCCAACAGCTTCGTGCTTAATATGTAGCGGTTGGATATGTATCAAAACGTCGGAATTTCAATTTGGATAGCAAAACAAACAGTAGGTTAGATCAAAACTAAACTAGAAGTTAAGAGAGGTTAAGAGCGATTGTTAGTTTCATTTACAAGTCTTTGTTAGAACTCCACACGGAATGGTCAAACACGTCTCTCAAATTCTGGTGCTTTACGTTATTGAGAGATCTCTCAAAAATATTGCACCTTTATTTTGCGGTTAAATAAGATATTGTTAGCGACTTTTCTAACTCTGTAAAATTTGTTTATGAAATATGAATTAACCATTGTATTTGAAATTTATTTCATAATCATGTTTAAGTGGATACGTTCCGCCCCAAATAGACCTCAAGGTTGAGACTAATAACCTTCTCTACGCTGTCAACTTGACCTCCATAACAAAATACATTTATTAGATTTACGACCCCTATGATATAGACGAAGTTTACTAACCGACTTGTCTTCGCTTCGACTGTCCAGTTTGCTTTGCATTTTGGGCTGGGCTTTGTTTTTAGTGGGCCTAGTGGATGGAAGGGTCCAGCGGGCTTTCTAATGTTAAATGGGCTTTATGGGCGTTCTTTTATTATTCTTTTTTTTTTTCCTTATACGTATGGGCATGCTATTTATTTATACGTACTGTCCGTTGAAATTTTTCAAAAAACTAAACCTTCCTGAGCAATCGAACGGCTCTCTCTCTCTCGCTCGCTGTGGAACTTCCGGGGATGAAGAGCAGAAGTACCTCCTACTGAAATCCTCCTCATCTCGATTCCCAGGTCCACCAGGTTCGCAGAATTTTCTCCTTTCCGTTGATCCGATCCAATTCAAGTTGAGAATTTTCACGGTTTTCATGTTAATGTCTCCCAGCGGTGTTCTGGCCGGGATCCTGATCGCCACGAGGTCGATCAAGAGCTGATGGATGATAGCGACGATAGCCACGGCCTCACACCGATGCTCTCGCCAACGAACCTGATTCCAATTGTCTTCGCCAGGTCCTCTCTCTCTCTCTCTCTCTCTGTGCAACTTCTGGCAATGGATGAAGAGCAAAAGTACCTCCTGCTGAATTCCTCCACGTCTCAGTTCCCAATTCCACCGGGTTCGCTGAATTTTACCCCTACCGTTGATACGATCCAATTCAGTTTGAGAATTTTCACAGCTTTCATGTTATTGTTTCCCTGCATGAGTAGACAAGAAGTTCTCGTGCGGCACGGCCGGTTTTAGAGCAGATGTGCTGATCCTTGATTTGATGGTGATCAAGATCCGATCCGATCACTGATAGCAATGATGATCATGGCCTGCGATCTGAGCTGCAGAGAACCCTTCACCGACTCTCTCGCCAATGCACCTGACTCCAGTCGTCTTTGCCAGATCCTCGCTTGCTCACCCCTCGCTGTCCTCTTATAGCCTTATCACAATAAGCTCGGTGTTTATTCAACGAGTGGGTTTTGGCGATAGTCAAACGGATAATATTATATATGGTGCTTTGTCGATATGATTGTTTATTTGGTTAAAGGATGAGATATTTTGTGCTGGCCCCATGTTAAGGTTGAACAGGGGTGACATTATTTTTGTGCTGGACCTTTCTGTTCTAAGGGGAAGTAGAGCTGCTATTGTATAATGCCTGGAAGAATCAATTTACGTGGTCACTATGTCAAAAAGTTCAATTTAAAGCAGCAGTAATTAGAAATTGTCTTCCTATTGTAGTTCATTGAGTGTTTCTTCATTTTCTTTTTCATTTTCTTGAAATTACAGCATTCTTCTTTTTATTTGTGTGGTTGAAAAGGTAGTAGTTGAATTTGCCAACCAGGAGAACATCCAATTTGGGAGGTTGTGTTAGGTGCAATGATAAGATTCTGTTTTAATTCTTCCCAGTAGGTTTCTCTATGGCACTGTATTCCCCTCATCAACTTCTAATCCCCAAGCTCCATTTGTAAATCGAAAAAGAAAAATTGATGATATGCATCAAAGATATGCAGTAAAGCAACTAATTACCCCATAATCTTCCATATAATCCGAAATTCTATACGAAAAATCATATAGAATATTCTTAACATCTATCTCATATCAAATATTTATTACAGTTTATTCTATTATATAAATTCACGGTCAGATGCTTTCAGTTCATATCTATGAAAACTGGACATTTGCCTGTAATGTGCAAGTTGAAATGTTATTTGATTTTTCATACAGAGGTTTTTTTATTTTTATTTTTTGTTGGGCAAAGAGAACGGCAAGTTGGAGAATCTCTTCTTGAAAGTGCTAAACAGATGAAACTTTCCCTTCAACAGAAAAGAGAAAACACTTGGTCCTCCTACTGTAACCATAAAACATGTATTGATTTTTCTTGGTACCAAATGCTGTACCACATTGATTGTAGGGAATCCATTCAGTTATCGGAGCATGTGCCATTGATAGGGAGCTGTGACCACTCCACAGCTCCATTGGATGGCTCTTGCACAAAGCAAGGGTATGAAAGTAGTGGAGGTGGACTTGAGCTTTCAGATGCATATAGAATGTATTCAGTAGTAATCTTGATGTCGATATGTTCGTTATGGAATTTTTTTATGAAAGATTGCTTATGCTCCTCTTACCCTTTTTTCCCTTAATGAAGGCTTTAGCTAGTTTGCAAAGGAGAGGAAGAATCCATTAACCAGCTGCTTTTGCATTGTCGATGGACTCGGGGGCTGTGGGAGGCGGCGTACAAGAGAATGGGAATGTGCTGGGTGCAAGCAGGCACGATAGTGAAGGAACTATACGCTTGGGAAGGGATAAAAATTCTAGAGGGAAAGAAGGCATTTGTTAGCCTAATCCCATTTTCTATCCTTTGGTTTACTTGGAAGGAGAGGAATAGGAGGGTTTTTGAAGGGATAGAGACTAATGATAGGCTTGTAGTAGATAGATGGATAAAGGAGTTATTCTTTTGGCACAAAGGGGTGTATAGAATGGGGGAATATGGGTTACAGCACATGATGTTTTTTGACTCAGATTCTATAAGTCTTTTTTGTACATGGACCTTTTATGTAACTCCTCGCACCTACTTGGTGCTCAGTAATATAAATATTTATTTAACACTCAAAAAAGAAGGCTTTAGCTAGTTTATTTTCAGATAGGTTTCTATCCTGGTTAGGAGATAAAAACAAAGAACTTGCTTCAGCATCTGAGGATTTTCTAGTTTTGATATATTAGTGTGAATGATGCTTGAAGTTCTTGATTTCATAATCGGAGACAAATGTTAAGGTTTTCTAGTTTTGGTATTTTAGTGTGAATGATGCTTGAAGTTCTTGATTTCAGAATCTGAGACAATATTAAGGTTTAAAAAAAAAAAAAAAACCTGCTTTGAGCTAGCTGATCGACCAGGCAGTACTTGTGCCTGAAAGCATGTTTTTGGCTCTTGACTATATTGTAAATTCTGCTTTTGGAGGATCACATGAATTTCCTGGTGGCAGTAAGAAGTTCAGCTGGAAGTGTGCACAACACTTGAAGGTTTGACAATCTCTCTGGTCTTTAGTTATGACTATTCATGATGTAAGTTGTCGATATTGGTCATTTTGGGATGATAGTGCTGCTTTCAGTACTTGGCTCTTGACTATATAAAAAATTATGCTTTTTGAGGATCACATGAATTTCCTGGTGGCAGTAAGAAGTTCAGCTGTAATTCATTATGTAAGTTGTTGATCACACACGATATCGAGCAGAGAGAACGAGAAGAGACACAACAATTTAATGTGGACACAAGAGGAGCAACTCTGTTCAAGTTAGACTCTAGAATAAAGAGCTAAGAGTAGAGTTAAAATGATAGGGTACCTTTAGTCTTGATGCACAGATTGACCCGCCAATGGAACCAAATATGGAGGAGATACCAATCACACACAATACCGAGTAGAGAGAATGAGAAGAGACAATAATTTGACGTGGACACGAGAGGAGTAACACGGTGAGAAGGAGGTCTCCTACATCTCGTCAACAATTTAAATATTATGGTTTGTCATTTTCTAGGCTCATGTGGGTACTTCTCCAAAATTGAAGGTGCTCAAGTTAACTTGAGAATAAAGAAAGAGCAGAGTTAAAATGATAGTGTGCCTTAGTCTTGATGCTCAACCTTCTTATTGAGTGCCGAAAAGTCCCCTCAATTTGCGGAGCAGGTGTGCTACATCGGTTGGTTATTCAAACATTAACCTCAGCAGTATTTTGCTGCCATTCACAGAGCGGGGATATGGGAATAACTTAATTTGCCCAAGGGAAACCCTCACAAAAATGATTTCACCAAATCATTGTAAGAGGAAAAAGGAAAAGCGAACATGCTTTCAAAACATTGGACAATTTTAGTTACTCGATTGATTGAAAAGTGTCATCCTCTCGTAAGATTATTCCCCTAGTTACTCGATATGGGAATAACTTAATTTGCCCAAAGGAAACCCTCTAAAAAATGATTTCACCAAATCACTGTAAGAGGAAAAAGGAAAAGCGAACATGCTTTCAAAACATTGGACAAGTTTAGTTACTCGATTGATTGAAAAGTGTCCTTTTAAGTATGCTTCAAGTAGATATAAATATATGAGACATTTTCACAACCTTTTCTAAGTAACCACATCTTGTGGCAAAAGAAGTGGCTTACCAGTTTCAGCATTGATTGCTTCTTTAAAGCCCTTGAACTCACGAACTCAATTTCTGCGTTGAATGTGTAATAGTTGATGTCCTGTCCTCCATGATAATCGAATAGTGGAATACAATAGTAATTTTGAAAAGGAAAAAAAAAAAAAAACTAGCTTGCCAGTTTCAGCTTTATTGCTTCTTTGATGCCCTCTGAAATTACAAACTCAATTTCTGCATTGGATGTGTGACTGCTGTTGTCCTGTCCCGTCCATTATAACCTGGTAGCGGAATACAATAGAACTTTCGAAAACAAGTCTATAACAAATGGCTTACCAGTTTCAGTATTGACTGCTTCTCTAATGCCCCCTTGAAGTCACGATCTTAGTTTCTGCATCTGACCGTGGGTCTCCTGTCCTGCACAATAATAACCAGGCAGTGGAATACAACAGAAAATTTTGAAAATAGGTACTTAACAAATGGCTTACCAGTTTCAGCATTGATTACTTCTTTAATGCCCCTGCATCGGATGTGTAACAGTGGCTCTCCCGTCCTTCATGATAACCTGTTAGTGGAATACAGCAGAAATGTTGAACAGCCGGTGAATATAATTGTTGTTCATGACTCAATCAACATGGTATCATGAAATACTCCCGGAGAAAGCTCTCCTAATTTGGTCAAATACTCTCCGAGGAACTCCTCCTCCTCTGATTGATAGTGCCATCCCAGTCGTGCATTTGTACTACACAACAGCGTCAACAAACAGCAACTCATTCAATCTATCTCTCAGTGCTTGGTTGATCAGCTTACTCGTTCCCAACAATTTCAAAGCAGGCTTTTGCTGTCAAGAACCTGAAAAGACCATTAAACTTTGTTTCAAAATTAAGAATTTTAAACATCATTTATGCCAAAATATCAATGCTTTCATGCCCTTGTTTCTGCCACAGAACTGTCAACTGGAGCTACAGAATAATCACAATTCCCACATCAATACCATCTCATCGGACAATTGAATGCATTCCTTGCAGTTATTACGGTTCAAAAAGAATATTGCCGTTTCAACATAGTACTTTGCAGAAAAGAAAAGAAGATCATCAGCAAATGGTTATTCATCGCAGAAAATTAGGGAAAAAAAATGGAGCCACGCTCAATGAATTACAACAGCAAGGCAATTTTATGACCGCAGCTGCTTAAGTTGAATCTTTTAACATCTTAATCACATAAAATTGATTCTTCCGTTAGTTAGACAATCACAATTCTGCTTCCCCTTGGAAGAAAATTTCCAGCATTGAAGCAGTAATACCCAAGCATAACATGGCATCAGCATGAAATAGCGTAAATCCTTTTACCAAATAAACAATTATGCCGACTTAGAATCATACACAATACTGCTGATTTAGCTTTTTCCAGAACCCACTGATTGAATAAAACGTCGAGCTCACGTGATGAAGTTACGGAGAGAGAGAGAGGGGACCGGGGGAAAATAAGGCGAATTGGCGAAGGGTTCCCACTGGGGAAGCATTATCCCGCTCAGATTAGCAATTTTGACACCATCGTCGGAGATTTTGTTTTATCATTGATCCAGTCTTGATCAACCTCACGGCTGCCAGAATCCGGGCCCTGAACACCATCGTCTCTGAGGATCCGTGCATCTGCTATAGAACCGGCCAATTGCCATGTGAGAACTTAACGCCTGCTCCTTCATGCAGAGAGATATTGACATGGAAACCCTGAAAATTCTCATCTTGAATTGGATCGGATCAATGGGAAGGAGAAAATTTAGCGAACTTGGTGTAATCGGGAACTGAAATTGGGAGGATTTCAGCAGGAAAGACTTGTACCCTTCGTCCATCGCCGGCCCTTGCAGAAAGAGATACCGAGTGAGAGAGAGGGAGAGAATCTCGCTTGCGAGAGCCGATGTTAAGGAAGGTTTATTTTTTAAACCGTGAAGGGTTCCCACTGAGTGAGCATTCTCCCGCTGAGGTTAGCGTTCTCGACGCCACTGCCGGAGATTTTGTTGCGCGAGGGTTTGATCATCATCGCTATCATTGATCGGATCCTGATCGACCTCAGGGCGGCCAGAATCTGGTCCCTGATCACCATCGACTCTTAGGATCGAGGCATATGCTATAAAACAGAACATGCCATGTGGGACCTTCACGTCTGCTGATGCAGGGGAATATTGACATGGAAACCGTGAAAATTCTCAGCATGAATTGGATCAGATCCAGGAGAAAATTCAGCGAACCTGGTGCATTCGAGAACTGAAATTAAGAGGATTTTGTGTTCTCCGTCCATCGCCGGCCGTTGCAGAAAGAGATACCGAGTGAGAGAGTGAGAGAATCTCGTTTGCGAGAGCCGTTGTTAAGGAAGGTTTAATTTTCAAACCGAGAAAGGTTTCCACCGAGTGAGCATTCTCCCACTCAGATGAGCGATTTTAACGCCATTGTCGGATATTTTGTTGTAGCAGGTCGTGATCATCATCGCTATCATTGATCGAATCTTGGTCAACCTCAGGGCGGCCGGAATCCCGGCCCTGAATTCCATTGACTCAAGGATCAACGGGTCTGCTCAAAAACAGTTGCGCCATCCGAGAACTTCCCGTCTGCTTTATGTAGGGAAACAGTAACACGGAAATCGGAAAAAAAATATCATTGTATTGGATTGTATCAACGGAAAGGAAAGAAATTGCAGCGAACCTGGTGGAATTGGGAACTGAGGAATGAGGCGAGGATTTCAGCAGGTGGGACTTCTGTTCTTCGTCTACACTTCCTCCATAACCGACCGTTTGAGAGGGGGGGGAGGGGGGGAGAGAGCCGTTTGCTTGATTGTCCAGTGTTCACGATGGTTGCTTATATTTTAAAATTTTTAACGGACAGTCCTTAGGAAGCCAATTTAAGAATATAAAGCCCATTGGACCAGTACAGCTAAGGGGGCCCATGTGGAAAGGCGAGCCCAGCCCAAGGAAAGGACTGGAATGTCCAGACTCCAGACGAGGACTTGCCGCCTTACCTAGAGTTTTTGGCGAAAATACAGTGTTTTTTCAAAGATTTTTTTAATTAAAAAACAGCATTTTTCAAAATTTTTTTAACTGAAATGCCATTATAAAATTGCATATTCAACATGTATTTTCAGAAAAAAGTTTTTTTTTATTGGTTTTGTGAAGGTTTCAAGTCAAATGTAAAAACCATTCACCACAAAAGTGGAGGATGAAGCTACAAGTGAGAAGTTTATTTTTCACTTTTTAGATACAATTTCTTTGAATTATAAAATGTAAAAATATTTTTTTGAGAATGCACGTTGAGCATGTAACTTTGCAGCGCTGTCTCGAAAAAAAAAAAAGTTTAAAAGTGTGATTTTTCTAAAAATATTTTTAAAAAGTATCGTATTTTTACCACTCTCTCATTGTTGACTTTATCTGCTGTATAATGTTCCATAATCCACCAGAGAAAACTCGAGACCATGCACACGCCGACATCCGAGCCACTATTAGTCTTAACCGATATACTGGGAAAGTCTCGTGGTGTCATGGGAAAGACCTATCGCATTGCCAAACAGGCCGGTATTAGTTCAAACGGTCGACATTCTACAGTCTAGCTTTCTCTGGCCCAACTCATAATGGCCAATACCGTCGATGTTAAACAAAACCAATCCCCCAGTTACTCTACCGACTTTCTACAATCGCCTTTTTTTTTTTTGTGATAAAGGAAGCACGTGAGCTTAATACGACGACAAAAGATCAAAAAAAAAATAAAAATATCACGTAACTCTCACGGTGAGAATTAAACTCAAAATCTCTAAATTATAAGTTCTAGTCTTATGTTGCTGTATTGACATCGAGATCACATCCTCTTTCTCTCTAAATCAAATTAGATACATGAAATGGGGTCTATCCAATACAATCAACCAATAGGGCAGTGATAATTTTCGATACTTCCAAGTCACAACCCTTTGTGTACACAATATAACTGACTAGCAGGGTAATGCTAATGTCCGATACTTCAAAGTCACAACCATACACTGTAATTGACCCTTCGTATTATTCCGTGACACCACAGAGATACTAAACATAGCTACTCGAGAGGATGCGGTATTAGCGTAGCGGTATGAAATAAGTGAGACAGAATAGAAATGAAGTAGTACGGGGAGGAAATTGGTGGTTCTACGATCAATTTAGAGAACGTGATTAAAGAAAGTGAGAGAACGAACGTTTCTTTCATTTTTTTAGATGGGATGTTCATTCCATCAAGTTAAATAAAAAAACTTATCAAACGAAATGCATATAAATAGCTCTCAAAATTGTAATAAATAAAAAAAAATGAAATAAGAGGACAAATACTCATTATTTTTCATTCCATTCCATTCCGTGCGATATCCAGTGCAAGATATTGGATAGTCGGGGCAAAAGTGGTAGATTCCAGCGAATTTTTCTTATAAATAGTCGGTCTAGCCTTTTAAAAGTTGGTCTTTTGAAGCCTAAAAATCACTCAAAATGCAAGTGAAGAAAAACTAACAGCAATAATCCTTACTTTCGGGAAATAAAATTTAATATAATAATTACTTAAATAAAAGGAACAATAAATCAAACCTAATTGTAATCAATAATACCTATAAATTAGACCCATCTTTGTAAAAATCTCAATACACAAGTCTAATAACTTACAAAAAAGGTAATAATAATATTGATACCAAATATATCAAAAGAAGCTGTCCATTACTTGGTCCCAATATCAACTAATGAAGACAATGTTAAATGTAAAAGATGAATACATTGCACACTTGGTACTAAATAAACATTTTTAAAATGTTTTACTTTGGTACAAAACTTTTTTATTGCGCTTTACTACTAAATTTTTGAAATACTGTACTTTAGTATAAATCTTCAATTTTCATATAGCATTGTTAATCTATATCTATACTATTATATGCAAACCTATGAGAAGTTTGATATCTTTTTCGTTTTCTATTTCCCTTAATCTAATTTATATATTGAAATTTAAGACATATATCTATTTGCAGATCAATAAAAAAATAATAATTTCATTTATTTTCCTCTCATTCCATATCTACGATCTTCGCAGCAAAAATCTTTCATTCATTGCTCAGATTTTCATATCTCACCCTATATCTATAATTTTAATAGCAAAAATTTATCGTATCTTTTGAATGAATAATTTAGAATTATAAAAATAAAAAAGTAAAATTGACTTGGTACGCTGACAAAAATTGAGAACGTTCTACTTACTACTGTAAGCGAATGAATTTTAAATGAATTAAATTATTGTAAGTTATAAGTAAATGATATAATTATATGAGTTCGTTACAATATTTCACATTTATTTATTTTTTTCGTGCAGCATACATTCATGTCTATTTTTTCAACCTAGCAGCTGATATGAAAATCATGCGCCAAAATTATTATTGTGGCGTACTCATGTATTCAAAATTTAAAAAATTAAAAGAGAGAAAAAAAAGGAGAAATAGAAAAATAAAAAAAAACTCTCCGATGAGTGAGTAATACATGTCAAAACTTGACTTTTTTTTGTCAATAAAAGTTAGGACAGTAATAATAGCGACTCAGAATATAGCAAAAGGGAGGGAAGGCGAAATTGGTATGCTAGAACAAGATTATGAAATAAAATTTGAAATTAATGGTTACTTCATGTTTTGTTCGATGAATGAATTTTATGGAATTGGAAGAGTCATCGATAATTTGAGAGTTTTATAGGTTAATTACAAGCAATTTCACGTTGAACAAAGTAACAAAAGGAGAATTATATATCTGCACTCCACTTATCTCCGATATTTAAGAATGTGTCTATTTACAAGTTACGCGACGATGAATGTAGCAATATGATTATGAATTGCCATGCACATGTAAGTCATTTTTCAAAGGGAAGTCGATTAATTCTCCATTTACTTGAAATGGAGAGAGGATGAAAGAATCAAGATCACAAATAAAGTCCCAAGAATTTATGTAATCTTTCAACTATGTGATGAGATGGGATCACATATTCAGATTACAGATTCACGAATAACTTTTTTTTTTGTTTGCACCATGCAGTATCCCCGGACCAGCCGAAGCGCACCTTGAGACAAATCTGCAATCGGGCCGGGATCCATGGAAAAATTTCCGTTGATGGGGACTAATCCCACATCGGAGAGGTAAGGGGAAAGTGAGCTCTTTATAAGACTCGTGCGTACTCCTCTTCTTTCAAGAAACACTTTTTCAAGGATAAATCCATGAGGGGCGAGCACAGCTCGATACCCAAAGCGGACAAACCTATTTGGGGGCATGTGAGGGAACTATTAGTCCAACCCCAAGTTGGTGATTCACGGATAACTTTGATAGCTAGATTGTGCGGGTTTATGTTGGGGCCGGCACTGAGGCAGGTTCTAAACATTTGGGGCTGAAATGGAAGAACCTAAAAGTCAGGTAGCAAATTGAATCGAGGAAAAATTCAGGGGCTAATTGAAATTAATAAATACTATTTATTTATTATTAGAATTATTAAAGAAAATGCAAGAAGAAAGAGGCAGACCCTTGTTCTCCTCTTTTGTTTAGACTCCAGGCAGAACCATAGAAGAGGACTTCCTTCCTCTCCTTCTCTTCCTCTTCTCTCGCCCCTTCTGCGACTCTCCGTTCTCGCTCTGTATCGTAATCTCCATCGCGATAAGGAAAACGAAGACTAATACGGTTTCCGGAGCTTAAAGCTGAGTCTCTTTAGATCTCAGATCCAAAGGTTTACCATCTCTCGCTCGCCTCATCCTCGTCATCCTCGGTGGGGAAGCTGATCTTCCGGTGACATAGCTAGTCTGAAGCGTTGCTCTTGACTGGACCGATACTCCGGTATCGTTTCTTCCAAATTACTTGAGCGCAGCGATTTTGCTTTTGACTTTCCGGCGACAGGAGAGTGGCACTCTCCTCGGTGACTGAGTTGCAGTCCAGTACACATTGCGATGAATCTGCTTCCGATTGGCTAACTTGTTGTTCCACGAAGTATGAGTAGCATTTTGCGGACCGATACGTTGAGTGGCAGTCTGATACGCGGAGCTGACTTCACTTGCGCCTAATCGCACCTTTCAGATGACATGAATTCTAACCAACTTATCGTTACATTCTCATGTCACATTTCAGATAATGTTAAATGGGAAGTGATCGCTTGCAGATTCCCTTTGGATGTTTTCCTACATGGTTAATGGTTGATCTGTCGAGTGAATTGGAAAATGCGGTCGGCTGTAAAATTTATGCTTAGGCTTCAACCGCTAATGAACTTTGACTGTCATAGTTTAATGTATTGTTCTCGAATCACTTGCGGAATGAATTGATCACATACATCTTGGACAAGTGGTCACTTACGAATATCTATGGTACAGCGTGTGGAAAAAAATATTTGCTGCAAAAATTTCAGTTTTGGCATGATAAAACGAAGTTCTGTGTTTATTTTGGAAATGCTTCTGAAATTATTCTCTTAAGAGTCACCTCATTGTTATTGCAGCAGATTCTGTTATTATGGAGAGCTTGGCGCAGCTAGAGGCATTGTGCGAGAGGCTGTACAATTCACAGGACTCGGCTGAACGAGCCCATGTTGAGAATACTCTGAAATGTTTTTCGGTCAACACAGAATACATTTCACAATGCCAGTATATCCTTGATAATGCTTTGACGCCCTATGCTTTGATGCTTGCAAGTTCCAGTTTGCTCAAACAAGTGACTGAGCACACCCTAGCATTGCAGCTGCGTCTCGATATCCGTAGTCTTCTTTTCCTGCTCCGTCAGTTATTTTCATTTACATAACCTTTACAAGCAACTCTTACATTCTCCTCTTCATTTGGGTACTTCTTTGTCGCTGTGCAGGAAATTACCTTATCAATTATCTGGCGACTAGAGGGCCTAAGCTGCAGACTTTTGTAACGGCTTCCCTAATTCAACTTTTGTGTCGGGTGACGAAGTTTGGGTGGTTTGATGATGATAGATTCCGGGATGTGGTTAAAGAGTCAATGGACTTTCTAAGCCAGGTTTTATGACTTCCAAAGAGCACATTCATACTTGCCGAATTTGCTTAAAGTAATTCTTTGGTTTTGTCAGTCATAGATGTGCATGAGTAGGGCAATCTGTTTTGCATAGTTCGTCTTGGTGCATTTCTTGAATAATCTTTTTTTATTAAAGAAACTGGAATAATGACATGAAGAAGACCATCGGCCTCCACACACATTGCTCAAATTAGAATAAATCATACATTTGCTGTCACCTATTCACTCATTGCAATTTTTATTGAGTTTAACCTTCCCGACAATTAATGATTTAATTTGCTGTCTGTTTAGAAGTCCTCAGATATGTCGTATTCATTTTCCCTCTCTTGAAAATGTTGGCTGCGCTTCTAAAAATGGTGATTGAGGAGATAATAAGTATCTTGTGTGGAAAGTCATTCTTTTAGTTATAGCAGGCACTTGTTGTTGTCTTATAGTTTTGCTTTATCTTTTGCTCATTCTGAAGAAAGAAGAGAAGAGATGAGAGGAATGGCTCAAATTCTTTCTGGGGAAAGATAAATGTATATTTTGAACCAGGCAAAGTCGATTTCAAAGTAAGGTTGATAGTTTCAAGAAACTCTTCAATCCAGAAATACAAAGAGAAAAATCTATTATTCAAAAAACTTATCACATTCCTCTTTGACCATGTGATTGGAAGATAAATTGAATCAGTAGCTATTCTGATCCTGATAGTGTCCCTTGACATTTTCATTCCCCTTTCAGCACAAATTGGAGGCGATTAATGAGAGAAATGTAGACCTTCCGCTCCCTAAAATAGGATCTACAAATATGACCATTTTTTTTGTTATTAGGTTCCAGAATTAGAACTCTTCTAGCATTTTAATTCTTTGTTGCTCCTGTGTATCAGTTTGTACTACTTTTCTCCAGGAAAAACCAAGTATTTTGGGTAGGTTAATTGTTTATTTTGAGAAGTGCTTATTTTTGTTTTTGTTTTTGAGCAGGCAACATCGGATCACTATGCCATTGGTTTGAAGATTTTGAATCAACTCGTTTCTGAGATGAATCAGGTTGAACTTTTTACCCGGTCATTTTTATAACTTTGTTGACATTAAACTATTAAGTCAATAACTGTGGATTTACGATAATTATGAGTAGAAAACTATGTGTTGTTGAGGTAACCGATATTATGACTGTCTTTATAATATGATAGAATCGGAACTTACCAGAAACAGATGACAGGGATCAGTTCTGCATGGAATTTCCTTTTGTTTGGATGTATTTGCAATGAAATGTTTTTTTTGTTTATAAAAATCTCGCAAATCGGCTTTAATATTCTCTTAGTTTCCATTTTGCTTGAAAGAAATGGATCTTCAAGTACAAACTGACATATCTTTCCTTGTTTTTTTTTTTTTTTTGGGGGGGGGGGGGGGGGGTGTTGGGGAATGGCACGTATAACTGAAAAATCTCAACTTTGCAGCAGCCACAATGTGAACTAAATATAAGATTACACTCGTGTTCTCTTTTGCTTAGAACCTAGACGACTAAATAATAAGTGGCTTTGGGATATAAATGACTATTTAATTCATGATTTCATATTTGGGAGTTGCATTCCTGGCAGGTTGGTGTTTATGAGATCTTTTATTTAGTTAATGATAAAGAAATAAATGGCAGTCTGGACGTTCCTTGATGTAGACACATCTGTATTAGTTATTTGTAAAAGAGGGTCTATAAAAAAGCTGTTGATGAATTTGTTTAAGGAAATAAAGTAAATGATGATTTATTAATTCCAAGAGTGTGTGCTCATGTTCACGATCTTTTGTACATGGCCGATCTTCTGCACTTTTTGCACCTACTTGGTGTTTGGTAATAAAATATCTTATTTAAAGTTCTAAAAAACAAATCCAAGATTGTGTGCTTAAGTCAGTGCTAATGTGTTGCACTTTTTATTGCTATTGCTAGTTATTACCTTATTCTATTGTATAGATGCCGTCTTTTGGTGTGTAAGAATTTTATTTGAAATGCTCTATGTTATATAGATTTCTTGGGAGATTCCATTGCCTACATGTTCAAGATTGGCATTTTTATTTTGGGAAATTTCTATTGGATATTTGAATTATAGAGTTGAATGGATCAACTGTTAGAAAGTTAGGTGTTTGCTCCATATCTGAAGGCAATAATTGTAATTTAGCAGCCTCCTTTTTGAACTTGCCAATATTGGTCTTTGGAAGTGTTCACGTTCAGTTTATTTGCTCTTTGTTGTTCAGTTATATCTACATGTTATTATACCGCCTTACCTTTTATTTGGGTGGTTTAGGCAAATCCAGCACTGCCTTCAACACATCACAGGAGGGTCGCTTGCAACTTTCGGGACCAGTCACTTTTCCAGATATTCCAGATATCATTAACTTCACTTTCTCAACTGAAAAGTGATGGTATGACTATCTAAGGACAAAATGAATGGAAATTCCTTTAATGTTAAAAAAAAAAAAAAGAGAGAATGGAAATTCCCTTCAGATAGGTGTTTCTTTCCCTTTAAAGAAGCTTTTGTTCTTTTTAATAATATAGGAGCAGCAGTGGCGAGTCATTTGCAAGAGTTGGCACTGTCACTTGCCCTCAAGTGCCTATCCTTTGATTTTGTTGGGACTACTATTGACGAAAGTTCGGAAGAGTTTGGTACTGTTCAGGTAGGTCAACATATTTAATATGTACATTTTATTTTTTTCTTCTGGAAGCGATAGTTAATTTTGGATACTGGATAAGGTATCGCATGTCATTAATGACACTTATTATGGTGATTGTTTAGATTCCTTCTGGTTGGAAAACAGTGTTGGAAGATCCATCTACCCTGCAGATCTTTTTTGACTACTATGGCATTGGAAATGCTCCTCTATCGAAGGAGGTTAGTTTTACAAGTTTCGTGCCATGTCACAGGGCACTCTTGTTGCACTTTATCAGCGTCTTGCTGATCCTTTATTCATTAGATGTGCTAGAACTGTCATCTAGATCCAACTAAAGATAAAAGTTCATTTCAATTGCATCGATACTGTTTATGTTTCCAGAAATGTATTGTCTAGTGAACCATTAACGCAGTCTTCTGAAGAAGGAAAGGTGACTCATTTAGTTTTTCTTTTTAATTCTTCTAAGAGGTGACATTAATCATATAGGTAATATGTGACAACGTCATTTCTTGTTGCTTCCTGGTGTACAACATGAAGTGCCAGTAAAGTAGGGTTTTCATTTGTCTGTCTTTTTAGCTGGTGGCTTACCTTAATATAGGGATCTTGCTTGATCTGATGTTGAGCTGGCTGTCATGAGTACTGTTTACTGATTTTGAAATCTATATTTGTTAAAGATTCTGGGCCTCTTAAATGTTGTTTACTCATGCTGATTTCATGAACGGTTCAATCATTGTAAATTTTAGATAACTTTGTGGTAATCCTCCGCTTGGCATATTTTTAATGAGATAGAGGCAACCATGTCCTTAACAATCATTTTCCTAACTTGGGTAACTTTTGTCCTTTCAGGCACTTGAGTGCCTGGTACGACTTGCTTCTGTAAGACGTTCCTTGTTCACCAACGAGGCTGCCAGATCCAAGTTCTTGGCTCATTTGATGACTGGCACTAAAGAAATTCTGCAATCCGGGCAAGGTGGCTGGAGCTTTTTCATTGCTGTTTCATTGATTTATAAATACCTGCACATGATGGCCTTATTGGTTTTTGCTAGAAATTCTAGTTTAATTCTATGTTCTTAATATCTGCATTATATTCTCCCATTACATAATCAGGACTTGCTGATCATGACAATTATCATGAATTCTGTCGGCTTCTTGGACGGTTCAGAGTAAACTATCAGGTAACCATCTTGTATGAATTTTCTTCTGTCCACTGTTGCACTTGCATTATATCAGCTGTAGGCTTTTAATCCATTCTATTGAATGATAGTGGTCAACATCTCAATGTGAAGATTGATGATGTCCGTGTCCATCATTTTCAATTTTAATGCAAGAAAAAGGTTTTGCTGTTCTATAATTACTCCGACTCTCTTACTGGTGAAATGTGCATGTATGGTTTCTGTTCTGTGCAGAAAAATAAAATGGATGGTGAAGCCCTCAGCCTTTTATATCCCAGAAGAACTAAGATTGATCATTTTCGCAAAAGATGGAATGTATAGTAGAACTAACAGGGCATACAAATGGTTTTGAAAATTTGTCATATATCCCTTGAGAGGTCCATCATGGTCGTACATGCTTCAGTTCAATGAAGCCTGCATGTTCATCTGGGAGTTGTAATCTAACATCATAAGTGATGGTGGCATGTTCTTCCTGCTATTTTTCTTTTGAGTGCATCCAATGTCTTATGTGCTTCTGCTGTATGTGTGTCTAGTGTGCTACATGCTTATCAACATTTGACATAGATGTGTCTTCTGTTTTGGAAATGTGGCAAGCGGATCAAATCGCAAATCATTGTAATACTAGCTGTTCACAGGCGGTCATTTGCTTTTTGCGCTTGTAATTGGAATAGGGTAGTTTCCATGCAGGTTGGCTCTTTCCCTTGTTTTATGCTTAATACTAAAAATAAGAACATGTCAATTACTTCAGTTCTACTTGAATATCTTTCCTTGTGATTGAGACATGATCATTAAACTTTCTCTCTGCCTTTGCCTGATATAAACATTAGAAGCTTCCTTTTTTGTTGTTTGGACTTTTGCAACTTTCTTTAAGGTAACTTTAAACTGCTTCAAGCCAGTTATGGAAATGTTTGTGTGCAAGTGAGTCATAGATTTGTTTGATGTCAATATTAAACTTGGGCACAAGCACCTTAAGACGATGTTGCAATTATGGTTTTTTTAGTAACTTATTAATGAATATTTCCTTTAAAGTTTTTATCAATATCTTGTGATGCAGTTGTCAGAACTTGTAAATGTGGAGGGATATGGTGATTGGATACAATTGGTGGCGCAGTTCACATTAAAGTCTCTGCAATCTTGGCAGGTCTGTAACTATAGCATCTCAGTTGTCTAGGGTACAAATTATTTTACTATATATGTTTGATTCTATGTTTTTTTCCCTCCTCAATAGTGGGCCAGTAGCAGCGTATACTACCTTCTGGGCTTGTGGTCAAGACTAGTGACTTCTGTACCATATTTGAAGGCTGATGCACCCAGTCTGCTGGATGAATTTGTGCCTAAGATAACAGAGGGTTTTATTACATCAAGATTCGACTCAATACAGGTATATCGGTAACTGTGCTATCCTTATTGTTTTTATTGATTCACATTGCATACAAATAATTGATTGTTGCCTTCTTTGCATTTTTCAGGCTGGATTTGCAGAAGATCTCTCAGAGAATCCTCTGGACAATGTTGAACTTCTTCAGGATCAGCTTGATTGCTTTCCATCCCTCTGCAGATTTCAGGTTATAAATCATTGTAGTATATTTTTGGTATTCTTGCTCTTGATTAATGTGGTTCACATTCGCAAAAGAAGAACCACATTCGCAAAAGAAGTTTTTTTTCCAGTATTTTCTGTTTTTCTTGAAATTTATATAATGTGGTTTCCTGATCACTCTTTGGTTCAATGAACTGTGCTTTGTTGGATTGTCTAGTGTCCTGAGGCCTCAATTTTTTTTTTTTTTTTTTTACAGTATCAAAGCAGTAGCTTATACATAATACAAACGGTGGAGCCCATCCTGCAAGCGTACACGGTATGGCAGAGATCCATGAAAAGCTTCTTTTGTTGGCATGACATATTTTTTGTTTAATAATTAAGTTCATTGATCATTTTCTTTACCTATATAGGAGAGAGCAAGGTTACCATGTGATAATGGTGAGCTATCTGTTATTGAGGCAAAACTTGCTTGGATTGTCCATATCATTGCCGCAATACTTAAAGTAAAACAAAGTAGTGGTTGCAGGTATGATTTTCTCTGTGCATCTAATTTTATTTATTTATTGATTGATTTATTCTTTTATCATGCACTAGTTGTGTACTAATGACAGGAAGTGTTTCTCCTTTTCTCATTTGCAGTGTGGAGACACAAGAGGTGCTTGATGCAGAACTTTCTGCTCGTGTTTTACAGTTGATTAATGTGACTGACACTGGGCTACACATTCAGGTGATCCAGCACCACTGATATGTACCTGATGGTTTAAAATAATTAATGCCTACCTTTCACTTTCTGTTCTTTTGCTGTGCTCTTTTTCTTTTAATGGATGCTTCTATTTATTTGCTCTACTGTGGGGTTGGTTGTTTTGCATTTTATGATGCTTTTTTTTTTATAGGATTTTATTTGTTGGTGATTTGCGTACAATACAATTTACTCTTTCTTGACCTTGTTTTTACCCCTGAATTACAAGATTTTGTGACATGGGTGTCATATTTGAATGTTTTATGTATTTATTATTCATAAATCCTCTCATTCTAATCATTGGTTACCTTCTTTTTTGCCATTCTTGTTAATAGAAGCTCTTCTTTTGTGCTGTTTGTGCGACGTGTGATTATTTTCTCAGCTGTGTTTTGGCTACACAATTGTTGTGTGTTTTTGCAGAGATATGGTGAACTGAGCAAGCAAAGACTTGATCGAGCAATACTTACGTTCTTTCAGAATTTCAGAAAGTCTTATGTTGGTGATCAGGCAATGCATTCATCAAAGGTAATATGGTTAACCTATTTGTATAGTTCCATGTCCTTTTTTTTTTTTGGGTAAATCCTTTGTGGATGAGGTTCTGCTTTTTGTTGCAGCAGTTATATGCCCGATTGTCTGACCTTCTAGGACTTAATGACCATTTGGTGCTGTTGAATGTCATCGTTGGTAAGATAGCAACAAATCTGAAGTGCTATACTCAGGTGAAATACTCTTCTTTCCTTTTCTAAATTTTCCTGTTTTCCGTTTTCTAATTTTTCCTGTTTTCTTTTAGAGTGAAGAGGTCATTGATCACACCTTGAGTTTGTTCTTGGAGCTGGCTTCGGGGTTAGTCTCTACTTCTGAATTGCTTCTTTTATTGTTGTTGTTGTACTCATATGTTCTACGCAACTCTGATTATTTTCCCTTGGTTCTTCAGGTATATGTCTGGGAAGCTGCTTCTGAAGTTGGATACTGTTAAATTCATCATTGCAAATCATACTGTAATTCTAGATACTATTTCTCTTTGCTATTTGACTTGCTTTTGTTTACACTACAGTAACATTCTTATCCTTGATATTTAAATCCAGAGGGAGCACTTTCCATTTCTAGAAGAATATAGATGTTCCCGAAGCAGGACAACATTTTATTACACTATAGGCTGGCTAATCTTTATGGAGGACAGCCCGCTGAAATTCAAATCTTCTATGGAGCCCCTCCTGCAAGTACGGCCTCTTTTTCATTCTTAATGTTTTTCAGAACTTCAATTTACTGTGTAGGTTAGCTGATATAGAAGGCGCTTTCTCTTAATTAGTTATTTGTCATTCTCATGACCGGCCATATCCATTTGCTTTTTGTGATGGTATGGATTTCTCTCCACATGCCTTACATGCTTGGACGCACTGGCCATGCCTGACAATGTGTCTCACATACCATTTTGTTTGGAAAATGCAAATTTTATTCACAGCAAGGGGTGACTTCCCATCAGCATGGCATCATTTACATTCAAAATTGAAATTACCAAAAAGCTGTTCGCTGTATGGAACTTATCTCAGTAAAACGCAATTGGCTACATGGCATGCTCATTTCATCACATTTGATGGCTTTTGCTATACCTTGCCTCTGTTCTATTAACACAAGCCTAGACTTCACTGCAAACACCTTAACCCAATGGATTCAACATGTAAAAAGCTAAATATTTTGAGGTCCAGCATCCACAAGCAATAGTTAATTTTCATATATAAGCTGAACCTTTGCTGTAGGTGCATCCCTATGAATTTTGTTCTGAGATTTCTGGCATGCCATCAGTTTTTATCATGCTTCAATCCAGCAATAGGAACATTCCATATATGCTCATTACCATTTAAAAAAATGTCATTTATGGTCAAACATTGGTGACACAATTACACTTGTAGGTTTTTGTAAAAATGTCATTTATGGATTTATAATTCTATTCCATCTAATGCTAGGTGTTTGTAAACTTGGAGTCAACACCTGATTCAATGTTTCGGACTGATGCTGTAAAATTTGCATTAATTGGATTGATGAGGGACCTCAGAGGAATTACCATGGCTACGAACAGGTTAGCAAATTCTCACTAAGAATGTTCCTTAGATTCCAAAGATTCAACTAGCCTTATGTTGTGCTTTACAAATCTTGCAGTCGCAGAACTTTTGGGCTTCTTTTCGATTGGCTTTATCCGGCTCATTTTCCAATTCTCTTGAAGGGTATCTCTCACTGGACGGATACACCCGAGGTAGTGAAGTTCAAATTCAGTTATATCTTAGATCTCCTGTCAATTGACCTTCAGAATTGAGTTCTCAAAGCATATCAATCTTATATATGTCTATTTTGTCACCTGATGAAGAGATTCATGTTCGTTTATTCTTTAAAATCTTCGTTATCATAATGTTTTCCCAGATGCTTGTAGTGCTGATTCTGTATCTAGCTTTTTCTTCTATTTGCAGTATCTAACAGTGACACTGTTAATCCTTGTGCTTTATGTGCTGTCTGCTGGTCTAGCATCTAAACCCTGATTGTGCTTTCAGTAGTCGGCTTGTAAATGCAACTTAATTGCTTATCCATGTTTGGATGTTAGATGCTCTTCCACCAAATGGATTGTATTGTTACGAATAAACCAAAAGAGTCATGCTAAATCCTCCTAATAGTGGCATAGGTTGTGAGGTTACCAGCATTCTGGGGCATTTATTAGTTCATATTTCAGTAAGATTTTTAGGCTCATCTCTTAGGTGGCTCCTACCAAAAGATTTTGATATAGGCTCATCTTTTGGGAGGCCACGTGGGTCACACTTTGACTATTCATAATGTGAGACATCGAGGTAAGATTATAATTAACCAATATTTTCTTTGCAATGAAGGGGAAGAATCTGTTAATCATTTGCTTCTCTATTGCCAGTGGATATTGAGATTATGGGCTGCAGCTTTTGCAGTAGTAGGGATAAACTCTTAACTGTAGGAACGGTTGACTGGCAGCTTAAAGCTTTGTTCAGGATAAGTGGGACGAAAAAGAAAAAGAAGCTATTTGGGATGATGCTGCTCTGCATCTTTTGGTCCGTGTGGAAGCGCCAGAATAGAGGGACTTTCACGGAGTGGAGTCACAAAATTGTAGATTTATGGATAGATGGCTGAGGGATGTGTATTTTTGGTATAGTCAAGAGTAAGTGAGAGGTATATGGGTTTGTGAGCATGCTGGTTTATTGTGTCAAGTTCATGAACCTCTCTGTAGAGTCTTGATACCTTTTTGTACATGTCTTTTGCACCCTCTTTCTGCTTTGTGAATGTAAGTTTTATTTAATACTGAAAAAAAAGTATCTTTTACGAATGATGAATTAATGGTGTCCAATGTAAGTGGGATTATTCTTAGGAATTTTTTAAGTTGGAGGACCTTGTTAGTCGTATGTGAAAACGGATGTCCTGGTGAGATGGTTTGAATCACGTGACCGTGCTGGCGTTTGGTTGTTTAGTTGGCCAGCATGCTTGCAAATCATCTTCTCTGTGTTCCTAAAACACTGAGTATTTTCCACTGTTCTAGTTCTACTGCTTATTGCTTGTGAAGATTACTTGCTGCTGCACTGCTTTTTTTATCAGTGTCACTGACTCCTATGAAGATCTTCTAAACTTGTATTCTACTATATATGTTCTCTTTCGGTTCCTCCATTTCCTGTTTTAGTGGCACAATCTTTTATCCGTAATTAAATGTATGATACTGCATTTGCTTAGAGGATGGTCAAATTAATGCTGCAGGTTACCACCCCATTGTTAAAATTCATGGCTGAATTTGTATTGAACAAAGCTCAGCGTTTGACTTTTGACTCATCTTCACCTAATGGCATCCTTCTTTTCCGCGAAGTCAGTAAATTAATTGTAGCTTATGGGTCAAGAATATTATCTCTTCCGAATGCTGCCGATATATATGCTTTCAAATACAAGGGGATTTGGATTTGTTTAACAATTCTATCTAGAGGTAAGACCATGACTCTTTTTTTTGTTTAAAATTGATTGAGCAATATCATATGACAATCAGGGAAGCTGGATGACTTTTGAGGCATGAGCCAGTTTTGGCTGTGGATGCTATGTTATTTTTCTTGACCGAGAACTATTCTTTGATCTTAATTGGAAAATAGGTTTTCTTAATCTACCACTTTTTAAGTTTGATGCTTATTACCAATTATTGATTGCATTTTTTATCAGACAAGAACATTATTTGACAATAGATTTTTGTCCCTTCTCAATGTATACAATAAATGGCTGCTTTTGCCTTGTACCAATTGTTGAGTGTGGTGTGAGTATGATGTTCATTGGTTCAGGGTCTTTAGGATAGGTGGATAACTGTAATAGGATCACATGATGAGCATATTAATTACTATTAGTGATGTTTTCTCGATTCATACAGCAGACAATTAGCCGTAGATCATTATTTACAGCTTCTCATGTATTTAGGCCATTGCTTTTAGCATCTGGCTTGGCTACTGTGCTGTATTTGAGTTCATGGTTTAATATAGGCATGGTTTGCTATGTGCTTGTCCTGTTAAGTATTTAATAGGGACCTGGACCTTAATGTTGATGAGGTCGGTCATACTGTGTCGCAAATTCTGATAAGGAAGCTGGTGGTCAAAGTATTGACTCCATGTCCAATTGTTGATATTGAGGTGGTTAGCTGTTTTTCTGACAAAAATAAAAAGTTGATTGGGGATATTTTGCTTTTTGTTTGATATAAATTTTAAAAGATGACTAGCGTACTTCAAGTATCTATTTTCCTGAAATGGACACAATGTCAACTTCTCAAAGCTGTAAAATTGAGATTATCCCCAGTAGAAATCTGCACTATATGTTATCATGTGTTCTATGAACAGACTTGCTGATGTCATCCGGTCTTTCCTTCTCTTTTCTTCTTTGGCTGCTTATGCTGTACATCTCACAACGAACTGGAACTTATTGTACCGACTTTTGCCTGTTGATATGACAGCTATGGCTGGAAATTATGTCAACTTTGGTGTGTTTGAACTTTATGGTGATAGAGCTCTTTCCGATGTACTTGACATAGTTATGAAGATGATCCTTTCAATTCCATTGGCTGATATACTGGCTTACCGCAAGGTATGTAAGCTCTCAGTACCTCTCTGTTACTGGGCTTGCCTCCACCATTTTCAGCTAGGGCTGGTGTAAAAAACTATTAAGATGTTGCTGGGTTTATACACTCTGGGGGTAGAAATAATGTAATTATAGTCACACCATATGATTCCAAAGCCCAAATACCACACCATGTGAAGTCATTAACTTATTCTGCATATGCCCTGAGTACTCTAGATTCAAGTTACTTGTTTCTCAGATAGAATCATTGCCATATTGATGTTATTTGATCTTCTCTTGTTTAGATTCAGAGTCAGTAGATCTACCTCTTTATATGAGGAAAATTTTCATTTCATTTGAACTTCCAACACCTGTCATCTTGCTGCATTTTCTAGGTAGGAATTACTCAAATTTCATATTTTTGTTTTCCTTTTCAGCTGACAAGAGCCTATTTTGCATTTCTGGAGAATCTCTTCAGCAGCCACATCAATTTCGTGCTGAATCTTGACACAAGTACCTTCATGCATATCGTTGGCTCACTTGAATCAGGTCTCAAAGGATTGGATTCAAGTATCTCATGTCAGGTAACGTTTTTCTTGTCATGAATCTTTTCTTTTGCCTTTCCGATCTCTTTCTTACACCTGATATATTAATGAAAATTTAGTATATCAAAGAACAGCCAGCTTTTTATTAAGGGATATATCATTTCTTTTATTCCTTGCAATTGCATCTGTTGGTGTTTTACTAGTGAAAACCTTTTTATTTACTATGAAGGCAAGAAAAGGCTAGATCATCTATTTTTAGACTGTGTAGTTTGGAAGTCTTTTACCAGCTTAGTTGCCAGCTGCATTTGCTACCAATTGAACGTGTAAATGCAAGGGCCACTTCAACATGTTCATGAAATACTGGCGTCAATATAACAACCTTGGATGAATCAACTAATCTATTCTATTTTTTGTTATTGGCTTTTTTGAAAAGTAAGTTAACATAGGCTGTATCCTGAATGTTACTTCCCCTTTCTGTTTCAGTGTGCATCTGCCATTGACAATCTGGCTGGTTTCTATTTCAACAACATCACAATGGGGGAGTCACCAACTTCGCCGGCTGCATTAAATCTTGCTCGACATGTTGCCGACTGCCCGAATTTGTTTCCAGAAGTAAGTGAATGAATATCTTGCCTTTCTTTGCCTCTATAGATTTCAATAGTGTTATTACCTTCAGTCATAGTCTGATTGGATAGAGACACGGTAAATTATCCACTCTTTTAAGTGCCAGTGCCGGAGTCTAGCAGTAGTTCTTAACACGTTTGTCGTAGTAAAAATCATGGTCCATCAATCCTTAATAAAGTAAGAGTTTGACTAAGTTTGACATGGTTTTGGTTGAACTGCTGTATCGATTCGTGTGAAGCTTCAATTTTTTTTGGGGAAGTGATTTTAGTTTAAGAGAAATCAAGGTTTTCTTTTCGATATGGGAAAAAAATAGGCACAGGAAAACCCTGTCTAAATGATGAATAGATTCGATCCATAGAGTAGGACATGAATATCAATGAACGTTCAGCTCTCTGTAAAATTTTCGTTTGGACAATGGCTATTAAGCATGCGTTTGCCTGTGCTGACTGGTGTTTAACCCTCTGGAAGAAGGGTATGGTACTGCTATTAAAAAAATGTGTAGTAAATACTGGAAGTAGTATCTTCTGAGACTAAAAGATTAAGAAACGTATTCGATTTAAGAAGCTTTTTGCTGAGATGTCCATGCATATTTTTTACGTAGATATTGAAGGCCCTATTTGAGATTGTCTTGTTTGAGGACTGTGGAAACCAATGGAGTCTCAGCAGACCGATGCTCAGCTTAATTCTTATTAATGAGCAGGTGATTCCTATGTTTCCTTGGCGCGTTCTCACCTACCTTCATGCAACTTTCGCTGTTCCTACTTGTTTATCAATAATTTATCAATTTCACTTTCTTTATTTTTTTTTCTTGCCTGATAATTACCAGAAAATCTAGTTGTTGCATTCTATCTTTGCCCCCGAGCAGCTCTTTTGTAATGAACAGATTAATGATTGCTTTTGCTGTGCACACTTGTTCATGATGGTCTCCATTGTCCGTTTTAAGGATTCATTTTCAATTTGCTCATCCCTTAAGATTTCTGCGATCTTCTGCAGATTTTCCCCGATCTGAAGGCTAGAATTCTGGCTTCACAGGTAAGCTCGCCTTTTTTCTGGCCCATGATCATAATAATCATCTCAATGTGTAACTCTCATGTTTTAAATGATGCAAGAAGTCCTGATGTGGATGTGGAAAAACCTTCTCTGGTTTTTCCTTTTTCCGCTTTTCTCATGTAAAATTTGCAAAGGTGAAACAGGGGAAAGAGTTTGATTCCATGTCTCCAAGCTTTTCCGAACCAAACAGTTTCGGCGGTTATACATGCTGCCGCTCTCTATCCTTTTCATCTCCATGTTCTTACCAATTGCTCTTAATATCTCCCTCTTCTGATGAGTCAATCCTTCTCTGTTTTAACATTAACAGCCAGTGGATCAGCACCAACGACTGTCATCATGTTTCGACAAATTAATGGCAGATGTTCTGAGGAGTCTGGATTCGAAGAACAGGGACAAGTTCACTCAGAACCTCACTGTGTTCAGGCACGAATTCCGTGTCAAATAGTGTCCCTCAATAGACGATCTCCATTACCCAGCTCGAAACCTTTTTTTGACTGGTTGGTCAGGATATAAATTCTTATGCATAGTAGATTTCTGTATTGCTAATGTCAATCTTTGTGTGAAAGGGAGGAAAGCCGGCCCCCAGATGATATGTTAGTCGTTTACTGTACAGCTTTACTCTTGTCTCCTGGTGTTGGCGATGGATTGCTTTTTCAGGAAGGATCTCGAGGTTGGGTTGGTTGGGTGTGGGGCAAGTACTAGCAATACATTTCTTCTTTTTTGGCGGGGGGGTTGGATTTTTAGATGTAAATCATCTCTCGTCTTATTGGTTTCTCAAGGTTGATAGGTGTTTTCCTTTATGGGTCGGGTCTGTCTGTACATTATGTCTAGATATTCTTTGTACCCAGTACAGGAAAAAGGAGGAGAAAAAGGTGGGAAAGTATAAGGAGGAAGGTGGACGATCGCTTCAGTTTGTCTTGTTGTCTCATCTGTTTCATTCCTTCCCAGAGGCAAAGTCCCCAAATCTCAATTGGCCCGTTCCACGAAGGGAAATAGTGTGAAAACAGGAAAAAGAAGCAAAGAGCTAAAGTCATAAAAGTTAAAAAGGTAATTTCGGATTAAACTTTAGTTTTGTATTATGTCGGATTAACTGTGTCGGTCAGTCGGAAGTTTCGCAGCTCACCACGAAATATTATGCAGAATAAAAAGTAGTGGAATAGAAAAAGATGAGAGAGACATGCGAACACAGACACACATACATATATGTATAAAAAACATGTACGTATGAACGTGGAACAGAATAATGTGGAAAGCAGGGTGAGGCAGAGCTTATAAAGAAGAGGGAGAGAGAGTAATGAATAAAGGAGGGGAGATGAAACAACTGGTGCATGGCGATTTGAGGATGAATATTGATCCTTATCAAACATGATTATTTACCGTGCCATGTCGTTTAGATGTCAAATATAATTTTTTGGTTTATATTATGCAATATTTTCGAGCTAGTCGAATTGCGCCTCCTGACTAACCTGAAGTCGGGGTAGGATCTCTGGAAAAATTTCCGTCGATCCTCCCAACTTGAGGATCAATCGTGCCAAGTCGTTTAGATGTCAAACATAATTAGTCTAAGCTGAACATGCTCATGGTTAAGTGAGTTTAATTTGAATGCCTTTTATATATTTGTTAAAAAATTAGCTATAAGTGTGAGTCTTTATGCCTATGTTTAGAGGTCACCGGTTTCTCTAATTGTACCAAACCTTTGGTGGTCGGTAATAAGAAGCTGATGGAGATAGTGCTTAGCATTCGTTTGGTTTTTTGATTTATACGATACGTTCGATATAGTGTATAAAAAATGAAAAACTCGGTGTGGCTTAAAGGAAAAAAAAAAGAAGAACAATGAAAAACTCAATGTCATGTCCATGTCGTGTTATCTCACTCGAGAAGTGGCTGCAGTGTCGCGCTTGTGGGTGGCTGCTTCCGGGCTGAATGGGCCAATTTATCAAACCACAGGGCCCAAATTGGCCCATTAAGCTGGCCCAGGTCTTGTGATAGATGGGCCCCCATTCGTGGCCTGGGTTGGCAAACGACAAAGCCCATGAGAGGATTTTGGCGGCGGGGGGGTTGTTGGGTGGTTGATAACAGGAAGAGACGCGAAGAGCCGTAGTCTTGTAAGTTTAGGTTTTTCGGATTAAGCTCTTGTGATTTACTTTCTGTCGGTGGAAGCTACACTGGCCAGCGACATCCACATAACAAAAGGAATGTAGAAAAGAGGGGAGGGATAGTGGAGGAACAAAGATGAGATAATTGGGGAATAGAAAAATAAAAAGACATACGAACATATACGAGCATACCCACACAGCCACACGCCGAACGTGGAAGAGAAAGCAGAGAGGAAACAGAACAGATATCGGAAAGAAGACGGAGAGAATAAAGGAGGGGGAGGCGGAGAATTGGCACATGTAGATTTTGACGACGATTCGTTGGCGGGTTTCTCTTCTTCTTCCTTCTCTTTTTGCAAAGGCAAGAAGAATGGATTTGTTTACTTGCAATTCAAGTCTCCTTTTGAACGGTCGTCTCACGCGATGAATCGCGTTGCATTCATTTTATATTTTTTGGATACAGTCCCTCTCGGTGAATCCGATCGGTACTTTCGACTGATGTGAACTCGGAAAATTTCCCATTTCGAGGTTTCCCTCTGCGGAGTTAACAAACCTTTCTGCAGAGAGCTTGTTCTGCGTACAGAAACACTGTAGTAATCTCGCATGCTCGAGCAATCTTATTGTCATTATGGCAGAATTTTGCTGTTTCTCGTAGATACACAGTGCCAATTAAGGTCGATGAAGTCGATCATGCCCCATCAGATTCAGTAGGCCCCATCAGTGGGCTTGACGCTGTTCCACCGTGCATTTTGGTGAGGTCGAAATTTTATATTCAAAATCCCTTCTGCACATCTGACATAACCGTGTACCAGAAGTATATTGTTCCAATCAAGTCTTGACGGACGCCAGTTTCTTACGTTGTACTAGTCCTTTTAGTGGCTCTGCATTGATGAGTCAGTGCTAAGCACAGGTTGATTAACTTGTTTTGTTCGCAAATAAACACAAATATTCAAACATGACATTATGGAGTGACTAGGTGGTCGGTGCTGCTTCTCTCTCTTTTACTAGTTGAAAAAAACAAAGTTTCGAGAATGAGACTCATTTCAGATCAGGTTTGGTGTCACCCGCTTCAACCCAATTTGGTCTAAGAAATTGTAGGTTTAATTATTGTCTTCAAATCTTATAAAATATTTTATTGTCCTCTTTCTCAAATCCTATTTAAGTGGATAGGCATAGTCATTTTTGAAGACCGAAAAAGAGATAGAGAGCTAAACTTTGAAGGTGAAATTGAGTTTAGAGGAGTTATTAAGGACACCAATCATCATGAATTGAGATACGACAACCTTTGAGCATGCCAACCAAAACCACTAATTCTCGGTGGGTCACACCTCCAAGATGTCCTCCTCCTCCTCTCTCTCTCACCACAGATCCTCACCTTCCCAAAGGCAGGCCAGCCACCTGAAATTCTTTCTCCTCCCCCCAGATCTTATTTTACAGCTCAGAGAGATCTAAAGAGAAATGAGAGATTCCTGCTTCTCCATCAGCAGCAGCAACAAAAGAACAATAAGAAGAGGAGGAGGAGGAAGAGAAGAAGAAGCTGCTCAGTCAGCCAGAGGAATCTACTTACCTCTCAAGCCTCCTCCGGGAGAAAACCTCTCTTCACACTCAACTCTTATCCCACTTTTCAATGGCCTCCTCCTCCTCCTCTAACTCCCACCCCCTCTCTCTCCCTTTCTCTTCGCCCTCTTATATATAGATCACACTGACTCGACACTCCTCCACATCTCGCCAAGCTCTTACCTTCCCTGTCCATGGCTTCTCTACCCTTCCACCTCCTCCTCCTCCTCCTCCTCCTCCTCTCCTCCTCTCTTCCACCTGTTCGACACAGACCCCTCGAGTAAGTAGACATCGAGAATCTCCATGGCTGCTTGCCAATAATCCGACGAGTCTTTCTGATGCATTCTGATAGTCCTTGCAGCCGTACGTTGTCTACATGGGTAGCTCGTCCGACGAGGTCAGGGAGAACGCGGAAGCTGCGGAGCTTTCTCACCTGCACCTGCTCAACTCCCTCAGCCCAATGTGAGAGATTATCCGACAACATTGTCGATAAAATTCGTAGGCCTTTATGTTTTGTTTTAGAGCTGATTCAATCATTACATGTGTGTTCTCTTCTCTGTACAGGCAAGACAAGCAGAGGAGGTCTCTGATCCACCATTACTATCATGCCTTCAGAGGTTTCTCTGCTCTGCTCACAGAGGACGAAGCTTCTGCACTGTCTGGTATGCCCCCCTAATGATCCCTCTTATTTTTCTTTCTCTTCTCACTTATATTGAAAAAAATTAAGAGGTTCTTATTGGCTCTAAACACAACATTAAACTCGACCGACAATTACTTGATACGATAGCAAGAAGCGTCACGTCAATTTATATTCATCATCAATGAAATCCTCTTTCTAGGCCTGACATGATACTTTCTTGTCAAGCAAACATTAGCTGATATGGCTTGCCAAATAATGCCAATCATAAATCGAACAGATCCCGCTTAATCTTGTTCGAGTCATGTCGGTTCACCAGTAGTTAAAGCCTTTCCAGTCATGCATCTTTTTCTGTTCACAATATTGGAATAATAATTCTCAAGTAAGAAAAGAGGTATCGAACTATTTCTCTATGCTGATCTTGTTTTCATGGGCGAGGTGTAAATTTATGAAGGTTGTGGTTTAAGAATTCAATAGGGGAGTTAAAGTACTTCCATAGCAATTAGTTTAAATTCAGGGCATTGAAATTTCCACGACCAAGAAGAAGGTGGGCCCACGGTGTCAACTTCTGTAATCATGTAATCAAGGTCTTGTGGCTGTGGGCTTCAACTTGACATCCTAATTTCATGTCTCTAATGTGTGTCCGCGTGCACCTTTTTTTCTATTCTTTTTTTTTTTTGCAGGGCACGAGACCGTAGTGTCGGTATTCCCCGACCCGGTTCTCCAGCTCCATACGACTCGTTCCTGGGACTTCCTCGAAGCAGGTTCTAGCGGGCGGGCGAGAAGCATATACCAACACCCGTCCAACGATGTCATTATCGGGATCATAGACACAGGCAAGCTCAGCTTCTTCATCTCCTTAGCCATATATATATATATATATATATATTAAAGAGAACGTGTGTATATGTAGTTTTCAAGTGTTCCTGGTTCTAATAATCACACGTAATTAAATACACGTGATTTTGTCTTTTTTTTTTTAAAATAATCGAGGGTGTCTAATTAATTATGAGCAATAATAACGACAATTAATGGGTGTAATAATTAGGAGGAAAGGTATGGTGCCCGTGAATTTATTGTTTTAGCGCTCGGTGTCTAGACGAGGAGAAAGTCTTTGGTTACGCAGCATTATCACGTCACAGTTACTGCGCAGTCAATTAATTAGAATCAATTATTTTTAATGTTATTATTTTTTATTTTTTAGATTTTCCAAAAATAATAGAAATAATTAATTTTAATTAACCGATATCATAATATAATCACCGTTATGTGATGTCAATGTGGCATGAAAAACTTTCTCCCAGACCAGATTTTGTTGGGAACCCACCGGACAGACAACAAGCGAAAGCTCGTGGGAAGATTCCCCCAGCATCCATCCAACCATGTCGTGCCATAATTAGAAGAACTCTTAGATAACTCTTATCACGTCATGTGACACGAGAAAATACAAATTAAATCATAATAAATGGACAGTTGAGTGTTAATCATCAGAGTAACCACTATATTTATTGCTTACTGAAGTAACTTAATTGATATTTTTACATCATATCACTATATCACCACCACGGCCCACTCTTTGCTCCCTTACCTTTATCCCCCTAAAAAACCTCTGGAATCCGATTATTCTCTCTCTCTCTCTCTCTCTCTATTTCGAATCAATGGAATCAAATTATTCTCTCTCTTTTTTTAAAAAAAAAATTCTGAACCAATGGAATCCAATTATCCATTGTTGTATTTCAAGTTCTATTATCTCCTACACTCCTATGGATGATCGGTTTTCTCTGCAATTCGCTGTTAAATTTGTTTGAGTTGGAAAAAAAAAAACAATTTTATCTGTATGTCAATGTTATATTTATTTGATTGAGGTGAAGAAATTATAAATTATAAAAGAAAATGATTGCGATTGGATGTTTGTGAATATTAACAGTAGGAGAGCGTAATAGAATTGATATTCATATTATATATATATATATAATTTGAAATGATTTATTTGACAACATTTTCTATCAAAATTTGACTTCGAAACAGGTACTTTGAAATGATTTTGGCAATGATTTCGAAAGCAACTTACTGGATAAATAGATTATTTTAGATTGAATATTATAATTTAAAACAATTTCCAAGCAGGCTCTGATTGTATTGTTCTTATCTATTGTTTTTTCCCAGAAAAAAAGGGCCCATGCTTCATCGAATTCAGAAAACATCTTCCAGAAAATAACGTACGGTTCACGCGAATAGAGACAGTGATGTAATAATTCAAAACTTAATTCTATTTAGTTTGATGAGTTTAAAATTTTAATTTTTAATACTTTCTATGTATTTATTAAAAAAAACCAGTATGATATATGTTCTTTGAGTCTGAAATTGAAGGGTACATGAAAAAAATGAAAAAAATTTTGGGTTGCTCAAATAAAAGTATTTTTTTTACAAGGGATATATATATATATATATAGATCTAAAAGAATAAAAGAAAGAGGAAATAAAACGTGTGAAATGTCCCATCCACAAGAGTGGTGCCCCTAAATTAAACATCTTTCCGGAGAAATTCTTAGATGATCGTATTTCGTTACATGAAATGAGAAAATACTAATAAGATTGTGACGAACGTGTATATTTGTATTAATCACCTGAGTAATTACCATAATTATCACTAATCGGATCAATTTAAGTGGTTCTTCGTTATTACGTTACTGTGATATTGGACCATCTAAGATTTTTTTTTCCCTCGTTTGGGTCTTCTTCCTCTTACATTGGGCAAAATTTACGGGGCCGTCACGAGAGCATGAATGGGCCCGAAAGCCTAAATATGGGCCTGGCCCATGTAGCTTCTGGGCCCATGTCCTCTGGATTGGACCCCGCTTCAGCCCATTCAAGTGTTACTCTCCTTGCGCTTGCTTGCTGGAGGAACTCCTGTCACTCTCAGTGCGAACCCCTACTGAGCTTCGTGCTGCCTCTCGATATGGTGCAGGGATTCGACCGGAATCTCCGAGCTTCAGCGATGAAGGAGTTGGGGAGATCCCTTCGAGATGGAAAGGGACTTGCATGGAAGGACCCGACTTCAAGAAATCTGACTGCAACAGGTGAATTATTCGGTATCACTTCCTCTGAAATTGAGTTCAGCATTTCTGATTGCTAGTCGTTGGGAAAGTGGAGTTGAAAGGTAGCTTCTCTAGTGGAGGAATGTCATCAAACACCTCAGATTCCGGAGTTTACTTAAAATCATATGAGGGCTTTGTTTTGCACTTTTTTGTGGTCATTTCACAACTAGTTTCTGGGATAGTTGAGATTTTTTGTGCCTGCAAGGTGAGCCCAATTGATTGAATTCGGAAACTTTGCCACACTCTTGCCCTGGGGAAAGCTCGACCTTGATACGTATCGTCCATCCCAGCCTAAATTTATGCAATAAAAAAAAATGTAGGTAACTTCTGTTTCGCTATGCTTGTGAAGCAGATCCATATGAATACAAAATCCAACGGGACCTTCAGATGCGTGAAATTCTAAACTGTACTCGACTTAATTGGGTGGTCTATTCATAATAAGTTGACCAAAGGCAATTTACCAAACTAAGTGGCACAAATGAATCTCGCAGATGTTATTCAGATTTTAATGTGGTATGCCCTCTGGTTAAACAAGCATCAGTCTGTGAAAGACTAAGGAATGGAAGTGTTTTTAGTGGGTGAAATGAAGGCCATGCAGTTTTATTTAGTGTGTGCCGATTGTAAGGACTAGTGTCGATTGTAAGGACTAATGCCATCTTACTTTTAAAGCACTGCTGGTACATGCAATTGAGTTTTCTAATTCTCTCGGTGCATTGCAGGAAGCTAATAGGAGCAAGATACTACAGTACAGAGGCAACCTCCACTGGGAACAAGACAAGGCTAGCAGGTTCACCTAGGGACACTGTGGGCCATGGAACACACACAGCCTCCACGGCAGGTGGGGCTCCTGTGCCCAATGCCAGTTACTATGGGTTGGCCCGAGGTACAGCTCGTGGTGGTTCACCATCGACTAGAATCTCTAGTTATAAGGCATGCACCGGAGATGGCTGCTCTGGTTCCACCATCCTCAAGGCTATAGACGACGCTGTTAAGGATGGGGTCGATATCATATCAATCTCTATCGGGATAAGCTCCACATCCCAGCCTGATTACATGAATGATCCTATTGCTATAGGGGCATTCCATGCAGAGCAAATGGGTGTCTTGGTGGTTTGCTCTGGTGGGAATGATGGGCCTGACCCTTACACCATTGTTAATACAGCTCCATGGATCTTTACAGTTGCAGCTTCTACTATTGACAGGGAGTTCCGATCTACTATTGTTCTAGGGAATGGTAGGAAATTTCAGGTATTATCCTTTCCTCCACAATATGTTGATTGTTAACTCTCAGTGATCTGCATCTAGGCTTGAGTAAGATGCTGATGTCAAGAGTCAAAAACTGAACCATCTTTTCTTGATGAGTCACTCAATTATTTGTCTGATTCAGTTTGTTCCATTTTTGTCATATAGGGATCTGCAATTAACTTTTCGAATCTCACCAGCTCAGAGACTTACCCCATTGTCTTTGGAGAGCAAGCTGCTAGTAACTTTACTCCTGCATATGAAGCCAGGTACTTGACCCACATTATTTTCTTTCACCATGTGTTAGATCACTGGCATATCGATCTCTGATCTTGTCCTTTCAATCAAGTCATTGAACAATTGCCTCTATGTTTAAGATATTTTTACAGTACTAGGTCATCATACTTCGGTAATATTACAAGTTTTATTGCAGTCTAGGTAAATAATATAAATGACATGGGAACACCGCTCTTATAATCCGTTATTGGTTTTTTGCGCGTATAATCATGACCACATTATTTCACTGTGCTGATATTGCGTTAGAGCACATGAGTAATGATTGACAGCCTATCGTGGATTACAACTTCTGTACATATGGGCCATAAACTATCCTTTTTTGAGTGTCTCATCATGTTCTATTTAGTTTTATTGACTTGTTTTGGACTTATGCAATGTGCAGGAATTGCTATCCTGGATCATTAGATCCAAGAAAAGTTGCAGGCAAAATTGTTGTTTGTATTGATACAGATCCAAGCCTGTCTAGGCGAATCAGGAAGTTAGTAGTACAAGATGCCAAAGCTAGGGGTATAATCTTGATTGATGAGGTTCAGAAAGGTGTCCCCTTTGATTCAGGTGTTTTCCCCTTTTCACAAGTGGATCATGTTGCTGGCCTCAAAATTTTCAAGTATATAAATTCAACAAAGTAAGAATACTGCATATATTCACTGCTTTTAGCATTTGTTTACAGCTTTAATCTGATTTTTGGCACAATCTTTTATTCTGTTGCAGTATTAGAACCTAGTAAATGTCTTCTGCATGCACTATCATGCAGCTGCATTTGGTTTTGCAACTAATATGATAATTCAGGATATACTTCTTATTCCCTAACTGATTAATGACTCGATCACTTGTTTCTTGATTAGTAATATGAAGGTTTATTTTTAAACAGCTAACTTCTAGAGCTCAGATGATTTCCAAACATATCTCAGCAACTTTGTGCTCTTACCATGAAATGAAAACTGCTTTCTAACTTCCCAAACAATAACAACAACTTTGTTTTTATGATCATTTTGGAATTTTGTATAAGCTGACTATCGGATTAGATGATGGCAAGAGAGATCAAACAATGTGCTTCTATCAGATTACAAAAGAGATGCTAACTGTCTGGTGCTTGAGTATATCTGATCACGTGGTTTACATGGAAATATTCATTCCAACAGGAATCCCATTGCCACTATCCTTCCAACAACTGAGATTCCGAACTACAGACCAGCACCAGTTGTTGCGTATTTCTCTTCCAGAGGTCCCAGTGGACTGACAGAAAACATTCTCAAGGTCTTTTACCCTTCCTATTGTTGGTCCTCTTTCATATATATCATGGTCATAAAGTTGATGTGATAATCTGAAAAGCCAGATTGGGCTGGACCATGGGCAAGAATTAATTAGACCCTGAGGTGCCTGACTGTGCAGTGCAGAGGGAAGGCTACATGTGCAAATCCACCTGCTAAACCGGCCACCTCATTCCAATTTTCAAAATTGAATTTGACCATTCTATTTTTCAATTGAACCATTGGCACTTAAATTTATTATATTCATCATTTTCGGCCAAGGAGTAGACCCTGACTGAACATGTGAATTTATGGCTCCATTGATTCAACGCCCAGTTGGTTCTGAAGACTATGTTTGAGACTTGAAACACCAGTGAAAGAAATCTGACTTGAAACTTTTAAAATTGCAGCCTGATATAATGGCTCCAGGAGTTGCCATTCTAGCAGCTGTGGTTCCCGTCGATGATGCTGGGAGTGTTCCGATCGGGAAGAAGCCATCTGGGTATAGCATAAAATCGGGAACATCAATGGCTTGTCCTCATGTCACAGGTGCGGCTGCCATTCTTATGTCTGTTCACCGTGGATGGACTTCTTCAATGATCAGATCAGCCCTTATGACCACAGGTACTGAAATCTTGAGGCAGCAAATCTTGAGGCAGCCCTTTCTTACTTGAATACTTTTTACACGTTTCTTCTGATATTTGAGAAATCTTAATCAGCAGACCGCCAATTGTTGCAGGCATTTGGACCGATTGTCAAACCTAAGTCAGTACAAAAATTCTATGTTGAGATGTCATAGCGTTGTATTTCTGCTAATTTGAACTCGTGGATTTAGGGAATTGGTCATACTGAAACTGCTGAAACTATGCAGAGCAGCATTTTTTTTTTTTAATTATCTGTTGTATCATCTTAGTAAAATAATATTAGAGCATCAGGAAGCCATGAGTAGCAACAACTGAATGAATCTATGCTGATTGTATTGGACACACGAGTAGCTTGCCACAGGCTAGAAGCTTAGATGCTGCTAGATTGGCTAATTTTCATTTCCCTCTTGGCAGCAACTCTGGACAACAACTTGGGCAAACCATTTACAAACAGCTCGGATTTGTTCACGAGCCCACACGATACGGGTGTTGGGGAAATAAGCCCGTATAGAGCACTCCACCCCGGACTAGTCTTCGAGACCCCCACAGAGGATTATCTTCAATTCCTCTGCTACTACGGCTATTCTGAGAAGATCATAAAGGCAATGTCCAATACCAAGTTCAAGTGCCCAAATGACTCCATCAACGAGCTCATCTCCAACATCAACTACCCTTCGATCTCCATAGGCAAGCTCGACAGACATGGGAATGTCAAGACCGTGAGGAGGACCGTGACAAACGTGGGCCCCGCAAATTCCACGTACACCGCCATTGTCCGGAGGCCCAAGGGACTGATCGTGAAGGTTGATCCCAAGCAGATCGTGTTTAACGGGAGCACAAAAAGGGTGTCTTACAATGTCTCCTTCTTCGGCAAGGAGGCTCGTTCTGGGTACAATTTCGGGTCTGTGACATGGTCGGATGGTCGGCATCATGTCCGTACCGTGTTTTCCGTGAATGTCGAATGATTTTGAAAGCTGCTACGAAAGGGAAAGGCCGGGGAAGGAGTTGATCTTGTTTTCCTTTTTGGGGCTTGATTCTCCGTCATCCTACGGAATCATTAATCCCTTCTGTTTTTTTTCCCCCTCCTTTTTCTCTTTGATAATCGAAATCGGTTTTTCCCCCTTGATTTTCATTAATTTCTGAGGATGACACATCGTTCTCTGATATGCCAGATCAAAGTTAAAGAGTCCATGTACTACGAACGATCATGAAATAAAAGACTCGTAGAGTGCTGTATTTGTGTGTCTTTTCTGTTTTTGCTGAATAATTTTTTTTCATGAATAATTCTATTTGCATTATAGTTTGCATGTTATTAAATGATAAAAATTAATTTAAGAGGAAGAGATATTAAATGATAAAAATTATTTCATATTAGTAATTTTTTTTTTTTTAGGTCGCCAGCCACGGTATCCAAGCAGGCCCCACCAACGGTGAGATGGCATCTTTCAGCCAACCATACTTGACTAATCCGTTGGTCGCCCCGGGTCGCACGCCTGGCAATGGCGGGTGAGGCTCCCAAGAGGGGTGTCTGCGTACGTGAGGTCTCGAACTCGAGACCTCCTTAAGCGGCACCGAGCTGCTTACCACTCGGCCCAATAACATTAGCCGGTTAGGATATTATGGTACAGCAGATAAACATCAAATAAAGTAAGGGACTTTACTGACGAAATTAGGAAATCATACAAAAATAGAAAGAAAATATTAATTAAATATTTTTAATTAATAATAATTATGATAATTATTTAAATAATCAATAATAATTTATTTAGTTAATACAATTTCGCCAGCGTTTTCTTAGGTTACAGTTGCTCATCAACTGTTCTTTTATAAATTGTGATTATCTCCATTCGAGAAGAGCCGAACTGGAAACTTTTTTTAAAGGCACCCTTTTCCCATTAAAAATGTTTTAAAGGCACAAAAATTATTAATATCTATTAATATGCAATAATGATAAATATGGCATGTAGCTAATTCGTGAGAAAATTCATGAGATTAGAGTGGACATTTAATTTTCCATTGAACGCGTAACTCTTAACGGTGCCGTTCATATGATTGTCGTTGCACATAGACACTTAACTTTATAGATTTATAGATATGTTCACTCCTTGTTATAAAAAAATACATTAATTTTTTTCGATGTACATAGGTGGCGTATTGACCTAGAAAGGGAGATAAAAGGGCACGGAAAATCTCACAGATAAGATCGAACTCAAGACCTCTAAATCACCGAGTAAGAGTCATACTAATTGTACTAAGTCATCTTTTTTATATTTATTAATATTTAAACACAACAGATTTGGACACACGGTATCAGTTTGTCTGTCAAATAAGGTTATAATTAATAACGTTGGCTTCTTCCCGGCCAGAGCATTCTAACGACATCTGTGCCGGATTTGGACAACGCAGAGGGGCACTTCCGTACTTTAACACATCGCTGTTTTCAGGATTTGAGTCCTGTACTAAAATAATAAATCAGTCCCCCCTCGCCCCCATCGGGCACTTCTCCCTGCACAGGAAGAAGCGAAAGTGCAGGAAAAGGAAAAAAACTCGTAAAGTGCGATGGAAAGGTCTCCCTGGTCTCCCCTTATTCCCCTGCAAACCCTAGAGCTGAAGTGAATAAAATCCTCAGGGGTATGTTAATCTTTCTCGGTCTCGAGCTTCGCTGCTTGAGGTTTTCATTTTTTGTTTTAATTCGATATGACGGCTCTAGATCTGCAAATTCAGTCCTTGCTTGCTATAATGGTGATTAGCGGAGGTGCGAAAGTCTTTCTCCATCTCTGCTTGTTATGGGATATGGTTTTCGAGCTCTGCTTGCATGCATGTCTCTGTCATCCTCATAGCTGTTCGAGTGATAAGGCTGATATTGACCCTGCACACACTTTGATTCTGCAGAAATGTTATTTATTGGCGAGCTTACAAATGTCTCCACTCGTTAGCGAAAGTTGTGAATTGAATGCTTGGAGGTGATGGTGAGGAAATAGATGATTGGTGGTTCTGAAATTTTTCCGTCAGTTTGTGTCATAGTGTGTGGGTGTGGAGTTTTATTGAACTGGTAAAACTGCTTGAGTTGTTCGTAAATGCAAGGAAGTTCGGGTCATAATGCTGTTCCGTCACCCTCTGTATCAGCTGATAAGTCAAGAATTTTGGATGTGAAGCCTCTTAGGAGCCTGAAACCCATTTTCCAACCTTCCAATCAAGCTGCTCCATTTGTGTGCGCCTCTCCTGATGGACCTTTCCCCCCTGAATACTCTTCGTTTTACCCAGTCTATGTTCCACCTCCACCTCCCGAGCCCGAGCCACCACAGGTCCCTCCTACATGGGCAGCTGCTGCTCCAACCCCAATTCGGTCATTTAGAACCTCGGGATCTTCGGAGATGGAGAATGGAGATGCAGCGCCATTCACTGAAGGAAAGAGACGCGCTTCCCGCATGCAGCCATCAGGTTCATCCCGGAGGAGGAGCGGCGGGGCGGGTTTTGGGAGATCTGCTCCTGGAACTTTTGTTATTCCAATGAGTCCGTTCCAACAGGAAACTGGTATTAGAGAGATGGTTGATTATGTCCTAATGACATTTGATGGCATTCGAAGAAGGCTTGGCCAATTAGAAGATTCCAAGGAAACCCCAGGGGGAATGATTAGACGTGCTGATCTGACAGCGTCCAGTCTGTTGATGACGCAGGGGGTGAGAACAAACATGAAGAAGAGAGTTGGACCTGTGCCTGGGGTTGAAATAGGGGATATCTTCTTTTTCCGCATGGAGATGTGTTTGGTGGGTTTGCATAGTCAGTCGATGGGCGGGATTGACTATATGAATGTCAGAGGGGATGTAGAAGAAGAGCCATTAGCACTAAGCGTTGTCTCTTCGGGATATTATGATGACGATGCGGAGGATAAGGATGTTTTGATATATAGTGGTCAGGGTGGGGCTATGAGCAGGACGGCAAAGCAAGCTCCTGATCAGAAACTTGAAAGGGGAAATCTTGCTCTAGACAGAAGTATGCACCGTGCTAATGAGGTCAGAGTCATTCGCGGAATTCCTGATGCCGTGAATCCTAATTCGAAGGTTTACGTGTATGATGGCCTGTATATCATACAGCAGTCGTGGATGGAAAAGGCCAAGTCTGGCGCAAACACTTTTAAGTACAAACTTGTAAGGGTTCCAGGGCAGCCCGAGGCATTTGCTGTTTGGAAAATGATACAGAGGTGGAAAGAAGATATCTCTTCTCGTTCTGGGATTATACTTCCTGACCTGACTTCTGGCGGTGAGACGATTGCGGTTTCACTTGTAAATGAAGTGGATGATGAAAAGGGACCCCCGTATTTCACCTATTTCTCTACCCTCAAGTACACTAGACCCTTCAGTATATTGCATTCCTCTTATGAGTGCAACTGTCGTAATGGCTGCAAAGCAGGGGATCTAAATTGCTCTTGTATAAGGAAGAATGGAGGTGACTTCCCATATACTGGCAATGGAGTTTTAGTGAGTCGGAGACCACTTGTTTATGAATGTGCTCCTTCTTGTCCTTGCGGGCCTAACTGCAAGAATCGAGTCTCACAGGGGGGTCCAAAAGTACGTCTTGAGGTTTTCAAAACGAAGAACAGGGGTTGGGGGCTTCGCTCATGTGATCCTATCCGAGCTGGTACATTTATCTGTGAATATGCAGGTGAAGTCATAGACAAAGATAGACTAAAGCAGAAGATAGACGGAGAGAATGATGAATATATTTTTGATACAACCCGAGTTTATGAACCATTCAAGTGGAATTATGAAGTTGGATTGATGGAAGATGAGAATTCTAGTGTCTCTCATGAGGAGTACAATATTCCTTCACCATTGTTTATCAGTGCCAAGGAGTTTGGCAACGTGGCCCGGTTTATGAACCATAGTTGTTACCCTAATGTCTTTTGGCAACCTGTTACATATGGGACTAGCAATGAGTCTTATCTCCACATTGCTTTCTATGCTATGAAACACATTCCTCCCATGGCTGAGTTGACCTATGATTATGGAATGGTGCCTAGTGAGGGCAGTACGGGTGCAACTTACAGGAGAAGAAAATGCTTATGCGGGTCCCCAAAATGCCGCGACTATTTTGGGTTGTAGTCCGATGGTAGTGCTACCTTCACAAATGTCAGGTTTGCATTCTCCATACTTGTTGCAAGTTTTGAGGCTTTAGCATTGACTCCAATTCCATGAACTGATTCTCTTTTCACTGTGGGTAATCCAATATTGAATGAATTGTCATGATTATTTTTCAATATTTACAAGACTATGCATTCATATTTTGCTACTTAAAATCCAAGGAAAAACATATAAAAAGCTATATTCCAGGACAAAATGACCTTTGGAATCTCTATAGATAGTAAAATACATATGCCCGGTTGTTGATTGGGTGTACTTGTAGGGCATTGCACTGACACCGTCTTTCACCAAAGGCTGATCTTGTAGTCTCCTTTCACCCTTTAGCGTTCAAAAGTATTTTCTAGTACTTCCACTATTTAACCGCAAATTGATTAGAGAGAAATTAACTATTTGGAGCTGGTTTCTGCAGGGAATGGCCTACTGGAAGGTGGCTTCTTGTCATTTTCAACTAGTCCTACTGTTCCCGGGACTGGCAGGAGCTTCTGTCGGTTTGTCCTTTGTTGTCGTGTTTTTTTATTTCTATGGCTGATTAAATTAGCTAAGCTTGTCTTGTAAGTAATTTAATCAGTTATAACTTAGTCTGTAGCCTGTAGCTCTGGCTTTTCTTCTGCTGCTGCCATGGCTTGTCTGCGGAAGTAATTTTTTGGGGCCATGTCGAAGCCATCAATGCTCTCTGTAATAGGATAAAGAAAACTCGGATCTTTCGGGGACCATCGTCTGTGAAAGGATGAACAAGGAGGAGGACATTTTGTTTGAAATCAACCTTCACCATTCTTTGATGGATAATTTGCTTTGAGTGGGGTTTTCATTGCTGAAATTCTCTCTGGGAGTTTGACTTTGAGAAGTTTGATTTTGATACAGACTGATTCGCAGTTCTGGTTGATCTCCTTCCTCTGCATCGGTTGGGAGAGGTGGGTTACGGAGAACAGGCTAAAAATACCGTCCTTTCATAAATAAATTTTAAACTATTTTTGTAAATACTTTTTAAACATGTGTTTTCAGTTTTTTTTAATAGAGAGAGTATTTAAAAAAGCCCTTTCTTAAAATTCTCTTTTAAAATAATATTCGTGAAAATAATTTAAAATTTACAATTTTTAAAAATTTGTTGTCTAGAGGTGGTATTTTTGTTCAATAATAAAAATTAAATTCAGAATATCTTGATTTACTGGTCAAATAGGACCACACTCTATTACCAATTCTTTTTCTTCAATCAATCTAATAAAATGGACAGCAATCTCTTTTTGTCTCTTGTACTTTTACTGGTAAGCACGACCATCGATCCATCAATAGCTACTCTCTTAACCAGACTTGGCTAGCTACAGTAACATCTAGGGGTGGCCGTGGGCCGGTTCGGGTCCCCCATCGATCTTGACTGGCCCTGTCAAAACCGGTTTGATTCTTGAACAGTGGCTAGGGCTACAATTATAGGAAATTCATGCAATGATTAATTCGACTAGATAATAGTGTGTATATGCACACTTTATGAGTAGTTCATCAGATTGTGAGTTCGATTTCCCTTCCATACATAACCCTTAGCGAGACTATCCACACATGTATTTTTATAGGCTTGTGGAGTATTTATAGGTTTACTATGAATAAAGTTATCGTCACAAAATGTCACAGTTTTCGAGACATACATGTTCCAAGTTTCTGTTCCTATGCTTGGCGAAAATTGCTTAAACTTCGTCATATCGCTTCTCCTCTTTTCAAAGTGCAGATTGGCGATAGCCAGAGTGCTCTATTCTGGATGGATAATTGGCATGTTAAGAGTCCATTGGATGATTGTTTTGATAATAAACATGGTCTCTCTCGCCTTATCTCACAGTTGCTGAAGTTGTTAGGTATGGATACTCATTCGCAGCTTCGACCATTTCGAGACCACTGTAGTTGGGAACTGCATTCTATTTTGCGAGGCATTCACCTCTACACAGGTAAACCAGATTTAGTAGTACTCTGGAGAGGTTCTGCAGATGGCAAGTTCTCGATTACTAATGCCTGGTGGGCACAGCGACAGGCTGGGCCCACATTTTATTCCACGCCACAGTTTTATTAACTGGTTATCCATCCATCGTAGGCTGTCTACTTTTGATAGATCGATGTCTTGGTATCGAGATGTTCTGGATAGCACTTGTCGTTCCTGTCAAACTATGGAGGAGAGTCGCGATCATCTCTTCCTCTTCTGTGATTTTACCAGACCAGTGTGGGAGAAAGCATTGTTCACTTGTGGGGTTTTCTCGACCTGTAAGAAGCTGGTCAGAGGAGCTTGCTCGGGTGATTTCTCATTCTAAAAGCCAATCCGATCCATTTCTGCAGTGTTACTGGAGCTCCCTTGGAATGCTTCTATCTATTTCGTTTGAAGAGCTCACAATGAACTGTGTCATGGGCGTTCTGTTGTTGGTGGTGGAAGACGTAAGCAGCTTCTTTTGAGATGGGGGCATTGGGCCTAGTTGTTAAATTGTTTGGGCATGGTTCTGGGCCTGTATAATGGCCTTGTTCTTCTTCAATGACGTGACGTGATCAATAAGAGCGCCGCTAAGTTGCATCGAAAAAAAGTCTTCATCGTAAAAAAAAAAAAAACAGATTTATTCCTTAATTTGTTTTACTTTTGTTGGTATCAGAGTTTGTAAAGAGTAGGCCTGATAAATTGTGTAGTGTCATATTTAAATATGTCGTGTCTAAATGTGTTCGGATTAGAAATCCCGATGATTCGGATATGACACATTTATTTTTCGTGTCTAAATGGGTTCGTACCTAAACTATCGTGTCTAAATCGTGTTGACCCATTTAATGTGAAATATTGACAATATATAATTATACTCTAATAATATATGATATGATTATTAAAATAATAATATTTATTAATAATTAGTATAATAAATAAGTAAGATTAATCACTTATTGATCATGTAACATCATTTTTAACAATAATAACACATGTAGTGCATGTAATATTTCGTATATCATAAAATTTATAGATATAAATATGTTAAATAAGTCTATATATATATAAATAGTGAATACATTTAGTAAATGTGTTTAAAAGTATAATGTTATGTTATACAAGTTTAAACTCAGTTAAACACGTTTTATTTATTGTATCTGTACAAGTTCGTATCTAAACAGGTTTGTGTCTAAATAGACTTGACCCAAACCCGTCTAACTCCGTATCATATCGTGTCATAAATTACTAGGTTTAAGGAAAGTGGAAATGTACTCAAAGTTCTGCCACAATTTTATTTGGAATAATACCAATTTTTCAAAATATTCTTTAAAAAATTGTAAATTTCCAAACTTCTTACCAAAATGCAGTTGCAAGATTGCATATTCAACATAGTGTCATCGTATTTTTTACATGCGATTTTATGTAAGAAAAACTTTTTTTATTTAGGCCTCCACCTTCTGTTTATATGACAAAGAAAAATTTTTGTTGTGTAGAGATCAAATCTTATATTAACCAAAGAAAAGGTTTCAAAAAAATAATTTTTTAAAAATTATTTATCTAATCAACAGTAATTTCACACGTTTCACTTTATTTGGAGCATAGGGCGGGGTTGCTATGAGCTGGCCGGTTTCTAAATATTTTGATTAAACCAGGCTCCGGCCTGTTATTAGGGAAACGAGAAAGAGTCTTCAGCGCCGTACCTCTCCTCCAGAGAAAAAGAACGCGACGGCGCTGAAGATGCCGGGGAGATTCGGCGACATCCTCCGCCGCCGCATGCGGCCATGCATGAACAAGCACTCTACCGTTGAGGAGATAGTGGACCATCTCCGCTCGACCTACCCTGACTATGGCCGCACGAAGCAGCAGACGCTCGCTACTGCTGTTCGGAAGGCAATTCAGTCGTCGCCGCTGTCGAGCAAGAAGAGGCAGCACCATAATCCACTGCAGCATCCGCAGCAGTCTTCTTCGCAACATTCGATTTCCCGGGACGAGAGCGAGGAGGAGGAGCTCCGTAGGCTGAATTCAAGCAGGAAGAAGAGGAAGGAGGGTAGCGAGAGTGAGCGGAGATTGCAACAGTTGGAGTTATCGCACCTCCGTATGAAGCAACAACAGGATAATCAGGACACGACTTCGACAGATGAGGATGAAGAGGATGAAGATGATGAAGAGGATGAGGCTGTATCAACATCTGAGGATGCGATTTACGCGCAGAAAGTGGAGCCGGAGTTTGACCTGATGAAATCAATGTTGCGAGCGAACTACGGTGGATCGAAAATCTTGAGAGAAAAGGAGAAGGTTCCACAGGAAAAGGACATTGAAGTGGAGGTTGTTAGTGCTAATAAGCCAAAGAGGAAGGTTGACATCACCAACGGTGGTGATGTTAAGGGCGAAGCAAAAGTGAAGGGTCTCAGTTCTGCTTCGAATGGGAGTACTGTAACAATGGAAGGGGAGGAGGGGCCAAGATTTCGGGATTTAGGGGGAATGAGTGAAGTATTAGAGAAGTTGAAAATGGAGGTTTTGGTGCCACTGTACCATCCTGAATTGCCGAGGACACTTGGGGTGAAGCCAATTACGGGATTATTGTTGCATGGCCCTCCTGGTTGTGGAAAGACCCGGCTGGCACATGCCATAGCTAATGAGATGGGTTTCCCTTTCTACCAGATTTCTGCTACTGAAGTTGTCTCTGGTGTCTCAGGTAATGAGGTCCTATAGTATCATTATATTGTTAATCTGATTATATATCTATTCTTCTCATTAACTTAGAAATAGGTTCATAGATTTTCTTTCAGGTGGTAGGGTCTGTAGCTTTTCGCAGCAATTTTATATGATTCTATTTGAATTTTGGCTAGTGTTTCTGCTTTACCTTTTTTTTTCCTGTGGTATGATTTCTTCAGTAACATGTAAGTGGATACTATTCCCATGTCTCAGAACTAACAGGCGTGTGATGATACGACAGCAACTTATTTTATATTAAATTGATTTATTTAGAGTTATCATCTTACTCATCTATGCATAATCTACACAAGATGCTTCAGAAACTGTGGATGCTGAGTTCTGTTTATTGTCTTCTTCAATCTTAAACTGTCATAGTTATTGTGAATTGAAATAGTTTATCAGATGAAATATGCTGTTAACATAATTTTGTTTATGGTTTTTTGGTTTTGACAGAATGGTTGATGAAGCTGCTCTTTTTTTTGCCAACAAAATAAGATGCTCACTTTAAACCTATTAAAGTAACAAAGTTTATTGTATTGATGAGATCTCTTCTCACTGATAATCCAAAGTTTGATAATTTGGACATCACTTCCAGTTTTTGATAGTGGAAAATGTTTGTTCTTTCACTTATTCATGGTTGGAGTTCTTAATTGCATATTGTTTGGCTCATTGCACGAACCAACTGAACACGTGGCATGTGGCTAATCTATTTGGCATACTTTCCCTGTTCTGACTTAAATCAACTCCCTATCTATAATTTGTAATTCGCTCATTCATGCATAGTTGGTAATTTCCCTTGGTGAAATTCGCATTATTTGGGAGAGTTTTGCATCCTGCACTTCCAGGCATTCATGAAACAGTATACTGCTTCACCGTGTGCATGGTGCCAAAAAATAGATTGGTAACACTCAGGAAAAAAATATTGGTATCAGCATCATTTTATATTTCTTCGATAAGTGATTCTTTTAATTTTATTACTTTTGTTTCCCCTTACCATGTCCTCGACCTAAGTTGAACAGCTTTGTATGATACTTCCTTTAATCTTTAAATGTTTGTTCTATTGTAGGTGCATCAGAAGAGAATATCCGAGATCTCTTTGTGAAAGCACATAGAAATGCACCATCAATTGTGTTTATAGATGAGATTGACGTCATTGCCTCTAAACGGGGAGATCTTCAAAGAGAAATGGAGCGTCGAATAGTCACACAGTTAATTACATGTATGGATGAGTCTCATACGCAGTTAAGGTCATCATCTAATAAAAATGGAGAGTTGAGGGACATAGATACCAAGCCTAGTCATGTTCTCGTAATTGGAGCAACTAATAGGCCCGATGCAGTTGATCACGCTTTAAGGAGGCCTGGTCGATTTGATCGTGAGATTGCCTTAGGTGTTCCTAGTGAGAGTGCTAGGGCAGAAATTCTTTCTGTGTTGATGCGTAATCTAAAAGTAGAGGGGTCCTTTGATCTTCTAAGGATAGCAAGGTTTACACCTGGGTTCGTTGGAGCTGATTTGGCAGATCTTGTTAATAATGCTGGGTATCTTGCTATGAGGAGAATTATTGATGAAAGAAAGATCGACTTCTCTAAAAATTCCCTAGACAATTATAGCACAGATGAATGGTGGCGTCAGCCATGGTTTCCCAAAGAGATGGAAAAGATTTCCATCACCATGGTTGATTTTGAGGTAAGAGAGCTCCCTTGGGATATAATTTGACTTTTCCTTATTCCATGACATACACACTTGGATTTAACTTAACTTTCCGGGAAGAACATGGTCAAGGATACTTTTTTTTCATTAATAACTTTTGTTCCACTAATTAGATTAGCCATATAATGTAATTGGATTACTATATAATACAATTGGGAACTATTCAAACTTTTTCGCAAGTATTATCTTCTATATTTTGCACTCCCCTGGACATCAACATTGATACTTGTTTCATGCACCTTTATCAAAATTGAAAAGTAGATAAGAACCTTCAGCGCTGCAACTTATTTTTTGTTGATTGTTGTTAATTTGTTGTTTATCATGTGAAATTTCCCAGAATGCTCTGAAAGAAGTTCAGCCCTCATCTAGGAGGGAAGGATTCTCTGCAATTCCTAATGTTAAATGGGAAGATGTTGGAGGCCTTGATTCCTTGAGGAAGGCCTTCGATCGATATATAGTCAGGCCGATAAAATATCCAGAGGAGTATAAGGTAAATTGGGATTTTTTTTTATTGTGCATCACTTCTAAAATTCATTTAGAATTTATATCCATGTTTGTAAATTGTTAATGTACTTCAGGAATTTGGGGTCAACTTGGAGACAGGATTTTTGCTTTTTGGGCCTCCTGGTTGCGGTAAAACACTAATAGCCAAGGCCGTCGCTAATGAGTCAGGAGCTAATTTTATCCATATAAAGGCATGTTCATTCTGTTTACCAGAATTGCTTCCATAACCTTTCCCTTTAATATTCTATATATTAGTATAGATACTGATGATAAAATTTTTGGACTGTACAGGGCCCTGAACTTCTAAATAAGTATGTTGGAGAAAGTGAGCTGGCAGTTCGTACATTATTTAGTCGGGCCAGGACATGCTCGCCGTGTATTTTGTTCTTTGATGAGGTTTTAATCAATCTTTTTGTGGGTGAAGAATTAAAATATCAACATCAAAATAAATTATCCCTCAAATTGACCTATTTTTTTCTCCTCCAATTTTAAGCCTATTGGTCATTCAACCTCACATCACTTCATTTTCAGGTAGATGCACTAACGAAACAGCGTGGTACTGATGGTGGATGGGTTGTTGAGCGCCTCCTGAACCAGGTCAGTAATTTCTGGAACTCTTGAATATCTCTTCAGAATTTCTATTGCTCATTTCGCTATTTCAGCTCCACATGTTTAGTATTCTGAAACTTAACTTCTGCTGCTTACACTGCAGTTACTTATTGAGTTAGATGGTGCAGATCCTCGACAAGGTGTGTTCGTAATTGGCGCCACTAATAGGTTCTTCTCTCTCTCTCTCTGGAAAATCCATCATCAAATTGTCTTTGTACGGTGTTCCTCCCCTAAATGCCTTCTGTTTTCAGAATTGAGGTAATAGACAATGCTCTCTTACGCCCTGGGAGGCTTGGGAAGCTTCATTACGTTCGCCTGCCTAACCAAGAAGAGCGTGCCTTGATCTTAAGGGCTCTTGGTCGGAAGAAACGTCTTGATCCTGATGTAGATTTGAATTCCATTGCTCGAATGGAGGCTTGTGAGAATTTCAGTGGAGCTGATCTAGCTGCATTGGTTTGTCCAATCCTATAGCTTCTTTATCTTTCTTGACGCGGTTTGTTATTCTTGTTTCTTGTAATCTCTCTCTCTAACTGTGCGTGCGCCGATTCCTTTCATTTTTGAATGAACAACAGATGAATGAGGCTGCAACCATCGCTCTCGACGAGAAACTGGCATCATCTGGGGGCTCTGATGTTACGGGGACAATCAAGACGAAACATTTTGAGCTTGCGCTATCTAAGATTTCTCCCTCCGTCTCAAAAATGGTTCGTTTTGATTGAAAATTGTCTTGACTCGATATGCACCATTTCCCATATCCCTGAAAATCCAATGATCTCACATTTTCTTTTGACTTTTCCCATGGAGCAGGCTATACGGATCTATGAAAAACTCGCGGAGGAATTGAAGGCAGAATAAGGTTGAGCTGGGATTGCCATCCAATTCCAGTATGCGTCTTTCTCGATGTTCCAACTGCATCTCAATGGAAGCTTACTTCTGAGGAGGTCAGAAATTTTGCACTATGAAACTCGTCTCTAGCAGAGCGCGCGCACACACACATATATATAAACGTATGAATATTTGGGAAAATGGACTGCACTTCAGGTTTTTTTTTTGGTAAAAGTTTTTCGAGGAGGACTTAGAATTTAAGATTCCTTCTCTTGATCTACTCAGTTTCGGGTATATAGCAATCGGAGAGGAAGTGCGAGATTATGAAGATTTCATTTCCATATTCAGGATCCTTTTCTTGCTGCTTTTGGAAACGTAAAATTCATCTGTGCTGTTTGGGGACTGGGCACTTGGCTGCGTGCAAGGACCGAGAATGAAATGTTGCACGTGCTTTTTGTAACGTTTGCATCAGCCTACTTTTTCTGCCAGTCTCTCATCACACATTAGGAAATCCATTGGACACCCAGCAATCTGGGACAAAGTCAACTTTCAAAGTCATCGATCTCTTTAGTTCTTGGACGAAAGGTCTTGCTTTTAGAGATGTCAAACCATATGAACAAATTTTGTCTTTGTTTTGTCTTTTTTTTTTCCAAATAGTGTAATTAAAGGAAACATAATATAGGGCTGCACCAGCTATGGGTCCAGTCCAGAAGTTCAAGATGGGAGCAGCCTCCTGTGACGGGAAAGTATTTTATGAAATGGTATCACTACAACTCAACTATTTTTAAGGTTGATTTGGAAATTCTTAGATTTTATTTAGAAAATTACTAAAAATAGTGGAATTTTATTGGTTAGTACACAGTAATGCAGGACACCTTCTCCTACACTGAGGCTTCTTCCACTCCACTGGGAAGAGCAACTGAGACCAATTCAATTCCCTCTGTTTTCCAGTTAAACATTTTTCATGGGGAAAGAGGTAGGAGATGTCATTTTGTCCCCTAACCGTGCATGCCCGTAAGTGTGGTAGCAAATGGTTCATCGCATGCATGGACGTTGTTAACTGAAAATCTATTTTGAAGTCCAAAATTGTCCATGAAATGTAAAACCTAATTTAAAAAAAAAATTAGAAAAGGGGAAAAGTTCCACTGCTTGGTGTGTTGGTGCACGGCACGCAATAGCAAGAAACCTCCATTCCAAGTACGCCTCATCCTCCTCGTATGACCTGATTAGGTTGACAACGACTGCAAAAGAGCGATTGATTCATGTTATGTGTGAAATTATTTATTATTCATTTTATTATAAAAATGTAAGGTAATCAAAGAAATAAAAAGCCTATTAAAGAAATGAAATATAAGATTAGAGTAGATAAAAAAGGAGTAGTTTAAATCAATTAAAAATGAAATAGAACTAGAGAATTGAGAGAGCTTCTGAATAAAGTGAAGTTTTTGTGGAAGTTTAGAGCACAAAACAATAAAGAGTGAAAGGAGACTACTTGGTTAAGAGAATCGCATGAAACAGTTAAAAATATTGTGAAAAGGATTATCAATATAGGAGAAATTAATAAAATGAATAAAATACTGAAATTATGAAAAAGTTAAAAACTAAATTTGATTGATAGCATTTTTGGAACTCGAAAATTAAATTAAAATTGTTTTGAATTTATTTAAAATAACAAAGAAGATATAATAATATAATATTTGTTACGAAAAAGGAAAAAATAGCATAACATTGTAACATATATTTTTAAATCCTTGAAAATTATAGTCTTAATTCGGAAAACCATTAGTTTAATAAGTTATAATTGGTCATTTATAGTTGATTACAATTCTTTAATTGAAATTACAGTTCTCTTAAATTGGCATTATAATTCTTTAAATTGATATTAAATAATTTTTTCAACATCGTGCACCCTGATAGCAAGATTTCATAATTGTTTTTCCCAAGTTGAAAATCTGCCCATTCCCGGTTCCTTTACTCCCCTCCCCCTTTAAACATTTGAGTGGTCGTGCAATGTCAAGTTGGACACTGTGGGCTGCTGATAAGGGATCGATTTTACACTTACAAAATCAATTTCAATTAACATTCACTCATGCAAAATGTAGATGCAGGATGTTAATCGATGCGCACATTGGAAATGATACTTTTACATTTGAGTGGCGATACGATATGATGATGATTGCTCCTTTCGGGAGGAAGTGCAATATATATATATATATTTATATAACCCAACCCCCCATATATATTTATATTATCTATACTTATTATATGCAAACTTTATGAAAGTTTAGTGTTTTTTTTTTATTTTTCATATTTGCCCTTAATATAATTTACATATTAAAATTTATGATATATATCTATTTTTAGATTAAGAGTAAAACAATAATTTTATTGATTTCCTCTTACTCATATCTACGATCCTGACATTAAAGATCTTTTATTAATTACTCAAACTCCCATATCCTACTTCATATCTATAACTTTACTAGAAAAAATTATTACTTTTTTGAATGTATAATTTCAAATTATAAAAATAAAAAAGTAAAATTAACATAGTATACTGATAAAAATTGAGAATATTCTATTTACTATTATAGTTAACGAGTTTTAAATTAATTAAATTATAATAAGTTATAAATAATAATATAATTATATAAATTCATCACAGTATTTTACATTTATTTATTTTTATTTTTTTCGTGCGTAGTATGAGTCCATGTCTAGTGTATAATATACAAACACACATGGTCGTGGAAGCTTCTATCATCAAGTCATCAGAGTAGTTTAATCAGATAATTTGTAATTAATGGTATAAAATAAAGAAAAAAAATCCTAATAGTTTATATTTATTTTCTCACATGCTGAACAATTTAATGACTGAACCGTTAAATTTTTCGTTAGATAGTAAGTTTCCAAGTGTCATGAGATCATAAATTGTTGTGCTTGAGAAACATATCCTCCTAATTTTTCATAGGACAGTAAGTTTCTAAGTAACTGAACCGTAAACTTTTCCCTGATGAAAATGTCCTTCACCTTATGGGGTGAATGTGAAGTTAAGAATAATATGAAATAAATATAATTACAGGTAAATTACGTAAGAAAATTTGTGATTTACTAGTTTTCTTTAAAAAAAGTTGAATAGTACAATTTTGACATAAAAAATATTTCAAAATTTTCTCAAATAGAGCCAAATGATTGAAATTTTTTTTCCAAATTGTCTGGAATTTTTAAAAATAAAAAATTTAAATAAAAATGAAAGTGAGGGTGGGTGACTTGGTCTAGATAGAGAGCTATCGGTTTCAGCAAAGCTGATGGCTCATTGGCCAACCACCGCCACTGTCTCTTTCATTTTTCTTTTATTTCTAATTTATTCTTTTATAATTTATGTTGAAATATTTTCTATCAATTATGAGATGACACGCGGTATTACATATCATGTAATATAGACATATTAATATTTAACGATGCACTTAATGATTTTGGCCTAGTTTAAAAATTATATATATTTTTATATAATTTACCCTATAATTATCAACTCGGTTTACTGTGAGAGACCAACTTGTTATAAAAAGAATCTTTCTATGTAACAGCCGAATTGTGAGGCGGGGATAAAATAATACCAACAACGCTTTCATTTGTTTATTTCCACGTCATGCCCAAGGCTGGACTATCATTTCTAGCTAAACTAAGCGAAGATTGACAAAATGTTGTTTATTCTTTTTATTCGGTTTACACCACCCGATACTCATAAATCCAACGAGTCATGACTAATTCTGAATCGAACCGAGTCGGTCTATTAAAGGTAATAATACTCTTACGATGCGAGATTTCTCTGTCCGCAAGATTCAAACTCAAGACTTTATTTAAAGAAAATAGATGCCGAACCGTTCTTACTAACTATTATATTTTTACGTAACATTGAAGTGATGGAGATATTAATATAGCTTTTTAATTTGCACCATGTAATATTCTCATACTAGTCGAAACGCACGTTGAGACTAATCTGTGGTCGAGTCGGGAATCACTAGAAAAGTTCTCGTTGCCTCCTAGGTTTTGGGTTCGAATTCTCGGGGACACGAGCCCGTCAGGATTATCCTGGTTTACCTGGTACACGTGGTTTGCGAGCTATTGCCTGTACCCGGAGGAGGAGGTGTCGCAACCACCGCTAGTCGGGTCCGGAACGTACTCGGATACGTCGGTTATAAAAAAAAAAAAGAAAAAGAAAAGGTCATTGGTCAATTTCTTTCTCTTTTGCTAAATATCTATTATCTTATTTTATTTATTTATCTTTATTAATACAGATATATACGGTATATGTGGATGTATGTATGTTTAAAGGTTGATGAAGAAGGCTCATGGTTTGCTCTCTCTCTCTCTCCACCCTTCCCTTCCTCAAAGTCCAGGTCCATGTCGATGATTGATTGGGGGCAGAAGCAGAGCAGCAGCAGGGGGAGAAAGAAGGGAATAATCATTTTGAGTAAGAACTTCGCCTTCACCATTACCATCGTCATCGTCTTCCTTTTCCTCATCTCTCTCCTTTCCTTCCCCCACCCGATTGATTGTGAAGAGGGATTTTGCAGGTGCTATTAATGGAGAAATATTCAGCAGGATCTATGAATGATCATAGAGGGGGAGGGACGGTGTGAAGGGAGCAGGGCAGCTGTATGTGGTGCTCTCTCCACTTTTGTCTCCCCTGATCTCACTGCTCTCTTGCCATTTCTCCCTCTCTCTCTCTCTCTTTCTTTCTAGAAATCCCCCCATTTTTAGGTCCGCTTTCTCTGTCCTTTCACCCTGTTCCCTTTCCCTAATCTGCTAAGCTCAACTCTCTTCCATCTCTCTCTCTCTCTCTCTCTCTCTCTCTCTCTCTCGTCACCGTGTTGAGCTCCATTGGCCATCCCTTCTTTGCCCCGTCTCTACCTGCGGGTTGGTGTTGTGTTCGGATCAACCAATGTTCTGTACTTCCTGTGTTTGCATTTCTACTTACTGATTCTCTCTCCAAGGTCTGAACTCAGGTTTCCTCTCCCTCTCGTTCACTGCTCCTCTCTCCATGTCCTGTTTCCTCGACCATCTTCGTCTTTCCCATCTTCCATTTCTGCTGCTCTGTTTCTGGAATTAGGGTTTCTCTATCCGCGGTTCTACAAGCTCCCCGCTTCTAATTTTGTCTTTCCTGTACGGAATCCTGAGGGAAAAAGGCTGATATCCCATCATTTTTCTTGAATCAAAATCGATGAATTTGTATCTCCGGCGTTGCGGATTTCTCCCTTCTACCTTCTTTCTCCACCGTAATTTGAGCTAATCTTTGTGGAATCTGTGTTTGATTTTGTCCGCTTTGGGTTTTCCAGGTACTTCATTTTTACCTACTCCAGAGCTTCTCAGCTCAATCCGAGCACTTGATTGTCGATTCTGCTCTGGAAGGAAGTCTGGTTGCGGAATCTAATTGAATTTCAGGTACCTCAGTCCAATCTCTGATCGTCAGTTATCTAGTTTTTGGTCTCTTGAGATAGATCTGGTCGTGCCTGTGATGATATTGTAGCCACTGTGCAATAAATGTGTGGATGTCTTTATTTAGGTTGGTGAAGTAAATGATTTATGCGTAAATGCTCCCAATTTAATGCTTGGTTAGTTCCTTTACGTTCATTACATTGCTTGTAGATTAGGTTGAGATGATTGAACTTAGAATAGGATCTAACGTATCAAACGAAAGGTCAATAATCACGAAGTGGAATTTCATTGATTGTATCAAATCTCCCCTTCTGATTCTGTAAGATAATTGGCTAAAGTCATGTAATACCAACATAGGTTGTTTGAGATGGATTGGTGCCTCTTTCTCTTAACTGGGGTTTGAATCTCGTGAATGAAGAAAATTAACGATTGGGAGAAATTTACTCTTCAATAGGCTGAGCATGCCCAAATCTGAATGAGTAAAGGCCCTTTGAGTTTCTAGATACTAGGTGCCGCATGCCAAAAAAAAAAATCCATAATAATATAGGGCCTTGGTCACTTATTTAACAGCTTGATTATTTGGGTTTTATGATTATGTTTCCATCTTTGACTTCGTATGCAGTATATTGGATTTAACCGTTCTTGTTCCATTTCCCATGCAATAATTCTGTTTCCATGTTAAACTTACCAACTTCCATATATATTGAACTTCCCAATCTGAGGGTGTGATATAAATAATTTTCAGATACTGCTGCCTCCGTCAATTGAGCTATCACTTTGTCATTGGCTCTGCTGAAGGTGAATAATGATTTCTTAACTTAAGCTTTCATTTATTCTATTTCAGATTTCCATTGTACTGCTGGAGAGAATTGTTGATTGAAGTTCGAAGATATGAGCCCAAAGTTAGAAGTTGAGAGGGATGATGAGGAGCTCTCCAAGGACCAGGATGATTCACCTTTGGTTGACAAAGGTAAAGAGAGAGGAAGTGCAGGTGTAGTAGTTCTAAAAAAGGGCCATGGACCTCTGCTGAAGATGCCATTTTAGTAGACTATGTCAAGAAACATGGGGAGGGGAACTGGAACGCCGTTCAGAAGTATTCAGGATTGTCGCGCTGTGGCAAGAGCTGCCGACTGCGTTGGGCAAACCACTTGAGGCCAAATTTGAAGAAAGGAGCGTTTTCTGCTGAGGAAGAGAAGCTGATAGTTGAACTTCATGCCAAAATGGGAAACAAATGGGCTCGTATGGCAGCGCATGTAAGTACTGGGCCTTCTAACTGGAAGGCAAAGTTGCCCCCATCTTCTTGTCCATCTACATTCTCTATCCCTGTTGAAATGAACTGCTGGAATGAGATTGAAAATGTTTGTCTGCCCTTTGCTCTTATTTCAAATTCTTGATCCTGTCGCTGTACAATGCAATCACCATTCAATCAAATTTGTGCCATTTGGGATTATGGAAATTTATCCCCAGCTTTTTTAGTGGTTAGGAGTTACTGTCACTTGAATGAAGGATCAAATGCTCTTCAATTTAAGTGAAAATATCTAATCTAGAGATCTTGTCCTGCATGTTCACCTTCTCAATTATTTGTTTTCGCCTCTTATAGTTGCCTGGCCGCACTGATAACGAGATCAAGAACTACTGGAATACACGAATCAAGAGACGCCAACGTGCTGGATTAGCCCTTTATCCTGCGGAGCTGTGCATGCAATCATTGCAAGAGGGCCAACAGAGCTCGAGCTTTCCTGGCATTAACATTGGAAATAGAGTATTCTTGCAGGGCGCCAGTTGCCATATCCCTGATGTTGTGTTGGACAGTTTGAAGGCCAATCATGGGGTCTTGTCTTACATTCCCGAACATGCCGAAGTTTCTGCGAGCAGCTTGCTGATGAATAGTCTAGAACCAACCCAATTTGGTAGTCTAATGTCGAGCTCACTCAATCACCAGAAGTGTCTACGAGAATCGGGCTCTCTATGTTCTGGCTTCAGTGGCAATTCAAAAGATGTGTTCTCTTCCTTGCATCAGTATGAGGATGACATGAGCGAGAAGATCGCGTGGTCATTTGGGTACTCATTTCCACTTGATCAAGATCCTATGGAGAAGAACTCCTTGCCTTCTTTCAATGTTGTTCAAGGTAGCCATTCCTTTTCAAATGGCAATTCCTCTACTTCACAACCTATTCCCAAGGTTGTGAAGCTGGAGCTCCCTTCACTCCAACATTCTGAGGTCGAATTGGATAGTAGATGGGGCACATCTGCTTCTCCTCAGACTCTACTCGAATCTGTAGACGAATTTATTCAGTCTCCTCCAGGAAGTGTAAAGGTTGAGTCTGAATATCTTTCTCCACAAAACAATGGGCTGCTGGAAACTCTAGTTTATGAAGCAAAGACATTGAGCAGTGCCAAGAACCAGTCATCCAACAAGAGCATGAATTCCTTTGCTCCAACCCCTGGTGATATTAGCAATTCCTCCTTGGATTTCTGTGACACCGAATGGGATGAGTATGGTGACCCCATTTCTCCCTTGGGTCACTCTGCAACTTCCATGTTCAACGAGCACACACCTATGAGTGCCTGCGGTAGTTCACTGGATGATCAGCCACATGTGGATACCCCAGGTGAAAACATCCTCTATGGACTCATTCTCAGAATCCAGCATGATGTGTTTTGGTCGTAAAAGAGAATTTTAAAACATGCATTTCCCAAACTTTTTTCCTGAAACATTTTTCCTGAAAATGATATTTTCAAGAGCAACTCTGGAATCAATGTTTGACAACCAAAGGAGCACGATCTCTCTTACTGAAGAAAAAGAGTCTTCCTGTGTAACTATTATAACTTCTCGGCTCTTTCTTTTTGAGTGGCGGCACTTGAGCACATTATCCATCTGATGTTGATTCTCGTGAGAAGCATGTGACTTCCCTTCTCTATTGATTAGCCCTGTGCTTCTCTCTGAGTATCTTAACTTTGAATCGGTTCTTCCTGCAGTGATATACATGAAAGAGGAGCAGTTCAACCAGTTTCAGTCCCTGGAGAGAGAGCAGGAAATCCCGACGCATTGCATTTACACCCGACCTGATGCCTTACTTGCCTCTTCAGATTTGTTTGGATTGTGGTCTGGACCTTTCAAAGGCCAAGCTCCCATGTCCACTTCCATGGCAACCCTCCTTGGAGACGATCTCTTGAGCGACTTTAAGCGGAACTCTGAGGCTTAGGTATCACCGGACCAAGGAATGGTGATCAGTAACCATGCGTGGAACAACATACCTGCTTGTCTGTGAGATATCAGAACTCCCTTGAGAATCTGGTTTTCATCGACTATTCAAAGACCATGTCTCTTGTTTCGGATTCATAATTTGTTGGAAGTGGGCTACCCACCGAACTGCAACGGGGATGGGATGAGACCAACTAGGTTTTGCTTGTGCTTTTTCCAAGATAGTTGATGTATCCTATCCTCTTTTATGAACAGTGAACTGGTTGAGGCCTAGACTCTCTTAGGATAACCGAATAATTTCTCGGTGCTATCTTCGGATTTGCATCTTAATTTCTTTTGCTTGCATCCATCCCCTTTAGGTTCCTCAATTGATTAGCTTCTTTTAATTCATCGGGCGATCTCTTTTTCACAAAGATTCGAGTGAAGCCGGGGTCGGCGAGCTCAACGAATAGGCTTCCTGGAAACTTCTTAGATTGCACTGTTGAATTTTGTGTTGTTGTGAGAGTGGACCGTTGGCGAAATAGGTGATCTAGGCTAGTAGGAAACTTTCATAGATGGGTCCGGGCTGATGTCGATAAGGGATCACTAAAAACGGGTTTTGGTTTATGTCAGATGTTACCATGTGGTCAAATGCTTACATGTTATATAATTGATAATGGCAAAACATACGACACAAAAAGACCAAGGTCCCTTGGTATAGCCTTATTTGCTTTCATGGTCACATTCCACGAACATCCTTCATTTGTGGGTTGGCTATATGTAATAGACTAACTTAAAGATAGGCTATCTCATTGGATGCAAATTCCACATCAACTTTGCGAACTATGTAGGTAAGTTTGTGAAACGCGGGATCATATTTTCTTTACATGCCCAGCCACGAGACAGGCTTGGAATTCCATTTTGGAGGAGATGAAAATTTCGACCAGGGCAGGGGATTGGAACTATGAGTTCGATTGGACGATTGCACATGCGAGAGGAAGGTCTCTTCAATCCACGATCTACAAGATCGCCTTCACCACTTATATCTACTCGGTTTGGAATGAAAGAATCGAAGACTTTTCTAATAGGGACTTAGGCCTATTTTTGATCTTAGAGCAGCAGTGATGCATATTTTGAGATTACGAATAGTATCCATTTCCAAACTAGGTTGACTTTTAAATCAGTCAATCTACTCATGTTCCTCAGACTGTAATTAAGAGCTACGTCGTTTTGTACAATTGATTTGATCAATGGAAATATCACTTATAAAAAAAAATGTTAATGAACCTTACAAAAGACTGTACTCATTTTCATCCAAAAACCTTAGCTATCAGGTGGTGTGGTACTGAATTATCTTTTGAACTCATCACTATCTCATATTATCAATGTGAAATCTGACACCCCCTCTCAGTGTTAAGGGACTTAATCTAACTCCGATACCATGTTGAATTATGTGTTATTGATTATGAGTGAACGGTTGGTGTAGTAGTTCCCTACTGACGTAAGCCCACGAACCTAGAAGTCCCTCTATGCCAAGTTACCTATTTCGCCAGCAGTTCATTGGCAATCAACAATACAAAATTCCACATAATATCATATTTGCACTAAGTCCCTTAATATGCTGCGCGCGAGAGTAGATGTTATCCCACATCAATTATATAAGAAGACCATAATGAGTTTATAAGATAACTTTGTATTATCAGCTATAATTTAAACTTTTGGGTGGAAACGGACCTGGTCTCTTATAAAGTCCATTACCAATAATATAATTATGAGCACCTGACCACAAAATAAAATATTAATTCAATTGGCGTTTTACGTTGAACTGAAAACTCCACTCCAGAAAACAAATAAAGCACGAACTATTCGCTAATATTAATGAGTAAATATTTAGTATGTAATATATAATAATCTCATTTTGTAAATATCTCTTAGATTTTTATGTGTAAAATTTTTATAAATTTTTAAAAATAAATTTTACGAGTGCCGATGCCTGAATAATGGTTTATAGAAGGAATTTTAATATGCCATAAAAAAATCCAAGATAAATTTATAAAATGAGATTATTATGTATTACATATTAAACATTTGCTACTTAATATTAGCAATAAAGAAAACGCCAATGAGTTAGCGCTTTTCAGTTCAACATAAAATTGGAATTGGTGTTTTTCTTCTTGACCAAAAATACAATTTATTTAGCAGTTTAGAAACGGTATTTAAAGAAATTATTAAAAACATACCATTTTTTAAAATTTTTTTAAAAAAATTAACCGTTCTTTTGCTCGTTACTCGCCGGCGGCAAGCTGCAACGACGCAGCATTGGCGCCGACGCTCTCCTGAAAAGAGTTCTCACCAGTCAATTTAGTTCCTTCTTCGCACTCTTTCTGAGAAGTCTGAAACCAAATTCCCCGGCGGAGAGGGATGCAATGGCGCCGAAGAGAAGCGGACTTAGGATCCTCCATTGGCGAATCCACAACGTCGTAGTGCCGCTTCTCGCATCGCTCTCTACTACACCCACAGGCTGATCAAATCGCAGTTCAACCGAAGGTAACGCTAATTCCGATCATTTTATTGAGACCGATTACTCATTTTAGAGAGTTGACAAGAATCCTTTGATGCATAATTTATTTCGTTCTTCGGTCAGTAATTTCAGGAAATTGTTGTGCGGTAAATTGTCTGATATTTTTTTTTTGTCAATTTCCTGTAGAAATTCTGTTTCTATCGTAAATAGCAAAAGAGGAAGTAAAGAAGGACAGTAGCTGTCGAAACAATATTTGTGTTGGTTATCGAAAGCCGACTACAGAAAACACCTCCTGAGTTGTATATTTTTTTTCCTTGGGAAAACTTGAATGCTTGTCTTAGTATTTTGAAAAAATTAGAGTGAAAAAGGCACTTGGGCGTGTTTTTCATGCAGCGGGGACAGAAAATTTGGACCCATTTCCCCTGAATCATACGAATCTACATTTGGGTTTCGTCACCTGAATCTGTAAACAGTAGTGTTTGTCAAGTCGGTTAAGGGATAAAAATTCTTCCGTACCGACAATTTGAGTTCCGTTTGAGTGGATGAATACTTCTGCTGGCTTCTAAAGTCTCTAGAAGCCCACATCTTAACGGCCATGTCATCACAATGCACTATAGTGCTATCCTCTGATGATCATTCCTTGTTATCTCCCTTGCTTGAATTGTGGATTCTGCATGTAGTGGACCCTCCATAAATATCGCTTCCTGATAGAGGAGACGTTGGGAGCCTTTTACTCGGAGCATAGAGTAGTAGTAATAGATGCTGAAGTTAAGTTTTTGTCATCTTTAGAGACATCACTTGGCGAGTCTAAGGACTCGGTGATGCTGCTGAATGAGTCCGAGTTTGCTGGGGAGAAGGCCCCTATGCAGCAGACTGATTTTCCCTTCATCATGTCAGTTAATGCTTTGACTACCTGCAGTTAGGAATCAGTAGCTTGAGCTCAGCATTCTTTGATCTGCTGCTGGGCGCTGCTAATATAAGACAAGCAGATGTATGATTTCTTGAAATATCCCTTTCATATTTTCACAGCCTTTAAGGCTGAACTATTCGTTTTTATAAGATATTAATATGGATGTTTCCAGTGTCTCACTGCATTAGAAAGCTCGATTAAACCCCAAATCACTGTCTCTATCAATAACCGGTGTCTTTGTCCTCTACAAAGCAATGCATCAATTATAGGAGCCCCTTGGAGATTCTGACAACTCTTTTTGGTGCACGATTAGCGATTAATATTTTCACCTTTTCTGTTTTCTGATCTTTCCCATGTATAATTGCTTCCTATAAAACTTTTAAGTTATGATGCATTCAAAGTATTGGATGGATGACTGTCTATTGTTTTTTTGATCTGCTTTCCCAGGACTCTAGTGCCTCCATTCATTGAATGGATTTGGGGGAATTTGGACATGAGGTCCAGTACGCTATTGTTAAATGAAAATTTGTAAGGTTATGATGTTATTTTGTTCAGTCTTATGCTTACATTTACTGTAACTTGTTTGGCCTTATGGATGAGAAAAACATGGAAGTCTCTTATAGCAGCTATACATGAAAAAATATTAAGTTGATTTCAAATATTAATTTGCAAATGACATTGTGTAAGAAGCATATAAAAAAGCAATTCTAACTTATTACAAAATATGAATGTGCACTGCTATGAGGATACATGTCTTTTAAACATTATATCAGCTGACTTTTGCATATCAAAAAGAGAGAGGGGAAAAGAGAAAAAGAAAGAATGGTTGAAACTCACCGTGCCCATTGTCAGTCTCTTTTGAGGATCCTTGGTGAGACATTTTTCTGCAACCCAAACCATCCCAAAGAGTTGATGAAAATCGTGAGAGTCTATTATCCTCTTGTCAATGAGTTCTGGATAATTTCTTTCTTTTAGTAGTGGCCGCGCCTGTGGAATATTATAGATATCTTGTGAGATAAGGCCCTCAAGATATAGGAAGATCAGGCTCAATTGAAATAAAATCACCCCATCCTGCTTCATTCACATTTTCACGCGAAGCACTTTAACTATTGTATATGGAATTCCTGCCATATGGATTACCATTGAAAGAAACAGAAGTAGAAAAATTGGAAGAAGTTTTGCTGCTCTTTTGCAAGGTCATGTTTTTGAAGAGGATTGCTATCTAAAAAGTGAATTGGCAGATATTTTCATATGCAAATATTAATTTTGTTTTGTGACCTGATGAAAAAAAATAATAATTCAGTTTTGTGACTGTTACCCATCCCACAAGACTTCGTCCTTCAAGTGCTTTATCTGCTGTCTCGAGACCTGTGATAAGCTGTAATAGCACAACGCCAAAGGCATACACATCTGTCTTGGAGGACACTTTTCCACATTCTGCATATTCTGGAGCCAAGTATCCTAAGGTCCCAACTACTCTTGTCTCCGAGGAGTTATCTGAATCTTCATATTGAGTTTTTGCAAGGCCAAAATCTCCCAACTAGTACATACAATTGGAATAGTATTAGTAGAAAATAAAAACATTGGATCTAAGAAGTTCTGTTACCACCTCTTTTTGCCATATAAATAGTATCATTGGTATATTGGCATTCTTCAAAAGCATGTGTGAGAATTTACCAGCGGTTCAAAATCATGAGTCACAAGGATGTTGTTCGGTCTCATGTCCCTATGGATTATATTCTTTTCATGCAGATATTGTAAACCTCTTGCAGCTCCCACAGCTATTTTCATCCTCTCTTCCCAACTGAGAGGTCTATGCGAGAGTTCTGCATCATGGAACCACAACCCTTTTTTTACGATTAATTATCAATCTACAATATGTCTCTTGCATGAGAAAAGGATATTCTTCATCTTACTTGATAGATGCCGGTCAAGTGAGCCATTACAAACATATTCATATACGAGCAGCCTGTGGCTTCCTTCAGAGCAGGAGCCTATTAGCATGACCAAGTTTTCGTGCCTAGCATCACTGAGCACATTGACTTCAGACTTGAATTCTTTTTCTCCCTGAAAACTTGCATTCTTGTGTTGTTTAACAGCAATTTTCAGCCCATTTAGCTCTCCTTTAAATACAGAACCAAAACCACCTTCTGATAGGTAATTATCTCGGGAAAATCCTTCTGTAGCAGCTTGAAGCTCTGCAAAAGTGAAGTCTCTTATACACCCAATCATTGGACGCCTATTCTTGCAGCTTGTGCAGATTGGATTTATAAACAGCTTGGCTGGACCACTAATCAAGTCGTTATACTTTTCACTCTGAATAACTGGCAAACTTTCAGGGCTGACTTGCTTAAATGACTTCCTGCAGCCCTGCTCTGGAAATTGTTCCCCAGCTGTTTCTTTTTCGATGTTCATGGAATTCTCTTGATATTTAAGATGCAAGGGGGAACTTTTCGCTTCACTAAAGCTCGAACTTGAGGCTCTCATGTTGCCCGAAGTACTTGAGGCTGAGACTGCTGTTGTAATAAGATAATCGGTTGATGAGGATTTGGTGAATGTAGACCTGCTGTTGGATCTATGCGGGGAATCCCCTATACTACCAGTATCTTCTGCCTTCTCATTCTTGTGAAGACTAATAGATTCTGAAATGGTGAGGAATAAAAAGCATTATTCCTTGCCTTCTCTTTCTTAACGAACTCCAAACATGAACATTAGATGCTGTGTTAACCACAAGTGCTTGTTAGATGACAGAGATTACTTACTCCTTGTAGAAGATTCGTCATCTGTGCTGCCTTCTACCATTTCATCATAGGTAACATGAAGTCGAGATCTTCTAGTTGAGATCCTTTTCCTAGCAGCCACTTTGTTGCTTGCTACTTTCTGCGGCGTTCTCAAATTTTCGACTTGGTTGTTCCGTTTCATTATTAATATTCCACAGGGCAGCCTATCCATGAGGTATTTCTTACCTTTCTTCATGTGCCTGCGTTAAAGATGGTTATAGAGTCAAGCATTATCTTCATGAATACTGAACATTTTACTTGTGTGTTACAGTTCTTTTACTTTATCCTATTTCTGTAAGGAGAAAAAGAGGATCATATAAATATTGCAAGGGAAAGTTGAAACTAGAATATCGATATCCATGGGCTGAATGAAACTACTTATTATGGATTTCCTAATTGGAAATGTCTGATACTAGGGGAGAAGTGGTTTCTGAAAGAGGGAACAGTAAGTAAGCCTCTGGAGCAGCTTATCATTTCATTAGTGATGTATGTCTCCAGTTAAATGGATAAACCAGTATATACTGGCTCATTTTCCCCATATTGTTTCATTTCATTTGGCTTTCCTCATAACAAGTGCAGTGGTTTTGATGTACATCTGAAAATTTGGTGTATAAGAATGAGTATGATCCCTTAAAACGCCATGCTAATACCATTCAACAGGAGGGCCTCATATCAACTTGGTTTCATGCCCTAGGGAGCAAAAAGAACAAAAGTTGTAAGCTGTAGTTTCATGTCTAAATATTCCAAGTAATGCTTCAATAGTATCACTAGACTATAATATGTTAACCAGATTTCATTATCTTTTCTTGAGAAAATAAGTGCATCTATTGCTACTCTACTTTGCAAACCCAAAACCATGAATAGATTTAAAATTGCAAGAAGCCACTTCAGTAGTTCACATGAGAATTTATTTAAAAAGGCTTCACTATTTCTTCTGATATGCATAGAGTTTGTTGAAATGCTAGATGGTAGACTTACCTGTCAAGAACTATCCATGTTGCCTTGTGATTCCTGGCAGCTGTTAGAGCAACACTCTTAGGAGAATATCCTGACTGCACATCTATCACAAAGTCAACCTGTAAGATTCCAGTCGCAGAGATATTTTAGCCTTTCATCAACAGATTCTGGAGTCTATGAGTTGGTTTGTTCATCCCACCAATAGGCAATAAGCCAAAGTGTTAGCAAAGAGCATTATGATCATGCATATTCTCCTATAATCCATGATATGCAGCTTTACAATCTAGTTTATACAGTATCTCATGGGCAAATAATTTAAGATCTTCTTTAGCAACCAGTTGTAAAAGGATTCATTTAGTTAATTATATCTTAATTAGACAAAGCTTGGAATGCTTTGGGATTCGAGTTTCTGTTTATGAAAGATATCTTTGCATAGGTACACCACACTTCCTTATACAATGATTTGAAAAAGCTAGAAATCATTCAGATGTTTTATTAACTGTCACCTGACCTTTTCTAGCTCATACCGCTGCCAAATACGCTTAAGCCCTTCATTATTTTTGTATTCTTCCTTCTTCTGCTCTACTGCTTCTTCGATGAATTTCTCGTTCGTTCCCAAAATTGAGCCTGAGTCCACCTTGCTCTTGTATCCCACTGAAAAGAGAAAACAAAGGGGGGTTTAGGGGAGGGATAGATAGTATGAGTCAAGAGCAATATCATATGAATTAAACATGTTACTTCATATTTCCTTTCTGACAATTCAAAGGCAAGCTTGTTCTGCACATCTATCGTTTGCCTTTGTAGGAGGAAAAAAAAAACAGAAGCATGAACTCTTACACAGTTTTCCAGGCTTGAAAGATAACCTACTAGGATTATTAACCTGATGAACAACTCCGAGAAGGAAAACCCTATCACCAGCCTTAAGTGTTAAGTCTTTTAGGGCCTTTTCAATAGCAGTCAGGCTAACATCCCTGGAAGCATCCATGATCACCACCACCACCATTTCAGTGTCTAAAGACATGGTTAATCTCTGAAGCTTGCTCCCGCTAAGCGTTTAAGGTGAGCTTTGGGCCTTAGGAACATAACAGAAAAATTAAGAACAATTCAAAACTTCTTTTCTCAAAATTTCTATCTAAGAATCGAAAAAGGAAAACGAGCATGCATTTTATCAGAAGCTGATATGATTATTTTAAGCTCAGTTTTGCTTCAGCATCGATTCCAGGGAGAGAGTATTCAAAAGAACTCTGGAAAAGTAGGTTATTTGAGTGAGGGTTCTCGAGAGATGAAATAGAAGTTTCAGCTGAAAGGGGGGTTGTGGTGAATCCTGGCAGAGGATCTCTAGGGATGACCTGACTGCATATTCGGATATTCCTGGTAAGTGGGTCCTTGAGAATTTCTTCGTGTTGTAGGAGGAAATTTATATTACTCCAAAAAACAATGCATGATCACAATATTTTGTTAGTATATTTTGACAGGTTACGATGATTACAAAGATAGACTTCTGCCTGTGCTGGCAACTATTTTAATAATTATCTCTTGATAGCGATATTGCCTTGTGAAAAAGCAGGCCCTGAGCTGGTCCTGTGGGGAATGAGCATGCTTGCTTCTGTCCATATCAAAGTGTTTTTGGCACAAGGGGCCGCATATATATGGTTTCTCTCCTTCTACACAAGTGTGGTTTCACATCTGGTGGCCTATATTTTTAATAATGGAACAGGCTTTACTTGAACACGCAAATTACTGCACATAAACTCTCATTTTTACTTATCTCCGGGCGGTGTGTGGTGGGATGGGGCTAACCCGAGATAAGATTTTTCAACAAACATCTCATCTGGATTTTCCCAAGATCAAAACACATCCAAATCGTCTCTCATTATGATATTCAGATATCCTTTTCATTGTTTCTAAACAGGAAGCAGCACCTTGAAATATCATCCTAGCGGCTTCTTTTCTCTAAGGACAGATTTAACTACAACCCCTATTTTCCTCGTCCAAGATGATGTATTATGAGAGCCCCACAAAAGGTTCTGTTTTCAAATTTTCACAAGCTTATGGACATCCTCTGCTACCTAGTGAAATGTACAGCACAAAGGATATTGTTCAGGTTTTAAGAGATCTAGATATGCTGGTTTTACAGCTCCTAGCAGCTTTAAGCTCCTTACCTGATATAGTTGAAAAGATGAATCTTACTTGCACAGCAGGAATGCATTGAAAAGATGACTCAACCTCATTGTTTCAATTGCATGTGTTCATGGCAATCTTCCACCCGAGTATGTGCAGCCAAACCTTTAGGTAGTTTTGTTTCTTAGCATTAGAAAATCAACTTGGGAATCTCAGGAAAGGCAAGATACTGAACCTCCCATCTCGTCAATTCCAATGCCTATTTTTGTTTTTATCCTTGCTCTCTTTTATTTTGGTCTTTAACGAGAAAATATTGTTTGGTCTTGCTCTGTTCCATAAATTATCCCGTCCCTTGATGGGCGGGTCCTGGACCCCACCCTCTATTAGATGTCAGTGGAGCTTCTGCTGAAGAGATCCATAACTCATCCAGCGGTAACTAGTGAATATTCTCGCTGTGTAAATGACGTTTTTGAGAAGATCCGAATGATAATTTAATAACAAATCTTTATATATTACATTGAATATTTACCTTGTGCTATCTGTTAGTCTAGGAATGGTTTTGCACTCCCCCTCTGTTTTACATTGGAATTACTCCATAACTATCACGTGGACCTCTTGATCCAAAAAAAAAAAAGAGTATCACGTGGACCCAACTTTCGGTTCTGATATTAAGGACCGCGGCATGGTGCATGATGAAATGAAGTACATTCTAAACGGAATGATACTCTCTGTTGGTTACCTTTCGTTTCCTCCGAAATTCTCCCACACTCTTTTTTGAACATATCACTCTCTCATACTAAACTGCCAATATTCCATTCTTGGATGAAACCTTATTTTGCAATTTGATAATCGATGCTTCCTGTGCAGGACTTCCAACAAAAATGCGATATCCAGCTTAGGTCAGCTAAAAAGCAGGGGAATATGAGGCAAGAGGTAAGTTTGCTTCACTATTATGAGCATTATCCCAAGATAAACACACACACACACACAGAGATATATATATTATGAGCTTTAGCTTCAGATAAGTCCACGAGATATCAAGGTTATGTTTTGGTAACAGATATATATATATATATATATATATTTCTAAAAGTTAACAAGAAGCTTAAACTGGTGAAAGAGTGCCGATACTAGCTCGAATTCAAAGCTAGTATCAACAGCAATGAATTGCCTCCATTTTAAAACAGCAAATAACTCACTAAGCGAGATCCATCAGATTTTTGGAACAAGAGCTCTCCCTAATGTTAACAGATACCTTTTTCCTCCACTCCTGGCACTTATCCACCTTCAGATGCACACAGCATAATATACTCATTACCCAGTGGGCAAAAACCTGGTGCTTTGTGAATAAGTATAGGATATGTACTCTTCACCTGATGGGTAACCTCTGGTGCTTCGTGAACGAACGGAGGCAACCCAGAGTCCCCAAAGTCCAAACACGGGTTGCCATATCATCCAGAAATCATCACTTGTCTGAATGCCATGGACAAACAAAATTTGGATACCCAAAGACAAAACTTGCCTCCTATTTGCGTAAATGATTTCACAAATCCATCCCTGTAAGATAAAGAATGAACTTAACCTACATACTGCGACTCATATCTTCCATCAAACACAGCAAACTAGACTGCACTTTTCTTGTTTCTGAAATTACCCTTCAGTGCAGCAAACTTCTTCCTGCATTGGTTCACAGTCTTCCCGGGAACAGCAGCTGCCACTCGCTCCCAACGCTGGCCGGTCTCCTTGGGAAAAGTCTTAAGTGCCTGAATGAGAACTCTTTCTTGAACAGCCAACCATACATCTTGATCTGAACCTGAAACACCATTTTCAATAGTAGAATCTTCAGGGTTTGGACTGCTCCCACTTCTGCTGGAAGATTCTTTTGCTCTGACTACCTTAGCAGCAGCAATATCCTGTGCACAAACTGCCGTTGGCATTCCTTCAACTTCCTCTCTTGTTGTAAGAGGTTAAGCAATTGACTGGGTTGGTGTCCTCTTCAGTTTTGGTGGCATCGGGCTTCTGGAGGAGAACAGTTTTAGTAGCCTTCAAGATCTCTTCCAGAGTCCTACCTGTCCCCATGTATTCTGATATAACTTCCCATCTATGGGAAGTTCCTTTGGGATGTTTCTGCATTCCTTTCCTCAACAGTTCAATCTCTTCTCTTCCCCAGGACTGCACAACACCATTCTGCTGTTGATTCTGCTTCTTTCCTTGATTCTCATCATCTGACTTGTGACTCAATCCTTGTGCATCTCTGAGAACTGAAGCTCGTTCAATACCTTCTTTGCTTTCCATCTTCTCACAAATGCTCTTCAGCTGCTCAGTGTTCAGTGAGGTGCAGAGACCCTCAACATCGTCCTCAGAAATCCCAAAAAAGTGCTGACACACAAGAGATGCGGAAAGACCTCGAAGGCGGGCCCGCTCTTTACGGAGAAGCTTCTTTTCTTTTTCCTTGACCTTCTTCTGTTGCAGAGCAGCTTCAGCTGCCAGTTTCTCTTCCTCTTCTTTCTGTCGTTTCTCTCTTCAGCCCTTCTTGCAGTCTCCTCCTCCTGCTGCTTTTTAGCGAGAATCCTGGCCTCCTTTTCCTCTGCTTCTTCGCCTTCTTTTCCTCTTTTCTCCTCTAAGTATGCGTGGGTCTCTCTTGTAGGCATTATCGACAAGTGCTCGTATCCTTGCATGCTCTTCCTTCCTAGCGTTCTCCGATAGCTTAGTGTTCTGCCGCTCCATCCAGCTCTTGTGATCACGAGACTCAGCTTGCTCGAGGTCATATTCATCTGCCTGAGGAAACTCTCTCCAACTCTTGAAGGAGTACCAGAAGTCATAGAATCTATCCACCTCCTTCAGGGGAGTATCATCACCACCCAGAGAAGGCATGGGCTGAGCAACTGACCACTGCCCATTTCTCACAAAGGCCAGGCAAAAACCTTGAAGAAGTCCTGGGGGCACAATCAGTTGGAATCTCATCATCAAACTCATCAGTTGAGTCATATATCCTCCTCTTAACAGGATCTATTAGAGCCTCGTACGCTTCTTGGATGGCCTTGAAATGGCTTTCAATCTCATCCTTCTTTGCCTGCTTAGCTGCTTCAGTTTCCTCAGCAAGGAGCAGTGCAGCTTGTTTATCACGACGATACTTCAAGGCAGTCTTCCTGTAGGCTTTCTTTATCTGATCCTCAGTGGCAAGGTACCTTAAATGCCCCAAGCCCAACAGTGCATAGTGATCCTGCTGCTTGCTTCCAGATCCAGACTTCTTCTTACCTTTACTGCTGTACGACTGATCAGAAGAGTGGATATAATTCTGGTCCTTATCACTAGAAACTGAGTGTGAGTGGTCTTCACCATCTGCCTCTTCCTCCTCCACATAACCGAGCAGCTTGAGGGCAGTGGCATGGAAGGCATGTCCAGCAGGCTCAAATGTTGAAGAATTGACAGGGAGGCAGTTCGAAGCCACATAAATTGGCTGGCCATCAATGATATCCTCTGAGTAGGAGATTAGCAAACGTGTCTGAACTGCCATGCTGTCAGCGATGTAGGCCGAGTATAATGACAAGACACCCTTCTCCGTTCCCAGCACCCTTGCTCCGAAAGGCTGCAAATTTTCAATGACCAGATTTAGACTCGTCAGATAAAATCACTTATGGAAGAGTGTGAAATTCAGGCACAAGATGATTGGCTGGAACTACATTATCGGGCAGCAATTGCAAATCAGTTCACCCATTAACAATGGAAAAACTCGACATGTCGGAAAAACTTATGATAAGAGCCAGTAACCTGTTTCAATTCTTCCCGGAAAGAAGACAACTTGCCGCGGGAAAACAACACGGGGGGCAGCTGGTTGGGGAAGAAGAAGCCGCCGTCACGGAGGTCAGAAATCGCCTGAAACGAGAAGACGAAGAAAAAGAGAAGAGTGAAGCAGAGGCCGGGAGCTCGATCATACGATAAATCAGACAAATCCAAATAAGCCACCTGTTGAAGTATAAAATGAATGAGAACACCAAATTCAAAATTACCTAGGCTGCAAAATGCTTCAAAATCTGAATCTGGAGAAGGTAAAGAGCCTAGGGTCTCGTCTCGGTCCTCCCGAGAGGCGGATGCAGGCTGAGAGACTGCGGATTTGTGTTTTCTAACCCGCGGGCCGCGGGGGTGTATAAAGGGTTTGCGTTGCTCACCGTAAATTTATATCGGCGGAGGAATCGAAGGTTTAGAATCTTTATATTTCGGAGAAGAAACGGCTTCTCGCCTCCGGCGGGGGGAGTATTCCCTGTGAATGAGCACATTAATCTTAGTTTGATGTCAAATAACATTAAAAATCAGTCGTTTTAGAATTTTACATAAAATTTTTTAAAAATAAAAAATAATTTTTAAAAGTAACTAAATTATATCAATTCATAATATCACATCATTTTAAGAAAAATTACATTATTGTTACAAAATATTTTATCAATGTAATGTTTTAATATAAAACTCTTTTATTACTCTGTGCTACAAAGATTTTTCAAAATGTAATACTTTGGTACAAATTATTAAATTTTCATTAACATTGTTAATTAAACTTATATGATAATGTAGCGTAGATGCTCAATCAGTATCACGTGAAAATTTAACAGACGTAACGTCATAAAATAAATCTAAATTATAAATAATAATAATTTTAAATAAAAAATAAAAAAATTCAGTTAAAAATACCAAAAAAAAGAAACTGATCTAGAAAATTTGAAAATCGGAATCGAACTGGCTAGATTCTAAAAAATCAATAAAATACTTAAAATTGATATGAACTATCCAAAATTTTCAAGGATTGACTTCTCAACTCTATCAATACCTAAGATCATCCTAAAATGCATAAAATATATTAGAAAAAGAATTGAAATAGTTGATAAATGACCCGCATTGATCCGAAAAGATCCAAAAATTTCAAGAACGGATCCCTTAACTCTACAACACGTAAGACCATCCTAAAACATACAAAACACTTTATAAACAAACTGAAAAATTTAGCATGGGAGGCAAACAAATTTTAAAAAGTCGATAAATGACCCAAATCGATTTGAAAAGATTCATAATTTTCAAGAACCGACCTCTAAACTCTTCCAACACCTAATATCATCCTAAAATACACAAAACACATCAGAAGTAAAACTGAAAATTTTAAAATAGAGGCTGGACAAATTTTAGAAAATCGATAAATTACACTAAATCTATCCTGAACAATTCAAAATTTTGGAATAAAATAATTTTATATTATTTTATTTTCATTATTTTACATTATATTTTAACTAAAAATAAATAAAATTTTAAAGATTAAATTTTTTAAAAAAAGATAATGGGAGTGAATTATGCTTGGGGTACTGTTTTTATTCTCTTGAACCCCCTTGATTTTACAGGGAGCGCAGCAACTCTATCCAATCGCCATCGTCTGAAATAGTGGTTCATGACCTGCTTTCTCTCGATCTTGTCTCCCTCTCCCATCCACTCTCTCTTAGCATCTCTCCCTCTCTAATTTATATCTCTCTTATGCAATCTCTCTCTCTCTTCGATCTCTCCCTTGAAACAACCACTGCCCGTATCAGCTGCCGGCATGGTCGGCCACACACTGATCTTCCTTCTTGATCCCTCCACCTCTCCTGCAATCTCTTCCTCTCACCCGCTCTACTCTCTCTCCTTCTCAGTCACTCTCTCTCCCACGCCACTGCCACGAGGACGGCCGTCCGGCCACTTGTACCTTGCCTTTCCGATCACGCTCCCTATCCAATGTTTTCCGCTACTCTCGATTGGCCCGAGCCGTCCTGTTCTTCCCTTGTCGCCGCTATCTCCTACTCTTCCACGTCATCACTATTGGTACTTTAAGCAAACATATCTTTTTTTGTCACTTTTAACTTTTCATATTTGTACTTTGTGTATAATAATTAAAATTTTAATAGCCTTTAAATTTTGATCAATGAGAGGTAAAATAGTAAATATAATAAGTATAACCGTTCACTCATCTTTTTTCTCTCCTGCTACTTACTCTCCTTTGTTATCTCTCTTCACCTTATTTTGCTCTTCGGAAACACCACATTCTTTTTCAATGTATTAATTATATTTATTCACCATCTTTATTTGTGTATCAATTTCTGATTAGTTGTTTTTATTTGATATAATACATATTGTCTGGAACATGAGTTTTACGTTTAGTTTATTTTAATGGAATAGCAGGGAGATAATTATTTAATTTTTTTATCTGAACCATCGGTATTCAGAAGTTTAGGGTAGGTGAATTTTTTCCATTCTCAAAATTTAAATTCGAGACCTTATTTAAGGGAAAAAGGTATATTACTACTTCAACTAATCCACTTTGGTAGAAAACTATTCAACTTTAAGTGTACCATTGATAAGGACTTGAGAAGACAGAGAATGTAGACCGTAAACTCTGAACCGGCGAACCGGATGGAACCTGATGCAATCGATCTCCACACCCGCGCTATGGTCTCTCGCCTTCTATAAATAATAGTCTTTCACCCTCTCGTAACTGCCGAAGCGACAAAATGTTTATTATCAGAATACCATCTCCTCTTCCTCTCGCGCGGACTCCATCGCCGTCGCGGTTACAGGTCAGTAAGTCTCTTCTCCCCTGGTCTCAACTTCATTCTGTTCGTTCCATACTCTACGCTGAGTTCTTCACAACTTTTGCCTTCTTTCAGTCGCTTCCTCCTAGGGCTCCCGCACGATTCCGCTCGCTTAATCCGACGAAGGAACGACCTCTCATACGGCTCTCGTGCCAACGGATCCGGTGCACTAATGGTGGCGACGATGTGAGTTTGGTTTTGGTTTAGTTGTCGATGAGATGTTGTATGTGTAGCTTACGAGACTTTCTGATTTGTTCCGAGAATTCTCTCTTCTTTCGTGAAGGTGATGTTCATCAGTTTATATGTCTAGAATCGTGAGAACTCCTGAGGAATGTTTAGCTTGGTTTGATTATGATGTGCCAGCTTATATGATTTGCTTGTAGATGTGAGGCCGTTTGATTAGACTCCTAGGGTAGTTCTTGTGAGAAATGTGGAGTCGCTACTGTGCTCTACAATTGTTCTAAAGCTCAACTGGAGGTGATTTCTGTTATGAAAGTTGAATAATGACGAATCATGAAATTGAGTTTTCGTATGTTTACATTCTGTCGAGCATGGTGGTTTTGGAGGAAGAGAATGGCGATGTTATTGCTTGTAAAAGATGGATGATTATTATACAAAGTTTAAGAAAATGTTTGCTCATTCTGCTTGTAGATTTGAATTTAGATACTGCATACAGCTGTACAACATAATGCAATACCATCAGTTTGAGTGAATTTGCAGTCACAATTCTAGGAATTCTGTTTAGGATATGCTGTACTGTTAACTTGCTGGCATGTTTATTTATTTGACCTTGTTTAAGGTTCTGAGCATGGAATAATTGTGGCTTTTTATATCGTTAGCACCTAGAGTGTTGATAAATTAGTTGTGGAAGACAATTGAATCATTTGAAAGATGCTTGTATATCTTCCTGCAGATAACTGCTTTGCATTTTGCTTTGATTGCTTAATGATTAAGTTGCCTGAATTCATGCACTAGTGACTTTCTTATGCTGACTTGTACAGTTATCGAGATCCTCAGATGCCGAAAGTAGCTCTATCAGTGATGAAGGTAGTCAAGAGAATCAAAATCATACAAGTGAATCAGTCACATCTAACGAGTATTTACTGCTTGCCTAACGCTGTCCTTAATTAGATTATTTTATCCTAATTTCATCGGATGAGTCTATATTTGGTCTCTTCGAAGTTATAGTTTTAAATAACCTCGATCCATTATGTCACATGGCAATCTCAACATTTAGTAATCATATTGCTTACAGTTGAGAAGGAAAATTGTTGTGGCTTTGGACTGTCATTCTTTGTCGATGGAACGACTACTTTTCTCCTAATCTGTTACCTATAGATTGGTGGAAAGCTGGATGTTGATAGATAGTTGTCAGATAAATCTCTTCAATAAACCATGGAAATTGTCATTTGCCCTTGTTTTATTCCTTTTGTCTTCTTGAAATCCTAGAAATTGTCCATGCAGATACTATAATTTAATTTCTCAAGTTGTCTTGTTTTATGCATTTTTGAATGTTGGGACTCATTCCAGTTCACTCGGCTTGTTTCAGGACTCTAAAGAAGCTGAAGAGATATGGGATATCAGGAATTTTGTCCTATGGGTTACTGAATACTGCATATTATCTCACAACATTTCTTCTGGTGTGGTAAGTAATGAATGATTGTAGACAACGGTTAGTGCAATTTTGTGGTGTCTCCTTGCTGGCATCATTCGGTCTTCTGATGCTTATATACGATTAGTTTTTGTTCTCTTACGATACTGAGCTTCCCAATTCTGATGTGGAAGTTATGACTGGGGATATTATATCAATGATAGGTAGAAAAGTATAACTATCACACTTTGAATTGCATAGTTGGAATTCTGTGCTTCTCTCTATCATCATATATTAAAACATGAGAACCATATTGAGGAGTCATTTGTCTTAAGTTGATAAGCTAGAAAGTTTGTATACTCTACGAGTCTTTATAATCATATATATATTGAGGAGTCATTTGTCTTAAGTTGATAAGCTAGAAAGTTTGTATACCCTATGAGTCTTTATACTTAATTTGGCGTTTGAAGATACTGCTAGGAACATTCTTCCGTGTGTTTAATACCGAAGCCTGATGCTGATCTTAAGTCAATGAAGATGCTTGGATACTATTTCACCTGATTAATTTATGTGTGCTTATACGGCAATGCCTTAAAATGGGACAGAAATGAATGCTGCACAGTTGCTGGTTATCAGTAGGAAATAGATTGACATTTCACAGAGGCAAATTGTATTAAGGGAGCATCTGGAACAGTTTTCAAGAATGGATAAACTTTTGAAGTTCTTGTTTCTATTCTTTTATCTTTTCTTAGAAGATATGCTTGTTCATATGAGCTACTTGGCACATCTTTTTTGGACTATTGTGGTGCTTCAATCAATGAGCTATTTCTTTTTCATTAAAAGAAGATTATGTTGGAAATTGCTTCTCATATTCGGGAGCTGTTCTGTAGGTTTTACTTTGCACCGGTACAGGAAAAAAGGGGTTACCTTGCTGCAGTTGAAAGGTTGACATTCTTTTATCCCTGCTTTTAAGACATCTTTGCCTTCAGCATTTAACTGTTTTATAGGTTTCTTAAGGTAATGGCCATGGTTTGGGCTGGAAGCCAGGTTACGAAGCTTGCACGAGCTGGAGGGTCAGTTACTAAATTGAGAATTTCTTTTCATAAGCTTCATTTTCCGTATGGACAAAGCTTGCTATATTCTGCATGTTCTTAAACATTTCATATTTTGGTTCCAGCCTTTTTTTTAAAAAAATAATTTCTTTCTTCTTTTTTATTTTTTGAGATTGAGTTCCACTTGTTGAAAATTTAATTTTAGGCACTTTCCAGTTAACTATTTTTAGTTCCCACGGATTTGCCACGGTCAAGAATGTTTTCTTGTTTTATGGCAATGGTGATAGCAACGGTATGTCTTCTGTTCTCTGGGTGGAATCTTTACCCTAAGCTGCTATGTAGAACTTAATTCTTTTACCTTCATTGTGAATGATGCCTTTTTAGAGTGTCTTGGAAAATTTTTTAAATTTGTCTTATGACCTGCCCATAGTGTAAAACTGGTTCATTTCTCCTGATAATTTAGTCATACATGCAAGTTGTTCCAACTTATTGCAATACCAGAACCCACGTAATATTTACTCCCGTACCATGAAAATACATATATCTATGCATGTATGTGCATGCATCGCCTTCTGCCGGAGCCATATATTCAAGTTTGTTCTCTTGCAGTGCCCTTGCACTTGCCCCTTTCGTTGACCGAGGATTGTCATGGTTTGCGGAGAAATATCAGTTTGAGTCACGGGAGAAGGTTAGTTGGGAGTTTGAGATTTAAGAGAGAAAACAGTTGCCTCTCGATCATCTGGTCCCACACTGGTCTTAATTTTGTTGGCCTTCATTGTCGACAGGCGTTCGTTGCAGTTGTGATGTCTTGTTTCGGGCTTGCAGTTGGGTTGTTCCTTGCTGTGACCCTGATCTCTGCCTGAGGAGGATTGATCAGCTTCTTCATAGTAAGTTTCATGGGCCATTCAGTCATAGTTTCACTTAGGTGAACAACAGCTGCCCCTTCTGCGAAAATGCAAAATCGAGAAGATTTAAATACGCGCTTACCCAGATGAAGCACAGGTATGGCCTGTGTGGTAAGTTGTGGATTTACCTGAGAATGGGAAGTGGTAAAGTTGCTTTCCTTTTGCAGCAAAATCTGAACTAGCAAGCGGGATAGCCATTTATGCGCTCTTGAAGGTGGATGAGCGGGGGCAGGGCAACGTGATCGCAAATTCATTATTTGTTAGTTTATTTAGAAGATTAAGAAAAATGTGTATAAGCAATTATTTGCGATATCTTCAGAAGCCTGCGCCAATTCCTTCACGTCAAGCTCTTTATGATGAGCAGCGGGGGTATCAGACGCCGATTGAACCGCATAGGGGTCTATAGCCAGTTTAGGCCCAGTAAGCCTGGGAGTCGATTAAGGCTCAGTCTGGTTGGTCGTGCGTTTGGATCAGATCAGGACAATTGGGACATGGATTCGTTCCAGCCATCCCTTGAGTGCCCTAGCCCAATTTTCCTGGGTCGTTAATTAAAACAGGCCTGTATGTCCTATGGTCCAGGGACCTGAACCGTCTGTGAACTTATGGCCAGGTTTTGGGCCAGATCAAGCCTAATTAGCCTAAGTTTTTCGAAACAGTCTAGGAGTTTAGAAAGTGATGGGCCCAACTGGCTTGGGGTATAGGCTTGCATTAGGCCCAGGGACTTGGGCCAAATGTTGGGCCGTATTGTGCACAAGGGCGTTGGGACCATATGATCTATTGAGTTCGGCTATTGGGAAGAACGAGGCCCAAATGGGCCGAGCTGGTTAATGATCAGTGCAATGATCCAGTTTAGAAATTATTGGTACACCGATCAGTGCAAAGGTTCAGGCCGAGTGGTTACTTGGGTTGTATCAGGCCCAACAACTTTGGTAGCTGTATCGACCACGCATTTTGAGTACAAACGTGAATTAAATGAAATTTCATAGTTTTGAATTGTTTAAACTCATGATACCACTCAAATGACATTGGTATCTACATGGAGCCTCCCTATCAACTGGTTTTGGCTCTATTCGATACTGGTACACATCATTGCATAGAATTGAAACTTTGGGTACTGCATGAGGACCCTGATCAGGCCCAATGGGCCTCTCTTTGGGCCTCGTCGTGGGAAACCTGGATGAGCTCCTTTCTAGACTTTTCTAAGATCCATGGAGCATCGTCCGGGCCAGTTACACCCCCAAGACCGCCACCCCTAAACCAGGAGCGACCCATTCTACCTTGCCCGCGAGCCTTCAGTCTCCCTTGCCCAACTCGGTTATCATCCTCTAGAAACCCGAGCCATTCAGGACTCCAAGCTGAGAGACCTCCCTAGCCACCCGAGCCATTCGACCTTGGCTTGGGCTCACGAGTGGCTCAGGTTGGCTTGAGCTCCTCGAATGGCTCAGGTTGGCTTGTGGTTTGGAGCTCGAGGCTTAGGGGTGGCTCGGCCTCGGTTTGCAGTGGGTGATGGCGAGGATGGCTCAGGAGGTCTCCGGGGTGGCTAGCGGCTTGGAGCTAGACAGGCTTAGGGGTGGCAAGGTGGCTCGGGGTGGAGAAGTCAGTGGTATAAGTTGAAAATTTAATAAATAGTTAAGGGTATCTAGGATAATTTGTACTTATTACTTATAAAGCTATTATCATGAGGAATATCATTCATTGTCTATTATGGACACCTATTCCCATTAAGAATAATTATTCCTTCTCACATTATTTAGTTCAACGAAATTGGATGGGAAATATATTTCATTATTCTGTTCCCCATACCATTCCCCCAGGTGAACACACTATTAAAAAAATACTTAAGCATAATTTTATCATTTTATTTCTATTCCCTATAAGGAAAAACCATTTATATGTCCTTCCATATAAATGCATCTGAATTAGGTATTACCGATATGTTAACTAAACTTTGGAAAAATTATTTTGCATAGGATAGATGTTCCAAGAAATAGTTATTCCATTTGAGACGAGTGTGGTAACCCTCTCCTTGACCATGAATGGTGCTAGACCTGATCGTCCACGACAATATCATAATAGTAAGCCAATAATCTAGTCTAGGAAACCCATGTGTTGGCTAAGCTAAGCCGGCGCTTGTCAGTTCGCTGCGGGCGTGAAAAGCTATTGTTTTAAAATCATTAGGACGACTGAAATTTGGCTGCTTTCTGGGCAACATTTTGTTTCCATGGCTGTGAAGAGATATCAAGACCCTATTGCAGTTTTCGACTCGTTGTATTCAATATCGTGTATGGAATAGAAATAATGAACAGTATCATGTTTTACTGCAAACTGCGAAAGAAGATGATACCTTCATCAGCAAGAGATTGGATACATCTGCTACATGGCGGGAAGAAGCCTGCAACCGCGGATATTTATGCATGAAACCTGTAACCTTTCATCATAAAAAGCTAAAGTGAGCATCTATATTTGTACACTATTAGAAAATCTCTGATTTCATCACAGAGTAGAATATCATTCTCAAAAAAACGAAAACTGCCCGGCCAAATGTAGACAATTAGGGCCTGAAACTTCCATTCAGTTTAGACAAGAAAGGAAAATTGACAATAATTTTGAGGGGATCTTTACAAGGAGGTGATATGACAATAAATAAATGAGCAAGTTTGTCAAAATTCATGAAGATTTCGACACACAGGCCCAATTCCATGAACAAATGTCCAAGTGTCACCATATAACAGGATAACAAGCAGATAAAAAACGGAGCATCGACTCCTGTTGGCTCTTTAACGTTGATGAGAATGTAGAACAAGTAACATGTTGGAATGTCAAAAAGTGATAGGCTGGTAAAGGTGAATGGAAATGTTTAAACAACCTCACATACGTAAAGCTCAATGATTCAGAAGCAAACATAGGGTGCCTTATTTGCCACGATACCCAAGAAACGCTTGCAGTTGCTCACACCTAAGTACCTAGTCAAATCAAGAGGAAAGTCATTTGATGTTCTGTATTAAGATTTGATCTGAAAAAACTTCAGGTCCCATAACATTCAATGCAGAATCCACTTGTTAAGCTTCATAATGAGCAGAACAATACTCGAGGAAAATGGGATACCTCAATAGTTTTGTGCAAATACCATCTCCTTAGATCTTCCGATAACAGGAGGTGGCATGTCACGAAACCATACAGGAAGTGATTCACCCTGTTGATCAGACAAGACTACGTTTAAATAATAAGTCTAGAAATTACAAAAGCTAAACAAAAAAAGAATGAATCAACCTCTGTAGGAGTTTCATAATTAAGACAGGAACAGCACATAAAGCGAGCAAAATGCTGGTTCATTCTCATAAACAGAGCTGGGATCTCAATTCATATAATGTAAATTGTCGGGAGAAGTTTTTTTTGCAAACTGCTCCATGTTGAGGTGATGCAATTATGAAACATCAAGACAGTAGGTTCCACTGCCAATGGACCAAAGTTTAAGTTGAGATACAACATGAAATTTAACCTAAAATGGAAGGCAAATGAGAAATTACTTAAGGGTATTTTAACTTTTGCTGGCTCGGTCGTTGAAATGGAAAGAGTGCTATAACTTTGACACTGTAAAATGGCCTACTCTAGGTGAAAACACCTCAGATAAATGTATTCTACAGTAAAAACTAATTAAATAAAGCCAAAAACAGGCACAGATAATAAATTACAGAGAAAATATTAACAACAATCAATACCACGGTAATAATTTTAACACAGTGCTGTCAAAACATTGACTACAATGAGTCTTTGCAGTAAGTCTAATTAATTTCCCTAGCAAGGACTTATGCTCTTTGAGGTACTATTAAATATATGTTCATTAAGCAAGCCTACTCGACAAGGAAACATTGAAAAATTCAATGAAGTCTCACCAAGAAAATCATACATTTGCTCAAACATGCTGATTGCTTTCCCGTCAACAATATTCTGCATACTCAGATCCTGTCTTAGGGACCAGGTTCAATCAAATATGAAGTGATGAACCACTACAGATGGTTCTCCCCCTAGAATCCATTAAGGAGGCAGTTAAAGTACTCTCCGACACTGAGAGAGGCTACAAATCTGACGATTGCAGTCTTTCGGTGGATACATTGGATGATTATCCCCAGTCTTGAATACTTTTAGAAATGACAGCATCCGACAAATATGCAACATCGAAAAAACTTACATTATTAAATATCATAAGCTTATGAAAAATTCTTCAAATGACATGGCAGTAACGGCTGCCACAAAACTATAGCCTATGATGTATGGTGGCAGAGAGGATACTGTTCACGGTATTATTAACAACACATGCAATGCCTATAATAATTTTCAACAAGCAGCAATAGCATGCAAGTTAATAGCAGTTTTAAGATAACTATCAGAATTTCCCATAATTGCATTAGAAAAGTCCCACTGGAATTAACTAAGGAAACCGATCAACTTCAGACTGGGAAATGATGATGTGCATCAACTAACGGGGCATTATTTTCCCCTCAATAGAGAGACAGTTCAAAATACCCATTCTCCATGAGAAGATTTAATTTCCAATTATACAAACTCCAGTGAATAAATTAGTTTGGTTTTTTCAGCATTCCAAAATATTAATTGGAGCCCCAGGCTACAAGGTGAGATATGTTTGCAATATGTTGGTACAATAGCTTATTTGTTCTTAGTGCCTTTCTCTGAAAGGAGAAAACCACTTGACGCAACATGAGAATAAGTGTAGTAACGCTATAAGTAAGTTTAGCAGGCTCATCTGCCTGAGAGATCTGCAGGAAGTATTTATATGAATATCCCCACACTGCTCATTAGTAAATTCAGCAGCATCTAAAGAGACGAGTCTATTCACGGTGCAAAACAAAAATTGAACGTGAAAGTGAGCAGGCCTCACCTCCACGGATCTTCTCACACAAAACTATATTGAGTAATCGTTCACATTGGGCCATCTCGAGGGCTGTCCAAAAGCAAAAACAACATTAGTTTTCCATATAATAAAATGCCTGAGTAACTTAGGTCGGGGTTGGCAGAGGTTTAAAATTTTAAGTTGAGAGAACGAACTAGGGCACAGTAGCGCCTGATTTTCAGGGTTTTCAGCGGACGAAGAAGATCCGAGAAATTATCTGAAGATATTCACCGAAGATCCGAAGCGGAGGTGGGGAATTTGCACTACCGTGGCGCATGAAACGTCAGGCCCCCGACTAGAGACGGAAAGTCACCGGGAGGAGCCTTCGGCATCTTCTCCACGGCCATCGGAAGTTCCTCTACGGTTACGGCCGTCAGAATTTGCAGTTTTCGAAGGAGGATTCCGACTCCACCGGCCTCACGAATCGAGAGCTCGGAGAGATGCGCTTCTGTGCCTTGCCGCGAATGCTGCCTTCGGAAGCAAAATTGCGAATCGTGGAGCGCTCTGTTATAGTTCAAGTGAAAGGATCGAAGGAAGAAGAGAAGATGAGGATAGATCAGAGGGAGAGGTGATCGCAGAATTCTCAGGAGGAGGAAGAAACATTCAAACCACACGCACCGTAACTTACCCGTTTCCACGATTATATCTACTTTCCCACTGACGATAACTGAATATGTTACTCTATTTTGCACACAGACCCTCCGCCCATTATTACACTTGACACCCTTAACTTAAAATATTTATATTGAAATCCCTGAAGTATAACACTCTCTCCAACTACAAGGAGAATATATTTCCATATTGACTTCCACGAGGGTTCCTCTCCATGAGAGAAACCTCTGAAGTTTGAACTAACCGGCCGTCTGAACAAAACGGATTCGTTGTTGTTGGTTATTAATAAATACTCCCTGATTGTCTAAAGAAAATGATGAGCCGATTCGTTGCAGTTAGTTGTTAATAAATACCCTTTTATAGTTTTTTTTTCACGTCCCTCGCTCACGGAGGAAAAAGTATTCAGTGCATCGAATATATCGCATGCTAATACCGATTTGATATATCATCAAAGTAGGATTCGATATATAAATAAAGTTATAATTATTAAATTTTAAATATAAAAACAAAATATGAAAAACTAAGAAAAATAACGAATCTTAATTAGATGAATATATCACATTATTATTATTACGTGATATAACTAATAACATTGAAGAAAATCTCCTTATGAAGAGCCCTCCCAATTGACTAAATATTCATAATGCAATACACAATAAACTTACTATGTAAATTACCATTATATATGTACAATTGGTCCTAAAGAATAAATAACATTTTTTTTTCATTTTTTGACAGAGATTATGAACTTTTTTATTTTTTGAATTTTTTTATTTCTTTTCCTTACCAGATGAACAGGGGTCTTAGCATTTCAACTCGGTTTTGGATGGTGATCAAAAGGGCATTTAGACAAAGCACCAAGGTGATGGATAAATACGCACACACCCTCCAAGACACCTGGTGAACTTCCCATAAGCTGGCGCAGAACTCCAAAGCTTCAGAGCTCAAAGTGGATTCATAGGTAGGGGAATGCTCCCTGTCTTAAGATACAAAACTCTATGAGAGTTAATGGCGAATGCAGCTATATAAGACCGTCGGACGGAACAGGAAAAACACCCACAAACTCCTGGGAAAACCATGAACAACATGAAGACGTCTTAATACCCGTACGGTCAAACACCTGCAATACGCTCTCCTCAGTTGGTGAGCTCCATTATTGCAGTAACTATATCCCCATTAGCAGCTTTGAGTGCTGCCACGGCCTTCGACCTAGAAACTCCTGCCTGTGTCATCACTAACTCGATGTCTTTGGGCTCCACACCGGTCTCATCTACTTCTTCTTCGTCATGATCATCCTGAGCTGCAGCAGAGGGCTCGGGTTTGGGGATGACATTACTGGTATCAGGAGCCTTGAACTGCTCCGCGGCTTGACTCTGCAGCTGCGAGCTCAGGTCCTCGATCTTGGCCTCTCCAAAGATGACATAAGTGTCCGATGCTGGACTCTTGAAAACATCTGGCTTAGAGATGACGAACAAGATCTGAACACACGGTAGCAGATTTTTTTCAACGAGCAAATTCACAGGATGTGGCACTTTAGGATGTAGCTAGGAAGACATCAGATGATGAGGGAACTCACACTCTTACTCTTCTTGACAGTAACCCGACTTACACCTGTTATGGGCTTCATTCCAAGCTTTAGCATTGCTTTTCGGCTTTTCTTTTCACTTCTACTCTGCTTTGACCGAGCACCAGCTTCTCCATGTTGTCCTGCTTAAATAAATAAAGCAATAACTCCACAGAGAAGAACCTGGCTTTGGTCATTCATCATTCTCTAATGCAGTAAATTGGTCAGTGATCAAGGAAACATGCATTTCCTCACACTTAGATTGCTTTCATGGACTCCGACAATGATCGAAAATAAGGCATACTCAAAATCATTCCCTAGTTCCTGTCTTTACGACAGTGATGAGAGTTCATCTGCAACTAATGAAAGACTTATATCCAAGGAACACCTCCCATAATATTAAAAATAGATCACTTCATCATCATGTGTTGAAAGACCACAACAAACCCAGGATAATATTTCATAATGACTTACCTTCTGCTTCATCTTCTTCATCCTTGTCATCATCATCATCCTCCTCATCTTCATCCTCTTCATCTTCAATCACCGGTCCATCATTCTGCAGAATGAAACAATAAAGTAGTTTGAAAATTAAGGCCGTCCTTGGCATCACTAAATCCAGGAAAGTTAGAATCTCAAAAGAGCTAATCCAACAAAATCAACTCAATTTGCATGCTGAGATTTGAGATACTCTAAACCTCAATAACATTTCGATCTCATAAAAGTAAACAAAAGCCTCCACTAGTTTCCAAAAATCTACAATAAGAATGAAATGGTAGAAACACTGTTCACGGCAACATGTGAAACAGTTTCTTACAAAGCAGAACAGAAACAAAGTATAATCAAGCCATGACACGATTACAGTTGAAAAAAACAGATCCACCATCATTTCACTGAAATTCCAGAATGACAAATCAATCCACGCTCCCCCAGAGAGGCCCTCAGAGGATTCAATACCAATACAGCCAGAATCCAGAGGCTACTCTATCTATGCCCCGACAAAGAAACAAAATTGTGTACGAGAATTACAAGGGTCGTACTAACTCATCTTAACTTAACCCTAGCAAATTCAATTTACACCATATCATCAACAACAAATAAGTCTTCCGGGATAACATATAGTTGATCTAGCTGCACTAATGAGCAAAAACCTGACGAATCCAGAAAGTAGCATACAAGAAATCTATTAAACTGATTTAGGGATTGTAGCAGTCGAATCGGACAGAAATGGAGCAACTAGAGCAAAGGTCGGCCTCGCGAAAAGGAAGGGCTACTTACATCGATTTTTTGCTCCTCGAGATGGGAGGCAAGAAGCTCTTCCTGAGACTGAGCAGTCATGTTTGCTTGGCAGAAGAGAGAAACTGTGAGCTGCGAGATCGAGTGAGCGAGAGACTGAGAAATCCTAAAACCCTAAAATGAGTTCATAGACAACCGCTTTGCCGACGTCCTTTTCTTTTTCTTTTTCTTTTTGTCGGATCGATGCCTCCGTTGGATCGATGGGTTAACAGTTACCAACCCTGACAGACACGGCAATACATCTGATATTTGTCAAATGCGAATCTTCTTAAATGAGAAAATTCATAACGATTTTAAAGAAAATTCATATTCATATGCACCACTTTATTTGTACTGAATAAAATGAAGTATAATAATAATTTTATAAGAATATATAATCATCGCATCCTTTCTTTATAAACAAGAAAAAAGCATGAATAGTACAAAAAATTTAATTATTGTTACAATATAATTTAAAATTTTTAAAATGTTATAAAATGATAGAAAATTTTTGAAAAGTTGCACTATATTATAACATTAATCAAATTTTTTGTACCACTGAAGCTTGCCCGGCAACCTCCACTCTCTCCTCTCTCTCCCCGACCTTAGCATCTCTCTCTTTTATTAGTAGTTTTTTCATTAATAATTCACATACTCAAATTAAATATCGTAATTTTACGTATTCATAATTCTCTTTTAAAACTGTATAGTTTAGAAGTATAAATAAAATATTTTTACTTAAAATTATAATTATAATTAATTAATTGAATTGTATGAAGTTTGATTGAAAAAAATAAATACAGTGGGTAGCACAAGTGGATGTCTAGTTATACCTATATGGATCCTTTCATTGTTCTTTTTAGATATCAGATTGTACGATCGAAAAAGTTAGTAATCCGAAATTTCAATCATGGCCCCAGAAACTGATTAATTTTAATCTGATCCCTGACCGTCTTTCTGGGTCTCATTTATTCCACTCCATTTTCACTGTAAGGCCGTCCCGGGTCCCCACAGTTGTGGCTCGCCTCGTTGGATAAGTTAAGATGGGCTATCAAGCTTCCGGTAGCCAGGTACCGAGTCTCCTTCCCATTGTTGGCAGACCCAAACCTCCCCGTGCTGTAAGATCGGAGTTGCACGCCACAGGGACCTCACTGGCATGCTTCATTTTGAGCATCGTGTGTTAAAGGGGCATCGAACCTGTTGGTCAAAGATGAGGGGAGGCCTCGACTACACTGCCACGATCGCAAAACAGTTTGATGAGCTTGGTCTGGAACAGAGCTCCGGGACACAGTGGCAAGGCGCTCATGGCAATACTCTGGGACATTGGGTGTTAGCCTGAGTAAATAGTAACCGTGTTCATTCTGCCCAAACCAAATATGCATCGATCTGAATTTACCATCTCATCCGGTCGACCAAGACATTTATTGCATCAGAAAAACAGAAGTAGAACTGAGGGATTCATCTGAATTGTCTGCTCCAAATTTTCGCGTGAGGAATGGCTCCCCGCATTTATGGCTGGAACCATAAGAAAGTAAAAGATCATAGTCCATGGTAGCGCGTAGGCATCTGCAATCACCACAATCAACTATGCAAATCTTAGATCAAAATTGAGAAATACTGTCTGGTGCACTGCTTGGTGATCTCAAACAGGAATTTCCATTACCGTGCAGATAGAATAAGAAACAGCTCCATTGAAAACCAAAGTCAGAGATCAACAAATATTTTTAGCAATGGAGTAGAGACAAACATTGATTCATGGACAGCCTAGCAACGGTATCAGGACACCTTAATCTTCATGAATATGCAATGCAAGTCACTAATTTGGTTGCCAACCACGGGAGATGTTGGAGTTAAAACATATCATCCATCCATAAGAAAATCAGAGACAACTCTGATTGAATGCCATCATCGTAAGAGCATCCAGTCACGAGACATGCCTGACGGACAATAAATTGAACCTGCTATGTCTTTTTTCTGAGCAGCCTCAGCTCCCCAAAGTTCAGTCCCTCTTCAATTAATTAAGAGAATGGAACTAGGAGAGCAACAAGAGTGAACATTAAACTATTACCAAGCTAATTTACAACAACAAAAATAGGAACAACAAATACCACCCCATGATCAAGGCCCCACCCGCATTCCATCAAGAATACGAGGAAACCAGGAAGTGATAAGAACTAATAGCATTAAACAAGTAAATATTTGGTAAGGCACCTTGCTTGAACTCCCGAAGAGAAAATGGCTGTTTCTCTAACAGAAGACACGCTCCTTACCTTATCAAACCCAGACCAGTCGTACATTAGAAAGCATTGAGAGATCGAAAAAATTCAGCTTACAACAAGCAAATAGAGTGTATCATCCAAATTCAGGACTCTCAAATGGAATCAATAAAAGAACCCTTCCACTTCAATGCTTACTTGACGAGGAATAGCTGCTGTCATTGCAGAATAAAAATGCCCAGCACCAGATACATAAAAAAAGAGGCTACATGCAGATGTTATTGATGTTGAAATGATATCTCGCAGAAAAGTTTCCTCTTAAATTCACAGTGAAGAATGTGCCAGGCAAAATTTTTGCGTCTTATAGGCTGTGTAGAAATCAGCGGCGACAGATAGCGCACTGCATCGGCAAATCAACCAATCCAACAACCACAAGAATCTACCTCTCACAATCACAAATTCTTATTACTGCCAATTCAATACATCTATGAGTACACAGACCGCGTAAAAAACAATTATATGATTCGATTCTGCTTTTATCAAGATAATACCCCCTCATGAAACATAATGCTGGGCATGTGGCAGGACCCGAGCAGCCATACTCGCAACCTGGGCCTGCATTTGCACTGCCCGAACCTTGATCCCAGTTGCCCGATGAAAAAACTGCTCCCGCGACAACAGCCTAACATTCCTTAAGTACTGATCGAATGGGACTCCCCCTTCCTGGACAGCCTTGTCCAGAGAGTACACAGCATCCTCGATGGCAAGATCAGAGGCTGTACACTCAAGCATCTGCTTCGAGAGTGGATCTGTGCACTCGAAGGCTTCGTCAACATTTAAAGAGCTTCCAAGATTCACCTTCCCCTCGTTCTCCCTCAACCAATCCTCCAACACGTCCGCGTTCATCAAAACCATCTGCAGCTGCTGCTCTAAGCCCTCCTTCTCATCCTGCATCTCCTTCAGCCCCTGATTCAGCTGCTCCTCCCTCTGTCTCAGAACTGCCTGGGCACTGAACAGCCCTTCAACCTCGGCCTCCCGGGACTTCCTGAGAGCTGCAATGTCCAAGTGAGCCTTCGCCACAAGCGTGTTGACTGCATTTCGCTTGAAGACCTCGTTGGGGTCATCCGTGTGGACACTCTGCGACCCATAGGGGGATGGAGGGTACGAGCGGGGAGGGGGAATCGAGTAGCCAGGTGTGAGGCCGAAGTTGGGGCCCAGGCTGGGGCTTGGGCTTAAGGAAGGGGAGGGGCTAGGGTTAGGGTTAGGGGTGGCAGAAGGAGGGCGGCGCTGGGAGTAAAGCGGCGGGTCACGGGCGAAGACGAGGCTGAGCTGGCGGACGAGATCGACGAGATTCGAAGACGGGTAGATCCAACTCTGGAGATACGGGACGGAGACGAGCCCGGAGGGGTTGACGTGGGGATGGGGGCGCTTGATGATCATGTCGCGGGTGGGATTGACGTAGACACAGGGAGAGTGGCGAGGGTAGGACTCCATGAGCCAGATGATGACGGGGATGTTGTAGGTGACGCCCTGGAAGGGCATCGGTACGGTGCCGTCGGCCTGGAGGAGGTTGACGGTGCGGCCATCGTTGTGGGTGAAGGAGGCGGTCTGCGGCGTAAGGGACGGGTAAGCGGTGGTCAGGGCCACCAGGTGCTGGCGGATCAGCCACTTGGTGTCCTCCGAATAAGGGAGCGCCGAGGGGCCGCGCTGGGAAAGGACGGAGCTCAGAAACTGCTGAGTCAGCTGAGGGTTCGGCGGGGATGGCGTCGCCATTTGTGCTGCCGTCTGGTTGTCGATCGGTCCCTCTCCTGCTCTCTACTTCTTCGACGGTGATGGATCGGCTGATGGAGATTCGGAGAGATGGGGAGCCGGGATTTTGCGTCGGGATGGCCGAAGGGAAGATGTATTGCTTAGAGGGAGAGGTTACCGTGTTCTTGTGTTTTGACCAGAAAATAAGAGATTTTTATTTATTTATTTAATGGAAAATGTGAAGCTAAAATGGAAGGAAAAAACAGAGAGAGAATTACAAGAAGTTTCCTCGGAGCCGGGAAGGTCATGTCTTTTGGTGCTATATTCAGTTTCTCTTTTACCCTCTTAAAATATTTACTTTTATATTTATCTATTATTATATTAAAGAAGTGATATAATTTCAACATTACTTTTAAAATTTTAAAATTGTCCATCTCTCCACTTCAATTATTTACCCATTCATTCAATTATTTACATGAATTATATAATTATTTCACATTTTTATCTTTTACTATTTAACCACCAATCATTTCATCTCTCCCATCTCCCCCACCATCTTCCATCTTCAGAAAACATGACACTATCCCCCTCTCATAATACTGTCCACGCTCCATTATTTGTCTTTAATTTATACGTACCAACAAATTTTCTATTCACTTCCATATTTGATGATACTTTTCGTGTAGAGCACGAATCTGTCCTAGCTGGTTTTATAAGCACTGTAAAGTAGATATTTTGAGTGGAAACCATTGGGTTGGGCCAGTGGTTTCACCAAGTCATGCATTGCACATGTTGGTTAAGCAACATCCATCCACATTTACACTTGATCAGAATTGATTGGAGTAATAAACTAGTAACATGTTTTACTAATCTTCCTTTAACTGGATTCTTAGGGTCTCTGCCACGAAATTCAGAAGATTTCCCCACGAAAACATGCGGAAACATCCTCACATCGGAGCAACAACAACACCACCACCACCAACCAAGTGTTCTCGCATTGGAGCCCCTTGGGTTCCAATCTTAGTTACTTTTCCTAGGCACAAAAAACCACTTCCTCTTGGGATTCCTCACGGGGGCTGCTCCTATTGACATAGAAGACCTGACTCGGGATTCCTTTAACATTATCGTGTAATATTGCCTCATCCTGCTCTTCACCTTTGTAGCCCCGCCCGCATAACATGATGAATCGTAGTCCTACCTTTGTCCTGATACACCCCCTTATTGAGGACCTGGGCTCCTAGTTCCGAGTTTATTGCGTGGTGCTCAAGGCTCTAGGGTAAACCTTCTCTTCGTCATGGACTTGTTCTTCAACCTCGGCTGCCTGACATAAGACGATCAATCGCATACATTTGTTTTTAATAGTCTTCAGTGTCCTGCCCTCGCACTTTGTGATATTTGCAGAATTTGTCCAAATCAGTGTCCGGACTTTCCTTCGCCACCCTAGGTGCTCTGATCAGGTGTCAACGTTAATTACATCACATATAATCATGTAAAAGAAGTGCAAATGATTCAAATAACTGTGTCCATGAACATGCTACTACTTGATAAGCACTATCCTTGGACTCGGAACTGAAGGACTTTGAAAATGTAAATATACAACCCATATAATCTCATTTTCCATATTTCATTGGATCAATCGGATTGAAAACCTTTTCTTATTGCTGGCATATACATTAGAAGATTACTCGTCATAGGAGCCGGTCCAATGATTCCGTTTCCGCAACTGGAGCACTCAAAGAGAAGACCAACAAAATTGAATGCTGCAACCTGTCAAGAGTGCACAATGGTACAGCGTGAATCAGTTGATCTTGAAATTCCCTCAAATCAAAGACAGAATTAACTGTCCCTTCTAGAGAGGACATAATGGAAAAAGATGAAGTGACACCACATAATTTTTACTTGCTATTGTACCTTTCTTATCCCTAGCAGTTCCCTCGGACAGGATGGTCTATGCTGCCTGCCAAACAATTAATGAAGAAAAGAGAAGATGGACCCAGCATCATCCCTTGCATCATCTTCCTCTACCGCTTTGGCCTCGAGCAGTCAGTCTCCAAGGCTGTATTCGACGCGATAGTCTCTGCTCTTCTTGAGATAGAGCCTCCTCTTTGCAAGCAAGTTTCACGCCTCCACCTTCTCTCCCTGCTAAGTCGAAACACATCCAATATAGTTATTCGGTTTTGCTATTTTCTTGCATATCAGAGGCTGAACTTAAACAAGGAGTGTTCGAGTAACAAAACAACTTCCTACCATAGTCAGAAGGCTGCCGGAAAAAAAAAAAAAAACCAGTAGCTGGACACAGTGCGGAGCACAGAAACTAAGGAGAGCAAGTTTAATACAAGAACATGAATAGCCAATTCAAGCCTATAGATACATAAACTGTTGATGAAAGGTGTAGATAATCCTAGAGCATCATCAGCATATATTGCATTCCCCGATACTTTTCTCTCTGTTTTTCTCCCTCAACTTCTTTGTGACTGGATAACTTTGGATGAAAATAAAAGTTTAAGTGTGAAAAAGGAGAGAAAAAAAAAAGAGAGAGAAGAAAATAAAGTCAGAGATAAACATTGGAGGAAAGAGCTGGAAGGGAAAGAAAGAGCATTCAGTGGATGCGAATGAGGCTTTGATAAATTGGATCATAGTCCTTTCTAAAATTTTAAGTATTTCAAGTTTGTAATGCAGGACAATAGAAACAAATTCCTTACCGCTCCACAGCTTCACCACCAAGCAAGGAAGCTTTTTTGGCAAGTTCATATATCAAATCAAAATTATGTTGAGCCATTGCATCTTTATTGAATATAGCTTCTGAGAGAACAACCGCTGATGCTCCACAGGCAATATACTGTCCCGTTGATTCTGCACAAATAAACCCACTCGTTAAAGTAATTTAGGAGGTTATAATATAGAGTTCCATTGATTTAAAACTAGTCAAGACCCAACAAATGGCTTATATACATGACCAATCACCACAGTGCAAGAAGATGACGGACAGTATCTCTTCATCAGTAAGTTTGCCAGAGATTAAGAAATGATATAACCAAAGGAACATCATCTACTGAAAAATTACCTACATATAGTGCAGGCATAGCAACTTCCAAATGAAGGGAAGACAGATGCAGTACAAAAATGATGGGGAAGATGGAAGCTGAAGTGAGAGCTAGCAAAGAAAGATGCGCAGTTTTGGAACGATCACAGCACTGGATGGTGAGAAAGTCAAAGAGTTATGATGTCACTCAAGAAACATGACTGTGCTGAGTTGCTGGCTGCAGAAATGCATCATTGGGAAGAGATAGCAACTTTGAAGGCATACTGCACTTCATGAGGACTGAACTAGACGTTGCCAAAGCTCTCAGCTGTAAAGCGCAAGAGTTTTACCAAGTTCAGGAATTACCTATTGAGACACCTTGAGAAGCAACCATTGGAATGTGGGGGAAAGGCTTCTTAATTGCTGATATGTAACTGATACCACCAAGAGCTGAAACTGGATAGATCTATCAAATAACAGTTGAAGGAGGCTATAAATGTTGTCTTAAGTCAGCTATGGAAACTCAGCAAAACAAAGGGGGTTCAGCCATGAATTTCGGAGGAGTACAGTCTACATACGTGCAGAATAGGCCAGGGACTCGCAAGAAAATGTAATAGTTGCTCGGTAAAGGGGAATGCAAGATTGTTATAACCTTTGAAAAACAGTATGAGGAAAAGTCACTCTAAAAGGAATCCGTTGCAACATATCTGATAAACAGATGCACTGGCCAAATGTTTCAGCTATTCTTCATAATAGCAATACTGAATGCAAATCTCAGATGTCTGGAAAATGTTTCAACCAATGCACCTCTTACAATAAAAGACCAAAGAAGCATTTTATGACCTCTGTTATAAAGAATTACCATTAAATACATAAACTAGATATACTTATATAAGCAGTACAGACTACAGATACAGGGTCAGCTAGCCTTGCATGGTAACCAACTTATTCAGTCAATCATACTTGAAAAACCAAGGCATTTGACCACCAACTTTAATTAACTGGAGCAAACACCACTGCAGTATTAGCAATGATGTAGACAAAAACAAAGTTTGGAAAAAGATGAACATGAGTTGTTGATGTTATATGAAGCCTTGTTAGCAGTTCAACTAGAGATAATAGTAAGATGTCTGGCAATACATTAAAGGCGTGTGTCAAAAGCTCTCGACCTATCTGACCTTACTTAACGAAATGAATACTGACCTTGACTATCTTGGCACCGGCATCATAAGCAGACAGCAGCTGCATAGCACATGATATCAATGAGCACCCATGTATATTGAAATAGAGAATGATGATTAAAATGCAGATATTTATAATTCATAAACAGCTCCTTGAACAGAGTAGATATCCTCTTTAAATAGAACACTTATATAATATTAAAAGAACAATCTTCTCCAGAACCTTCACATTAGGCAAAGGCCTCAAATTAAGGTGGACTTACCTCAGTTGGAGTCATTGCACCTGGAATATATAGAACTTCACCACCCTGAATATCATCCAAGATGCCCTAATGACCATTAACAATTTCAAACAGACCAAGTAAGAAGAAGGGAATGGAAAGGCACATACAAAGAATTGAGAAAATGACATGTAACAGCACAACAGCCATTATGTAACATATCAAGAGGGTTTGTTACCATGACAGACTGATAAAAAGGTCGGTAAAATTGCTGGGAATTATGGCCATACAGCATTTCTAACTGCTTTAACTGGTTGAATAATGGCCTTTATTTGCATTTTCTCACCATTATTAATCTATAAAGGTGCTAGATGACAGATGCATGGCCCAAAGAAGAGCCCGATAATGGGATTTATTGAAAAAATGATATTGAAAATTATGATAAAGTAAGGCAAGGAAAGAAGAGAGAGATACGGCGAGGATAATTTGCAATGCCGTTACATAACACCAAGATTTCCCAAACGTGATAACCGCAAAGTGACTGCTATTCTACCAGTGACCACGATTAAAGTTTTGGGCATATAAAAGAAAAGGTACTACTTTTAAACATTTACAACCGTGAATTTTCTTGTGCAACTCTTAATGCATACCTTAACAGTTGCTGGACTCATGAGGAACCTGGCACCAACACTCATGGCAATTCGGGCATCCTTAGCATTCAAAACAGTCCCAACCTAAGGTTTTCCCAAGATTGCACAAGTCAAATCACTTAGCAGAACTATATAAATCCTGTGCTAACAATATCATTTTAAAACAATGACGATAAGGAAGAAGGTTACTCCTAAAACTGCTGCAGGATGGTCCTGCACCAACTGCTCCAAAACCTGATTAATTGACAAGGAATGTAGATAAATAATCCGGAAAGAAGTTGCAGGTAAATAAAAATAATTTGAAGAAGAAGATTCAGACAACCTCAAACACACCTGGAGTGGATATTACAATCTCCAACTACAGATATACATATAAAAAAAGCCCATTAGAAAGCAACTCATCGAAGAACACGCTGAACGTAGATGCTCTTGGCTTCAGGCCTTCAACAAAATAAAGATCAATAAAATTGAAATTCAGGAAGGAAGGTTTTCTTCTTGAGGATAACGTTCTTACTTTAATTTGACAAATATATCAGATTAGTTTACCTTGTTATCTTCAACTGAGCATCAGTAACGCGGATTAATCAGACCAATACAAAGGCCTCAATGAAGATCTCGGTGCAATCTCAGACGAACGTTCCATGAAATCTAATGGTTTAAAAGAAAAAAGAAAAAGAGCAACGCAGAAAAGGAGGAAGAGGACTCACAACTGACATGCCAGCTCGAAGTGCAGCACATGCAGCTTCCATAGCCAGCTCCGGACTACACAGTCGCATCAGTGTCAAGCTTCGAAGAGATCGAACAACCGGTACTTGAAGCAATATAGCGAGACAGAGACACAAACAGAGAGTGACCTATTGGCGCGAAGGCAAGCTATGATGCCAGAATTTTCAATCTGCGCCAGAGTCCGGTCAGCCGGGGAGAGCAACGGCGCAGAAGAGCAGCCACGAATGCTCAGACGACGAGGCGGAGGTCTCGCCGGCGCCATGAGAGGCCGCCACGTACAAAGCGGAGAGCAGAGGAAGTTACTGGTGGACGCCATCTTCGCTGCTCGAGATGCGAATGTGATATTTCTATCGGCATTTTTTAGCGGGATGCAGATCGTGTTACTGTTGCAAAGAATGCAATCGGCCAGAGCCGAGAGAGGAGAATTAATGGGCTGGGCTCAAATTGGTCCGAGAGCCTTCTTCTGGACGCTCGTGGGATTTCAGCTGGTTTGAACCGTTTCAATAGAATATTCGTAGAGTTGATTCTGAAACGAGAGTAAGATATTTGTAGCCTTAAATAGGGGCGTGCTCGGATACACATTTAATATAACCGAAATATAAATTTATTTTAATTGATTTCTCATTTTATTACTCGAAATCTACTACATTCCCATTAAAATTTTTCCGGAACTTATCTTATCGGATACCTGTGCACATCCCAGTCTTAAATGTTTGTTGATCTTATAAGACGATAAATTAATTCTCATTCTAATATCATCACCTACTATTATATTAAGTTGACATGATATCGACGTAACGCTAAAGTGACATTGACATACTTCAGTTTAAAATAATGATAGATGATGAAAAAAACTTAATATTATAACGTTGACGATATATAATATTTAATTTACCACTTTAAAATATTTAAAATTTATTTATAAAAATTAATAAATATATAATGTTGGGAATGCCTTTTCTCATTTTGAAATCAAGGACTTTGCCAAACAACTCGTCACAGCGATGTGGTAGAATCAATAGCTCTACCGTCCTTACATTTTAATTTAATTTCTAATTATATTTAGTATTTTACGTTCCGTTCCATTTGTACGGAAAGAGATGCCGTTGGGTTTCAACGCTCTTCGTTTTTAGGCTTTTCCTTTTCGATCCGTGATGCAGTTCGTTCATTTCTCGTGGATCCGTCCGATGAGTTGATCTGGCAGAGCGGATCCATCTCTCCGTGTGTGCCTCTCTCCCTATCTTCCTGTCCGTCTAGGGATACGATCTTGGTGCTTTCACCGAATCTGACGCCATGAAGAAGAAGCTCGACACTCGATTCCCAGCTGTAAGTTTCGCTTGATTTGTTTCAGCTTGTTGATCGTTTTTGAGCTGCAATTTTTGAAATTTAGTAGGACTTGATATTACCTATATCTGAATCTGTCTGTCATCTGGACCTGTTTCTGGCCCCATGCAATCAGCTTATCTTTCTTTCAGATGCTAGATATCGATACGTTTCTTCCCTGAAAGCTTATTTTCACTCATACGAATTGTCCATAACTGCTGACTGTTCGTAGGTTTGGTTGAATCTGGATATACACGACCTGACTACGTCGGAATAAGTTTTTTGTGTAATTTGGACTTTGAAGAGTTCTTTTTTTCTGCTGGAAACTTAGAGAATTCGAATTTGCTATCTTTCATAGTAAACTCAGTTTTTCTCAGAAGATCTCTCCCTGATTGTTTTAATCAATCAAGATTAGTTTTCTGTATTCAGGACTTTACTTTGTAAATAGACCTCAGTTTGTTCCTACTTTCTTTCTTGAGGGGTAATAGTTTTTTTTTCCTAATCTTTTACATAACCTTCACTATATTTTGGGCGCTGCAAGCTCCTCTAACAGTTGACCAAAACACGTGGTACATTCATATTCTTATGATAAATTGTGCAGCTCATATTGAACAGACTGATTTGGATATTGCAGGCTAGAATTAAGAAGATAATGCAAGCTGATGAGGACATTGGGAAGATTGCGCAAGCAGTTCCTGTTTTAGTTTGTAAGTTTGAATATTGAACTCATACAGGTGCACATATAACTCAGCCTCCCATCTGTAGTATCTTATTCACCCATTAGCCATATCAAATGGTTTTGCAGCCAAAGCCTTAGAATTGTTCTTGCAAGACCTTTGTGACCGCACATACGGGATAACGTTGCAAAGGGGGGCGAAGACTGTGAGTGCTGTGCATTTGTAAGTAAACACTTGAAGACTCTTGTTCACTTTTGTAACTATTTACATTGCTTTCATCATTAAAAGTGGCATTTCATCTCATATTAGTGTTCTTCGTTTTGGCATGATTCCATTTGTTCCAATCTTCTGTTTGGTATTCTGTTGTTTTCTCCTTTATTTATTGACTATGGGTTGCACATGGACATTGAATCTGACGAAAAATAATTCCTCTAAACTACAGAAAGCACTGTGTCCAGAGTTACAATGTTTTCGATTTCCTAAGGGACATTGTGAGCAGAGTTCCTGACTATGGTCATGGTCATGGTCATGGTCATGGTCATGGTCATGCAGATGCTGCTTCTGATGATAGAACAGTGTCTAGAAGAAGGTTAGGATCTCTCTCTCTCCATGCACCCGTCCTCCTTTAATTGACATTCCTGTGGATATCAACTAATTGGAGATGCTGTTGGGCTTCTTGACTTATCAGGAAAGCAGCTGGAGACGATGGTAATGAAACCGATGAAGAATCAAAGAGGAGTAGGATGGTATCATCTCTCTCTTTCTCCCCACCATGATCATAACTGTTAGCAATGAAACAGCTGTGTGTTGGGCAATATTATGGTCCCAACACAAAATGAATTCCCTGGAATTAGTCATTGCTCTAGTGAATTGGTATGCTGTGAGTTAAATGCTCAGTACTACTTCTAATTTAAACATTGAGGAAGCACATTTTCCCCTAATGCAGCTTGAGGTGGGCCATGGAAGCGGCAGTGGCAGAGGGAGGGGACGTGGTCGGGGAAGAGGCCGTGGAAGGGGAGCTAGAAATGTGGAGAGGGAGACTTTACATCACGAAATTGAACCTGAACCCGCTACATCTCTTCAACCTGCTAATGGCAACGAGGATCATAGTCTTGGAGCCCAAGAAGATCACATTTCTGAATTGAAGGAATCTGGGAAGGAGACCACCGTGCCCCCTAATGCTGCCAGTCCCAGTTCTCGGAATCTTGATCTAAATGCTCAGGTAGCTGAACATGAAACCTCATCAGCAGTCACAGCCCCAGCAGCAAGCTCACCTCCTGGTGGGCCTAACGCTGACGACAAGCATGAAGATTATCTGGGTTGGCCACTGTCTGAGGTTGACAAGATGGCCATCGACCCATTGCAGCTTGCTAACCTCGGGAACAGAATCGACGAGGAGGAAGAAGACTATGATGAGGAAGGCTAAGAAGGTTGCCCAATGTGAAGGCCCTTCCCCACGTAAGAAATCCGTTCGTTGCACTCAAACCATTACTGTTGGGAGGGCCTATCAGTTCCCTCTGGTATTTTTCATCCTAGCCCGTAAGTTTTATGTCGATTCCATTCGCTAACACCAACCATCTTAGAGGATGCTACAGGTAGTCAGGTGTTTTTAGTCATTTATACGGTGTAGTAGAGGGCTTGGCAGTCTCCACAGGATGATGCAGTGCCTGATTAGCCCCGGGCAAGACTGCTTATCTTCATCGCCTCTACTGATAGTGTGTCAGAATCAGCATTAGTTTGAATTAGCATTAGTTTAGCTTCTCTCATAAAGCAATTACTGTGGTCCATGACCCTGTCATGTGTGGGAAGTAGCGAGCATTGTTTGTAATGTACTTTAACCTTATACGACATTAAGGTTTCTGTCCGAGGGACCTCAATAGAGAGAGTTCATAGAGGGATGCATAGATCACATGATGAATTTGGTTAATAATTGTTGAACCCATGAGCAATTCACTTTTTAAAAATGAGGTGATGTTTTTTTACGTGTCAAATAGTCATTGGTGGAATTTGTAGGCTCGGCTAATGTAAGAATCTCTTGGATCCACGTCTCATCGGTAGCGGAGTTGACCATGGCGGTGACCTCGTACTGTCAATTGGGCCTGAGGTCCTCAATCCTCTTTGGGCTCAAACAGAAACGCAATCGGCCCAAATAAGGTCAGTTTGGACTTTTCATACCACAACATGCGCTCAACCTCTGTCATACTTCACACCTGTACTTGTCAGAGAAAGACATTCAAACTTAAAAGATTGAGCCAGTTCAACTCAGTTCATTTTTGGCGAAATTGAGTCGAGCTCAAGCTGTAGCATATACTGGAATCTGAGTATTCCAAAGCTCAATTTTACATTTTCTTAGGTGGAATAGCAAAGCAATTGCGTCTACGATTTGTGACATTTTCCTTTTCCTTTTTTTACTTGAGATATGTTTCGTGTAAACAAAAGCAATTGGAAAGGGATTTTATTATTGGTGTTTTTTTAATAGGTAAGTGTGCTTGGTCAGACACCATAATATGAATGCACTATTGGCCACTTCCACCTAACAAGCAAGTGTTTAAACAAAAGGAGGTGCACTGGTGTTCCAGCACAGCTATCAACCTGAATCAGATCTCACCCCCTCACGTATTTTTTCAGTGATAAGCGAGGTCCATGCGCCTAATACAATAATAGAAAATAAATAAAAATAAAGGAGAATATAACTTCCATTGTGAGGATTAAACTCAAAACCTCTTACTTATGAACCGAAGTCTTGTACCATGCACTAAGACCACATGCTTATACTCAAAACCTCTTGCTTATGAACCAAAGTCTTGTACCATGCACTAAGACCACATGCTTATCCTTATATATTTTTGAAAGAATAAAAGGAGCGCACTTGTGATGGCGATTCAGCTACCCTGCAACGTGATATTCAAATTTCCGTGTTCAATCACAAGACTATCAAATGTACTCAATGATCAGCGCCCAACACCGACCCAAAAGTTTAGTATAATTCACGAAGTCGATGTTATCCAAACACATGCTTAAATAGCGCATTTCTAGCGGATATTTTGACACAAATGCGTGGGAAAAATTTGAATATAAAATCTTAAACTTACCAAATCGTATGAAAGTGAGTATTGAAACCACTCAACCACATGATTTTATATATTCATGTATTGATATGAAAATATATATATACACACACATATATATCCACTCAATTTCCTTACACAAGGGAAAGAAAACGTAAGAGAAATGTTACATCAACTCTCAACAAAACAAATATTTCTATATTCATTCCATTCACTAGTGTTTACTGGACTTGTCAATGTGACGTGGATTCTAATTTTCATGAACCCTTATCCGTAACACATTAGACTCTGGCTAATTAAAATTCAAGGAAATTCGAGTAGGATCGGACAACTACCACAATCAATTGATAACGAGAAGTGATTTAGGGATCAGAAGATCCCCAACTTAACTTAGGAAATGCGATAAAAATCTCTTGAAATTAATATCGAGATTTGCCTGTCGCTCATGCTCTTTGCGTTTCCTTATATCTTCATTCACTGATATCACCGCGCCGTGTCAGAAATTTACTCCAAAACGCATCGTCTTGCTTATCAACCAGTGCGAGCCACAATAAAAGAATCCACGTACGTATGGATTATAAACGTATTTGTGCGACTGTGTAAAGCAACTTTGCATTGCACAACGTCATGCTATATGGATGAGGATGTTAATATCCATTGCGAACATTGAGTGGGCAAATTGCAAACGGTATCTCGAAAGATTCACTTTTTTTTTTTGTGGATTTATATGTTGTCTTTATTAACTTGGTTAGATCATATTCATATATCGCACTAATTTAGTTATTTTTATTGGGCTAATGGACTAAAAGTAGCAACATAATGTCAATATTTTAGTGGAAAGAGATACAACATATATATAAACACACATATTTATATATTTGTTGCATATAATAGACAATTATTGATCACCCAAAGGTACATGTATAATTATACATTATTTAACTTTAATAGAAAATCTCTGCTCTCTATTTAAAATCAATAAATTCTTAATTAGATTCTCATTAACGGAACTTCTCGCGTTTCTTTACCTTCGTCTTTATCCTCTCTTTGAAGTCCACATACTTCCTTTTCTTGGCATGTACGCTACCTGATATTTAAAAATCTAATGTCCTTGAACTAATCCAGGTTCGAGTCGGGATCAGCCCATTAAAGCCGTAAATCTCTTCTATCACGAATTTTATTCATTTATAAGACTCAAATGTGAAACGATATCTTACGATCTCAACAGGCTTATATTGGTAGCCCATGCACTTCCTCTATAATGGAGAAAAAATGTCAGGCATCTATCAGAGGATAGCGATGAAAGCTCAAAACGTATACTTGCATTATCTATGAACATGTACATGCATACATGCATATTGCCGACGTAAGGGGAGTGTACGTATATATGTGCTACGGACAATCCTAACCTTGTCAGTAAATAAGTAGTATTTCGGTTTACTGATATTAAAATTGAAGTAGTGTTTGGGTGTGCTTCCACTAAGACCGACAGTAGCGAACACGGCGCTCTATAACAGCAAAGTGGTTGACAAAGCAACCAACATGGATCGGTTGAGATGATTCCTGAAGCGAATCATTGTGTTCGAGTTTTATAAACAAAATTCTTGATCGGGATACATGTACAATTCATAGGATTGGTTGAGCTCGAAAACTTATACTAGTCGGGTCCCGTTGAGTTAGTCTGTCTGAGCAGTGGAGAAAAGCAAAATAAATAAAGGGCAAACAAGTAATAAAGACAGGAACACGTATGTGGGGAATCGTTGGTGCAGTATAATACACACATAATAGCTAGTGGATTTCCATGCGGATATGAACTAGTTCGATTTGTAGTGGGCCATCATATCCATGCCCTTGCTTCTCAAACACATACATATATCCATATCTATATATATATATATATGTATAGACAGATATTCTTAGTTTATGGCTTTGTCATGAATCAACGAATATGGCTTGCACCAGAGAAAAATTATAGTGGAGCTTCACATGTTTGTTTTACGGTTTGAAAATGGTTAATTCAGTTCGGTCCTATAAAATCAGTTACGATACATGTTTCAGTCTCAATCGTCGATGTTTCGCTGACAGCTCTGTTAACGGTATAAAATGTACGTGTAATGGAACTGATATTATTAGATTGAATTGGACACATTCAAAGTAAACATCTAGGACTTTCACCGTAATCATCCCGTAAATTTTTTCCTTCAATTTTTTCAACTTGGCTCAGATGCTGCCTTAGGGACGAAGAGAATAATGGCTCCTCTTCTTTTTCACCTTTCCAGATAGGGAAGATATATTCTTCTCAACGAGTTACATCATGTGAAGATTACTTCAGAGACATTAGGATTTAAACATATAGAGACAAAAGAACTTTAAAAAAAAATTGTTCCTATGTTTTTTTTTCCTGATTATAAAATAGACGGAATAGAATTAAAGGAATAAGAAATTTCTACTTACGAGAATCTAATTAAGAGTCCCTCAGTTCTAGGAGAAATTGTTCAGTGGTGCAGTCATATCACGTAAGTAATATCGACTTAGTATATCCGTTCAATTAGAATTTATCATTTATATATTTATCTAATTAATAGGGTTCATCATTTTGTAGGTTTTTTTAATATTTTACCATTTATATATTATTTTTAATTATGGTTCACTATTTATTTAAGGTTTTTTATATTTTTTAAAGATTTTTTAGAATTTAATAACTGTATAATTATTGATTACATGTCAAATCTCGCTTACATAATATAACTGCTCCACTAAAGGCTTTCTCCTGTTTTAATTAAGGGTGAATATTGTTATATCATGCCCATTTTTCAATATGTTAAATATGTAAATACATACTTATATATAATATTTGTATAATTATTTCTTCTGTTCCTTCTACCTCCGAATTGAGTGTTATTGATGGGAATTGAGTCTAAATTTCGACCGAGCTAGCGATGTGTGTCTCCTGTCCAAACCAAGTCTCCTTCGTAGTGACGTGCACCATCTGATCTTTTGAAAGTCAGTGAATTTCAACTAATATAGGCTTAAGTAATATCGCCTAAATAAAGGGTAAAATCTCTCTCGATTATGAAATTTTACTCTTCCACGAGATTTGACACAGGAATTTGTTTAAGAAAAAACAAACGTGGAGCCACCTAGTGCTATTTCATTCTCCCTGTCTCTCTATTCGTCCTCTCGTGGCAAAATGATGCTCAGCTCAGCAAAGTTGGAAAGAAACTGTGCAATTGGCGACCATATTCAGCCACTTCCGATTTCGAGGTTGTCGTCAGACGTCGATGTCCACATATAATCTCATGCCCCCTGTGCCACATGTTGTCCGGTGTGCATCACACATTCACCATGAACGTACAAGATCTAATCAGAATTGATCTAAGGTGAATATGCATTCGCAACGGAATCGTTTTTCACTTAGATCAATTATGATTCCATCTTACAAGTAATACACGCGGAAATTTTATTCCCGTGCTTGATGTCTAAGAGTTCCCCTCGGGATTAATGGAATATTATGAAAACCCCATACACGAAAAATTGAATGTGATACCATCTGAACTTGCGTCGCCCACTTCCACTTGTCAAGAATCTCCTCTCCTTTCGGTTTAATCGCACTTTGTTCTGTTGTTGCTCTCTATTTTGCTTACGTACTTTAATTCAATGGCATTACCATTCTGAAATGAAAACTCGCGGAGAATCGAATTGGGAACCTCTTTAGTGTGAAAATTCCTCGCCTTCTATTCTGAAATTCCTCTCTATCCCCAGCCGCCCCTCAGAGCTTCGATCCTCTTTGCTTTTATACATTCAGACCTCAAACAAGAATCTGTCCCTCGACTCTCCCTGGTAGAGGATCAATCCGACGAACAGCCGTAGCTCGTGAGAGATATTTCGAGCAAGTCGTATATATCATCCAGCAACTTATCCTTCTCCTACAGAATAGTTATGCAAAATATCCAGTTCGAGTTCAGTTTTAGATGTTCGAGACCTGAACCACACGGTAATCGGCTATGATATCATGTAAAATTTTCGTAAGACCTATAGAGGATCGGAGTGAAATCAACCTGAAAGTCTAAATTTATTAGGGACCGGTATACCAATCCTCGCACGTTTTGGGATTTTTTTTCAATTATTTTTCCGACGTGGGATTTCAATTTTTAACAAGGAAAGGAGAAGATGGGGGAAAAGTGGGAATTACTGAGTTGTGATAAGCTTGTGAAAGGTGGCATCACCATGCAATTCAAGAAAATGATGGTTACATTCAAAGGAGATGCTTAATTGCCAGTGTTGTGCACGATGTGTTGTTCCATATGAACGAGACAGGACAAGTTGTGTGTCCCCTTCAAAAACACGTAATATGGCGCTTATCTTTCGATTGAATTCTCGATCCACTTTAATCATCCCATGTTCGCGAAAGTGGTGTTATTTCTCGAAGTATACCGATACTTTTTTCTGTGCCATATATATAATCTCAGTGCCCGCGGAATATCAACCCTGGCCGACGTGATACGAATCTTAGCCCATTGTCGTTCGTCTATTGATGCATATGCAGTTATTTGTTTATGTGGGGTCGAGGAATGTTAGTCAAATTTAGGCAATCGACTTTAAGCTAAATGAGATTCCGATTCTGATTGATAAAAACCCTAATGGCCTGTGCCGAGCAACAAAGATTTTGCTACATATATATATATATGTATACATATTTATGTTGAATTCTGTGTTATTGTGAGCGGGCATTCGACGAAGTCGGCATCCAGGGTAAAGAGGGGATTGCTAGATTTGCGGGCTTAAGTCAGCGAGGGACCACCGAAGATGAGTCCAAGTTTACACCAAAAATTATTATACAAACGTTCATATATTATATTATTGATAGTGAGATTTATAAAATATCAAACATGTTTCTACCCAAAAACTTAAGTTATCAGGTGGTGGTACCTAATTATTTAATGAACTCAGGATTTATTGCTTTTGTGGTCGATGTGGGTTTAACAATTTACAATATGTAAACATATAACATATTGACGAGCACCGGCTTCTTAATACTAGGCCTTCGACGGTACTATGTTGACAGAATCGGTATTAGTATCGATTGTTCAATTTATCCGATATGTTCGCGGTTGAATACAAAAGTCCGAACATTACGTAGCAGAGATGAAAAGGTTGCCATTACCAATACCCTCCTTTATTCTAGTGAGTACATAAGTTACGTTTATGCCTGTGCAAATAAATATAGACATTTCATAATGAAATAGCGAAGTTCTTAATTTGTTTCGAGTTCAAGTGACTTGAGCTTGACTGGCAAGTGCAAGTTCGAGCTCTAATAATGAATTTTTTCAAATGTTAAATTTCTATATATTAGCGGAGAAATTGAAATTAGAAAAAAAAAATCGAGGTAGTGTCAACATTGTTTTAAATATTTTTATATATATTCTTTTTTGATTAGGTTGAATTACTTATGTCATATGATCGAAAATTAGGTACTGATTCGTTTCAAACTGACATCGTGAATCACATTGCTGGCGGCTTTCTGTCGAAATTCTCTGTGAGCTGAAGAGACGGCCAAAGAGTTTGGAGCAGAGAATCTCTGTCGTTTCATTCATTTTTGACATTCTCTGAATTTTTTTTTTTGGAATATGTCAGAGGAAAAAAAAAAACACCCCCGTTCTTTGGAACAGAATTTGTCTCCTCACATCCATTTTAGCAGCCACAGCAATCTCTCACTTGAAAATGAAAAGAACAGCAGATAAAATGTCGCATATATGTACACACTAACAGTAACCCCTGCTTCGCATGTAATTTTTTTTTTTTTTTTGTCGCCAGCCACGGTATCCAAGCAGGCCCCACCAGCGGTGAGATGACATCTTTCAGCCAACCATACTTGACTAATCCGTTGGTCGCCCCGGGTCGCACGCCTGGCAATGGCGGGTGAGGCTCCCAAGAGGGGTGTCTGCGTACGTGAGGTCTCGAACCTGAGACCTCCTTAAGCGGCACCGAGCTGCTTACCACTCGGCCCAACCCCTCTTGGTGCTTCGCACGTAATTATCCATTGTATCGTCGATTACAAATTCTTATTTTTAATAATTGAGTATTAATTTCTTATAAATAAATAATTTTTAAAGAGTATATAATAGGTAAATAAATAAAATATTTCATTAGAAATAAAAAATTTAAGGAGTAATTATCACATTGGTAGTTGTAGTTATATAGGTGATTTTATCATTCATTCCCATTTGTCTTTTTATTGGTTAAAAATATAGTTATCAATGGTATTTTGGGGAGTTTAAAAGTGAGACCAACTAACTCAACTTATCTCACATAATGATAGATATATATATATATATATATATATGTTGAATCCTATTAGAATCAGTCCCGAATCAATGCACATGTCGGTTGAGGTGGTTTGACGCTCTTTCTCGTTTAAAAAAAAGTATCGAATTCGAGTCATATAAATGAAGAAAGCTCAAGACGAGAAGAGTTTTACCTTTCAAAACCAATTAATGACTTGCTCTTGGGATTTGCGACCACTTTTCATATTCGGAGTCGAGGATCTTTTCACGGTCCTCTCTGGGCATTCGGGCATGGTTCTACCCGACAAAGACACGGGCACTGATCGATCTCATGGTCGGTTAGAAGGGGAAACTCTTTCGCATATGGGTTAGCTACGAGGTAGCTTTTAATCTGACTTGTCGCCTGAACTACTTGGTCGACAGCGAGTCGTCCCGAGCCACCGAGCCTCGTTATTCTCATGCATTTCCCATGTCGAAATTTGAAATGCTGCTCACTGGAAAACAAAAAAGGAAGGACCAGCAAGGGGCACACAAGTTGCCTCAGTTGGACCAGTGAGAGTGATTCATTCATCAGCATCAACCTTTCATCTCATTGCATAAAATTCTATTTGATACATACATACATATATATATATATAACGTAATATTTTGAAATAAATTTCTTTTATTTTGGAAGAAAATTGGGGGATAAAGAGATTGGGATGTGATTTTGGAATCCGAGTCAGGAGGGATTCGGAGGCATCGGATGCAATTAAGGTTCCATGACAAGGACTTCACTCTTGTGAAATTTCTATAATACCGATTATTTAACAATTCATAATAAATTGTTTAAATTTAAGTGAAATTTCCTATAGTTGATGATTATTTTTCTCACTCTCTTAAAGATCCAATGATTGAATCGTAGAATTTTTCCCTACTAACCTGAAGTCAACCTCTCGGCCACTCTAACATCTTAAGATGGTAACCGAATCAGATGTCAGAGATTACGCCACGTGTCAGACAATATGTTCAGCTGAGAGATCCTTATATGAGGTCGACTAGTCAAGTTATACATGAACTCCACCAATGAATGTTTAACATATTATAATTAAATGTCTCATCGCTTGTATTTTTTTCTATTCGGTAGTAGTATTCATTTTTAAACAAAATTTGAAATGTTTACCTATATGTAATTATTTATCGAATTAAGTTTACCATGTTATTCATGAGCTGGACTCGTATAAGAATTTCTCTGTCCCGATCGAATCATTTAGTGAGAGAGAGAGAGAGAGAGTGTGCGCTGAAGGCACCAACGCAAAATTTGAGAAAAAGGAGATTCTGAGATTCCCTCGAATTTCAGGCAGTACATTAAGGTCGTTCCTTCTTAGTACATGCAGCTTCCATCTTTCCCACATTAAAAATTAAAAAGAGGATAAAATATCAGGAGGGGGAAACAGAGGAAATGAAAAATGGGGGATGAAAAGACTAAAAAACCCCTCCCTCCCACGCTTCATTCCTTGGACATCTGGTTCGGTTTGAGGGGCTGTTCTGGGATTGGCATGCTGATCACGACAGCTGAGAGCTTGTTCACTTCAACAACATCATCGGCCGAGGCCCCATTTTCTTGGACAGGGCGGTCCTTGACAGCCTCGGGGAGTTCTTGCATCTTCCTCTGCCGGTCCTCCTCCTGCTTCTCCTTGTGCTTCCCCCACAGCACCGAGTAGAGCCCGATCACAATCAAGATCGCTCCAATAACCCTGCGTTGTGAACAGAATCGAAAATCAGTTCACCCGACTCGAAACTAGAGATAGGATACTTAGAAAAGATTTGTGATTCTGAGATGATAGGAATCAATTGTATATTACCCTCCGAGGAAGATTTTCTCGGCAAGGATGAAGGAGCCCATGATGGCGACGATGATCATCATCAGAGGGCTGAAAGCGGTCGCGAACACGGGCCCTCTCTTCTTGATCACCAGTCCTTGCACGTAGTATGATATGCTCGATGTCACAATCCCCTGCACCGGTTTTTTACGTAGCAAAGGGTTAGTGCCGAGTTCGTTTTCAGAAAATAGTACGTATGTCTGGAGGAATCCATCCGGGGATTGAGATATGCAGCAGCTTACAGCGTAGGCAGCAGCGAGCAGGTTCATGTCCCACCCGATCTTCCAGACACCAGTCCGGTGCTCCATCACAAAGGTGACGGCGATCGCCTGGAGGGTCCCAACGAAGCACACCAGAGACGTGAGTGAGAGCTGGTGGTTCCTGTATGTTTCCAGCGCCTTGGTCTGTTTCGCGACAAAAAAAAAAAAAAAAGTTAAAAATAAGATTAATAGGATTTGATATTACCATGTCTATTTATTCTAAAACGTTAAAAATGAAGATGATTTATGTTGCCGGAGGCTCACTTGGAGGACGAAGAGGGAGGCCCAAGCAAGGGTGGCGATGATGAGGAGGATAGAGCCCAGGAACCAGTCCTTGTCGCCGGTGCCGGTGGTATCAGTGATGAAGGACTTACGAGGGTGGACATGCTTCGACCACACCATCTCCACCAGGGGCCCTTTGTACAGCGTCATCAGCATTGCTCCAGCGACCGTCACCACCGTGCCGATAACCTTCGCCTGGCACTTCACCTTCTTTATGTCCAGCTTCTCCATCCTAAGCACAGAAACCCTCATCCTGTCACTATCTGATGATCCTCGTGCAATAATTCGCCCACATACTCCACATGAGCTCGGCTTATCTAAGACTTTTTGTACGTGTTTGCATTCTTACCGGAATATTACAGCCATGACAAAGGTCATGGCCGGGAGCATGTTGCTCATTGCGCAAGAGAACGTCGGGGAAGTGAACTTCAATCCCGCATAGTAGAAGTTCTGATCTATCACCGGCCTGTTACAGAATCAAGCAATGAATCGTGTTTCTTATGATATATATAAAATATATAATCGGATTGAAACTTTAAGGATTGATTCTATGAGTACTCACCCCAGAAGAGCGAGGACGAATATCTGCATGAAAACCGGGAAGGTGATCTTCGGTTGCTTCTTCCTACAGATCAAGTAATTGAAATCATCGGTTTCAGATGTCACGCAAGAACTACACATATATATGGTTTAGTCATCTCATAAAATGTCACTGATTGTGATGTAGCTAAGCCGGACCTCTCGAGGAAGATGGCAAAGGGGGCGATGACGGCGGTGGCAATGGCGTGGCGGTAGACAACCAGCACGTAATGGCTCATGCCCCGGTTTAGGGACACCTTGGTGATAATGTTCATGCCGGCGTACCCAAACTGGAGGGAGATCATGGCGATGTAGGGCTTCGAGTTCTCGAGGAACTTGCTGCACCTGAGCTTATCCATGGTGGCTGGAAATCAAATTCTAATGGCGAAGAGGGAAGGGAGGGGAAAATGCAGGGTCGACGAGCGGAAGAGTGATTGGGCTCAATGGAGAGGGTGTTTGCTTCCCTAAGGAGGATGGGATGATGGCAAGGGGTACTTATATAGAGTGGCTGGGGGAGAGGGAAACGTGCGGTACATGGGGGCGGGGGTAGGCAGCTGAGCTGATCGTTGTGCTTTATTCTTTGGTTACTGTGTTGATTGATGAATAATTCATGTTTCTCTTTAACTATTTGATATCGAGGAATCTGATATGGAGTATATAACTTTAAAAAAAAAAAGAAAAGAAAAAGAAAATGCTTGCAAGGGAGAAATTCTGGTTACCAGTCTGGACAAGGACTCTTAATATATCTTTTTTTTTTTTTTGGGTTTCCCACCCGGTATCCGGTACCCGAAGGCTAGCCGACTAATCCGGATAGGGGTACGGTCGAATGGTTTTCCGGGAACCCCTCCCAAAAAGGTCTGTTGTGTTCACAGGGGCTCGAACCCGACACTTCTACTTAAGCGATACAAGTCTCTTCCACTTGCGTCAACTTTCGTTGGTTCTTAATATATCTTAACCTAGAACGGAATCTTTCTCAATTGCTAGTGAAATTTATATATCTGAAATGGGATCACAAGAATTATATCAGTAAAAATCGATTTCAAGAGCTTTTTCATACAGGTTAAGAGTGATATCATATTTCAAAAATATCTTTCTCATAGGTGAAAAAAAAGAAAGAAAGAAAGACACTTGCTATAATTATATTGATTAATTTAATCCTCATGATATTTTATTTAGACAAACCGCTCGGGATTAATACTGAAATAAAGGGATACGATAAGTACCACTAATAAAGACTCAAATTCGGGCCTTTTGGTCCGAGTTATTAGCGACATTGCTAAGAGATAGTTTTCTACATAACAAGTGTACGTATCATAATAAATTATCAATATCATGTGATATATTTAATTACAGACTGTCCTTGTTTCACCACTTTGTCCATCACTCTGAGAAAGTTTTCAGTGAAGCGGTTATACCATGTCAGCACCACTTACGTAATATATCCATCTAATAAGAATTCACCATTTATATATTATTTTCAATTAAAATTCATCATTTATTATTATTTTTTAATTTTATATATTATATTCGAATAGAGTTTACCATTTATTTAAGGTTTTTTTATCTTTTTTAAAAAAATTTTAGGATTTAATAATCATAATTATATAATTATTGATTAAATATTAAGTCATTATTGGACGAAAATATTACGTAAGCAATTCTGACATAGTGTGATCGTTTCACTGAAAACTTACCCAACACTCTTTCTCAAAATTACAAGAGGGAAAAAAAAAGGAAAGAAAGCTGTCTTACTGTAATTTTATTGATTAATTCTCGATAAATATTCTGTCTGTAGAGGTGGACTACGCGTGGAGCAGAAGGCGAGTTTTTTTTTTTGTTTTTTTTTTTGTGTGTGTGAAGTCTGAGTCACCCAGCAAATGGGGAGGCGGAGTGGCGTAAGCCGATTCCATTATTGACATTTAACGCACACACTTCGATCCCACGCACGCAACCTATCTGAATTTCCTCCCGCTTCCACACTACAATTCACTCGGATTCGGCCATCAGATCAATCGGTGAGACTGAGACGTACGTATCAGCTTGGATTTCTGTCCTAGCTAGCCTGATATAAGATCTCGACCCGATCAAATGTCGTACGAAATCGGGGCGGAATACGTGGCGGAGACGAGGGGCTTGAACCATTTCGATGTAGTTTGACCTAATTCGGAACCTCGCGCATATTTTCGGGTTTCCTTTTTGTAGTGATAAATGGTTACTTCTCACGTATACTAATACAAATACAACACGCTGTCTTGAGCCACGTACGTCCAACGTTCAATTTTCTGTCTTCGCTTCATTGACGTATTTGCGATTACGGGTTCTCTGATCGATTGATTTGCCATAGATTAATTCTTATGCAATTTCTATGCAACCAGCATCCCTCTTTATCTTGCACTTTATTCTCTATAGTATGTTTTGTGATATGACAAAGTCATCAAAATTGCCTTACTTTTATGGTGTGTGGAATTTTTGAAGTGTCACCCACTGAACCGTTTAATCAAATAATTCATAATCAACAATGCAGATAAAAGAAAACAATCGTTCATAATTATTTTTCTCACTCGTTAAACGATCCAGCGATTGAAACGATAGAATCTCCCGAATATTATGACAGTGAGTACTCAATTTTATCTGCAGAGTTGGAGAGAATTCTTTGTACAACGAGTATATCATGCATCTTGGATGAATATTTATCAAGTAATAAGAGAAATTCTATCAGTAAATCACTTATATCCCATTATTTCTATTTCATGTGTGTTTTTTTAAATTGATTTCGTCTCTTTTGCATATTAAGAAATTCAATAATGAAATGCTGCCACTGATTATCCAATCAATATCGAGAAGAAATATTAAAGATAATTAATCAGAAATTAATATAGAATCATTTAAAAAAAGAAAAGAAGAGAAAAGAAAAGAAGGAGAAGAAAAGTCCGACTGCATTAGCCTCGAAAGTCCGAGCCGGGTCAACTTAAAGAAAGCGGTTTACTGTGCCTCGGTTTTGCAACTTGGGATGGAAGGGAGATACGAAAGGACAATGGAACATAAGTGGCAGCTGCCTACAATCTATTTTACATGCCAAAACGAGAAAATAAACTAATCATTTATTTAATTGAAAATGACTAATTATTCTTACCTTTCCCCAATAAAATCTTTAATAGAGTAGCTATATTATATATGTGATGCTTATGCAATATATCTGTTCAATCAGAATTTATCATTTATATATTTGTTTGATTATAATTAACTATTTATTATAGTTTTTTTTATATTTTTAAGAAAATTTTAGGATTTAGTTTTAGTAATTATATATGTATAATTGTTGATTACATGTCAAATTTTTATTGGATGAATATACCATGCCATCATTGACACGTGATATAGCCGCTCAACTGAAAATATTTTCCAAAAGAGGAGGTAACTCTTAATACACATCCTCTTCATAATTAACATATCTAAATTAACCAATTCTTTTTAAGTGAAAAGGCACGTGGACTGATCACAAGAATGGATTTAAGGGGGCGGGAGCGACAACCTTCTGAATTCAAAAAAATCATTAAGATATTATATGTGCTTCACTTGATTTTGCCCCTTTTTTTAAAATTAAAGTAACCTATGTAACCTCCTAAATTCTCCATGCTGCTCTTCTATGGAGTTTTGCCCAGCTGAATGGATTTTCTAGATCCATACCTAGACCGATCACTCGTCTTATTTGCAATAATGTACATAAATATTATTATTTTAAGCACTAGTAGTCTAAAATCATCACTTTGTTTGTGAAATTTTCCACTTGTATCTATGACATATTAAACTCATTTCCACCTAAATGTCTAATATATTAAGTAGTGGTATCAAATCTTCACTCATAAACGCATGATTATTCTCTTGTACGATCGAAGTCGGATTTAACATTCTCCTCTCACGCGTAGCGTGTCTTACCTTGTGTTTGAATGGGAGTGAATAGAGGGTGAATGGTCAATTTGGGTAGTTCGTTTTAATGGAGGGGAATTATTCACTCCCATTCCCCTCCAAAACCCACTTTTTTCCCTCCCCGATTTGGGTTGAATGGAGTGAAACGGATAATTGAAAATAAAATTACCAATTTACTCATTTTAGGAAATTAATATAAAAACCTAATCTTACTTTTCTTTCATGTAAATTAGAAACGGCTCGTCGTCTTTCTACTCTCAACTCCCGACAAAGACCTCCTGCACCAATCCGAAATTTCGTGTTTTGGCTCATGGTGTTCTAGGAAGCGAGGATCAAGGTACCGAATTTGTATTATCGCTCGAACATGTGACCTAATTATTCAGCTCTTTTCTCATCTTTATTCCTTCCTGCATATAATTCAAACCTGAACGTGTGCATATCCTCTCACGCTCTCAACAGAAGGTTGTACTCATGCGCTACCGTATTCAATGTTTAGCATATATTGAAGGTTACAAAACTTAATTGCACATATTTTAGTAAAACCACCACTTTTATTGATAGTTTTTCTTCGAATAGAAGATATAAGTGATATAAGGCACAGGAATTGAGTTTAGACAACGAAAATTTGTCATTTATAGTAGTCTATAGAGTGAAGGAACAATCTTTATGGATATTCATAGGTCAAGTCTTTATTTTTATGTTTGGGACCATGATAGTTTGCATTTTTGAACTTGCATGTTATGGTCTTTGTTTTTTAAGAAAATGATATTTTTGTCTATTAATTAAAAAGTCATATGAATACGATGTTACTTTTTTTTCACCATATTCTTTTCTTATAATAAATCCAAATAAGATAAATATTTCTTATTTATTCTCCTCCATTTCCTTCCCCTCATTTTCTTTCCCCTCCTTTCCCTTTCATTCACCCCCATCCAAACAAGGCCTTAGGGTTTAAGTCATCTCCAATACCATGCTGAATCATGTGAGAGCAGACCGTCGATGAAGTCTGAGACTAGACATAGAGATGATACGTACGTGGGCGGAATGTGGCTGTTGATAACACGTCACATATAAACTAGTTTTGTGCCACTAAATGTGGGTGTCTTTGGGGGAGTGGATAACTAAAGAGTAGAGCCCGCATGATCTAAAGTGAGAGAGGGGAGAGTGAAAAGGAAGGAAGCAACTCTCCGATTAGAGGGGGGGAAAAGCTGTAAAATTGAGAGAGTGGAGCACCAGGGCAACAAAATTGGATGTCCAATCAACCATCAATCATTCATCTCATGGGGATTCGTCCACTTCTGCGCCCTCAAAGGATGGAAAATCCTTAGCATCATATTTTTCTATCATTAAATGGGCAAAAAATAATTATAAATTATTAAATTTCTTTACTTAATTTAAATTATTAATTATAAGCCATTATATTAAACTGTTAAATAGTTCGACAATTCGAGTGAAAAAATTTTTTCTATAGTAAATGTTTTCTCGTGTAATAATAATGTGTGCGCATGCTCTCGGTTTTGAAGATTACCAAAAGTACATGTTGGTCGATCTTGACGTCGACAGCGTGATCACTGACCTGATTACCTCCTAGTAGGAATATGATAAGACTCCCAGTTGGATGCAAACTCAACCCCGCAGTCGTCCGGACAACCCTAGCGCATGTAATGCCCGTAAAATGCTTCTGTATGCTCGAGGTTTAGATGCCACATTTTAAACTCTAATGAGCACGTAACTTTCAATATTCTTACCAGTTTAAACATCGAAGGGTCGTTCCAGACCGCCGCGCTCAGGCTCAACTTTCTAATTACAAGATCCCTAAGCCACTTATGGGCCCAGTAAAGCACAATGAGACCGGGACTCGATCACGTGGGAGACCCTAAAATAACCCATCAGATCGTATATATAAAAATTGAGACATGTTATAAGGCAAAGGTTGGAGTTTCACGCCACTCGAAGTGATTGCGAGCTTCTTCTCTTGAACAGTGTAAAATTAATTCAAGCCTTGCACTCACACTGATAGTACTACCGAAAGTAAATAGATCTCACCACCGGTCATTATGTGAACCGATGAGATTTTCCAGTGGCAGGGAGACAGGGTGAGGGGGACGTCAATCAGTGGATGATTTGCTGAGATGTACCACTTCTCACTTGTCTCTGCCGGGCATCACCCAAATTGAATCGACCCGACACCCCCAAAAATTTAAAAATAATCGATGCCAAGGTTCAAAATAGAAAGTTTACGTGCCATGTTCACTTTGATCTTCCCTTTTAATTACTTTAATGTCTCTCCCTTTGTCGGAATTCAGCTCAAGCGTGTCGATTACATCGAATTCAAATCGTCGAGAATCGATCTCTAACACTATGTAAATGGACCTCAATGAGAACACGTCGATGCAGCATCTACAATGGTAGCATGCTGCGGAAATAATGAGGGAAATATTCACGAAGTTCGAGTACTTTTAATCGATCGGTTAAAAAAGAGATATGTGGGTCTAAATGTTCTTCGTGTTCAAGTTGTCATGCGGATACTTGAATTACAATCTATACCGGAGTTTACTAATGCATGCCGACAGACAAAATTCATGTCCGACCATGTAATCTAACTCCCACTCGAGATTCCGGCTGAACGACTCGAAGCAAGTAGCCGATCCATCGGAGGGTTTTAGAGAGCAAGGCACTATACAAAGTGTAACTTGTGTGGGAGTGCATTTCCCACGATACGTGAAATTCGAGTACTTTTTATCTATTATAAAAGAAATACACGTAATTTTATAAGAGAATAGAAGAAAGAGATAGGAAAAATATTACTAACAAGAATCGGATACTGGAGCTGTTTTACGTACTTAATTACATATGTGAAAATCCGAACATGAAAGGACGATCAAGGTCATTGATATCCTATAATGCTTGACGGAACTTTATCCCAGCGATCAAAATCTGAAAACATGTATTCTGGTTCCTTTTCATGTGTCTGTTAATAGTCGAGGGCTTTTTCTCTAATCCCAGCCTATTTTTAAATTATTCCTTCCATTCGATTCCCTAAAAATAATTTTTCTTTCGGATCAGCCCTAAAAATGGATTAAAGTATTAAACTACTGTTAAAAAATTAGCGTATTAAATTATTTATAATGACTGAACTAATTAGGAAACAAGAAACCGGTCGTATATCCTACGTGGTGCATCAATCCAACTGAACCTGAATCGGCTAAAATTTACTGGATTTCTAGATATTATATCATGCATATCAAAAAAGGGCTAATTTCTGCTGAGCTTTTTGATCAATGGGAAGATTAAATTGATGTACTCTATATCCAGATTTCCATGTACGAAGTCAGGTATGTGCTGTCCCTCGTACAAAAATGTGGGTGGAAATAATTTATTATTTAAATTTTTGAATTATTTTAATTTCATGAGCATGCCACTAGGACAACTTGAGCCGAGTAAGTCGTGATATATATGATATTACAATAATTATGAATTAAGGAAAACAGCCGAAGGATGTCAATTTCGATGCTTTATAGGTTCAGCTAGCTGCCCTGTTTTGCATGGACTCCTCTCTCTCTCATGCAAATATATATACATACATACATATATATGTATTGAATAGTTGAACATCCAAGACTTCTGGTATCAGATCAAGAGTATTATCACTGCACTAAACTCATACATGTACCAAAAAAATGTCGAATGCTTGAGTTTCTGTAGATTTCCCTCTAACTTTTACCCGATCTTATAAATCAGAGTGCTCCGCCATATGAAAATTGTCGAAATGGGTCGGTGGATAGATACCTTGGACGAATCCAAAAAGCTTGTTTAAGGGGATGAAACTTAAAAGAGAACAAAAGAACGAATTTTATGTGGAAAATGATTATAACTCAAGAAGAAAATAATGTACATAAAATTAATAAGACTTGTACGGAACTTAAATAACCCGAGCAAATAGTCATTTTAGTCCCGAAATTTTTACTCAATTAACACTTCAGTCCTTAACTTTTTTTCTCAACAATTAGGCTCAAACATCCATATTTTTGCCAACAACTTGGCTCTACCATCAACTTGCCGTTAAAAATGCTGATGTGGAGTTCGATATGTCGCTTACAACATTAGATTTATATTTTTTTATTGGTAAAATATTAAAAAGACGTTATTTTACTGAATAAAAAGGTAAAAATTTAACGTCATAAATGACGCATCGAACTTCACGTCGGTAATTTTAACGGCAAGTCGACGGTCGGATCAAGTTATTGGCAAAAATATGAATGTTTAAACCTAATTGTTGGGGAAAAAAAGTTAAGAACCGAAGTGTTAACTGAAAACAAATCTTGGGACGAAAGTGTTTACTTTAAATAACTCTTTCCATTTCAAAGGGGGCAGGGCAATCAAGCCTGTGCCCTCCTTCCATAAAGAACCTCTGGATGGAGAAATTGCTGAAAAATCTATTGTACATGTAATAGTGTAGAAGACTAGAAGATTGTCTTATTTATAAACTCATATAATACATAAAATAAAATAAACATATTTTCTACCTAATATAATGCAATCTCATTGAATGTAAAAATATGAAATACAATTTCATTTTTCCAGTGATAAATGAGATTTATAGGCATAATACAATTATAAAAATAAAATAAAATGACACATAACTCTTAGAGTGAGAATCGAACTGAGAACTTCTCAGTTATAAGTTAGATTTTTGTGACTGCACTAAAATTACACTCTTTGAAATGCTCAATTACTTCAAACTTTCTATTTGTGGAATGGAATATTTACGAAATCTCATAAATAGGATCAAACCTTATTCCATGGTATTTACACGAGATCCCTCCTCCTTATTCTTCAGCAAGCCCAAGGGATGGCTTAGTTTATCAATCTTTTTCTTTTTCTTTTTCTCATCTCCTAATTAAACCGAAATATGAACAGAAAATAAATAAATAAACAAAAAAGAAAATATCGACACTCTCCCTTTGAATATGTCACGTTCTACTTTATCATGATAAACATATACCTTTTTTTATTTTATCAAAATCAAATTAATAATTGCCCCTTTTTCCCTTTTTGTTTGTGCTCAATAAGCCACATAAGCGTAAAAGTGATAGAAAGAGGAGAGCGTAAAAGGAGTACGGGAAATCGCACAGGTGAGATCAAATCTAGAACCTTCAAATCACAGACGAAAAAGCGGTATCAATTATAATCTTCCTCCATTGCACTTCCCTTCATGAGTACGTACCCAAGAAATAATAGCCTTTAGCAAAATTATATATATATATATATATATATTCAACAATACAGGCCATCAAAGTTCCAACCGTGCAATAGAATCTTTCCGTCCTTCGCGAAATAAAGCAAAGCCTTCCTCCCCACACGTACGTGTTTTTCCCTACTTGCAATTGCTTTGCTCCTTCGTTTGTTGTTGTACTCAAAAGAACGACTGGAATTTTTTTTTTTAAAAAAACCATGTCCTTCCTGTCACTTCTTTGAAATTGAACAAAGCAAACTCTCCCATTTAGTGCTTTGCCCATTCGAAACACCCCTCCTTTCTTGACCGAAAAGCTGCGTAACCCTGTCCTTTTCTTGCCCTTTCCAGCCTGATCGGTTCACTGATACGTAAATATGACATGTTCATGAAATTTGTTCAATGATAAGATTCGAACCCGAGATCCTGTTTAAGAGGAGGGTGGTGCAATGCACCTCTCGAATCAACTTCTATCGGTAGCTGTACGCTTGATATGTTACTGAAGGAAGCTTCTACAATCCGATCACTGAACTGCTCAGTAATTCAATTCAACGATTCGCAATCAACGATTCGCAATCAATGATTCAAGTTAAAGGAACGAACCTAGTGATTCACGATCATTTTCTCCATATATCAGACAGTTCAGCGACTAAACCGTAGAATTTCGATTCATAAAACACGGAGTACCGCAGGAAACCGAAAAGGGTAAAAGAGGCTTTCTGGTCAAAGATTCAATTTCCCTGCCCCCATCGCTCTGCTCCAACTTATGAATCTTTTTAAGAGTGTGAATTAGTGCAATCCTATTCGTCGCCTTTTTGCAACCATTTGCTGTGCAATTTCTTGTCTCGTTTTGCAAAAGAACTAATAATAATTTGTAAAGAATTCTGCAGGGGTTCGGTCTCGCAGGGGACAAGAAAAGAGAGTGCCCGTTAAAGCTCGATTCAATTTGAAAATTAGCGAGCGATGCGTTCCCCTTTTTTCTTTTGTTGCTGGGAGAGATCTCAATCATCAGCGATCGATCAATTATTGCATCCTTGACCATTGTTTTGTTCTTACATTGCAAGGAAAATTTTTAGAATTATAAGAGTAATGTTGTACACAAAAAGGAGTCGATACATATACATACATATATATATAATAATTGGAATTAGCTCAAATGAAACCTCCGTCCATCCAGGGTGTTAAAAAAAAATCGGTTCGGGGAGAACCAAATGGGAGTCGAATTGGTTTTTTGGTGTAATATTTTGAAGTAAAAATAGTTTAATTAATTTCTAAGTGTATTTGGTTCAGTAAATCGGTCTGAACCAAACCAAAATCGATTTTAATATAATAATACTACAATTATATGAAAATGCAATTTCAAAACAAATTTGATGAAGCTCAGACCGAATTGAACCGTTTCAAATCCAACTAAGTGCAGCTCAAACCAATTTTAGACTGAATTGAACTATTTCAAAAACAATTTAGTTTGGTTCAAACCGATTTCGAACTAAACCATTTTAAAATCAATTCGGTTTGAACTGGTTAATTGAATTGGTTTCAATCAATCCGATTTTTTAATTCTTTTGGTTCGGTTTGGGGGCCGAACCGGTTTTTGTCCACCTCTGTGTCCATCCATTAATAAATATATCATTAATATGTCGTAAACATAACTAAATATAACAACTAAAAATACTTTCAAATCAAGAAAATGTCTTCTGATTTAATAGCTCATTAAATCTCCATTGATAATAAAATCGAGTTATGGAAAAACAGATTTAGTGCAGTGATAAACCTCTCAATCTTTGATTAAAGGCATCCCAATCATGTTAGTGAAAGTTCAGGTACTCTTTAATTCCTCCTCTTCTCCTATTTTCTTCTAGGCTCAAGAGTTGCATTATTGCATTCTTTATGGGTGAAAAGAAATACTTGCACTTTAAACAAGAGAAGAAGAAGCATTCAACAAAATTACTTGAATAAATTAGGTAAGGATTCTCCATATATGTAGTTGTTATTACAAGTTTTGATGCCATCATTTCTCAATCATTTTCCCCTGATAAAAAGCCTATGAACCTGGAAGATGGTTGGAGGAGCAAAAGCGGATTGGTTGAGGTGGTAAGACATCTATTCTCTTCAAGTAAGGTCTCACATTCGAATATTGTGAATGGAGAAGATTCACCTTTGGAGAGCTTTATCTCTCGGTGGGTCTTCCTGGTTGGAACTGAATTTATCAGGGCTCGTTGAATTTCTAGATCGGATTTATAACTTTTTAATATCAAATTAAAGATAATTAAAATTATATCAACCCTTCATTCTCCATCATGTGTAAATCGGACAGTAAATAAGGAAATAGACTTAATGCAGTAATATCTTTCTCGATCTGAAATTAAGAGATTTCGAGTTCAACGATCACTAATAAAACTTTTTACATCCCTTTATTTGCTCTTTTTTTGTTTGTCTCTCCTAGGCTCTGACATGCTTTAACTGTACACCAGAAAGATCAAATAGTAAACTATTATTATTATTATTATTTTGGTAGGAAGTAAACTATTATCTATACTATTAAGCTAAAAGAGAATCTATACTATTAAGCTAAAAGAGAATGTTATAGAGATTAGATGGGGAGAGTAGGGAGTCATTTCCCTACTCTCGGGACCCACCTCTCTCTTTTTTTTTTTCCTTCTTAATTTATTTTATATTAATAAATAATAGAATATATTATTAAAAATAAATAAATATCATCAATAAATATAATCAATATTTATCTAAAAATATATTAATACATAATTTATTATTAAATTTTTTTTTGAATACAAGAATAGAACTTATGCATTTTATTTTTATTCCGGATTTAATTTTATGAGTATATCAAGAGAATGAGCTTTTTTCATTTAGGAAAATCGAGTCCCCTATTTAGAAATGAAATGAAATTATTTATTAACCTATACAAAAAATAAATAATCTATTAATATAAGTGATTGGACATGAATATAATATACCATTAATATATTGTTGTGGGAAAGAGATGAATATTACATTTATGTATTTATTTTTAATGTATATTATTTCTGCACTGGTAATTAAAAAATTATAAAATATTCGCATTATAAACATGCGAATAATAACATAGCTCTTTTTAAATAAACGACATTTGTTTGTAAAAAAGATATTTGAGTGTGAGTTAAATGACATAATCATTTTTTAAATATCTCTATACTTTAATATAATTCATTCAGTTCGTTATAAAAGATATATCGAACCGCAGCGTGGCGCGGGTTCTTTTTCTAGTTATTACTATTGCTGCTACTGCTGCTATCATATCTCGAGCAACCTGTCAATTTTCGATTGGTGGGATTAAATTTTCAATTTTTGTTTCTTAAATTAAAAGCAGAAGCATTTTTTTTTCTGGCTCTCCATCAGAAAGTGAACGTAACATATTAAAATGCTACGCGGGGTGCAAAGTAAAATGTATGGATGCTGACACTTCACGACCCCAACAAAAAAAAAAACATAAAACAAAGGAAATGTCATGTATTGATTAAGGTAATGAGACGCTTCTTCTCCCGTCTCAGTTTGAGTCTATGAACGAAGAGAATTTATTTTGAGAGAATTTCATCCTTAATGGGTCCACCTTACTCGATCTCAAATAGCCAGTGTCCATCAAATTTTTGATATTGATAGCACAGACCGGAAAAAAAAAACAAAAGAAATTCTTTATTTTTTTGGTCGCCAGCCACGGTATCCAAGCAGGTCCCACCAGCGGTGAGATGACATCTTTCAGCCAACCATACTTGACTAATCCGTTGGTCGCCCCGGGTCGCACGCCTGGCAATGGCGGGTGAGACTCCCAAGAGGGGTGTCTGCGTACGTGAGGTTCAATTCTTTATTACAATCCATGACATTTAAATATTTAATTAGACCGCACTCTTTGGACATAACCTCAAGCCAACACGACTGAGGTTACCATATTTTCGTGGCTGGACTTACCGCTGAATCTTGGTCGGTTTTTACTCAACCAATAGTCGAGGAAGAAAATAAGGAAATCGAGGACATGAAAGTCCAACCAATAAGGACGGAACCGATGTCTCTTAATTAATTCTGAGTCAAAAATTAACATATATAACTACACTTAATCCTTTTTCACTTCCTCAGATCTATTTTTTCGGGCACGTTTGCACTCTTGGTTCGATAATGGATTTCCGTAAATTTCTCTGTCCTCTCGAGGCAGCTTTTACCTTTGTTTCCACTGTTCAAGGTTACTTACAAATCTCCAATCCCTTCGAAGCACGACCGATTTCAAGGTTAATTAATTAATGCAATAATTGAGAAAGAAGGAAGACTGTAAGTTCCTCGTTTTTGCGTGATGTGTTATCATCCACCCAACCATTAATTTACTGACTCGGGCAAATTTGGATACCGTCACGTACCTTTTTCCCCCCCTGTTCGATACAGTCTTATCCTCAGATAAATAATCATCCAAAGGATTATTGATTTGTTGATTTTTTTTAAAGTAATATTGGAAAAAAAATTGAGCAAATCAATTTTTACTTCTGAAAATATGTAAAAATTCGGGAATAGCAGTGATTCGGTACTACCGTATGTCAGTTAAGGTTTTCGATTGAATGTGAATTAGATCTCTTAAAAGCCAATTACAGTGCTTGAAATAGTATCAGGGTCAGGTTGAACGCGTTTAGACCTATTTGTTTTCATGCTTGGGACTTATGTATTTGTTTGAATGGAATTTACATGTTTCCTCTTCGGAATTGAATACATGCAGAATTCGAGTTCATAAATACAGTAGCAAAAAGTCTCACACCGTTTTAAAAGGTGTAAATACTATTAATATATAGAAAAATATGACGCGATGACTTTTCATTAAAGTATCAATTAACCGTTGACAGAGTTTAGGAATGATGCGATGAGTTAGAGCTCATCCAAAAGCTTCTCCAGCTAAAAAGTTCTTGAAAGGAAAAGGATGGATGGTGGATGAGGAAGTGGCGATGGTCAGTAGGAGAAAGTCTCGTATATATACTAAGTGACAGTTTAAGTAATATTTCGTTATTTTTTATTTTTACAATTTTATAATAAAAATTCTTAAAATAGGTATGTTTTATTAATACGTAAATACTATCATATAATATATACGTTACATAACCGATATCCACCCAATCTCACCAATCTGCGAAGTTACCAGCCAAATAGAGATTAAAGCGAAACGTTTCGTTTCGTATCGTAGCGCCGGGTCGACGCGGCAAGAAAAAGGAGAGGAAGATGGTGAACTTACTCACTCCTCTGTCCTCCACCTTTAACATTCGGTGGTGGCTTCTTAACGGATCCCGTGGATCTCTTCTTCCTTCTCCATGGGACACTCCCAAAAGCCTGAATCCCAATCCTTATCCGAAACAATTTGCGAGCACGGATGCCTCGTCCGCAGCCAATTGCAGTTGGAAAACGGAGAACCATGCTCCGTTAAATTCGGGACGCTCTAGATAGGGTGTTTCACGTATGAAATCTTTATCGAGTTTCGCGCACTTAGAGATCAAGGTTGAGTGATTCCTCACCTCGTAAAAAAGTCGAGCAAGTAGAGACTAAAGGCAAAGCCCATAAGCCCCAAAAGAAAAAAAAAAAACATGTTCGGCTGCTCAATATTTTTGAACTGTCGTATTAAATACAAACTGGTCCGAAGAGCAAATTTATATCAAATGTTTTTGACGGGTGCATAGAGAAATTCGAATCCGAGATATTGAACTCATAAAATCCCGTGAAAGTGAGTTTTAAACCACTACATCGGTAGCAGAGAGCAGGTTTGGTACTATTTCATCTATTCTTTTTTCCTTAACCGAAGCCTGCCTGAATCGGAGACTTGGAAGTCCATTGTACTTGGGCCCGTAGATCTTATGTTTAGTTCAGAGGCTACAATTTCATGGAAAATTTTATAAAACCTTGGTGGTTTGGTACTTTGGCTCCCATGCAGTCACGATACCATGGCGCAACATAATTGGGCGCCGTGGGGCACAACCATGTCGCACCGCGGCGCCGTGACTGTATCGGGATCAAGGTACCGTACTGCCAAGGTATAGTAGAGGCCTCCATAATTTCATGGACAGACAAAGACTTAAGTGCTGGTCGTACTCTTTGAGGCCTCGCTGGTGGTCGGGGGCCTGGTTTCATGTCTGTGTCGCCCCCAACGGGTAGGCCCAAGCCTACAATATTAAATAAATAAACAAAATTGTGCGGGCCTGTGCTTCTACCAGCATAGTCTAAGGATATTTCAGCTGGTTTGGGATCTCCTTGTAATATTCTCGATCAGAATCATAAGACTGATATAGGATTAATGGAACTGAGAACCCTCTCCGTCCAGTCTTTATCGAGAATCCTTGTTGCCGGCAGAAGATTTAGTTCTAGATTTTAGTAGTTTAACTACATATGTGTTGTGCCATTTGTTTATTTTCCCGTGGTTAAGTTAGGAGGTTCAAGCTACTACCTGAACTTGTAATTTGCTTGAGCGTTTTCCCTGTACCTCTCTAAGCAATGAATGAACCCTCATTACTATCAAGTAGGAAAAAAAAAAGAGGAGTAATGCACAGCAAACTCATCGTGTAAGTCTCTCGTAAATATTGACACTGTAAATTTTGTTTTACAATTTTCTAGGGTCGGCTTTATCAATGTCGAGACCTGAGGGGGATTTACACGAGGAAGTCGTTGTGTGTTTACTCTGCAAGGGGACGAGAGGGAAAATTTAACTCTTTCTTGGTTATCTAATTTTAATGGATAGGAATGATTGCACGTACTATTCGAGATTCCGGGCACGTTAAATTACAAGGTGTGGGCGAAGTTAAGAATAATATAACATTACCGATATGAGTTGGTTTAAATGGCCCGTTACCTCTTTCTCTTAGGTTAGGGCACTAAGTAGGTTGTCGAGTTCGAGACTTATTAATGGAAAAAAAATCATGTTTGGTGAGCTTTATCTCTTTAATAGATCGACTCGACTTCAACTTAAATTAGGAAACACACATTGATTTCTAGATAACAAATAATAAAAAAATAATGGAGTATTATTATAATTAAATATCAATCCACAATCTAGAACTTCAAAATTGAACAAATATAAATATTTTTCTTTTGCCGTTTTTAAAGAGGCATTACTGAAATGAAATGCACATTTCTTTTATCGGCATCGCTGATATTCAGAAATTTAATAAATATTCTGTTCGAGCTTTGATTCATTATCAGTTGAAGCTATTAGTTAGCAAGTTGTCCACGCATGTTACGTTTAGAAGTTTGCGGCGGAGAATGAGAGAGAACGGAACTAAGAAGAAATTTTTAGAAAAACTGTCAATTAAATAATAATAAAAATAAATTAGTATTAATTATTTAACCATATGTCATAATTATTATTTATTAGAGTAATTTAATTGATATTTTTTATCACATTACCGTGAGATATGATCACTAAAGGTTTTTTTTGGAACTAGGGGATAGTATAATATAATTTATATAAAAAAAATTGATGAGAAGAAGGAAGATGAAATTTATAGAACAGTTTGACTTTCTTTTTGGGAGTGTGAGGAGACAGTCGTAATCGCGTCGTCTGAATTCATTTTTGTATAGATACCTAATGTATACCAGCGTGCAAAGAACTGTCAGTTGGAAGTATTTCAAATGCGGCACGCCAACGAGCAAACCGCGTTTTCTTTTCTCTGTTTTTTTTTTTGGGGTAATTTTCGGGGAAAATCATGAATATTGTAACGACCAAATACAATTATTAAGAGGATACGAGGCTACAAAAACAAGGAGAAAAATCTCATTTGGACACGTGTCATTTTATAGACACTGAAACTCTATCTCCGCTGTTGCAGTCTTACATTTCTTCCTCTTTTTTAATGGCGCAAACATGAAAAATAAAAATAAAAATAAAAATAAAAATAAAAAAGAAAAGGTCTACCAACCCACTCCAAAACCTTAACTTTTTGGAGCTTGAACGATTTAAACTTATCGATAAAACTTATGGTTATGGCTACACTAAAACCTCGGCGGCCCGAACCTGACTGATACAATTAGTTATAAACATATTTATCGTTAATAGCAATATAATATATATATATATATATATATCATGCTAATAGTATAAGGTATTTATGTGGCTTATAAGTTGTTGCATTTTTAAATTTAATTTTTTATTATTCAGCAAGTCTTAGTATCATCTTTTGAGCTAATATTGGACTTAAATAATGCACATGGTGGTTTTTTTTTATCATTTGACTCGAAAATCGCTTCATTTTTTAATGTTATTACATTTAATTATAAATTGAGACATTTATAAACATAGATATTATGTTGAGGCCACGTTGATATGATTAATTTCGCTCTATTATATTTTAACATGAAATAAATTATTTAAAAAGACACATGTAATATGAGGAATCATGGTCACTTTTGTGAAAAAAAATGGAGGTTTTTTTTGTACTGAGTATATTACGTGATATTGTTTATTTAGTGTCACAAATCAATAGAATTATATTATTTAAATTTTTTTTATAAAAATTTAAAAATAAAACATAATCCCTAGAAATAACTGAATTTTATTAGTTTGTGATATAATATAATAAATACTATCATACAATATATCTATTACATCTTCTATTATTATATGTGAAGACAAATGTAGTTGGTCTCACTTTTGAAATTTCAAAAATAACCTTGATAAATAAACTAAAAACAATAATGAATAGGTGGAATGGCAGAATCGCTTTTTAAAACTATAATTACCACTAACTACTCTCTAATTTTTTTTAATTATATATTTTATTTTTTATTCATGACAATTGTAAAATATAAAAAAATAAAATAAAATGTAAAATTTAACATTCAACTATATATTTAACCATTCCGTACGTAGCACGAATTCGCATCTAGTTATTTTATATATAAGTAGTATATCACATTAGGGTTTTAACATATACAGAAAAACATGGTTATAAATATCTAAGAGATTGTGCTTTCTGTACTAACGTATCAGATATCAATCAGATTATTATACATATCGTATGATATATTCGTTGCATAGAAAACTCTCTTTGATGATACACGAGGAATATAGTTGGACACGATATCATAATCATCTAAGAGATTCTCGCGTGAACTTAGGTCACCATAAACTATTATACAAGGAATATATACTTTATCCCAAACTCGACTCTCATTAAAATTTTTGTGTTCATTAGGTCATTTCTTTTTTTGGTATGCACCATGCGATACTTCCGTGATAGCCGAAGCACGACTCAAGATTAATCGCGGTCGACCCGAGATCCCTGAAAAAATTCCCATCGACCCTCCATGTTTGAGATTCGATCTTAGGATCACCCATTTAGAGATCAGACAAGGAACCTACTAGGCCAACTGGGCACGATAGTATCAATTGACTTCCTTATTTTGGTACAACGATTCTCTCTCTCTCTTAATAAATAAATAAATAAAGGTAGGTGCACCATCTTTTTCCCTTCATCATGTAATGTTCCAATATTATATTTAATTGTGAATAAATTAGAACAACTGAATAATCAATATAAATAGTTAATCGTTGTCGATTGTATAAGAAAATAATAATGAATTTATAAGAGAAATATGTACTATCACTTAATAGTTTAGAATTTTACGTAAATATGAGTTCAATCTCTTAATAGAATAATTATGGATTTATAAGAAAACTGAGTACTATCACATAATATATTAGAATTTTATGTGGATATGTATCTAATTTCTTATAGATCTGATAGAAATTTTACGATGAATATAATTCTCGCGCCAAAGAGTTAGCACAGTTTATGGAAGCTAATATTCTTCAAGTCTGATCCAAAGAGCATATTTCTAGCAAATTTTTTTGCACGAGTAGGTAAAAAAAAAATTTACTTAAGATTTAAACTTATCAAATCACATAAAAATGAACTAAAAACAATTAGTTCACCTAATTTATCTCTATGGATTCATTTACATGAAAACAAGAACATCACCGCATGGCATGAGAATTATACAATGCGATAATGATACCGGGAGTATTATATATTTGTTGATTCTCGCAAGTGCGTCCTTAATGTTTCAAATTGTTAAATCAAGTCGTATATGTTATTTGCATTATAACATCGAGTCCTTTTTGTTACCTGCCATCAACTGATGTATATTACTGTTATGTCAATATCCCGTCAGCTTAAAGTAACAGTAGGTGACGGAAATGACTCGATGTTGTAACGCAAATAATACATAAGACTTCATTTTATAATTTGGAACATTTATAACGTACTTATAAGAATTGACAAATATATAGGATCTCCGATATTCTTATCTCATTATACAATTATCGGCAGAACAAAAAAATGGAACATCTCTGAATTTTTTTTCCTTTTATTTTACTAGCAGGGGACATACATATACGGCCAATGATTTGCGTGAAAATCACGTGTCTCTCCCATCAAAATAAAAACTGGAACATGATACACGACGGTCGTTCGATCATTTTCCCGGTACAATTGCGCCCGTCTGTTCTAACCTCCGTTAACTATCCTAGCATGTCCTTTCGCAAGTATGGTTGTATATGCCCATGTCCACTGACGGATCCATGAGTTCCAACCGAGTGGACGAAACTCAACATAGAGTTAAGGGATGGATTTCATGGCGAAATTAGATAATTCACAAGAAATTATACGTAAAATGAGTAAAATTTGTACAGAGCATTAAAGGTTTTTCTCGAGTTTAGGGGATCGATCGTCTCCTGCGCCCCCCTAAATCTCCGTCCATGCTGATATCGACTTATGAACAGTGATCGTGCTGGTGTTGATATTGACTTCAAATTGAATCGATGATTCTTAATTAGAGGGAGGGAAGGGATATAAAGTTTCCGACAACTAGGGATTGCTATGAAGAATTTTATTAAAAAATGAACAAAATTAATATTTCAATTTCCTTCTTTTTTTATAAAGAATTTTATTAAAAGTTGAACAACATTAAATGTATAAATTTGCTTCAAGTATGGAAGTTTCTTGAATTTAAATAATTAAATTAAACCATTAAACGATTTAGTAACTGCATTATAAAAACTTCTATAAAATCATATAAACTAAGCTTTTTGTGAGTAAGGACAGGAGAACGTCATTGAAACAGTGATATTTCAGTCCAATAGAAAATTGGCTTAGTCATTTTTGACACATCAAAAGTAGCAACAGCCACTTAAACGTTGCCATGTGGCAGAAGTGCTACATGGACATTGCTGCGTTATACTATTGCTAGCCAAGATGAAATCCAATTCCTCGGCATAACGATAAAAGACGACCAAATACCAATACCAGTCAGAAGTACATGTGGCCCAGGAGCTACTCAAGTTTCCAAAAAAATTCATGATCAGGAAACAAAATGACACATGTTAAATTTTTAGTAGGTGGAAATACCACGTGGGCATCCCGTGTAAAACCACCGTTCCCACCGGAGATTTTCTCGACGAGTGAGGGACACTGTGGCGATAGGTTAAAAAAAACAAAAACAAAAAGTGCCCCATGTCCGCTTTCATGTGCAGCCAATAATTCGACCCAGCTTCCGCACAATTTGACAGAAATGACGGTAGGCCCCACGGCTGCGCTCCGTTTCATCCATATATTTGAAAAACGGGAAAGGATGCGGAGGGTAAAAGCATCATTTCAAAGATTTAAACTCAGAACATCGAAATATCGTATTAAAACTGTTAATATTACGTCAAAATCTCTTATTCTTACTATTTAAAAAGGTATTGATCCATGTTAATCACGATTGATTTAGACTTTGGCCTCAATGATAACTATTGAATTAATAAAGCTATCCTTGTGCTTGTTACATGCCACCAAAGGACAAATGACAAGACCGAAAGAAAAAGGCATTCAAACTTGGAAAAATTGAGCCCTTGTTTTTCTTTTTTTTTCCATGATTACAGACTCGTTCAGCGAGCTCAACCGAAGCAACTGTGTTTTCTGGTTACCCATTAAAAATGGTTATGTTTTCTGGTCTACATGCACTTCGAGCTCAAGCTACTTCGATGACGTTACTTAGGCTCGAAAATGTTGTGGTTAATTTTCTCTTGCTGAAAAGGACGTGTCGAATCAACTTCCAATCGATGATATCATGTATTTATAGTGGGAGTTTGGATTTGTCCTGCTCTTTATTGTTTCAGGTCAAACAACTATTTTAATCAACATAACATACTATAAAACTTTTCAATGAAGAATAAAAGTAAGCTTTGTTGAGAAAGAGGGATTGATGCAGTAATGCCACTATCGATTTCGAAAACAAGAGCAACGGTCAAAAAATCTATCAAGGTGATGGAGCTCAATGAAAGAAGAGTATGGCAAATCTAATGGGACATCATAAGATAATTCGGTAAAAAAAATTACTAAAAAATGAGTTAACGTAGTGTCATGAAAGGAGACATTAAGTTTTAAAAAGGATGAGAAACAAGAGGTAATAAAATGATACAATGAGTCCAAATCAAACTCAGTAAATCTTAAAATGACTGAATCTTTTGTGTTGTGTTATACCATGTTAGATAAAATATTGCATCCTCCATTGTTTGAATAAAGAAAAAAGAGGTAAGTCTTGCCCTAAACTTCGCAGCGACTCTCCGATTTCAAAGGAAGAAGCAAAAATTCATCGAAACTTCGGTCCCCTCTTCAGAGCTATATAAAAAGGCTTCCCCTCCATGATCAGAACTCGCACAAACCTAAACACCTTATACACAAGAAAGGGAAAGACGAGAGCTCTACAACTACTACGCCATGGTTTTCCAACAGAGAGTTGTCGAGGAGGTCTCTGGCTGGCTCAGGGTTTTCGAGGATGGCTCGGTCGACCGCACCTGGACCGGGCCCCCGGAGGTGAAGTTCATGGCTGAGCCCGTGGCGCCCCACGAGATATTCATCGACGGGGTTGCCACCAGGGATGTGGTGATCGACAAGGTGTCCGGCACGCGGGTCCGGATTTACCTGCCCGAGTGCCGAGCAGGCGAGAAGCTGCCCATCATCCTCCACTTCCACGGCGGAGGTTTCTGCATTAGCCAGGCGGACTGGTACATGTACTATAACATATACTCAAAGCTCGCCGTGTCGGCTCCTGCGATATGCGTGTCGGTGTTCTTGAGGCTGGCACCGGAGCACCGCCTCCCAGCGGCCATTGATGACGGCCACAGTGCCCTTCTCTGGCTCCGAGATGTGGCCAGGGGGGAGGCGGCTGAGCCGTGGCTCGAGGCTCACGGGGACTTCGACCGGATCTTCCTGATTGGGGACAGCTCCGGCGGGAACATTGTCCACGAGGTGGCGAGAAGGGCTGGAAAAGGCGGTATTGCCCCTGCTAGGCTGGCCGGGGCGATACCGATCCACCCAGGATTCGTGAGATCGGAGCGGAGCCGGTCGGAGCTAGAGCAACCAGAGTCCCCATTCCTAACCTTGGACATGGTCGACAAGTTCTTGGGACTGAGCCTGCCGGTCGGGGCGAATAAGGATCACCCGATCACGTGTCCGATGGGGGAGGCCGCCCCACCACTCGCGGGGCTGAAACTGCCGCCGGTTCTGCTGTGTTTGGCCGAAAAGGACCTGATCATAGACACCGAGATGGAGTACTACGAGGCCATGAAGAAGGCGAACAAGGACGTGGAGTTGCACATGAGCCACGGGATGGGCCACAGCTTTTACCTTAACAAGATCGCGGTCGATATGGACCCGAACACGTCCGCTGAGACCGATCGGCTTTTCTCCGGCATCGCAGAGTTCATTCGCAAGCATTGATGACAAATCGGAGCAAACTAATATTTCCAAAAAATAAAAATCCACGGGTGAGGGCGGATTATATGTAAAAAAAAATGTTATATGTTAGCGCATATATATATATATATATATCTATATATACATGTCGCGTTTCAGTGTCTGTTCAAGAGGAAAAAAAAGTTTAGTTCCATTTGGTGTCCGATCGATTTTTTTTAGATAACAGGCTTTGCTTCTCATGTCCACGAAAAAGAATCTCCAATCATTAATCCTAATTTAGTCATTAAAAAAGGATAAAAAAAACACATAAAAAGTTTCATTTGTGAGATTAACTTCAAAACATTTAAATTATATAGTGAGAGAAATATCAACTGCACTAATTCTTCTTTCTCGCTAATTTTTTACATTTTAATTTGTGTTTTCTTATGTCACGTGAGGTAAAATTATTTTAGAAGTTCTCCATGTTCATTGATAAAATTATCACATCTCATGTGTGCATAAATCCGACATCACATTGTGTTCGATCCTCACAGGACCGTCTATATTATTTTATTTATTCTTCCATCTTACTCTTTCTAAATTTAAGCGCCTTATCTGTACGCTGAAAAAATTTTCTTTATGCCCAATAATTTTAAAAGGAAGATGGAATTGATGCAGTGATATCGCCCTCGATATAAGACAAAGAGGACCTGAATTCGACTTTCACCGATGGAACTTTCTGCATCCATTTTATTTCCCTACCTTGTATCCATTTTAGGTCAATGTGCCTCGTTCGTAAACCGAACAGGGCACTGTCGAAAGAAATTGGACAATTCTGCAAGTTGGGCTAGGTGGTGCTGACTCAGTTGAGGATTCTGTTTTTTGCCTTGCCCCACATTTGTGGACGTGAATCACACGACCAAAAAATATGTTCGACGCATATTTGGAAATTAATTATTAGTCAATTAAGAAAAGTCAAGCAGCCGGGGTGGTGACACATGCTAATTAATTAATCAATTAATTAAGCAGTAATGCAATGCTGTTGAAGCCTGCGTGTCGCATTTACAGGGCAAGTCACCGCTGTCTTTACGTATTTATACTAATTAATAATATTCAGGTATTTTTAAGATTGTTTTACAAAACCCTAAAATTAAAAGTAATCTTAGAAATAATAGAATTCCATTGATCGATTTTACCGCGTAAATACTGCCAGTTAATAACATCTTTACTTACAAGACTTTCTACCTATTTATGATATCACTCTTATAATCTTCCTCTTTTCTTCTGGGTGAAAGAACGTGGCCAGAGCCCTGTGGCGTATAATGTCACGTTTACATTTTTCTTATACATTCGAGTCCAAATAAATAAAGGAAGGTATCGTGTTAGCTGAATCAGTCCTACACGTAACCATGCCGATATTTAATACATCAGTAAAAAAGTTACAGACATTTGATAGGTTGTAAAAAAAACTCGAGCATCTGTACATAATTTTGAACTTGAAACATTGAAGAGAGAACCGAATGTCGATTTTGATTTAATCGGTATCCCGTGCTGATGTCCCCATATGTTACATAGCGTGCGACGAACACCGGCTAACTTCTCTGTCGGCACATCGCTTTCGATAGGGGAATCATCTCCCTAGAGGGTGGAAAACGATCCGTGACCTGACTCCATATCTCGAGTCTGTGAGTAAATTCCAAGCACTCTCCATATCCTCAGAGTTAAGTCTCTTTGTAAACTTCCATAGAGCTTCAGTGCAGTTGCTGAAGTCTACTTTTCCAAGTTTTCTCCTTTACTTTCAAAGTCCTCTCCGGGGTGTCGGTCAACTGATTGATGCGGGGGTTGAAACTAAGTTCAGTCTGCCTGCCACGAGGAATTCTAGACCAATCCTATCCGACCATATGGTGTAGGAAAACGTTAATATAATAAATAAATAAATTAGTATTAATAATTTAAACAGTTACTGTAATTATTATTAATCAATACAATTTGATCAGTTTTTCTTCACCATGTCATTACGAGATAAGATCATTTATGATCTCCTACACCAAAAACTTTAACCTAGTAGGAAGTCACTTACTTTTTCAAAATTTACTTAATTTATTTTTAATATAAAAAATTACGTGATTTATTTATTTTCTCTTCATTTCGTCATCCATTGATTTTCCATTATGACATTATTAATTTTCTCCGTTAAGTGCACGTATGATATTAACAGAAAAAATTAATGACATTATAACAAAAAATTGATGGGTTGATAAAACGGAATAAAAAGAAATAAGACACGTGATTTTTCAGGTTAAAAATAAAATAATGAGAATTCAGATAATTTTAAAAATTCACGTCTCTTTAATTTTTTTTATAATTAATTGTTGGCTGGCCCATCAGTCAAATAAAACGTATCATTTTTTTTTGGAAAAAATACAACCAAAAAATTTCATTATGTCCTTTCTTTTTCGAAATTCTTTTTCTATTTTCTCCTTATAGTTTTCCCCAAATAATTCTATCTCATTGAGTGTGAAGATGTGGTGGTAAAAATTAAATTGCACCGTTGCTATTTTAAACACCATGTTAAAATGGTGTAAATTTAACTTTTTTTTTAAATTTAGTTTTACCATAACTTTATAAATACATCAATCTATACTGTTTAAAATTATTTTTAAAATATTATTTATTAATTTTTGTAATACTGGTCGATAGCAAGGGCGTGGGCGGGTCCGAATTTTTAAACACCCTTCTGTCTTGCCCCCTATTCAAGGATAAAAAAAGGGCATTGAATGACCTACTAAAATTGAGGTTTTTTTTTCTAGGAAAAAAAACAAATAAACCAAAAAAATCAGGCCTCGCTAGCTTAACACATCCAATAACCTAGTACCAATGGTTGCCCTTATCTTGTTAGTGGCAGCCTCCTCCGTGTGGGATCGCACCATCTGAATTCGAAAAAAATCCATCAATTGCTATCTAAACTTAACCTATTCCTATCTAACTTTTTAGTTAACTTGTCTTATTTCACCTCCCTCGAACTTGCCATCATATTTTTCAATTGAATTTCATCTCTTTAGGAAGGTTTCTAGATTTGTCCCTCCGCAAAGGTGCGCAAGAACGAGCCGCGAGCTCGGACACCTGAGTACCCCCGCATCCAACCCCAGTAAATGTAGGTGGGCATGAGCTAAAGCCTAGGCCCATTGGGCTGTCCGAGCGTGTACACGGGCTGCCAGCCGACCACAATTGTAGATTCCGTACCGGTTTCGAGCCCGCGGCTCTATCTGGTCCATCCCGGCCTGGACCATCCTCGGTCAGGTTTAGTGTACGGGCCCGGCCTGGTTTCTAAGTTAAACCCCAGCAACTTGGCCCGTTATTATTATTAATTATTAATATTAACAATAATTAATGGAAAAGGAAAGAAAAGCAAACACGAGGGTTTTAGGGCGGTTTATTTGTGCCGTGAAGCATAAAACTGATCGTAGTCAGCGGAAAGGCTCGCCGGTGACAGATAGCCAACGACTTCCGCCGATTTCCCTCGCTGCACATTCTTCTTCATCGTCAACAGTCGAGTCCGCAGGAAGCATTCCTGCGGGTTCTTTAGGAGGAGAGAAAGGATGAACAACATTGGGTAAGCGCCTCTCTTCTCCCTTCACTGTTTGCCACATCCCTGCACGAGTGTCGATTGAAAAGTTTGGACTTTTTCGGGTTTTATTCTTCTGGGTCTAGTTTAAATTCTTATCTCCGTTTCTTTTTCGAGAATTTGACTTAATGGGTGTGTTCTCCTTTTTTTTTTTAATCTTCTAATGGATTCTCATCTTCCTCAGTCTCGGAGATATTGACTACCGGAAAGCGGCTGCCCCGATAAAATCTGCTGCTGATAAATTCCAGCTGGTTCCTGAGTTCTTGAAGGTAACACAATTTATTGCAAACAATTTTCGTCAACAAGTGGGATTGATTTTGCTGTCAGTGCCTATTTCGCAGTTCAACCAAACACGTCCTCCTGCCATTGTATCATACTGCGGATTTGCGCAACATTCTTTTTTGATTTTCTGTCGTGTCGGGTTATGTTAGAATAATAGGTACAAGCCAATCCTCTTGTTACCTTACACGGCAGAAGTATACTTGAGTTCATGTATAGGAAAAAAAGCTGATGGACAGATAATCTTTTATGAAATTTGAATGATTATTTTATGTCTTACGTGCTTTTATGGAATTCTAGGTGAGGGGGCTAGTCAAGCAGCATCTGGATTCATTCAATTATCTTGTTAATACCGACATAAAGAAGATAGTCCGAGCTAATGATCGTATTGTCTCCACTGTTGATCCGAACCTTTATATCAGGTGATTGTTCTGCTACGCATTTACATTTCTTTCACCTTTTCATTATTTTTTGAGTGGCCTTTGCCTCATTGAATGTTTTTGCGAATAATTGGTTTCTATGTTTACCAAACAGAATTTTGAAGAAAAGGCCTGCTTTATCTTGATTGCAAGATAGCATATTTAGTTGGTTACTTTACATCAAAGCAGGATAATTGTCTTGTTATCTTAGCTATTGGAGTGGGTGTTTTGTTGCAAAAGTTGGATTAATATTCCTGTAACACAGAAGAGAAAAGTGACCAGGATAAAAAGGCAAATTAACTTACTGAGATGCCTCTACTCGAATTAATGTAGGTTCAAAGATGTCAGAATTGGAAGCCCAACTGTTGCAATGGGGGATGGCGTTGTTGATGATCTCTCGCCTCAGAAATGCCGTTTAACTGACATGACGTATGTTTTCTACATCATGTGGTTTTGTCGTCATTAGCCTTAGTAATTAACAGAGCTCCCACCCTTCCATTCACTACATTGAATGATATAATTTGTAGATATTGCTCCTATGATAGTGTTCTGGTGTATTGGTGTATTGCCTTCTCAGAGAAGAATGTTTGTTTAGCATTATCTCTGGATGATAGGATGCCCAAGCTTTTGTTGGTAAACCATGACAGTGATCAAAATAACATTTTTTAGGCTGAAAGTTTTTTTCTCTAAAAGTCTTTATTCTTCTTTGGGATGGCACATGGTCCTCACATGATGCTCTAGCATTTCAGTTAGTAATTCAGTGTTTTTCTTTTCATGGAGTCCTCTTTTTGGGGCCACTTGTTAGATACCATCATTTTATAAATGCCATCAGTCACTTGTCACTGCTTGGAGGCCCATCAGTAGATTAACTAGAAAATACATTCTTTGATTGTGGAGGGTATCTTTCTCTGGACAAGGAAAAAAGCTTTTGCATTTTCATGCATCCCCTGGCTGCCAGGTAGCTTTTTGGTTTCTATTTCCTTTGGGATTGATTTTTCTTACACAGCCTGTGAACTTCAAAGGCCAGCCTGGTTCTAGTTTGATTGCTCTTCAGAAAACTTCAGGACTGTTCAGTTCCATTTCAAAAAGTGCACGTATCAATCCCCTTTATCCTCTTTAATTATAGGTATGCTGCTCCGATATTGGTAGATATAGAGTATACAAAAGGAAGCCGTGGCGAATACACCACAATAGCAAAGGTACACAGGAGCAAATTGATACTCTCCTTTAATTTTTTTTTGAATTTCAATTATGCATCTTATATGCGCATCATTGTACTGATATAATGAAATATGCAGAATGATGTTACCATTGGAAGAATGCCCATCATGCTTCGAAGTTGTTGCTGTGTATTGTATGGGAAAGATGAGGCGGAACTTGCCAGGCTTGGTTTGTATGCATGAATTATATAGCTATCTTGGTCTTCTCTTTGATGAGGAAACTTCTTCTCTGTATTTTTTTTCTAGCCTATCTAATGGGCAATTGGCTCTTTGCTCTTGGCTTAGGTGAGTGCCCCTTGGACCCTGGAGGTTATTTTGTAATTAAAGGAACTGAGAAGGTAAACTACTTGGGCTTGCATGGATTGCTGCATTTATGAATCTAAGACAAACTCGAATGCTTATGCTCTTGCAAAAGTTCTTTATATATTTGGAAGACATTATCATCTTCCTTTTCAAACCACAACACTGTCCCTGGCCCTTGAATCGCAACATGTTGTGTTGACTGAGTGCTGTAGATATTAATCAAGAAACTGTCATTTGTAGCTATGTCAAAGCACTATTTGAAATAAGGCTGAGTTGCATTCGTGTGAATGGGTAGAGATACATATTAACTGCAGCTACTCTGCATTTTGCTTCAGAAAGTGATGGAAATATGAGACCAGCGAAATAGCCGTCAACTATACCATAAACATATCCAGTTGTAGAGTTGCTATACAAAATAGAGCAACTCTGTCATTGCTGAGTTGCATTCATGCGAATAGGGAGGGGTACATTTTAATTGCAGCTAGTCTGAGGTTCATTTCAGAGAGAGATGGAAATATGATGGTAGAGAAATAGTAGTCATATATACAATAAACATATTGAGTTGTACAGTCGCTATACAAACTAGAGAAGCTTATCTCATGACTGTAATTCACCGCTGTTGTTGGATTCCCTGGGTTGAATAAATTGATGTTTTTGGAGCGCTATTTGCTTGCAAAGTCTTCGATGTCATGCAATGTGGCTGCTTTCTTCTTCTTCAGTAGAGCATCATGTATGCATCTCAATTGCCGTCACTCATCGAATTTATTTGATTATCATTCACTTGATTTTGCGGAATGAAATGACACCTGTCAAGTATCTTTTTTTTTTGGCATATATTTTTTTATTCAGATCATAGGCAGAAAGGTTGAGAAAGTATTTTAAAAGTGGCCTTTCAGTCAACTTTTCACCTTCGGGTTGCTTATATTTTTATTTTCTAGGTCATTCTTATACAAGAGCAATTGTCGAAGAACAGAATAATTATTGACACCGACAAGAAAGGAAAGTAAGTTTTCTGATATGGCATAATGTTCTTCATACACCCTTGCATTTATGTTTCTTGGTACTCGACCAGTTAGGTGCCAGTATTGTTTCCTTCACGGTTCATCACCTCATTAAGATTCCCATGTTCTTTGAATAGAAGTCCCCATTCATTTCTCTTGTGATATTTACTTATGCCCTCTTTTTTAACTATTGTAGTATAATAGCTTCAGTTACAAGTAGCACCGAGTCAACAAAAAGCAAGACAGTCATTGTCATGGAAAAGGAGAAAATGTATTTACAGCTCAATCAATTCGCGAAGGTAGTGTAATGGATATGTTCTTTTTGCCTTTAAATTTTTTGAGAAAATATTCGACTTTTGTTTTCTTATCTATCTTTGCAGAACATTCCGATCATGGTTGTGATGAAGGCAATGGGAATGGAATGCGTTCAAGAAGTTGTTCAAATGATTGGAAGGGATCCTAGATATGGTGCGCTCCTTCTTCCTTCAATTGAGGTATTCTTTCGTGCTCTATATGTTATGGGAAAATCATTTTCTGATGGACCAGTTGTTAGTCCAAATATGTTCAGAAGATAATTCTGTTGCTCTAGGTCTTGATTACTGGAGCCAAGTAGCATGATTTTTGTTATCTATATGGTACTACCCTTATTCTTTTTGAGTGGGGAACCTTGAATTTCATATCTAATTCTTTTTGACCAAATTCTTTCACTGCAGGAATGTGCCAGCCTCGGTGTACATACACAACCGCAAGCACTTGAGTACCTTGAGGGGAAGGTTTGTTGTACAATCTTTGCCGCCACCTGCATTTTGCTCAAATTATAAGTTATAATTCTAAAAAGCAAAAACAATGTCATTCAGTAACAAGAGTGATATGGTTGAATTTGCAACAAAATACTGGCATTGATTTATTGTAACCATCTCTTTTGAATATCTAGTTTTCTCTTGTGGATCTCATAGTATGATGTGATGCTTACCCTTGGTCCATTCAAGTTTGCATAGGATTTAGCCCATTCAGTGAATGAGACTACTATTAAATAGTGAAAACATGGGAAATTAATCGCCCTGTGCCAAATTGACTGGTATCAATTTGGTTATATATGTCTATCTATTCAAATATCGCAATGTAGTTGACATCTCACTGTTTGATGTGATGCTTCCCTGGTTCATCTAGATTTGCAAATGGTTAATGGACCCATTCAATGAATCAAACTATTATAAAAATAATAAAACATGAAAAATAATCTCATGCTGGACTCAATTGATGAGCACACTTCCTCATACAATTTTGCTGTATGGAAAATTTATTTGGCTTATTCTTTAATTGATGTGGCAGGTGAAGAAGCTGTCATTTGGAAATGCTCCCTTTTCGAAGGTTTTCTAACATTCATAAATGAAAACTATACAGTATTGCATAAATTACCCTACTTTCGTCTCTGCAGTGTTTGATGCCAAATTTATTGTATTACATGGATAGGAAGGCAGAGCTTTGTCCGTACTTCGTGATGTATTCCTTGCAAATGTTCGGGTACTTTCTTCTTTTCATGTCATCTCTTCACAGTTGTTTTTCATTTGGATTGAATTTTTCTTTTCTTTTGGCAATAATTGCAAATTTTGTCTAATTTTGCTATTAGGTTAAAAAGAATAACTATCGTCCGAAGTGCATATATGTTGCTGTTATGCTGAGACGTATGATGGAGGCAATTTTGAATAAAGATGCAATGGATGACAAGGTTTGTGAATTCACCTTAAATACCAAAATGTTTCTCTCATTACATTGCATAGTGAATTAAATGATAATTTTTGTTTACTCTCAAGGATTATGTGGGAAACAAGAGGTTGGAGTTATCTGGCCAGTTAATCTCTCTGCTTTTTGAGGTATATCTAGTTTACTTGCTTAACTTTTCTTCCAGACTGTATACATAATTCACCCTTTTTATTAATTGTCATAGGATTTATTCAAGACTATGATTAGTGAAGTCCAGAAGCATGCAGATTCTACCCTATCAAAGAACAGCAGATCTAGCTCATGGGACTTTTCCATGGTATGTGATGCATTTTGCTTTCTCATCTAGAATGCAGAATCTTTCTAATTATGTTTTGTTTTATTTATGACGCTATAATCGATATTGAAGTGTTTGAATACTTTATTTTAGGAAATTAACCTAAAACAGTTATATTGAGGATTCAATTTCTGCCCTTCAAATCATGATAGTTGTCAATTCAGCTCTAAACATTTTCTTGACTGAAGTCAACTTGATGGATTGTTATTGTTTCTTGTTCCTATTAACAAAACATCCCCTTTTTCTTCACTCTTCCATAACCGGTGTCGGGCGTTCGTATCCCTCCTCGCCCACAACCGCCTGATTCGGATAGGACAGCAAGGGGGGCGACTCATACTTTCTAGTGTCTAAATTTTAGTGAAGTTTTTGTTGTTTCTTTCGCAGAAACTAGTTGGAGATAGTATTACTAATGGTTTAGAGAGGGCTCTCTCAACTGGAAATTGGGATGTTAAGCGGTTCAGAATGCACAAGAAGGGAATGACACAGGTAATTCCTCCTCTCTTTTTTTCTCTTTCAACCTTTTGCTTCAATTATTTTGATGCTATTGGCTGCCATAGTTTGGTGTGTGATTAGCAAATCTTATGGTTGAAGGTACTTCAAAGGCTATCATTCATTGGATCATTAGGCCACGTGACAAGAATCCAACCACAATTTGAGAAATCAAGAAAAGTCAGTGGACCGAGGGCATTGCAGCCTAGCCAGGTAATTATTGTCTAAGTGGTTATCTCTGATCTGGGAATTGGCCTGACCTGTTTAGCTTCATAGTGTCTATTAATAATCATTTGCTCTGATGGCTTAAATTATATTAAGAATTCTTGGTGGTAGTGGGGAATGCTTTGTCCATGTGACACTCCAGAAGGCGAGTCATGTGGATTGGTGAAGAATTTGGCTTTGATGACTCATGTCACAACTGATCAAGAGGAGGCTCCACTGATTTCTCTGGTAATTCCTTTATAGTAATACTTGCATTAGTAAGTAACATGGTTGCAAATTTTATTGCTTGAGTGCATATAGTGTTCTACTTAATTTTGCTGTACTGTTGTAACACAAATATGATACAAATACATAATCAGATATTGTTATTAACAGATTTTTTAGCATTCAATTAAAAAAAAAAGCTTTCATTTGTCATGCAGCACTAGGATGCATATAAGCATTTACAAATTTGTGTTGGAGACTAAGAGCATGGGCATGGAAAAAATTACTTGTGACAACCAAACCATAGTATACATCCCCTCCAACCCCACCCCTGTACACTTGACTATACCAAAAGTATACATCCCATAACCATTTGCCCATGAAATCCCATTAAAATATGGCGGAGATGTATCAATTGGAGACCGTTGCTTTGACAAAAGATTACTGTGTCATCGCAAAATGGATGAGCCTTGTTGGCCAACTTGTGGTAATCCTTTGAGGCCTGATTCAGCTGCCTTGCCCAGTATTCCACTTAGCAGCTCTATAACCAAAATAAACAAGGTGGGGGAAAAGATGGCCACCTTGTCTCAGTCCTCTTATTGACCTGAAGAACACAGAGGCACAACCATTTAGAAAGAGGGTGGATATACACTATCACTGCACTTGCACCATCAACTCTAAAGCCCTTTCTCATGAGAAGTTCCGCCTGTCATCCCCACGAAACATAATTGTATGCCTTCGCCATATCCATATTACTACCCCACCTTGCGAAATCGACGTTTTCAACAGTTCATAATAAATTCTAGTGATTGTTATAGTGCTATGCAATGGGCGTTGAGGACTTGGAATTACTCTCTGGTGAAGAGCTCCACAGCCCAAATTCATTTCTGATCATACTTAATGGGCTCATTTTGGGGAAGCATAGAAGGCCACAGGTACTTTCAGTACTTTCTTTCTACGAACCCAACTGGTCTCGTGCTGAAACAGTTTCAGTTTCTTTTTTTTGGCCAATGAAGCAATTTCAGTAGTGGGTAAGATTTCCAATCTATTGCACCTCAATATTTTCTTTCAAATTTCTTGTTCAGAGATTCGCAGATGCTCTGAGGAAGCTACGGAGAGCTGGAAAAGTAGGCGAGTTTGTTAGTGTTTTTGTTCATGAAAAGCAGGTATAGCCTTCTCTTATTCTAATTTACATCTTTCCATGATATTATCTCATGGCTTTGACTCCTCTGGGTGGATACTATATTGCATTTTTTTTCCTAGTATAATGAAGCAGTCTTCTTATTGTGTTAAGAGGTTTCCAAGACTCATCTTAGAGGTTAACCCTTTAGTAAACTTGGATGTGAGTCAAATAACCACATTTTTTCCAAGTTGTGAGAATTTTGACCCGAAGCAATCTTTCTCTTGAATGGCCGACTATTTGCATAGTGTAGATAAAAATATCATGTTTGCTGTGATTTCTTCAAACAAAAACTTATGACAGATAGAGGAAGAGCCATGTTAAGAGTGGGCTTTAGTCTTCTGACACTTTGTTTGAGTTAAGATTATTCAGTTAGATACTATCCCAAGATTTGATAGCCCAATGGTGCACGTGCAATTACTACTGTTTCACGGGGACAGCATAAATTGCCACTGCTAGTTTTCACTGATCTGTAAAAAGTTTTGAGGAGTGGTTTTAATTTGTTGCTATCTGTCCGTTGATGGAAAAATTGCCAGCATTGTGTCTACATAGCTTCTGATGGAGGTCGAGTTTGTCGGCCACTTGTTATTGCGGATAAGGGTGTATCAAGGGTCAAAGCACATCATATGAAGGAGCTGGCGGTAAATGTTCTTTACACTTCCCATAGCAAAGCCAACTTTTTCTTTTTCATTTTTCCTTGAACCCAGACTAATTATTTGTTTATGCAACTAAAGGATGGAGTCCGCAATTTCAGTGATTTTCTGCGAGATGGTTTGATTGAATATCTTGACGTTAATGAGGAGAACAATGCTCTGGTTTGGTTCTTTCATGGCCTTCATTTCTCAAAATGATTTGAGAGAATGTTCACGTACAACTGATTGATTGCATTGGTCAACAATATAGATTGCTTTGTATGAAGGGGAGGCTGCAGAAGAGACAACTCATATTGAGATAGAGCCATTCACTATCTTAGGTGTTTGTGCTGGCCTAATTCCTTTCCCTCATCATAATCAGTCTCCTAGAAATACTTATCAGGTAAACTTTAATAGCTAGAAATTAGGTGCGACATTGCTTTGAGGCACTGTCTCAGTTTTTTTTCCCTCAACTTCGACTAACAGTATTTCTTGTGTAGTGTGCCATGGGGAAGCAAGCTATGGGAAATATTGCATATAACCAGGTTAGACTTCTTTTCACGTAAAACTTGAATGCCAACTTTTGGGTCCATTTTTTCGCTGATAGAGCTGCATTAGCCCTTTTCTTATTGTATCTTCTCATTCTTAAAGGTGCTTTATAACGCCAGGGATCCATTGAAACTTAATATGGTTGTTTTGCACATGTCTTTATTTGGATTACCCCCTATTAATATTGTGTTTCTTCAGTTGAATCGGATGGACTCATTGCTGTATCTTCTGGTTTATCCTCAACGGCCTCTGTTAACAACACGAACGATTGAGCTGGTAAGTTTGCAGGACTTAATTAGCTCCAAGAGAATGTATAATCCCTAGTAAGTTTCTCATAACTGAAGCTTCAATTTTGTGGCTTTTAGATTGGATATGATAAGCTTGGGGCTGGGCAGAATGCAACTGTTGCTGTGATGAGTTACAGTGGCTATGACATAGAAGATGCAATCGTTATGAACAAGTCATCCTTGGACCGTGGCTTTGGTCGCTGTATTGTCATGAAAAAGTACACTACTCTCTTCATGCTCAGATAAACTTGTTGGTCTGTTCCTTTCTCTCAGCCCATGGTTCCTGTCTCTGCGTTAACTGAGACTTGCTCTAAATGAACCAGGTATAGTGCTGTTAATCAGAAGTACGAGAATAGGACATCTGACAGAATACTTCGGCCCCAAAGGAAACCCGACCCAAATATTAAAGGTGACAATGCATGGGAGAGGATGAAGGTACACCAGGAATTGTCTCTTATTTATCTGAATAAGTGTTTCAGATTGGTTGCACGGAATGGAACTTGTAGATAATATGATGCTGAATGTAGAAGACAGAGTAGCTTTTTACATAGTTTGGTATTCAGGAATTGAATTGTGAGGATCTGAGGTAAAAGACAGGAGTAGGGCATCAGACCGAACACTTGGGTAATCAAGGCCATTATGGCCTTAGATTTGCCCTCTTCAGCTGATGGTCCAGATTTTGGCCCCACAAGGTCACAGCGAACTCATCAGACCAGAGTGGCTGGTGGTACCTAATCCTCTCCAAATTGGAGGATTCCAGATTTAATTTAACCAATAAATTTGGAGGGTACCATAGAGCCTCTTAAGGTTGATAAAGGCTATATCAAGAATAGCTATATGGGAGACCTTAGGGTAAGCTCCCTTTCTGGAATTTCTGAGACGGGGAAACTCCTTTGGGAGTCTGTATAGTTGAAATATGCATCAATTCTGGAATGGGGACTCCTGCAGGAGCAGATTAGGAACATGAATCCCTAATCAGTACTACCTAAAGGGTTAATGTTCTTTAAATATTTATCAGGTGTTTAAATGCATAAACAATGAATCTTAATACACGGACAGTTAAATCTCTACTGCTAAATACCTAACCTGCTAATACTTCTTGACCACATGTTCACTTATACCTCCAACCGTTCCTATATGTATCATTTTTTCATAGACTTCAACATGTTTGTTTGGGTAGATATTGGATGATGATGGAATTGCTGCACCTGGAGAAATTATTAAACCAGGTGATATATATGTTAACAAGGAAACTCCCCTGATAACAAGGGGCCCTGCAATAATGACTGGTCTTCAAGACGGGTGAGTATAATATCCGGGTTGATCATGTACAGATATACATATTAATATCTTGCTACCCTTATAGTGTGTGTGTGTGTGTGCATCTTGCTTCTGACTTTTTGTAGTTTCTATAGAGAATACAGGCCTAATCGAGAAATGTACAAGGGCGCAGCTGGAGGGGAGCCTCATGTCGTGGATCGAGTGACTCTTTCTTCTGATAAAAACAATAATTTATCCATCAAATTCATAATCCGGCAGACCCGTCGACCAGAGGTGCAGATGCTGATTGCAGTCTAGTTTAAGGGTTATTAACTGTAAACAGTTCTTTCATTTCTGGTCTCAGATAAACTTCCTGCATATTGTTAATAGGTGGGTGACAAATTTAGCAGCAGACATGGGCAAAAGGGTGTCTGCGGAACCATTGTTCAGCAGGAAGACTTCCCATTTTCTGAGCGTGGGATTTGCCCTGATTTGATTATGAATCCTCATGGATTTCCAAGGTAATGGACCCCAAGTTTGATACGTGTCTTGATATAGCAGGATATAGCAACCCACCCAATAAACAAAACCATCTGCATGTATCGAAGAATTGACCCTTCATCAATTATTTCATTTTTGTTCTTGCTTTGAGTCATTGAAACATAATTAAGATGGAACAACACAATGATCTTGAGAAGCCCATGAAAAATACAACTATCTCTGTAAAATGTGTGTTTTTTTTTTCTCCTCGAAATAGTAGCAAAAAAACTTGCACTGTGACTATTTTCTTTTTCTATGCCAAGTACTTGATATTGGTTTATCTGATTGAGTCTTCAATAAGTAGTTGGTTTTGGCGAACCTTTTGGTTTCAATGAGCTCCAGCGACATTCTTGTTTCTGGAATAGTAACCTTGCATTCCCTTTCATCAGTCGAATGACAGTTGGAAAGATGATAGAGCTTCTTGGTGGCAAAGCTGGAGTTTCTTGTGGGCGGTTTCACTACGGGAGTGCCTTTGGTGAACCGAGTGGTCATGCAGACAGGATTGAAACTATAAGGTGTTGAAATTAACTGATACTTATTTCTCGTTCTTTTGTGCAATGTTTGGATTGAATGAAAATGTGGGAAAAGGGAGAGGGAGAGACGAGCAATGAATGGGATTCTCAAGACAATAGTAGTTTCTCATCTTTTTTTCTTTCTTTTATATGGTTTTAGTGAAACTCTCGTAAAGTATGGCTTCAGCTACAACGGGAAGGATTTTCTGTATTCAGGTATAAGTTAAATTCCTGGGACCGCTGAGATCAGCCTTTCTGATTCAATTGGCTGAGACCTCTTTTTTTTTTTTATCTTGAGAATCTCGTTGTTGATGGTGAGGTGCTTGCAGGTATAACTGGTGCCCCGCTCCAAGCTTATATCTTCATGGGCCCAATATACTATCAGAAGTTGAAACATATGGTTGGTTCTTTGTCTCTCATGCTTCATAGTTTTTGCAAAGCTGCTCATCTCTGTTCACCTGAAGTCCACGATAGTCTAATTTCTCGACTCAACTCTTTGATACAGAACTGCTTGTCTTCTAATTTTGTTCATTTTTTCATCCCATCTGTCTGAAATGAATTTTAATCCAACATAATTCTTTTTTTTTGTAATGTCATTGGCAGCTAATCTCTTGGCAGAATAAAAAGATTTAAGGAAATTCTGTATTCATAATATGTTTACTTTTTCTTCACAGGCTTTGGGGAGCATTTTTCTTATCAATCAATATTAATCTTGATAGCTTTCCTCCCTTTATTGGCCCAGGGTCAAAGTGATTTTTAGAACTTTTCTTGCTTTGATCTTAACGACTTGCAAATGCGTTTGGCAGTGTCTGATGGAAACTGCTTTTGAAAATAAGCTTCAAAGAATTTTCAAGTATCTCCAAAAACTTGTCCTAATCTCAATGTAGGAAAACAGATTCAACATGTTTTCCAGTTTTTTATCACCCTTTCTTCTGGATTTGTAGAACTATTATGGATTGCATTAAAACAGAAGCTTGAACAAATAAATCCAAATTTGTTAATAGGTTTTTATGACAATATCCATTATGGGCTGTGCCCTTTGACAATTGCTTGCATGTAAGCTATGATGCTTTGATGTTTAGGTCCTGGATAAGATGCATGCCAGAGGCAATGGTCCACGGGCATTGCTCACCAGACAGCCTACCGAAGGAAGAGCTCGAAATGGAGGTCATTGATCGCCATCTCGTCTTTGTTTTTGGATTCTTTTCATATTTAAATTGGCAATTTGCTGCTGATACTTCTCCCGTATTTTAGGGTTGAGAGTTGGAGAAATGGAACGGGACTGTTTGATTGCTTACGGGGCAAGCATGTTGATATATGAGCGACTAATGATCTCCAGCGATCCATTTGAGGTTCAGGTAAATGAAAACCGACTCATGTACCATGCTGTAACATTATATAAGATCCCTAGTTTTTAAAGTTGCCGGATCAAAGTGACTGCTTATTAAATGTTATTGCCCGTTGCAGGTGTGCCGAGCTTGTGGCCTGCTAGGCTACTACAACCATAAGCTGAAAACAGGTATATGTTCTAAATGCAAGAATGGGGACAGTATTTCTACGATGAAACTCCCGTACGCTTGCAAGCTTCTAATTCAGGTATAGTGTACTACGTTCCCAGGCATTCCATGAATCTATTCATTTCTTCTTGGATTAAGACTTGCAATGTCCGTCTTTTTCCTCGAATACTCGTAACCTGTCTGTACTGGGTACATGTTTTGTCTTTTTGTACTCATCTTCTCAAGAAGCATTACGTGTCTGGTGGTCTCCCCCTTTCAGCTGTGATTCCATTTGTTGAGCTCTCTTCTGGTGCGTGTTCTAGGAAATGCAATCCATGAATATTGTCCCTCGTCTGAAGCTAGCTGACTCATGAGCTTCGGATTCTGTTCAAACATGGAAACATGGACCCAGATCAGCGTTAGTAGGGCGGCGGAGGTCATCACTCAGATTCTCTTGGTGGCTGATCTTCAACTGACATGGCATGAGTAAGGCTTCCACACAAATCATGCGAAAGGCTGGAGTTGCTTGCTTTTAAGAGATGCAGCCGGATGCTCTGGAATCGATTGTGAGGGTTTTGTTTTCATGCTGCATGCAGTGTGGGGAAGAAAACCTTCTGGTTGTACCAACTGGCCAGCAGTTTACTTGCGCGTTAATATGCAACGAAATTTAATATATTTTATTTTTAAGTTGTTCATGAAAAAAAATAGTAAATTCGCTTTATGGTTGTAGTGTTTATCATTTGATGAATTTGTACGGCGAAATTAAAATTAAAATTAAAATAACTTTAGTGGGGGTATTTTTGCTCAAAACTACGCAAGATGCTTGGAAATAATAAATCTCATCGAGAAAATATTCACTATAATATATATATATATATATAACGTGATATAAATTATTGTGTTTATGAGTGTTCAGTATATTAGAAAAATAGTTATAAATATATGATTTATCTTACGTATAACAATTGATATGAACGAGTCAATGAGAACGTCCTGTGTTTGGACAGAGATAACATACACACATTTCACTTCTAAATTAACAACCTTGTACGTGTTATGTTCCATCTATACAGAGCCCTACCCGAGAATAATTCAATCACGTACGTACAGCTCTCGTAGTACTATGTAAAATGTTCACGACCGTCATACGTATGTAAGATGGTTAGGTTACAAAATAACAACTTATCAAACCTGTACGAAATTTGAATTCTCGACTTCACTTTTGTTAGTTTCTTCAGATCCTCACGAAGAAGATGCTCAGTTCGGGTCCACTGTTGCCATCAGGGTTCGTCATGTAATAAGTCTCTGAGTCCCTCGACCCCACCACTCGCTCGAACTGCGCCCTCATGTACGTCAGCTCCCCGACCTCGGCCACATCCTCGGACTCGGTCGATGGGACCGCCCCCGCCCCCATCGACACGGCGTGGAGCATCTGCATGATCCCGAGGTCGTCCTCCGACGGATCCCGCCTCACCGCGTACCCTACCTTGCGCCCGTTGCAGTACATGGTCCATATGGGCTCGTCCACCAGCTTGGTCTTGTCGGACGGGTACTTCTTCTCGCACTCCAGCGCCACCCTCACGAGCCCGAGCCCCATGTCATGGAGGAGCTTCCCGGTCGGGATGGCGAGCTCAAGCACGAGCAATGGGACGCTCCTCGGAGACTCCTGGACGGCCAGGTTTATCCTCGACTTCCGGTGGCCGAAGAGGGTGCCAGTCACCTTGGTCCCGCCGTGGATGTGGACCTCATGGGGCCGGGAGCCGTGGAGGGAGATGGGTATCCTGCAAGTCGGGTTGATGATCGGGAACGACCGGAAGACAGAGCGGAAGCGGCGGAAGAATTTCGAGGACGTGGATGGGTTCTTCTTCTTGGTCGACGGCTGCTGGAGGGTGATGGTGGTGGGGGACCTCGACGGCGAGAGCACTGGTGGGGCTGAGAAGCCTGGCGGATAGATTATTCTTGGGGTTCTGGGTGGCGGCGGGAGAGGCGGGCTCGAGGAGGAAGAGGGCGGAGATTGAGGTGGCGCAGCCGTGTGGAAGGAGTTGAACGGAGAATGTGGTCTACCGTCGGGGGGTACGGCGGCTGTCTGAATGGCCATGATTGGTGGGGTGGTCGTCTGAGTGAGCGGCCATGGATGATTTGCAGTACAAGTGAATATATAGAGGAAGAGTTGGTGGGATGCACGTTGACTTCTGTGAAGCCTCGGGAGGTTTCTTATTCCTTATTCTTTATATTTCCCCGTTGACTTATAACTTCAAGAAGCACAGTCCTAACTAAGTTGTCTGAGATCAGTGCCCGCACGTTTGCTTTTGATGGAATCAACTCATAATATACACAATTGACTAATATCTAGCCTATAAAAACACGTTAATTTTTCAAAAATTTTATCAAATCTAAAACAAAAAAGGTATTGGTTTTAATTTTATTTGTTGGTGGCGCCACATAAAAACTGTCACGTGTTAACACCGTGATATAGAAGACTTACTCCAGGTGTAGAGCCAAATTGGTGGTGCCTAAATGATGATACTACCCAATTAGAATAAATTACTTTTAGATTTTTTTTGTTTTTTAAGCTTTATAAAAAAAATTTATAAAAGCAACTGAATTTGATTAATTGGTATTACTGCTTGCACACTACTACGTGTTATTCGTGGCGTAAAAGGCTTTCTGGCATCGAGAAAGTCTTTCTCCTAGGCAACCCGCCAGCATGCCGTCGTCCCGGATTCCCTTTTGCCGCTTAGCTGATCTGTGATTCCTCTTGGGCTCCCACGTCTAGGCCCAATGGGCCTATGGTGCTGACCCATAAGCAATGGGCTACAGTAGTAGGCCCATGTGTTGGCCCAAATTCAATGGGCTATAATGGGCCCAGCGTTCAGTTCTGGACGCGGAGGTTCTAGAGAGAGAAACTGCGTCTTTCGCTTGTTGCTGTCCGAACCCCTCTCTGCTCCTTGCCTCTCCTTCTCGCTGCCTGCTGCTCCTCCTCCGGACTAGGCGACTCCTCTGACGGCCAGCCTGAGCTCCGTCGCGGCGAGAGGCAGAGTGTTGAGGTACCCTGCCTCTTTGTTTTCTTGATCAGTGCTCGTTGTGGAGATCTTTCCTTGTTCGGGTTGAATGAAACTGTCTCTCCTGGAGGCTGGAACTATGATGCTGATCCTACGCGCAGCTGTCCCGTTGAACTGTTTATGTTGAAAAATCCCTTATTTACGTGTAATTTTCTGTTTTCTTAATGGAAGGGTTTATGGCGTGTTGCAGGCCGTTCTCCTGTCTCTCCGTATCGGTCCAATTTCCGGAGAATGTTTAAGAACACATTCCAATCGGGATTTTTGTCAATTTTATACAGCCTAGGGTATTTATTTCTCCTCCTTCCTTCTCTTTTTGGAAAACTGTAGGTGTACATCTTACTCAGTTCTTGGCATTTGGTACTCTCTGCTTCCACAGGAGCAAGCCATTGCAGATATGGGATAAAGAAGGTGAATTTCCTCTTCTCTAGGATGAGTGATGATATATTTGTCTCTTTTTTTCTGGGTATTGTTTTCCCTTATTGCGTTGGGATGCTAAGATATAAATCTCTACTAAGTCTTTATATAGCCTTTACACAAGCAGATATGTCATATGAATCCATATCCATGGTAAGACATGAATCTGTCTCGGGTCCTTGCAGTGGTCAACGGTCACGTTAAGCGTGTGCAAGATGAGGACATCCAGTCGAATGCTCTTGAAATCGTCGGCTCAAACATCCAGTCCACGTACATCACATGCCCTGCTGATCCATCTGCAACACTCGGTATAAAGCTGCCATTCTTGGTTGTGATTGTAAAGAATGTCAAGAAGTATTTCACTTTTGAGATTCAAGTGCTGGATGACAAGAATGTCAGGCGACGCTTCCGAGCTTCAAACTATCAAGTCTGTATGTCTACCCTTGTCCTCTACAGCTTGCTCCTAAATGCCTTAGTGTGGTTCTCTTCAGGCCATGCTCTTCAATGATTGTGCTGTGTCAGCATGATGTGCTTAGTGTGGTTCTCTTCAGCCCATTCTCTTCAATGATAGCGCTGTGTCTGCATGACATGCTGTGTTTACAAAGCTTTGTTCCTAACACCATGTTGGATCTTACATGCTGAAACGGGATGTTAACTTGGTGTTAATCCTAGAATGGTTGGGATAATATACCACTCTTTCCGTTTGCTTATGTTTTATGCTGTGCCATATCTAATCGGCAAAGAGATTTAATCATTGATAAGAAGTAGAAATAGTGTGAAGGAACCATAGGAGGATATGATATGAACAGGGATTGCTTGATGATAAATTAAATCTTGGGACATGGTTTAGATGCATTTGTGTTGTAAAATTATTGCTGCTCCTTAGCTTATGATATTGACATGATTATTCAGTGGGGAACTGGGCACTGTATCTCAGCATATAGCTGTTCCTATAAAGGAAAGCCATTAACGTTTATTTTTATTGATTCGTGAATTCTGTGGATTGAAAGTGTTCCGACTGCAAGTAACTTTAGAACCCATGTGTCCCTATAGGCCATGACTAGAGTGAAGCCATATATCTGTACAATGCCATTGAAGATGGATGAGGGATGGAACCAGATACAGTTAAATCTTGCCGATTTCACGAGAAGGGCTTATGGGACCAATTATGTCGAGACCCTGCGGGTTCAGGTTCATGCCAACTGCCGTCTGAGGAGGATATACTTCTCGGACCGACTTTACTCTGAAGAGGAGCTCCCACCTGAATTCAAACTCTACCTTCCCATGCAGGTGAAAATCTGAGAAGTTGACATGTCTCATGTTGCCCTTCTCTGTTTCTCGTTGGCTCTCTGTTATATCATTGGCTTATTTGTTCTTCAACTGTCTCCTCTTGGCAGAAAACCTGAATTTGGCCCGAGCCTTCTCCCGTGCAACTACTGATCGCCAATAATTATTATACATCAGATATCCATTCTTATTGGGCAGTTGAATTCCTGAGACATGTCACAGTGTGGAGTATGTAGATATTTCATTTACTGGTTCTCTTGCACAATGGATTATGCGGTCTCTTGTGGCCTGAATTTTGAATATTGAGACATGAAATGCTTAAGTTATCGTTGGGTTGTCACCAGAGTTCAGTGCTTAGTCACTGCCTCTTCTACGAGTGTCTATTCACCTTCATTTACAAACACAAACCTTGCAAGTTCAAGGCCTTTGAGGAGAAACTCTTTCAACTTTTGAGTTCCGATTCATTCCTCATCCTTTTATCAGTCTATTTTTCCTCAAGGAAGGTTGCTTTGCGGCTAATAGCAGTGGTATGAAGAACAGATGGTCCTGTAAAAAGTGATCAAGTCCGGCTTGAGTTTAATATTCATCTGAAGTGATGTCACAAGAGCGGACCTCTTAGCTTGGAGTATGAATATCCGATTTTCAAATGGGGTTCCATCCTATCCATCCATCTGTGTTACCATTAACAGAGTTGAAGATGAACTGGTAAGCATATGGGCGAAACATGCTGAGAAACTGCGACTGATATCTTTCTTTTAAGAAGCTAAGATCAAAGCCAATGTAAACTGAAGGATTTAGTGCATGGCCGGTGGAGAGCATAAAGGGAATGCTGTATGTTAGATATGTCTTGAATTTTTTGTGGTGTAAACCCGAACCCGATTAAATTTTTGTACAACCCGATTATGGATACCAACGCAAGTCAGTGGCGGAAGTGAAGGGATTGGGCCGCGAGGCCCAAGCCCGAGCCCGACACTGATTTGCTTAGGGGGGTGCGGGGGGCTTCGCCCCCGCGGTATGGATTAGGTATTTTCGGGGTTACAAGAGCAGTAGGGCTCTTTATTGTATTCTGAGAGGTTAGGGTTTGGGTTCTTCTGTATTCCACAATTGTTCGCCGCTCATAGTGAAGATCGCTGCTCCTCCTTTGTCCGTGGACGTACGGACGGCACCCCGCTGTCCCGAACCACGTATATTTGGTGTCCAATTCTTTTTTCTCTACTCTCGATATTTAGTTTATTAAGCCGATTCCCAACAAACTGGTATCAGAGCTAGGGTTTCTGAAATCGGCTCTTTGAAGATGGCTTCAACGAAGTTTGATATCGAGAAGTTCGACGGGCACATGAATTTCAGTCTGTGGCAGATGAGAATGACTGATATTCTTGTTCAGTACGGTTTGGAGACAGCATTGGAGGCGAAGCCGGATTCCATGTCTGAGGACGACTGGAAGAAACTCGATCGTAAGGCTCTCTCCACTATTCGATTGTGTCTTTCGAATGATGTTATGCAGGAGATCTGTACGGAGAGGACAGCGGCTGATTTGTGGACGAAGTTGGAATCTTTGTACTTGACGAAATCCCTGGCAAATCGACTAGTTCTGAAGCAGAGGCTGTATACCTTACGTATGGGTGAAGGTATGTCGATTAAGGCTCACATCAGTGAGTTCATTACACTTATTAATGATCTGAAAAATGTCGATGCTAAGGTAGAAGATGAGGATCAAGCTCTGTTGTTATTGGTTTCACTGCCTGGCTCATACAAGTATTTCAGAGAGACCATGATTTACGGAAAAGACAAGCTGAGTTTTGAAGATGTCAAGTGCAGTTTGCTCAGCAAAGAAAAATTGGATAATGAATTGGTAGCTGGTGGCAGATCAGATGAGCAGGCCTCTGGTTTGATTGTAAGGGGTCGACAACAGTTCAAGAACCCAAATCAAGATAGATCCAGGTCAAAGTCAAGACACAAAGATAAAGTCTGCAACTACTGTAAGAAGAAGGGTCACATTAAGGCAGATTGCTATAAGCTGCAGAATAAGAACAAGAAAGCTGGTGAGAGCAACGAGAAGGGAAAACAGAAATCAGATGTGGCTGATGCTAGTGTAGCCGAGAACAGGGATGAAGATGTATTGTTGGTGACGACAGCTGATAAATCTAAGTTTGCTGATGAATGGATACTCGATTCTGGATGCTCATATCATATGTGTCCCAGTAGGAACTGGTTCTCCACGTATAAGTCTGTTGAAGGTGGAGTTGTTCTTATGGGAAACAATGCAGCTTGTAAGACTATTGGTATTGGGAGTATTCAGATCAGAATGCACGACGGAGTTGTCAGAACCTTATCAGATGTTAGGCATGTGCCTGACTTGAAGAAAAATCTCATCTCCCTCGGTGTCTTAGACTCGAATGGTTGCAGAGTTGTCATCGAGTCTAGTGGCATGAAGATTTCTCGTGGCTCTCTTGTTTTGATGAAAGGATTGAAAGCTGGCAGCTTATACGTTCTTCAGGGATCTACTGTGACAGGTTCAGCGGCTGTTTCTTCGTCTACTTCGGATTCTGATTCAGCTAAATTATGGCACATGCGTCTGCGTCATATGAGCGAGAAAGGAATGCATGTTTTGAGCACTAGAGGACTTCTTCCAGGGCCTCAAATTGGGAAACTCGACTTCTGCGAGCACTGTGTATTCGGGAAGCAGAAGAGAGTGAGTTTCAGTTCAGCAGTTCACAAGACGAAGGGAACACTTGATTACATTCATTCAGATTTATGGGGTCCTTCTCAAGTAGTTTCGAAGGGAGGTTGCAGATATCTTCTCACGTTCATTGATGATTTCTCCAGGAAGGTTTGGGTCTATTTTTTGAAGCATAAAAATGATGTCTTTGAGAAATTTAAGTTGTGGAAGACCTTGTTGGAGAAGCAAACAGGGAAGACTGTGAAGAGGCTGAGAACAGATAATGGACTTGAATTTTGTGGGTCTGACTTTAATGTTTTCTGTGAAAAGGAAGGCATTGTTCGACACCGAACAGTTGTCAAGACTCCACAACAAAATGGCATCGCAGAGAGGATGAACAGGACACTATTAGAGAGGGCTCGGTGCATGCTTTCTAATGCAGGACTTGGCAAGGAATTCTGGGCAGAAGCTGTGAACCTAGCATCTCACTTAGTCAACCGATCTCCCAATCGGTCTTTGCAGTTGAAAACTCCAGAAGAGGTATGGTCTGGTAATCCTTCTGATTATTCCCATCTAAGAATATTTGGATGTCCTGCTTATGCTCATGTAAATGATGGGAAGCTTGAACCTAGAGCTAGAAAATGCATCTTTCTTGGTTATCCAACTGGTACTAAAGGTTACAGACTCTGGTGTCCTGAAACTAAGAAGTTTATGATTAGTAGGGATGTTACATTTGATGAAACTGCGATGCTTCACTCGAGAAAGGAGTTGTCTATGTGTGATGATGCAGGAAAGCAGGGTGCTTTGGAGAAGGTGGAGCTAGAGATTGGTAGTTCTTCTGAACAAAGGGAGATTATTATTTCCACTCCAACTCAGACGGATGCTTCACCTGAACTACAGGCATCTCCTCAGCCTCAACAGCAACAGTATCTATTGGCCCGTGATAGACAGAGGAGACAGACAAAACCACCTCAGAGATTTGGTTATGAAGACATGGTGGCTTATGCTCTAAGCGTTGCAGAGAATATTGAATCTCCCGATCCAACATCATACTCTGAGGCAATTCAGGTTCCTGACTCAGATAGGTGGTTGATGGCAATGGAAGAAGAGATGGAGTCCCTACACAAGAATGGGACTTGGAGGTTGGTCGCACCACCTACTGGGAAAAGGGTTGTTGGTTGCAAGTGGGTATACAAGAAGAAGGAAGGGTCGGGAAATGAAGGCACCAGATACAAAGCAAGGTTAGTTGCTAAGGGCTACAGTCAGGTGGAGGGAGTTGATTTCCACGATGTTTTCTCTCCAGTTGTGAAGCACAGCTCCATTCGAGTTCTTCTTGCTCTTGTTGCTATGCATGGTCTTGAATTAGAGCAGCTTGATGTGAAGACTGCATTCTTGCATGGTGATCTCGATGAGGATATCTATATGCAACAACCAGAGGGCTTTCAAATCGAAGGACAGGAAGATCAGGTTTGTCTCTTGAAGAAGTCTTTATATGGACTTAAACAATCTCCTCGACAATGGTATAAGAAGTTTGATTCCTTTATGTTGAGTATTGGTTTTGTGAGAAGCAAGTATGATAGTTGTGTTTACTTGCATCAACTTGATGATGGGTCCTTTATGTACTTGCTGCTTTATGTTGATGACATGTTGATTGCAGCTAAGGATCTTTCTAACATTAATCGTTTGAAAGCCATACTCAGTTCTCAGTTTGAGATGAAGGATCTTGGAGCAGCCAGGAAGATTTTGGGGATGGAGATATCTAGAGATAGACACACAGGTAGACTGTTTCTCTCTCAACAGAAGTACATTGAGAAGGTCTTGGAGCGTTTTGCCATGAGTGATGCAAAACCAGTTACTACTCCTCTTGCTGCGCATTTCAGACTTTCAGCTTCTTTGTCACCACAGACAGAAGAAGATATAAGGTATATGTCTACAGTACCTTACTCCAGTGCAGTTGGTAGTATCATGTATGCAATGGTTTGCACTCGCCCAGATATATCTCATGCTGTCAGTGTCGTCAGTAGATACATGTCTTGTCCTGGAAAGAGTCATTGGCAGGCAGTTAAGTGGATCTTGAGGTATTTGAAGGGTTCATCTGATGTTTGCTTAGAGTTTGGCAGAAGCTCGATGGCTTTGGTTGGATATGTTGATTCAGATTTTGCAGGAGATTTGGACAGGAGGAGATCTCTCACAGGTTATTTATTCTCCATTGGTGAATGTGCTGTTAGTTGGAAAGCGACTTTACAGGCAACAGTGGCATTATCTACTACAGAGGCAGAATATATGGCAGTCACTGAAGCAGTAAAGGAAGCTATTTGGTTGAGAGGTTTGTTTGGAGAGCTCATCATGAAGGAGGATACGACTATTATTTACTGCGATAGTCAGAGTGCCATACATCTCACAAAGGACCAGATGCATCACGAGAGAACAAAGCATATTGATGTAAGGTACCATTTTGTTCGTGATGCTGCAACTCAGGGGGATGTTCAAGTTGAGAAGATTAGCACTCATGAGAATCCAGCAGACATGATGACGAAGAGTCTACCCATTGCCAAGTTCGAGCATTGCTTGAGCTGGTTGGTATTCTGCAGAGATTGAGTTAGGCCCAGGAGGGGCCATTTGACAAAGGAGGACATCAGAAGCATGTTGCTTTGAGAAGCTTCTGAAAATTCAAGCCAAGGTGGAGATTTGTTAGATATGTCTTGAATTTTTTGTGGTGTAAACCCGAACCCGATTAAATTTTTGTACAACCCGATTATGGATACCAACGCAAGTCAGTGGCGGAAGTGAAGGGATTGGGCCGCGAGGCCCAAGCCCGAGCCCGACACTGATTTGCTTAGGGGGGTGCGGGGGGCTTCGCCCCCGCGGTATGGATTAGGTATTTTCGGGGTTACAAGAGCAGTAGGGCTCTTTATTGTATTCTGAGAGGTTAGGGTTTGGGTTCTTCTGTATTCCACAATTGTTCGCCGCTCATAGTGAAGATCGCTGCTCCTCCTTTGTCCGTGGACGTACGGACGGCACCCCGCTGTCCCGAACCACGTATATTTGGTGTCCAATTCTTTTTTCTCTACTCTCGATATTTAGTTTATTAAGCCGATTCCCAACACTGTATATTTCATTCAGGATTTACTATGAAATTGTTGTCCACCAATTCCTTTCTCGATTTTCTCTGTCAGATGGTTCGACTACTCTTGTTTCAGTGTCCCATCAGCAGTTTGGTTACATCTGCTCGCTACAAAACGATTGATTCTTCAGAGCTTGACGTCTTTCATGTCATCCTATGTGAAATAAGCTGATTAAGAATGCAATACGATTTTATTTTTATTCTTATTCTTAAATTTCCTTGGAATGCACACAACTTAAGGCTCTTTCCTTGGACTTGCTTCTTTAGATTCTAGTCATGGTTACACTTTGGCGGGAAGCACGAAGCAGAAAAGGGGGAATTTGAGCAGCAAGTTATCGTATTGTAGCTCCCCCAGCCCCACTGCTATTCTCTTGCACGCTTTTGTCACCGTGGAAGTTGGAGTAGTAGTCTGTTCAATAATGGTTTAGCACTTTTAAGCTGATCATGCTTCTGAATTCACATGCATGACCTCTGTTTCATTGACCCGACTTCTCAGATATGTTAACAAGAAACAGTTGGAAATGGCAAACCTTATCATGGTCCTACCAGCTTTGCCAGGCCGTGGAATTAGGCTGCAACACTTCTACCAAGTCAATGACCCGGTAACTAATTGTCTAAAAAGACTGTTCCTATGGGTCGAGATATTGTATCTCCACGCTATCAGAAGTGGGAACTGGCTTTTGTACTTTTAACTACCTATGCAATCCATCATGGCGCTGCAGGTCTTTGAAGCAGTTGATGAGGTTAAGGAGTCAGAATCTCGACTTTTAATTATAGGATTATTTAACATGTCAAAGCATGTAAGAATCTAATCATAGCAAGGGCAGCTTCCAATATAACATTTGATACTTACTGATTACAGAAAGCTTTTCACAGCTTGCCATTTCCCCCATCCAATGCATCGATATGTCCCAAGTGGCCTTCTCCATTCTTCTCAAATTGCTTTGGTCTCTTTTAACATTTTCAGGCATTCAAGTCAGGAAGCCCACTCAAAGTAATGGCAGCCAGCACCTGGGGCCACAAACCAATTCCCGCACCCGAAGAAGAAGCTGCCTTGCTTAAGCCCAGGTTTCCTAATCAAGCCTTGGCTGCACTTCACCCCACAGAAACAGTAAGGGTGATACTGCGGTATGAGATCCTCGTACTTTAATGCCTGGTGTGAGGTTCGCGAGATTTGGTTGGGGTATTGGTGATGATTCCATGGAGGGCGATGTTCTGTTTCATGCCATGTCAATGAGCTTGTGATGGAGAGTCTAATACCCTTGTGCACGAGAAGGGAGAGTAGCCGAGCGGTGTTCTTTGCATCATCCAAGCCAGAGTGAGCCCTGCCCTGCCAAACCAAGCCCGCCATCTGAACAGCCTCCTTCAAGTTGCATCTCCCAGCCCCGAAAACTTCATGAAACGGAACTTTCAAGTTTATCCATCTGATAAATTGGGAGGAGAATGTGACCCAAGTTTGTGAATGATCAAGTATCCTTGATTCAGACAAGATTTGGCTGTTGCAGGAAAGAAGGCATCTATTCTAGATTTAGTAGTAAATGACTTACTGATTAAAGTAGGGAGGCTTTCGGATCTTCTTAAAACGACATTCAGATTCCAACATTACACGACAGTCCCAGTTTGACCAAGTGACTACAGCAAAGTTAGTGCTCTTTATGCCTTTCTTTTCGAGCCATTTATCATGTCGAAGAAGAGCCTCGCTCAGAGTAACACCTCGATCCACCTGGAACCACACAAAAAAAAAGGATTACAACAAGTAGAAGTTTCTGACTCGCTGCATAATCTTAGAGATGCGGCACAAACCCGAGCTTCAGGACATATTTCAACCAAATACAATGAATACTTAGAATAGAGCATAAAATAGCACATGAGAGGGCTTGGAGTGTGAAAAATATGCATTTCAGCCCAGAGTCAGTCCGCCGGAAGAATATAAATAACTAGAAAGGAGAACAATTTTACCAGAAAATCCAACTGTCTAAGCCTATAACTTTAAACAACGGTATCTTTAAAACAGCGTCGACAACAATTTTCTCAAGCAACGACAAACTAACGCTTTCTCTTGAAAGCAAAGAAAGGATTTGTTGATGAACCTGAATTTGCTGGATCCCAGTCAAATCCTTGCAAAAGTCACTGAGAACTTGATTGCAAGTCGGCCGGACATATGTCTGGAAGCATGCTTCCAACTGGCCAGTCATGCTACTCACAATGACAGAGGGGAACTCAATAATTTCTTGTGGATGAGGATTCTTTTCCTTGTCACAAGTTGCCTCAAAGTCAATGACAACAAAGTACTGAAATTCTTGGAAATGGTAATCATACGGGTAACCTTGAGCGTATATATTAGAAGGGACATACTGAAAGCCAGCCTCCACAGGAAAGGGATACAATCGGCTACCGAAAGCATTTGCTTGTCCCTGTTCCATATTCTGATAGCTCGGATAGAAGGCAGAGTGGTCATAATGGTGCAGAGGTTTTCCATGAAATTCACTTAAGGTCACAAATGGCTGCCCGTTTTGTGGACAACCTGACTCTTCAGCATTTCCACCTGAATAATTCCCGATTCCATCTTTAAGCCCAGCCGCACCTTCAATTGAACTCCCACAATGTTGATGGTTGTAAGGGAATCCGTAGCCTTCGATGCAATCGCATGATCCCTCAAAGTTCTTTTGCATTTTTTCTATATCTAAATAATTTTTTTTTAAAAAAAAGGACAGTGAGGACGGTCAATATTAGAAATCAATGAAGATAAATCTGTGCTAATGAATGGGTTCGAGCACATAATAGGCACAAGATCCTAGAGACGCAAGCCAAAGATTGATTGCAGAAGTAGAAAAGAGAATTACAAAGCAAGAAAAACTTCTTGGAAGACTTTGTAGGTGATAAAACAAATGAATTTATGTCATCATAAAGTGGCATCAGCACTGATATGTGCATATAATGTGAAAGGTTCTCGTGAATGCGATAAACTATCCAAGATCCTTTAAACTTTGTTCTTCAATGTTCACTCCCTGAGGGGCCTGTAAGATTATTCCAACTGCTACAAAAGAGAATAAGTTCTTGTTTGTTTTAACGTTTCACACTTTGCTTTATATACCTCGCTTTGGAAGGCCATAGTTACATTCCAAATTTCTGCAGGGGTAGATGCTGTGAACTGCACTGCCTCCAAAGTTATGGTGATGGATACATTTCTTATTACCCAACACTTTCATTCAATCCCGCTACCCAATTTGACTGCCAGGCAAATGCTCTAGAGTAGCTAATTGCCCAAGCACGCACCGGTACAGAGAGCATCTGACTGAACATGAATGAGACATAACTAAATGTTTTCCTCTTGATCGGACGGTTTAAGGAAATGAAAAGGGGCATGTTGATTTTCAGCTACATGACTACCCCACATGCTCCAGCAACAGCAGGATCGGAAACACACCATGACCATCACCAATGGCTATCCTTTTAAAGCATTTTTGATAAGAAATCGATTCTGAGCTGATTAGCACCAGGACCAGATATAGAATAGAATCCTAATATGACAAAGAGCTCTGAGCATGCAGTCCCTGATAACAGCACTATAAAGCTCAATCAAACAGTGCGTCAGCAGCAAAATCGAAGATGACCCAGAGAAACGAGTCGACGTATAATGATCAAAGAACAGAATGCAGAAACATTTTGAGCGGAGAAAAACCTTTGAAGTCAAGAACTGCGCTGTTCGGGAGCGTAAGTGAGATCCGCCAGCGGGAACATCAGGACTCCCGCTGCACCTCCCGCACCTGAAGTCACCAAATCAGTAACTCCCATTCACATGCATAGCATGAGGAGCCGGCGGGAACGATGCGGAGATTAATGGCGGATCAACGGAGAAGAGTTACCTGCTCGATTTGGGAGTGGGGGAGGGGGGAGAGAGAGACAAGAGAGAGCGAGATGGTTTTATTATGAGAAAAAAGGAAGCTCCTTTGATAACGCTGTAGGAGGTAAATTTTTAGTTAATATTAATTCACGGATGAAATTATAAATTTAATTAATAAATTTTAGTTAATTATAATTAAAAATAAATATTTTAAATAAATTTAAAAAAGGTAATATAATAATAATAATAATAATAATGTGTGAATATTTATGGATTGAGTTGGTAGACTCATGCGAGAATCTCTCCCGCGGAAGAGGAGGCAGGGAGCGAGTGGGGAGATAGAGAGAGACAAGAGAAGAGGAGGAGAAATATTGGAGGAGTGGGGCCCATGGAGGACAGGGAAGGCATAGCGGGACACGTGTCGTGGGGAGAGCGGTCGTTGCTCACGCAGTTGTAAGATATTTTTATACTGTTGTGTTCTGTTCGATGGGAGTTGATTCTTCCGTAGATTCACGTGCCCCAGCAATCTCTGGATTCTGTTTCCTGAATTCCAATGCAGTATCTGGCCAAAAACTATTAATATTAATATAACGGGCGGAAAAATATCGAGGAAGAAAATAAAAGATGAGCGCTCTTAGGACTCGTTTGGATTGAGAAGTGAGAATGTTTATGGAGGTGAAAGTTACTCAATCCTCCATAACTTTTATATTTTAATTTTCTAAATGTGGGTTGAATTTATGGGTCCGTAAATCTCTATAACTCTTGTATTTTAATTTTTCGAATAAGGATTGAACTTACACTTTCATAATCCTCATATTAGCTAAATAGAGGGTTAGACTTGCAACCCCATAACCCTCGCCTCCATAACCCCCATAAATCTCAATCCAAGCAAGCCCTTGTGGAGTGTTATGCACGGCGGTTAGTGAAGAGCAAGAGAGGGGAGAGAGCTTCTAGTATATCAATCTAATCAGATAAAATAGATAATAAACAAGTATAAAAGGTATTATTTATAAGAATCAAATTTACAATTTCTTAATCTCAATTAAGGATGGTATCACCGAGATTAAGACTTCTTTTCCAATCTATCTTGTCCCCTTTCAAGTAAGATGTAAACGTTGTCACAGGTTTTTTTTTCCTAAATATAATCTGACTGACGTTGTCTGCCCTCAATCCTAGGTGGCAAAGCAAACAATGGCCCGAGGTATTGAACTCAGGATTCCTTGAACGCTTGAAGCTTTCTTCCTCTCGATTCAAAGATCCGTGAAACAGCTGATGTTGCATATAATATAAAGTATTTGGAAAAGTTCGATCTCACATCAGGAAAAGCTCCCTTTACTTCTCCCTACTTTTCTAGCTTACCCTTTTTTTTTTCGTCCAGTGAGGTACGGAATCGAGGCTAGGTTGCATTAAAAAAAAAAACAGTTAGGAAATACTACTTTTCCAATTCATTTTCTTTGAAATAGTAATCTCTGCAGTGGAAGACGCTTTCAGGAGCCTTAAAACTGTTTGCTTGAAAGAGAGGACTGCAATGCAATGGGGCAAGATTCTAACCAAGAGCGAGTTTAACTCTCATAGGTTGGCCTTCCCGTGCTTTATTTTCCTAATCATCCATCCCGTAGTATGCACACGGGTCTCCCTTATAACAAAAATGAGAGTTTCACACGTTTCTCTGCAAAGAAAAATAGAATTACAGATAGGAGGCAAACACACCCAGAAGACTCAAACATGATTGTATGGAACAGAACATTTTAGTAGTTCACCAACAAAGGTAGAATAGTCAGATTATGTGGATATCCAAGAGCAAATGAAAAGGGAAATGAGACACATACCTTCAAAACATCGTTTCAATTAAAGCATCAACTGTAAAGTCGTACACATATTGACCATCCCTTGGAGGAATGACGAAACCCCTCAAGTTCTTCCAGGGAGAAAATTGAAAACAAGAAGTCACAGTAGAATAATTTGTGATGGCTTAATGTGAATAGAAGACACTATAAAATAGTGAACTGAGGACTAAGACAGGTTAAACATTTGTACGGGATAAGTTCTTTTCCTACCATTGACGCAAATGGCAGCAGCCTCCAATGATATATCGATGCTGCGGTGCTCAGGGGCACGGGCAATACTAACCCTCAAGTGAATTTTCTCAGCAGGGGAGGCATCACTTCCTTCTGGTCGGGATTTCTCATTGCCGTTATCGGCCTTTCTTGGTAACATCGCAATGGGTTCTCTGAAGGTTAAGATGGTCTGAGCCCAGTGAGTCTTGGGAGTGTATGGTGACGTGGACAAGACCGCGGGCAGTTCTCTGCAGAACCTGCTGGTAAAACCAGTCTCAAACCAGAGTACGACACCATAACACTTGATTGTTGTTTCATTATCTGCGAGTGATGAACTCAGTTCCAGCTCAATGCTTGCAGTAAAATCAACTTCGTCGGGTTTCATGGTGACAAGATCAAAAGTCTGAGGACAAAAAGGCACGAATATCAATCCAAGCAGCAAGATAAGATTTAATTACAAAGAGAAAATTGGAGAGCCAAATTACCAAGTGCTGGTTATCTATCCATACATTTTATTGAACTTCCAAAGCTTTTCCTAAGCTGAAAATATTGTGTGAGATGCAAATTCTGAAATGTCCAACATGGTAAAACCCGTGTTAATTGCCCTTTTCTATTAGTCTCCTCTGACAGGTGGTTACAGTGGGCAGCGAGTTATCTAAATTACCAGTAAAAGAAAGGACACACTGGGACAAGCCATAGTATCTGATTGGCAGCATTTGATCATAAAGCATAGAGAACACCAACCTGGAGAATTACTGGATTCGTAAGTAAATCATTCTTGTCTATAACATCAACTATAGGATTCCGAGCAGCATCTTCAAAAATTTCATTGCCAACTGAGGACATATCAAAACCATGTACGCTTTCCCAAAATTGAAGACTTGTAGCACCTTTTCCAAACCTGCAGCAAACTAAAAGCGAAAACATATGTGATAGGCGCGTGCTATAGTCAGATCAAAAGTCATGCAAGTAGGAATTGCAGAAACTCACTATTGTTGCAGTGTCAGGAAGGATAGCACCTCCAGGCTTCAGCCACCTGTCCCGAGCAAAAAGAACTGAGCTGAGCATTGACTCATACAGCAAACAGTATCCCATCCATTCGCTCAACAGAATGTCCACAGAATGAGGTTGAAGTTGTATGGACATATCCAACTCTTCAACCATTCCATGAACCACTTCAATTACTCCCCCTTTCTTGTTCAAGAGTCCATTTGGTTTGTCATTGCACCAGAGATGGTTGTCTTTTGCAATCTACAGTCCCCAATGAAGGAACTTGTTCAAGAGCGAACAATTTTAAAATAAAAACATGTCTACAGTGAATAAAGAGGGAGGAAAGAAGGCCAATGAGCTATGATACTTCACCTGAGTTGCCACAGCTGCCATCTTTTCACTTGCCTCGACTGCAATAACCTCTGATGCCCCGGCTTGAGCTGCAAATAGACTAGCACAGTAAAAGGATATAGAAGTTAGCTTGAAACTGTGTACAATTAGCAAGAAAGATTACCAAGAACCAACTGACGAAAATCTGGGCTAAATGAATAACTCCATGCTATTCAGATGGTTTGCACTTGCAGATAGTACCTTAGTATACCAGTACCACAGCCTACATCCATGACAACTGCAGCACTGAAAAGGGATTTGTTTCCCAAGATGGCTTGGCTATAGGCATCCATCCTAACCTGCACATGCAAATACATTTGTCAAAACGATAGTGTGAGATGACATTTCACAAGAAAACCTTTTCTTTTCCCAGCATTACATCAATCATAAAATGATATAAGAACAAACTTGATACCTTGTCGCCGAGCATTTCCCGATGGATGCCAAATGAACTGTATGCTCCAAAATAACTCTTATTCACCCTCTCGACATTATCATGATTTTTGAAAGAACTACTGACTTTTTTATCATCACCTTTTCCACTGGACAAACCAATCTGTTCTCTTACATTGGCAACACTGACAACTGCATTTTTTGCTGAACCTGCTGTATCCAAATCATCGGCAGAAGCAGAGGCAACTCCCTTCAATCCATTGCCATCAATAGACACAGAAGTGGGTGCGACCTCTTCAAAAAATTCTCGCCATCTATCAACATTCCCCTGAGATTCTTCAGTTCCACTGCAAGTTCCTCTTTGTCAACTACCACTTGGCAATCATCTTCTCCTTCTCCATCTTCATCGAAGCTGTATAAGAGTGAATCCTCTTGAAGGAAAGGCTTTAGGTACCTATCATCATCCAACAGGTGTTTGATGTTCTTGAAATCAACTGTTTCGTGAAGATGAGACTGTAGAACACGATTGGAAGGAAAGACAAGATCACAACTCCAGCATCTGTTCTCTGCCACCTACAAGAAAACCCAAGAGAAAAAAAAAAACTTAAAAAGGAAAGGCAAAAATGTCAAATTAAAGACCAAAACTTTTCACTTTTGGAAGCTAAACCCAATAACATATTCAAACAGTCTGCAAAAACAATGCAACTACTTCATATTTCTCCATCGAAATCGAGAAGGACAAAACATAAAGCAGTGGATTAGAAGCTGACCTGGGAGCGGACATAGTTGATGAGCTTGAACGAACCATAGAAATCCAATCCCAAGGCTTCCTTCACCTTGTGGAAATCAAAGCGGTGAATTGAGGCGCAATGAACGAAAAGAGCATCGCAGCAATCGAAGTTGGTGTCGCAGAACAAGCACAGGAGGCCTGAGCTCGCTTCCTCCTCGCCGTCTTCGGCCCTCCAATCCTCCCAATTCTCAGCATCTTCTCCTCCTCCTTCTTCTTCGAATTCCTCATCAGATTCCGAGGCCACAACTTGGGCTTTTTGGTCGAAGTTTTTCGACATGACCGATCTTCAAGAATCGAATTGAAAAGGAAGTGGCGATTCTTGGATGGCTCCCCGGCGCCGGCGGTGTTAAACCCTCTAAAAACCCTACTTGGGCACGGTGCCCCAATTTCAAATTTCAATTTTTCTTTTTTTGTTTTTACGAATAAAAATATTGTCATAATTTTTTATGCGGTCCGGTACTAGAAATCTCTATTTTTCTAATCAAGCCATCAAAGTTCATTATAAATCCCATTAAAGTCCCTGTGTCGGTATTTCTAAATTACTACTGTGAGCAAAATTTTCTTCCATTCGTTTTTCATTTTCAGTCACCAATGTTGAAGTTAAAAATAAAATCATTATGGTCATTCTATAAATATTAACTAGATGCGGACTAGTACCACACACAAAAAAAAATAAAATAAATAAATATAAAGTACTGAGATAAATTCATATAATTATATCCTTTATTTATAATTTATTATAATTTAATTCATCTAAATTTATTTACAATAGTAAGTAGAGTATTCTCAATTTTTATCATTATATTATATCAATTTAATTTTTTTATTTTTACAATTTCAAATTATTCTTTTAAAAAATTTGACGGATTTATACTGTTAAAATTATAGGTACGGAGCGAGAATATAAATAGAAACCGAGTGCAAAATTTATCCGTCAATTGCTCTTTGCTCTTTTTCCTTTTTTTTTTTTTTTTGAACTTGGGCCTCATCTGACTTTTTTTTAATATATATTCCCGATTTAGCTCTTGGGACTATGAAGGTAGAATTGCCGCATGTGCTCCAATCAATCACTATTTTTAAGGTATGTATAATCAGTTAGATCAAACCTCTTAGTTAATTTGCGTGTGATGATTTTAATTAATTCCACTCGTACACTTTTTTAACTGTAAGAATTGAGATCACTCCTCTGATAGGCTGACTCGACTCGAACCTATATCAGTCACGACTCGTTGAATTTTTCATATCAGATGATATACATCGAAAAAATTAAGATAACCGCGATGGTTTCAACCGTTTTTTAGAGAAACCATGTGGACCCTCCAAGCAATACACGATCGCCTCTCCCTATTCCGAGCTCTGGGTTCCCCCTATCTAGCCCGTCCAAGAGAGTTAGAGAGAAAAGAGTTATTATTGTTCTGTGATGCCACGTCAGCACAGTCATGTGATATTCTTGTTACAAACGTTCGATGTATCAGTTGCATCATTTGTTGCTGCAAATCATCAGCCTGATCACCAAAGAGAACAAAAGAGCTCCTTTTGAGCCACATTCAGATTGAAGCAACACACCTTATAATCCGACCAGTTGCAAAGACGGGGATGGATTCAGGGGAAAATTTGCCTTTGAACTCGAAAGAATCTGTAAAATTTCATAAAAATTTTATTAATTTCATTTGTATTTTTTTTATGAATTACCCCCAGTTAGTTCCTCATTAAAATTCGCGTGTTCAGCTTTCAGACCACCACATACTCCTCTGGCTTGTATAAAAATTTGACAGTCACGCAAATAACTCTTTTTTTATATGTATTACTAGTATCTAGAAGTCATTCGAACTATTTATTGATAAATCCAATTCAAGCTAAGTTGGCATATTAAAGGAGCAAAAGACTCGAATCATGGACATTTACTCGAGGGGAACGAGTATCGTGTCACTTGAATCAACTCAGGCCGGTAAGACAAACAACTCCTTGCACATGCCTAGTATTGGATTTATGACGTCACGCGTTTGTCTTGAAGGTACTGACATGTTTGTATCTAGTAATTGGATTTATGACGTGATGCAGTTGTCCTAGGAAGACGTAGCACGCCAATGTCGCATCCGGACCGCCTTTTTCACGGTACAATGAAGACGTAGCAGCATCGACGAGGTAGGCCCGGCCCGCCGTGGAATTTGTATTTTGCATCGAACGGTCCATATCCACCGTGTCAAGTTGCATCGATCATTAAGCGATGCGGGCCCACGATCGACTTCAGATACGTATGAAAGTGAGAGATGGACGAGGACCGTTGACGTTGGGGTGGCGATGTTCTGGGCTTTGTGTGGTGTTGTGGATGACACGGTGCCTACCTTGCTAGGAGATATGTGCAACAGGAGAAAATCTCCACTGCGACGGTGTCACCACTTGACAGCGTACACGCGATGGCATTAACTGATAAAATTAAGTTGTTTTAAAATTATTTTCTTCAAAATAAAAAATAAATAAATTTTATTAATTCGTATGCATGTATACGTAATAATACTTCTACACGCAAGACTCCCTCTCGTGCAGCAGTCGCAATGTGGATTTTCGTCAAATACGTCGTCCATGGACTCTCTGTCATTAATCAACAACCTTCTGGATGACTTTCTAGGTTCATCTTCTCGACGGGTTCCTTATATTCACATATATATAATATTAATAAATAAATCCCCCATCCACTTTTTGGTCAAAAAAATGTAATGGAGAATACCCTAAAGGAGTCTGGCCTCTTATAGGTACAGTGGACATCTTACGTGATATCGAAGTTATGTATCATGTAGGCTCACACCACTCAGGTCCAAGACTGAAAGAAAAATATACAGTTAATGGTCAATTATACAGTTTGAGGACAGAAGAAAAAGCCAACCTTGTGGCCAGTTGTTGCCCCTTTTACCCAAGTGCGGAAGAAAGATTCCGGACTCGGGATACGTTACCATGCGAGAGCGGATGTTAATAGATAAGTCTTACGTATAACGTTCAACTGATTAAATTTTAGAACATATAAGAGATGTTCAACCGGTTGAAGTGCCACTGCCTGTAAGTCATGGCCTTCAGGTGGATCTCGGTCCAATTTCTTATAAATCCGGCACATATTTTATATTATCGACTTTAACATTGCATCGGTAGAAACGGTTCGGTCATCGTCGACACGAATATGGCAAAAATTCGGATAATCCCAGAGATAAACCCTCTCCCTTGGGATTATTAGAATACATTGTACTTATGTCCAAACTAACAAAATCTCAAACCCCCTTTTTAAGTCTTACCGTAGCAATTCGTTGCAGAATTAGATGAGTTTGCATTGCATCGACCTCTTGGAAATTCGTACGAGCTACCGTGTAATCGGAAATTACAGGCTCCAGTAAAAATTATCAGGTGCTCGATTTTTTTGGTATACAGATGGAACGAATATGAGATAAAAACGGTACGGGAAGTCTCACGGGAGAGACCGAACTCACCCACGACCTCTAGATCGCAGTACGAGAGCGACATCAACTGCATTAAGATATCTTTACCTGCTCCAACCAATTTAACCATGTCATATTTTGTAACCCAGAAAAACCGAGATCATCGCTTGAAAACTTGACCGAGAGCGCACAGGTCAACACCGATGCCATTTCCCCGGCCGAAGTTCACTCCGACTATGACAGGTATCTGAAGATCATTGCATCTGGAGCGCTTCCGTGTGCTACTTTACCCCTCCAATGACCGAGAGTCTTGAGGTGAATGGCCACGTGACATTATTTATCTCATGATAATAATTAATAAAATCAAGTTGCTTTTAAAATTTAAAATGAAGAAAAACAATTCTAAAAATAAATTTTATTTTATTAGTTTATGTTATCACGTAAGTCCTGTATCGTGGACAGATTCCCTCCCCATTATCATGTATATTATCAAATATGTTGCAGGAGTTATATGTCCCCGAGAGCGAATTCGCCGGTAGGCTGATAATATGCAGTAGATCAGGTTGAGGATTCAACCCTCCCAGGGGCACCCCATACTGTTTAATACGCCATTAAGTAAATTAATCAATTGTTACGGTACTGAAAATAATCGATATAAAAAAATGTTGCAGTTGTTATATTCCTGTTTCATAGTACCGTCTAATATTTATAAATTCAGTAGGATCTGAATAGTTCATGTTCAAATTGGATCAGTCTACCGTGAAATAAATCTCTTATAATATGAATTTTCTCTATTTATAAAATTCAAACTCAATATCTTATCGAATATTCTCGATTAATTAGTTACCTGTTGTATATATTATATTTATACCACCGGCAATGCAATATCTTCAGCGCTCTGAAAGGGACAACTGATGAGAGGATCAGCGTCGGACCAGACCAAAGAAAAACAAGATCATCCCCACCAGCCAATCCCATCGAGCCACGCGGGCACACCCCCCCCCCCCCCCCCCCCCCCCCCCCGGTGCCTGCATTCTCTGACCCCAGCTCTATTCCAGCTCCGGAGTCTGCGCACGTGCGCTATATCCCAAAATAAAAATCTGCGCATCAATTTTCCTAGGAAAATATCAAAAACTATTCAGATTCATTCAAATAGTAATTCTTGACGACCAAGACCGGCGATTTAATTGGTTAAAGTTTACTCGCCGTGCGATTTGATAAGGTCGAGATCACAGATCTGAGTTTCGTTCCGAACAATATTATCAGAAGAGACTATTGAAGTTGTGCCTTGACGAACATCGTTTTCTTTTACAATATTATATCTTTGGCGGTATTACATTCGGTCCGTTTCATATGTTTACTGTTAATTATAGAAACTCGAATATTACGTAACATGATAATTGTATTATCTTTATTACTACCTTCTTTTTATTCAAAAAAAAGGGCAATTCCTTATTCTAGATTCGATTCGAGGAACAATTTTATTATTAATGATCTCGTTTAATGAAGAAAATACTTATTAATATACTAGTAATCCCTTTAATTTAATCCCAACTCTCAATATAAATCGACCAACAAGGTCACGAGTATCCTTTGAAGTCAAATCTTCAAGAGACCGTGTCGTTTTATTGATGGCCATGTAATACTTTGAACTGTTCAGGAATTATTATATTGTAATTTTTTTTTTTTTTGGTCGCCAGCCACGGTATCCAAGCAGGCCCCACCAGCGGTGAGATGGCATCTTTCAGCCAACCATACTTGACTAATCCGTTGGTCGCCCCGGGTCGCACGCCTGGCAATGGCGGGTGAGGCTCCCAAGAGGGGTGTCTGCGTACGTGAGGTCTCGAACCTGAGACCTCCTTAAGCGGCACCGAGCTGCTTACCACTCGGCCCAACCCCTCTTGGTATTATATTGTAATTCACAAAAAGCAGTGGGACGTTCTCTTGCATTAACAGTTAGTCAAAGTTACAGATAATTAGCCTTTTTTTTTTCCAAACAAACCTAATGGATTATGACCGATCTTTATCTGAGTCGGATTGTCCCACTAATATAATAAAACTCTTCGAATCATAAATTTTCGGGTACAAATAACTTGCAAGCTTAGAATCACGGAGCCAACACATGAGATTAGGGAGAATTTGTACAGTACAGTCATTGAACCGTTTAATAATTCAACCAATACTAATCAAAGAGGGGAGTCCAGCGATTGGATCGCAGAATTTCCAAATTACGGGACCAATCCTCCAACCACCTCCAATCCCATGGAATCTTCCATCAATCCCTCGCCCATTTCCCGTTCCCCTCCCCTTCCAACGTCACGTACATCCCTTTCCCTCCCCCGGCTCCATTTTTTCCAATTTGTTTTTTTCTTCCCACACCTCCTTTCCCGGAAGCAACCTTCCCTCCCCGATCCCCCTATATAATCACCTCTCCCATATTTCAGTTCACATAAAGGGGAAACGATAAAGGGCAGAGCCTTGTATTACCTGCCGGGTCGATCAGAAAACGTGGCAATCGGTTCCTCGGTCGATCGGAAGTTGCCCTCGTCCGGAGCCACATGGACCTGCTCGGAGTCGGCGATCATAGGTCGAGGATGAAGAGAGACGGCAAGAGGCGGTCTCCCGGGAAGGCCGGAGTCAAGGTTGTGTACATCTCTAACCCGATGAAGGTGAAGGCGAGCGCGTCCGAGTTCCGGGCGGTGGTGCAGGAGCTCACTGGCCGAGACTCGGACGTCGCCCGGTTCATGGACGGTGTTCCCGACTCCGATCATCATCGTCATCCGGCTGACAATACGTCCTACCCCGATACAGCTCACGGCGAGAGACACCGGTCAGCCGGCACAGTCGGGTGTGGCTCCGGTAACGTCTTCGCTGGGGAGTATGGCAGTTACTCTCTCGGGAGCGAGTCTCCGGCCGAGTCGGACTCGTTTGTCAAGCGGTTCGATGGAAATCTGTTTTCCATGCCCCATGTGGAGAGGCGGTTCAGGGAGAACAGTTTTCCCTTTGTTTTCCAGGAATCTGCGCTGCTAGATGTGCTAAACTGATCAGGCATATAGCTGCAGGTACGGACTCAGTGAGGTCTGGTTCTGCTGTGCGTGTGTATTAGCACACATTATTATCACTTTTCATTTATTTTTCAGGACCGTATATATTTAGTTACGTGCATATTTCCATCTGAATAGTTCATTAACTAGTTAAGTAGCCCGAGTTCCAGTTCCCTGACATTTTTCGGTCCACGCCCGTCTCATTTCGATGCTCGAATTTTCCGAACCTGACATCGTCGGGAACCCGAAGAGCTGTAGCAGCTGGCAGGCAAACTCTCGAGTGCTCGGATCCTTTTCACTTTTGTAATTTGGCGTTGGATTCAGAGTTTTCCTCTGTGCATCGACTGAGTTCCAAGATCAATTAAAAGAAAAAACTTACCCGGAGGAAGAAGGTTTGATCTAGTATATTTTGTTCTCGACTTTAGATCAATAAGTTTCAAATTCAATTTTCAGTAATAAAACTATAACGCTATAGACCGTCACCCAAAAGTGCTAGTTGCTAGTACTATTGGAATCATTGGACTCTACATATATATCCAAGATTTCATCCTTTCATAGTCGATGTTGGACTGTGACGTCACAGACTTCCCCTCGTAACGTTGGGCTCTCGGGCTAAGTTCGTATAACTCTCCACCGTTCGGGCCGGGAACAGACTATTCCCCAGGATTATGACTCATGGTCAGTTTAACATACCACTCACAAATCTCTTATGGTTGTGGGCTGGGGTCGGCTTTGATGCCATATGTAACATCATGGGCTCATCAACCAAAAGTGATAGTTGTTTGGATTGATGAGCTTTGTATATATACCTAAGATCTCCTCATTAAATAATCGATATAGGATTGGGACGTCACAAAAACCATATATTAGGTTCTCCTTCTCTCTCTCTTTTATGTATTAGGTTCATAGGAAAAAAAAATTACAGATAAAAAGAAGACGACAATATTGCCAGTCCAGTCACCCTGTTCCATTACGTCATATTCGAGCTTTTGTTTTAAATCATGAACATATCGAACGAATTGATCTACCATGCTATGTGCCTAACATGCATCACGACCAAATGTATATAGTTCAAGAAACAACGTCGATCAAGACCAGTGCCCAAAGAGCGCATTTCTAGCAAATGATTTGACACAACCGCACAAAGGAGTTCGGACCCGAGACCTTGATTTTACCAGACCACACGAGATTTGGACGGCCAGGCCACCACCGGCCTGGGTGTTTATGGTGCTATTGGGCCTGTGCCCATCCATTAGTAGCTGCCCGGGCCCAGAAACCAGATGCGTTGCCCAAGTTCCCTGTCGCCATTACATTGTAATTCAGATTGATACTTGCACATCAACCGAGTCAACTTCCATGCCCACTGCTTCCTTAGAACTCTAGATCGAGTTAGACGTAGGAAAAAAGGGCACTTCGTGATTAATGTTGCACGCGTGGCCGGTCGGACCTGCTCGAGTAATCGTGGGCCTTTCCGGCTTAATCGGTCCGATGAGTTGGTTGAAGGGGGCAGGCAGGCACACGAATTCCCATGGCTGGGCCTGGGCCTGGAATTAAGCCCAACCAAAGAAAAGGGTATTATTGTCAATTCCTTACGTTTATCTCGTTTCAACGCACACCCATACATTGTTTTGTTGCAATCATGAATCTTCGCAAACGACCATCACTGTAGGTCACGTTATATTTACGTTAATTCCATTCCACGCAGGAATAACAATTTTAATTCAGACCCGGGGACCCATCACACTGTCCAGTCACGTTTCGGGCAGGTCACGCCCTATCTCCCGACCCGACATGCCATTTTATTAGATCCACGTATACTTTTATCTTAATAAACTGAATAATAACCATTCAATTTTATTGAAACCGCTTAAAGTCTGATCCCTTTAAAATTTTTTAACGATGCTATTATGAGTAAATAGAAGTCTAATTGTGGTCTTTTCATCTACGAACATTGAAGCCATGCACCAAGTCGTCATTGGATTAGATTATTGAATAGTTAAGTAACTGGTGGTAAAAAGTATTCGAAAGTGAGTGTAATTATTTCTACTGCACTTCATACTTCAAGCTAATTTTTTGGGTTAAAAATTTTTAGATGATTATACTTTAGAGTGATATAGTGATAATAAATTAATTAAATTACTCTAGCTAATACTAATTAAGTTAATAATTTGAGTGATTAATATCAATTTATTCATTTATTATAATATAATTAATATTTTCTTATATCATATAGTGAGGTATGACCATTTATAAATTTCACAATAAGCAGGGACTGCTCCGACAAAATCATATATGAAGTCCGTGAAGATTTTTTTTAAAAAATATTTTTTATGATTGAAGAAAAATAAAAATATAGACATTCGGGAACAAAATTGAGAAGGAAAGAAATCCGGAGAGGAACCAAGGGGGGTTGGGCCGAGTAGTAAGAAGCTCGGTGCCGCTTAAGGAGGTCTCGAGTTCGAGACCTCACATACGCAGACACCCCCTTGGGAGCCTCACCCGCCATTGCCAGGCGTGCGACCCGGGGCGACCAACGGATTAGTCAAGTATGGTTAGCTGAAAGATGCCATCTCACCGCTGGTGGGGTCTGCTTGGATACCGTGGCTGGCGACAAAAAAAAAAATCCGGAGGGGAAAGGCAGTGTGGACTCGCCGGGAGAAACAAGCCGCCCACCTTTGAAAATAGAAAGAAATGGGAAGGAAAATTACATATCACCCCCCCGGGCCAACAAAACTCAACTCACCTGCGAAAGAAAAAGAAAAAAAAAAGGAAAAAAAATTCTCTCTCTCTCTCTCTCTCTCTCTCTAACTCTCGCGTCAATATATCTATCTTTCTCCACGAGAGCTCGGCTCCATTTGCTTGCTTTGGTGGATCTGCGGAACCTCGCGACTTCATCCTCAAGTCGCCGCCTCATGATCTCCGCGGATCGCCAGTAGTCAGTTCAGCATCGTCGGCGCCGCGATTCTCCTCTCCGACTGGTTCTACTTCACCGGAGAATCGCGAGAGGGGGAGCGGATGAAGGTCCCCTGCTGCTCGGTGTGCCAGACGCGATACAACGAGGAGGAGAGAGTTCCACTACTGCTGCAGTGTGGCCATGGATTCTGCAGGGAGTGCCTCTCCCGGATGTTTGCCGCATCCGTCGACAGCTCCCTCGTCTGTCCCCGTTGCCGACATACGTCGGTCGTTGGGAACTCCGTTCAGGCCCTCCGCAAGAACTACGCTGTCCTCGCACTCATCAACTCCAACTCCTCCGCGAATTTCGATGTTGACTTCACGGATGATGATGAGGACGAGGATGATGAGGGAGGCGAGGATCTGCGGCCCAGGCGTGGCTCCCAGGTAGGGCAACCTCGTGGTCCCCCGGCGGACTGAAAAACTTCAATTAATGTAGTTTCTCGTCCTAAGCAGGCATTGATCTTGGGTCCGTAGCAAGCTAATGCCAGCTTGGGGTACCTTGATTGCTCATCATAGGCATTGAGCGCAGCTCTAAACTTCGATACTCTTTAACTAGGTTCTCGCGGTTTTATTATTTCGTCTAGGTTTTCAGTGACCCAATTTAAGCCCAACACCTGCTGTAGCATGTCCTTATAATATACTTGCCTCGAGTATGTTCTAAGTAAATCATTATTTAACCTCAGGCTTCAAGCTCAGGTTGTGGACCGGTAATAGAGCTTGGGACACACCCTGAGGTGAAACTTTTGAGGAAGATTGGGGAAGGAAGGAGGGCTGGGGCGGAAGTCTGGGCAGCAGTAATTGGCGATGGAGGTGGGCGGTGCAAGCACCGTGTCGCGGTGAAGAAGGTGATGGTCGGGGAGGATTCTTCAATGGACGTCGACTGGATGCAAAACCAGCTAGAGCACTTGCGTCGTAGCTCAATGTGGTGTAGAAATGTGTGCACTTTCCACGGGGCTGTTAGAAATGAAGACAGGAGCTTGTTTCTTGTGATGGATCGGTGCAATGGGTCAGTCCAGTCAGAAATGCAGCGGAATGAGGGCAGGCTTACTCTGGAGCAAATACTGAGGTCTTTCCTCTCATCACTTGCTGAAATCGTTATAGCAAAATTTATCTTCTGTAAAATGTCATACCTTGAAGTATACTTGTCGGAAGGGCACTTATGAATTCGGAACAGGTAGTGAGAGTTGGGGTGGATACGTGGCTTTTGGGGCATCTTTCGCTTTGGTTTATTTATGTTTTGAACTAACAGGGATTATAATTTGGATTCTGTGATTGAGAACATAAATATCTCATTATTTGCTTTCATATTTGAGTGACGGCAATATATGTTCTTATGGTTCTTGTCTTGGAGTTGGTGGCTCTAGCTTGTACAATGATGAGTATCTGTAACACATGGTACTGGTATAATCCAATATCTTCTGTAAGCTAGCTAAAGTGTATTCGGGGTATCAGCTAACTCTCGATAGCTTCTTAAAGATGCCCTACATGGTGATAGCACAAGCTTAAGATTATAATTAAGCGTTTCCATTACTTGGTTAAAGTTCAAAGTTCTATACGTAGGTGGTTCTTCATGCAATAAGAGTAGAAACATAGAAGAGAGTATGAGAGATTAACTGCAATTTAGGTATGACTATTGCAAAATTAACATCAATTTTGATCCATATGTACATAACAGCCCCTTTACTGTATTAAGACGTAGGAGTACTTACAGGTTGTGCAGGTTGGAAGGTTGATGAAGTGTACATCTTCTAGATTTGATGCATATACCTTGAATATCACCTTTCTGGTGTCATTTTATGCATGCCATTTACCATACAGTACATTCAGTTCCTTTATCATTGTTATTGTTTTTTTGTGGTCACCAGTACTTGAATCTTCATATAAATAATAGTAGTCTATTAGGTCTTCCTCTATGATTATAGGCATTATGTAGCTTTTCTTTTTTCTTTTCTTTCCTTTTACACAGGCTGAGGAAGGATGTTGTCTTGTTAGCTATGCTTTAGATCTATAAATGAACTGTTGGCTTGATATAGTTAGTCTTGACAAACTACAGATATGGGGCCGACATTGCACGAGGTGTGGCTGAGCTCCATGCAGCAGGAATTGTTTGCATGAATCTGAAGCCATCCAATCTTCTTTTGGACGAAAATGGCCATGCGGTCGTTTCTGACTATGGATTGGCATCCATTTTAAAGAAACCTGCTTGCAGAAAAACTCGAAAAGAATGTGATTCCACGAGAATCCATTCATGCATGGATTGCACAATGCTTAGTCCACAGTATGCTGCACCGGAGGCATGGGAGCCGTGAAGAAGTCCTTGAAGTTTGGGATGATGCCATTGGAATATCTGCAGAATCGGATGCATGGAGTTTTGGTTGCACATTGGTGGAAATGTGCACAGGTTCCATACCGTATGTGGAGTCACTTGTACATTTCCTTTTGCTTTATTTTATTTATTTCATATGTTATGAACTTATAGGTGGTGTATCTTAGCGCTCATATTTCTTGTGCAGGTGGGCTGGTCTTAGTGCAGAGGAAATCTACCGGGCTGTTGTCAAAGCTGGGAGATTACCTCCACAATATGCAAGTGTGGTTGGTGTTGGGATACCAAGGGATTTGTGGCAGATGATTGGCGATTGCCTGCAATTCAAGGCTGCAAGAAGACCTTCGTTCAGTACAATGCTTGCGACTTTCTTACGACATTTGCAAGAAATACCACGTAATCCTCCAGCAAGCCCTGAAAAGTAAGATATGAACCTTGGAGTGGTGTCCCAACATATTTTCTGTTGTACCTTAGTTGTAAAGATAATTACTTTTTCAGCTTCAGACATGGCCTTATGCTAAACCCTGAGTCTGACATAGAAGGACATTGATTGAGTTTCATTTCAATGATAATCTTTTTTTGAATGTTTGAGAGCTTATCCTAGGTTTCACTTTCCTCTTTTCCAATTCTTGAGTATGTAAAGTATTTTATTTCAGTTTGTTGGAAACTTCTTTCAGTGTATATGTCTGCAGTGACTTAATCAGATGTCCTGGATCAGCGCAATGGAA